>CP120630.1:1200000-2400000 GCA_029449355.1 Emydomyces testavorans | reverse complement strand
TGTCAGTTTATTTTTGGGGGGGGAGGGGAGTGACGTTTGAAGTTTGTGGAGAGGTGTGTGTGTTTGTTTCGTGATGCAATGGTGGAAAGTAGGGTCTTCGATCAAGTTGAAAATATACATAGGGAGATTCTTTGAGGCAGATGCGATTTAGTAAAGGTTCATAATGTATGCAGGTACTTCTGTACTGTACTAGATAGGCTTGGTCTTGTTTGATACTTTATTGGAATCATAAAACCGTTGAACAGTTCTCGAAATAGAACTGATGGTTTGTTGGATTATTCGATCTGTTTTCATATCCGTTCCACGAAACAGAAGGGGTTGGAAGTAAGCTTGATCTTCGTCGCAGTGCACGTCGAGAAAAGTGCCAAAGCATGCTAGCCAAGGAGATATAGAAGCTCTGTGATATGTCATGGATTCTTTTGAGGAAACGGTGTGGTGACTGCAATCGTGGAGTTAAAAATAGCGATACTGTGTCCGCTCACCAATGATATCTGAGATGAGACATTCATTGACCTGCGGATTGAGCAAATCAGCAGCAAAGTTGTAGTCCATACCAGCATTATTGAATTTCCTCTACCATTCATAGATCTGTGGTGTGAAGTTGCAGAAAATTGAACAACTCATTCTAATCCAGCATCACGAGGAGTTGGGCCATTTTCTATAAGTCTGATGGCATGCAGCATCTTTGAAGAAATAGTGGGAGGGGATAGGGTCACGGTGTTGGATGGCTAAGAGAACTCCGAATCAAGAGACAAGAAAGAAAGAACGTGAAAGCTTGAGGCGCTCCGAGGTGCTAATAAAGCCTACAGAAAGTCAGCAACAAACTGTCCTACCTTCTCACAAAGTCAATGATAACAAAACTTATAAACTTGGAGCCACGAAGCCAAACATGAAGAACAGCATGACGGGTTGGACATCGTACCTTGAGGCTCATAACCAATGAAGACAGTTGGAGTAGTACCATCACGCCCTTTTTGAGAGACTTCTGGAGATCTCAGCGCAGGAGAGCACATCAAGTCCATTAACTATAGTCCACCCAGTAGAGTCTGTGTAAGATCTGTCCATCGCAGATAATCCATTGCGAATGAGTTCAATCAGGGATCGCCTGGTACAGTGATGCGATGATCACTGGGAGGCTGTTGGCAGTGGTGAGAGGGATATCCCAGCAAAGAGAGAAGGCGATGGGTGGTATAGTAGAAACATATGCATTTCAAGCTCGCCATTTAGCACATATCAACCAGCTTTCGTTTGTTCAGACCTATCCCCAAGCTTGTCTTCCAATTCTTCTCCCGACTCGTCTTCAAATGCATCTTTGAGCCTGCAAGCCTGACTCTGGTGGTGTGCCCACTCTTGTTCTAGAGGACCTTGAGGAAGAGAACATTTCAGTGGTTGCAATACGGACCCAGAGGATGTTGTGTTTCAGACTGGGAACGTTTGAGTCACGTCAGTGTGGATGCTTTCTAAATTGTGAGCATTATCGGTGGTGACCATAAAAGCAGCCTTGGTAGCCAACCGACGCGGAGAATGGAAACATGTCCATCTGCCGGCAGCAATCAGTCAAGTCGTCGGACACTTGCAGAAGCTAGCCGCCATTGAAGGTTCTTCTGGTTGACAGTGGTTGTAAGACCGTTTTCTTTCATCTGGGAGCGCATTCAACTCGAATTACGCATTTATCAAGCATCGGAATGCGCAAAATGAAAGGCTTTTTGCATAACGACAGCCTAAAAATATTCAGGAAAAGCTGTTTAAAGCAAGAGTGTGTAGCAAAGTACCTCATATGAGCATTCAGTCAAACATTGAGCTTGTAGGAATGGTTGTGAGTGACTGTCGAGGAGGTGGAATACTGTGCTAGTATCAGGGGAGAAGACGCGAAGATGAGATGAGATGCCGGGATGGAATAACTAACAAACTAAGCAAACAGTGTTAAAGTATGTAGTTAGTTAACTAACTGGCCAATCAGATTGGGGAACCTTTCTAATTCAACCAATGATAACAGTTTAATTCTTTGATCACGTGAATATCCCGTATTTTAGGGGGAAAAAAGAGAGAGAGAGAGAGGGCATCGCAACTTCATCTCTCCACATCCAGCACATATTTCTGTGTATTCTGGCCCTGCATTTCTAAGGTACCTTGGATAAGAATGAGTCAACACGCTGAATGGGCGCATTTGTTATCCTTAGCCGGGTTTCAGTGACCACATCTCCAATTCTAGGAATTACTGGAGCCGAGATTGCCAAAACGTCTCCGCACGCGTAACTTCTCATGTGAAAATGAAGAGGATTGCAAGGCAATTGTTCCTGCTGGGTATACTTCACTGGCTGGGCGTACCGATTCCATTGATTTTATCTCCGTGGGCAGGACTGCGACGGGAAATACAATAGGGTTGGAAAGAATGGTTCACTTTGAGCAAGGATGCTCGAAAAATCAGCTAACGAAGAAGAGACGCCGAGAAACTGAGAACTACGGGAACATATCTTCCGAAGAAAATGATCTCCTTACAGCTAGGTGTCTTTTTGGTGCCTGAAGTTGAGAGCAAGGTTGGCCTGCATGTGAAAAGACAGAGCCGAGTTGCATTGCTGATGCATTCCGTTGGAGTCTTTTGAGTGAAGCACTTGTCTAGCTTTCGATCACATTACAAAATGGTGAGGAGATGCTGCAGATTTCTCTTACTCCTGGTGGTGATAGGACAAAAATGTGAGGGCATCTATCTTTACCAGGACTTCCTCGAGGTATCAAAAACTGACTAGCAGAACAAACTGTCAGCTTTACAGTCACTGGGATAATCGCAAGATGAAGCACTCTTCTGCTTAGAGCACCTTCCTGGCACTTTATATAATTTGATTGGGAAGGACGCCACATATTTTTTGCTGCCTTTGTCGATTGATATGGTCTATCACTAATTCCACATTGGCCTCTTTCGCAGGTTAACACTGGGATACGAAAACAGCACATTGCTAGCCTGCTTCATCTGCTTCCTATCAGCATATACTAGCCATTTCTTCTGCATGCTCATACCTAGCTAGTTAGGCTCTTTCGCTGGGTTTGGGATCCATAATTAGGAAGCTGATGTCCATATAGAGCAGCAGTATGTGACACATAGAGAACATGATTGAATAGATATTACTAGATCAAAAGATCAACTCGGCTTGTCTCATAGTTGTGCGGGAGTAACGCATCGTAACTGGTTGGGCCAAAAGATGAAAAATGTGGCTAAGCAGCACCACGCAACCCCAGCACTCCTCTCTCGGATGATCTGCTTGAATGCAGCTGGAGCTACACGTCTGGCCTTCGAGGCAGTCAAATAGCTTTGGAAGAATCAACATCACCGTCTTCATTACATTCAGGGCAGCGTCTAGTTTGCAATTGACTTCTCAAGGAAAACGGTGCTGCTCGACCCCTCCTGCTCTTGAGGATCTCGCTTCTCTTCGCCTTGAGCTGGCATAGAAGCCAGTTTCCAGCATCTCAATAAAAACCGGCCAAAAGACAAGCAAGCATCGACCAGCTCTCAATCCGGCATACAGAGTATGTATACATACATACATAGTTTCAACAAGCACTCTGCTTTCGTCCCAGCACTGCGTTGTCATTCTTCTCCAAGCCACCCCATCGAGACCTTAACCGCCTCCGCAACACATACATACATACATAACTAGATCAGCACATTCTACTCAGTTGCAATGTCCCAGCCATCCTCTGCTCTCTGTTCTCAAACATCAAAAGCCGACCCTAAGCCCAGCGCCACCTCGGCTGCAAAGGCCAAACCCTGGCTGGGCCCCGCGCCTCGAGTCGAAAAGAAGGGTCTCTACATCTTCCTCTGGGATACAGGCACCAAAGGTAAATTCCACTGGGGTCTATTCATCGCTCTAAGCGAAAGTTCCGGCATCGTGTTCCACCAGGTCGTCGTCGCCGGCGGCAAAAACCAGCTGCACTTGCTCATGGAAAAAGAGGACGTGTTGACCTCGGAAGGGCTGCTCGCGGCGCTGAAAATAGGCGAGATTGAAGACATCAATGACGAGTGGATAAAGGCCGTCGAGTATTGCGTCCGATCGGCGCAAGTCGATTCATCATATTTTGAATTTACCTGTCGCACTTGGGTCCTGGCTGTGATTTATGAACTGGCCGATGGGGGGTTTATCTGGCTGGATCCCGATTGGAGCAAGATCTGGTATATCGAGGAGGAGGCGGCGAGACTGGCGCGCGACGCCGTGGCTGTGGAGATGCAGATTGTGTCTCAGAGCCAGATGATTGCGCTTTAGGAGAGATCCATGCGGTTTTGATGCGATCCTGGTGCGGCGTCTGGACTCAACAAGCCTATACTATATGTATGGCCATCGATACGAAACGGTTCTCTGCGTGGGATATGCAACTGTTATGCTTATTAACCAGATGTTTCTCTCCGATTCCTCAACGGAGATCAAAAATGGTGGTCGACGGCAATGGACTTTGATGCTTAGGAATTTACAGTCTTCAGATTCGATTATCGTTTGAACCACAGCGGGTCCGCTCGCGTTTTCGATTGTGAAACGCAATATTTTCAACACACCGAGATACATTTCCATATTTTCGAAGCCGACATCTAAGTTGCCGTCTTTCAGCCAAGTTAAGCTTCTCCGAAATCGCATTCATTCCGTCATGGACCTCGACGATAAGCGATAATCTTCACCAGCAGGAAACCGAGGGCTAAGAGGAGGGCAGCAGTTTCTTATTGCCATCCGACTT
Source organism: Emydomyces testavorans (assembly GCA_029449355.1). Lineage (NCBI taxonomy): Eukaryota > Fungi > Ascomycota > Eurotiomycetes > Onygenales > Nannizziopsiaceae > Emydomyces > Emydomyces testavorans. Next base: position 2,395,281 of record CP120630.1, on the reverse strand, counting down.
GGTATTATTCGAGAGAGCTTATCCTTTCGCAGACCGGTGCATTTTGTTTTTTCCAAACAGGTTTCACCAACCCTCTCGGGTGTTGAACTCTCCTTGCGCAATTAGCATTTGAAAGATATATATTCAACTTTTATCATCAGCGTGGGTGTATGCTGCTTGTAACCATGGCATCTTTAGAGCTTTTCAGTAATCCCCCTTTCCCACAAGTGCGCAGCCGAGTTTTCCAATCCGACGAATGTTCTCCCTGTATAGCAAAGAATGCTGGGTTGAAATTCAAGTATGTCTCCTTTAATTCGACTCTGCCACTACAGCGAGAACACATTTAACAAGCATAACTTGGTTGTACTCTGTAGAACATAGTGATATTCAATGCCTACAAACCCTCCAGTTTCCATTGTCAGTGAAATTGTAAAGTAATAATTAATCCTTTGCCTATCCTCTCTTGTATTGTCCCCTCTTCATACACCTTTAACCACTCTAGTAGAATGCAGTTGAGATTTCAACAGCATGTAACATGCTTAAAAGCCTTCAAAAAAGGAAACTAAAAATTAAGTCTCAGAATAAAAGAAAAACATACCGAGCATGCATATTGATACACGGAGGAAAAGAGCACTTGCAGAAACGCTGAAGATAGAAGGGCACAACTCAGACAAAATTGGTCAAAGAGAAGCTTAGAAGAGGACCGCAAGTGAGGATCCGAGAAAAGAAGTAAGATATGAAATATACTCCGATTGATGCCGAAAACAAACAAGCAGGTGCGAAGACAGTGCAATAGGAGACCGAAGTATAATCATGAGCTACCAAAATGAACGGGACAATAAGTAAAAGTGTAAGAATTTCAAATCCTCAGTGCACCTTATCCTATGTTGCCGAGAAGCTCTAATCATAGTAGACGAGGAATCATGGCCAACCAAATCATTATTGCTAAAAGCAAATTCAAATCCTCGCTTTGATGAGAACATTGAAACGGGACCCCACAACACTGTGTTGAACCATTAATCTGCGTAGCTTAGCTCGTGGTGGGCACAGGTGTCTGGCTGATGTTTGTATCCCCGTTTATGCCATTCTGGAGAGCATTCAGCCCACTGTGCTTGGAAGGATCTTGGCCAGGTTCACCCTTCGCGGTGGTGAAATTACCAGCGCTGAGAAAGGTGGTCAGTTGTTGACTCGGGCTGCCTGGCTCCCGTTCGGATGCGGTATCTTTATGCTCATTAACTGTGGTCGCAACATCAGCCCCAGAGCCTTGGCCGTTTTCAATAATGCCATTCGGCCCCTTTGGTGCTTCCGCGTCCCAAGAGTCATCATGAACTTCATCTCTATCAAGTTCAAGGCATCCATTAACCTTCAAGTGGGCCTCAGCACCGTTGTTATTTCCATCAACAGACCCGGAAGCACTCGCATCTTGTTCCTCGTTGCCAAGATCTGCAGTATCATCTGCTGGCCCGTCGGCTTGAAGGGCACTGTCAAGCAATTTGCTGCGTCCTCTACGGAGGCCAGGAGAAGAGCGAACAGCAGGCGTTGGAGTAACGAGTGCGAGACTGTAATTCTTTTTGGGTGTGTTGCGACCACTAGTTCGTGCCGGGGATGTGGTTGCTGCGGGTGCAACGCGCTTCTTGGTACTACCAAATGGGCGACCGGGGCGGCGCTTAGAAGTTCCTTGAATGGGCGGGAAAATTTCGAACCTTGACGGCGGAATGCCGGCCGCTGGATTAGGAAGTGTGGAGGTGACAGACGGTGTGCTGTATCCATTACTATGTTTCATCGATTGTCCGCCCAGGGACATGACTTCCATGGATGGTGGTCCAGGAGCTTCGAACGGCGGTGCATGGTCAGCCTGGCTTTCTCCATTAGGAGTATTGAAATTATGGTTTGTTGGTTGTCGGTTCACGTTCACCAGCCCATTACTACTTTCGTATGCGTTGGGGATGATATGCTCATCGTCAATTGCTACTTCGTGATCTTCCCGCGGCGCAACGGCATGAAGGGGTGCACGGTCGTAATGTGACTGATTGCTACGCCCCATAACATATGGCGTCCAGACAAGCGCATCAGGATTCAGTCGTACATAACCCTTTCTCTCCCAGTTTTGAATAACGTCTTCAAAATAATCATAATTCAAACGAAGTGCATATGTTTTCGTAACAGGATCACGCACGAGTGCACGCAATCCTTCCAGGCCAGATACAACATCATCTGGAGTCATTCCAGTTCGTTCTGACAGCTCAGCGACACTTGTTGGAGTAGTCTGATCCCTAAGTTGATATGACAGGACGAGGTGCCAGTAATTTCGATATGAGACTAAGCCCATATCGGAGAGTGGTTTCTCTGGGGAGCCGACTTTGCGCTCTATTCGGGTTAGAAGGTATGAGAAGTCGATTAAGAGGTTGCCGTAGCCTTTTCTCTGGTGAATGGGAAGAGTCAATATGCAGGAAACATTATTTGACGAACTTGGTCGCTTCTCTTTGCTGAAATAACCAACGAAATGGAAGCCAAGCTCGTCATATTCGGTCATCACGTAGAAGAGAAAAGGTTCGACATCATAATACAGTGTTTTGGATCCAAGGAAGAGCTTTGCGAGTAAACAAAGATTTTGGCAGTAAACAGGATTCTTTCGACCATCAACTTCGAAGACAGATATTGTACCATCGCGATATATTTCATCTCCAGGCGGATGTTTCACTGGGCACTTGAGCTTGTGTCTCCAAGCCACGAAATCAGAATTCATGTACTTGAGACAAAACTCGCATATGTAAAGGACCCTGTTGCGACTGTACTCTTCAGGATAAGGCGCCGCGTACCACGTTTCGATCTCATATCCGCCAAAATTAATGCATTTCATTTTACTTGGAGGCCCAGACAGCTTTTGAGTAGCTCGAGGCGATCCTTCGCCATTTTGTTCAGCAGCCAGCACCTTTTGCCTCCATTCTTCTTCGGCTTTTTGACGGGCAGTTTCAAATTTGTCCCTATCGCTCTGTTGCGGGACTGTCCGGGAGGTATCCGCATCGACATCAGCTAATATACCGCCGTATGGTTTAGAATTGAGCTCGTGGTCTTCTCGTTCATGAAATGAGTAGAAAGGAGCCGTATACGGCGTTGAAATAATAGGTGGAAATTGTGGAGGCGGCGGTTCTTCTGGGACAGCAGGTGGTTTCGGGGGTCTTCTTCTCTGATTTCTCGGGCGTGACCTTGATTTTAGGATACTGCCTAGCTTTTCACCATCCAAATGAAATGAAAGTACCAATCGGCCATGTTGCCTCAAAACAACACTACAGAGACCGTTTTGAGATCTTCTGGCTCGTCTGCGCCTCGATGAACGAGCCGACGGATTGGAATCGTCTACAGCCTGATCACCGATTTCTTCGTTTGCCTGTGCCGCTTCTATTAAGTCGTTCGTCGTTCGTCGCCGCCGTTTCCGGGTAATCGGACGCTGATTCTCCAATTCATCGATTGATGCCTTCCGTTTTCTCAACGGGCGAGAACCATCGAGCGGATCATCATCAAGAATAGGGTTGTCGAATATAGAATGAGAATCGGGACCTAGGGTATCACTGAGTGCAGGGAGTAATTCCTTCGCAATATTAGATGTAATTGATTTCCTTCGAGACTCAGCCTGTCGCCCAGGGTCTCCTTCTAGTTTGTTTTGAGTGCACGATCGACAGCGCCATTTCTCAGTATCTAGTAAATTGTTAATATACCATTCTAATACTACTAACCATGGGAAGTCAGATCTTACCGTCTGCGTCGTTGAAACATGCCTGCTCGCGTGCACATTGTCGATGGCCTATAAACAATTTAGCTAAGCTCATTGGTGTCCCCTGCCAAGCCAGCCCTGTAGAACTTACAATGATCTCCACAAACAGCACAAACCAGGGGCTCTTCGAATTCTTCACCTGGATCGTGCTCTTCGTCCTGACCGCAAACACTGGAAATGTAATCAGCATCTGCAAACTATTACGGTATGAAAAGTCGCGGCACTTACATGCAGTTATTCTGGGTCAATTCTTCCACGTCAACAGAATCCTTGCCATCACTCTCGGCTTCCCAGTCCTCATCGACTTCGGAATCTTCCTCAGAAGATTGATTACTAGCACCATCTCTGACGCTCTCGCTGGCCTCATTTGTAAAGCTCGGATCGGCTTCTTCGGCTTCCTCGGCTTCGCTTTCAGATTTGTATTCCACAGGAAGATATTTTACCGCTTCCACGCTCTCATCCTCGTTATTACTTCCATTTATTTCCAACGCTCCCGTGAGCTCAGCTTTCTGATTATCTTCGCTTGCTCCGGTGTCCTGCCTTCCACCACACTCTCCGTCAACAACATCAGCTGCACTAATATATCCACTTCCACCCTGGACGCCAGGTATTGTCATTGGAGGATACATATCCATGTCTTCTTCGCCTTCAGCGTCTAGCTCGCTATCTGCCATGTTTTCATCCTCTTCCACAGGAGCGTATTCGCGTTCGGCCGGCATGGTTGCCGCCATGGTGCAAACTTCCACAGTCGCCGAATCGACAAACCATCAACATCTGGGACAGGTGAGTGACAAGCGAGAAATCCTAATTCTCGCTATTACGTTGCGAACTGGCTCGAGGCGGTTTCCGCGACGTGGGCAAACGAAGCATCGGATAGTGATAGAAGTAATAAGGAGTTCGAACTACTATAAGATAGGTGTCCGTAAGCTTGCTGTAAATGCCGGGAAGTCAGAACAGCTATTTTGGCCTCATAGAAGCGTGTTGCTGAACAAACACAAGTCAGTCAAGCTGGTTTTCTAAATTGGGGGGCATCGCGTCCACCACAATGGGAAAAGAAGGCACCAAATGGAGAAGAAAAACCACCACACTCACAGCTGCATCTGTCTGTCCACGTAAATCGTTTAAAATACGTCCCTCTTTGCACTCCTTTCACGTCAACGGAGCTCAGATATCAACCCCCCCTCTCGCTTGGTTGAGGTCAATTGCCATTTTTGGATTTCGCTGACTGATCGAATGCCAAGATTTTATACCACCTAGTCCATTTTAAGAATAGTGTATTCCCTCCTCCCATCCATGGCCAATCAACCAGCTCAATGCATCCGCGATACTCATGGACTCACTGCGAAAGACCTGACCTGATAATTGAACATGGGCGTCCCTTTTGAGGCTTTACTCCCGTACGGGATCATTATCGGCGTACGTGCTTATGCTCCTACGATCGAATTGGAACGAGAACTTATTGCCAAACCATATAGTTATTCGGCGTGACTGGCTTTGGCCTTTCCTTCGTAAAACGATGGGCAAATGATGGAAAGCGTCCAAGGCGTGGTATTGATGCTTGGGACAGAGTAAATCCAGACCCTTGAAGTCTCTCTGATCAGGTTTGCTAACCGTGGCATAGCAAAGTACGTATCCTGAGCCTCTCTCGAAGCGATTAGCGAGCTGTCCGATTCCGTAATATGCTGACAGTTGGTAGTGATGGAACGGGACCTACGGCTTACGGGCTCTTTGCGAGGACAAACGGATAACCCTATCGCTCCGCGTGGGTTTGAATTAAATAACCCGTGGAAGGTAATGAGAGAGTAATTGGATCCAGCCTATGGAGACTAAGCTGACTGTATCTGAAAACTAGTTGGAGAAAAGGATCTGCTAGAACTGTGCTATTTAAGCAAACTATGATAACCCCATTTCGACATCAATTTCACTGCCGCGTTGTCTCACAAACGGGATTTGAATCCTCTTGCAGGACGAGGTCCTGTAATTCAGTTACCTTCCCGCGGATGCCGTGGATCTCTAGCGGTTGGAGATGTATATTAAAAAGGTTTCTCAGTGAATCAACTCTTTCACCTTCATTCTTCAACGTTCGAAGAATTTCCATTCTTCCATTTAAATTTCGCTTCACGAGATGATTCAGAATGAACAGGTTTCCCACAATGTCGTCTTTGGTCTCGTTTAGCAAGAATTTCGCGCAGACCAACGTCTTTGTGAAGGTACTGCTTGGGTTCTGGCTTGTCCAGAAGTTCATCATCTCGTAATCACTGGGCAAGAATTCTATTTCATAGAAACAGTATCCGACCTGCCATCTTTCTTCGGGATTGGACCGGAGTTGGAACATCCAGAGCTTTTGTTCACTATCGGTATTGGCGGGGATGCTTCCTTTGACCAATCTAGCTTCCTCCGGAGCTATCCTCATGCTGGTCGCGCCATGTTTGAGTAAAAGTGGCCGGGTTGCGCCCTTTGGACCGAACCCGACATCAACCACGTATTTACTTTCTCCAACCGTTACTACTATAATCATATGTGACCTATCCGTCATGAGTATGATGCTTGTGCTTGTCACCTTCGTAAAACGAAAACGAGGTGAACTCACCATCCAGTATACTGTCCCGTATCAGCGCCTGTTTCAAACTCTTTACTCACTCTCGCTGCGCTGGTATAGAAGCTAAAACCCATGGTCCTTAGCACTATTGCAAAAAAGCCGGTGTTCTCAAAGCAATAACCCCCCAACCCTCTCTCCACGAGTTTATGAAACAGGGCATCTGGCTCCAGAGACACTGAATGGTGTTGTGAATAATGAAGAACCAGACTGCTGAATGGAATCGAAGCCAGATGGCGCTGTTGCAACTGAGTTAAGCCACGAAGAGGGTCAGCTTGAATCAGGTCTTCGAGTGCCTTGAGCTGCGGTTCTGCATGGAAAGGATCGCATTGGTAAACACAAGAGATGTATTTGCGCAGTTGGTCCCGTGAGAGGGTCGGGCGATGCGATGCTGGGAGACTCATTTGCGCAATGTGTTTCGTGAAGAGAACTGTCTGGCACAATCAGGGCACCAGCGATTGTCTTTTGATACTGATATTTTGGGGGCAAAGGTGCAGTTCTGGCTCAGAAGCGAAATCCGAAGCGAGTTAAATATTCAGCCTTAGACCAAGCACCGGAAAGAGTACTCAAAGAAGTGATCTAGATCACCAGAAGAGTCATCACCAAGTTTGATTTCGAATACTGTCTGTTGATATTCCCCCAAAGTGTCTGTTTGTAGCACATTAGTATGTACATACATACATACATAGTGATGCGCGAAGACCTGCTTGTCACAGGCCGTCAACAACAATAGCCGGCCATAGCCATCTCCATCACTTGCAGTTCAGCGACTTACACTGTGACAATGCAGGGCATTCCATGGTATGTACATAGTTAATGTTTAGTGCGATGTGGGGTCTGTGGTCTGTGGTGATAAGCCATATTAAACTTGTGAAGTGCAGGGTAACCCTTCATCGTCGTAGAGACTTTCTTTCAGCATTGAATACATAGTCAGTCAGCTACTTGTCCCTGTCTTCTCACCTGTGGAACTTTGCTGAGACCTGCCAGCCAGCTAAATGCCTGGACTCACAGAGGAAATTCTCACAACTCTCCAGCAATTTTCAGCATGTGATGTGCGCGCTGCAACTCTTCTCTATGAACTGAAGTGAATTGATACTCTGGATTGGTGTCCATGCTAATGCGTAGCTACAGGTTTCCGATGCTCTCCTCAAGCTCGAAAGAGCACCCAAGGATACGCCTGCAAATGCGGGCTTCCTAGCAGATCTCGGTGAGCTGATATCGCACCCTCGTGGACCCCGGCCAGAAGATATCGGGTCTTCTTATCCATCTACAGGCAACATGACTCCTATCACTAACAGATACTCTCGCTAATCCACACAACAATTTCACCATAAAAGTCCCCTTTACCCCTTTCCCAGCAACCGCCCAAGAAACAACCCCTCCCAAAATCATCGCCCCCATCTCAACCATTCAATTTATCCCCAAAGACCAATCCCTCCCCCAGATTGCACAAGAAGAGCCTGATCAGTATGGGTTCCCGCAAGGCACGCACTGGGTAGACCATGTCCAGCGCGATACCATTGTCCTGCTCGACCAGCCCGCAGGTCAGAAATGTGCCGTTTTGGGCGGTATCATGGCGGCAAGAATGGGCGTCATTGGCACCAAGGGGGTGATTGTGAACGGTAGAGTGAGAGATATTGCTGAGCTGAGAGCAAGTGGGCTACCAGTGCGTTTTTCTTCATATTTGCCTGCATTCACTTGGTGCCTCCCCGCCGACTTTGATATGGACTAGATCTGGGCGCGTGGTCAATCCACGGTTGGCACGAGTGCTGAAGCGAAACCTGGTGCGAGAAATGTGGTGATTACTGTAGGACGCGTTACAGTTTCTCCTGTAGGTTTCGCGATGCTTTTCCATCTTCTGACATTATGATTGATATCTCATGTTTAGGGCGATATTGCGTTTTGTGATCCGCTTGAAGGAGTTGTGGTGATTCCACAGAACTTACTGGATGAAGTTCTGGTATTGATGCCGAAGCTTGTCGAAGCGGATGATCGAGTCAGGGAGGACGTTTTACGTGGCTCTACGGTTTTCGATGCGTTCAAGAAGCATCGAGAAACGTAATAGTCGAGCTCATTGCAAAGCAAACTGTGCCAATGGAGCCTAAGTGAATGTTTTGCCATGTGAGATCAACCTGACTCTGGCAGATGTTCATCTGTGTACCTAAAACAATATATGTACAAACCTCAAAAATAGGCCGAAGAACCGCAAGTTCACATCTTCCAAAAATGCCAAAACAAGATCAAAAGTCAAGCGCATGCCTTCGTCTAGCCATGGGGCTCTACTCTGCAACCCAAACAGCCGCCATACCCATGCCAGTTCCAATGCACATGCTAGTAACGCCAATCTTCTTGCCTGTTCTCCTCAACTCCGTCAATAATGTGCTGACCTGTCTAGATCCAGTGCATCCAAGCGGATGACCAAAGGCAATGGCCCCACCCTTAGGATTGAGCTTCTCCATTGGCAAACCAAGCTCCTTTGCGCACCACAAGCACTGGGAAGCAAAAGCCTCGTTGATCTCATAGATATCAACATCATTCTTCGTGATACCAGCCTTTTCCAATGCAACAGGGATAGCCTTCCATGGGCCCATACCCATGAGAAGTGGCTTCACACCAACAACGCTGGCAGTGATATATTTGCCAATGATTTTCTGACCGAGTCGCTCAGCGGTAGAACGCTTCATGAGCAGCACGGCAGCAGCGCCGTCGGAGATTTGAGATGAGTTTCCAGCGTGAATGCTGCCGTCCTTGGCGAAAGCCGGTCGAATTTTGGCGAGGGAGTCAGGCGTGATGCCGGGTCTAACGCCATCGTCACTTTTGACAACGATGGTCTTTTCTTCGTTGGTCTTGGGATCAGTGACCTTAACAGTAAGAGGAACGATTTCTTCATTGAAGAGACCTTCCTTTTGAGCCTTTTCAGCCTTCTGGTAGGATGAAGCAGCGAAAACGTCCTGCTCAGCACGGCTGATTTTGAGGTCTTTGGCCATATTTTCTGATAGAATACCCATGGGAACTTTGCAGTTGGCAGCTTCGGGGTGACTGTCCAGGAGTTCAGAAAACTCAGTGACGGCGCCGGGTCTTCCATGAATATCCACTATCAGCACATAGATTTTACAAATTGTGTAGTATGTACTTACCCGTATTGAGAAGACATACTCTCAACACCAGCACCGATACCAACGTCAATAACACCCGCCTTCAATTCATTCGCAATATCCACAATTGCCTGCAATCCACTAGAACACTGTCTGTTCACCGCCTTGAGGGCGGTCCCCTCAGGGAATCCAGCAACCAGTGCAGCGGCACGGAACTCTGTAGCTCCCCCACCAGGTGGCAATACTGATCCCACAGCAATATCTTCCACAAGCGATGGGTCAATTTTCGACTTCTCAATGACCGCTTTGAAAACGCCAGCTAAGAGGTCGGCTGCGGCAGTATCCTTGAAACCACCACGGCCGCCCTTGGTGAGGGCTGTTCGGAGAGCACATGTTATGACGATATCATCAGGATGTTTGGCAGTGAGTGCGGAGACACCTCCTTTGGCAGAGGTGATATGCGAAGTGACCTGCGAAAGACGCTGTGCGGCTGTAAAAATGCATCACATGTTAGTGGCGCATTCCCAAAAGTTACGGCATATGTAGCTTGCAAGACTCGCCTTGAGACATGGTGACTGAAATATGGGCTTATGAAAGAGAATTCTAGGAGAAAATGGCGATGTGTCGTCAAAATTAAGGTAAATAGGGAGAGTGCTTGTAACGGGACGAATGCAAGAATGCGAATGTCCTTCGGGTTCCCAGTTCTTATATCTGGCCCACAGCCTTTATAGAGTACCAGGTGCTCGGTCAGCCACCAAAAAACAACCGAGGCTACTGGAGGATTATTAATCCGAGCCTAGCGCATCACGTGTAAACTTAAACTTGACATCAAATGCATGTGACAGGATTCATCCGGTCTCTTTTGTCCTCTTATTGTTCTCGAGAGCCGACGATAAGAATCTCCAAAATAGTTACATATTAGGCAGTGGTATAATGTTCATTGTTTAGTAGTTTGCTGGGTACTCCGTTCTCCGATAGACTTGGGAAAGGCTAACATCCAGCCGTTGCCCGCTCACTGAATTGCTCGTTAAACTTCTAACTAGAGCTTGGACTCAGTGCTAATAAATATCTATCACATGTGATGCGAGGTATTTGGCCTATGAAAATTGCAAAATGAATCGGTGTTGGATAATGAGGGTATACACCACTTGAGCTTCTTGCCTGCCTTTGCATTGGATCTGAGTAGGTCTTGATAGAAGCGTATGGGGATCATTGGTATCACCAGTCCGATTATGAGAGCGAATAATCCATAAGTTTGGAGCTTCTGCTTGTATATAGTTGTATAGATCATACACATCACATATCCTAACATCTCGCACTGCAAAAGCACCACAGAGAAGTAGCAGTCGAAATTCGTCCGATATGGGGCGGAGGAAGGGCGGGGAGGGGAGGAGCGGAGATCTGGCACGGACCAGGCAACTCTTGGCGTTCTGACCAATCAAATGCTCGCTCGGCCCTGCACCCAAAATTTGCCAGTCTGCTGCTCACAGCTGGGTTTATCAAACATCCACAACGTTGAGTCAAAGCCATATTTTATTTTATCCCTGTTGAAATAAACATGTCTATTTCTGCCATTCCTGCAGCGACAGCTTGCAGGATCACAAGATGTTCGCGATTCCCCCTGCGGTTATGGACTCGCCAAACTGATCCCAGCCTGGTATGGAACCTCGTTTCACAGATACACTTTTATGCAAAGCTCGCCAGTATTCTCCGATTGCAGATACTAATTCATCAAAATCCAGACAGCAAAGTCACTCCCCTTTATCCTCCGCCATCATCAATCATCCGCCGCCGCCCCCTTCCTCCGAACATCCCTTTCTCCTTCTCAAAGTTCCACCCGCAATTCACCACCATCCTCGTTTCAACCATCCACACCCATTAAACTCCCCTTTACCACCTCAACCCCCTTCTCCGAAAACCCCAACCATGCCTACACGAGTCCCTACAAGGCCAAACGCCTCTGGCCCCCAGACATGGCCAAACTATCCCCAAAGCAACAATTCCGCCTAGAACGTAAATACCGGCGACGCGCAAAGCTGAAATGGGCAAGGCCAACATGGAAAAAGTGGACAAAGTTGATCCAATGGAGTGTAATCGGAGGTAAGTTAATATCTCCTTCTCTGAAAGTTGGGTTCCTGCAACGAGCTTCGAGTTGGAAACCCCTTTTTTTTTTCTCGACAACTCACTGATTGTGGATTTCCCAGCTGTCCTGGTGTATTCGTTGTTTTTCATGGAATTGAAAAACGGTGGACCCAATCCCTTCCATACGGTACGTGAAAATCTCCTCGTCTTTACTCTTTCTTTGTTTTGTTTTGGTTTGGTGACTTAACACGGAGTAATTAGTTGCGAGAATACGTTCGAAACTTCTTCAATGATTCGGTATGGTCGAGCCCACGCGGCGTGCTGCGTACGGACTCCAATGTCGATATGCGGGGACAATCCAACGAAGGAAAGCAAAGCTGAATTTGCTGTGAATACGCCCAGAGATTTCACGTCCTTGGTCTTGAGGTCATAAAGCACACGGCAATGTATGGCATGTGTTTCTAGGGCTACGATTAACAATATATCTGAAGCTTCTGTGTAAGTACAGATCTTGAATTGAGAAAAGATGGCCTTCGACTTGCCAACCAAAAAACAACCACTCCACAATGGCCTGCACACCAGAAAGATAAATGCGAATTCTATAGGGTACGGAGTACTCCTTTATTGAGATCTTGAAACTCAAAAAACAACATCTATCTAGACTCTACCTGAAGCCTTTAAAGCCGAGCTATGCCCTCTGCTGAGACAAGCACTAAAACCGCTTCATTGTTGAATTGTCAAACAGCCACGCTACAAAAAGTACATACACCTTCACTTTGACTCGCCGGCAACCGTCCTAAATGCAGTCAACCGACGATTAATCACGTCCAACGGCTCCTCCGTGTCCAACTCCCGCAGCTTTCCACTTCCCACATCATACATCAGACCATGCAGCTTCAACCCACGTTCCTGCATCGCATCCAGCACCACGCTGTTCTCCTTCAGCACCCGCAGCCCATTATGCACATTGATCTCGGCCAGCTTCACCGCCGCATCCTTTGCATCCAAGTTTTTAAAGACGTCCAAGTTCTCCTCGCGCAGCCGGCGCAGGGCCATCAGCCACGTATCCAACAGCCCGAGCCTCTTGTTCGCCAGCGCTGCAGCGACCCCACCGCAGGAGGTGTGGCCGCAAAGCACGATGTGCTTGACTTTGAGGTAGACGACGGCGTACTCGACGACGCTGGCGCAGCTCAGGTCGTTGTGCTGCACGACGTTGGCGATGTTGCGGTGCACGAAGACGTCACCGGGTTTGAGGTCGAGGACGGTGGTTTCGGGGCAGCGGGAGTCGGCACAGCCGATCCAGAGGATCTCCGGGTGCTGGCCGGATGCGAGCTTGGGGAAGAGGAGGGGGTGCTCTTCGATTGTCTTGGAAGCCCATTCGCTGTTTCTGACGAGGGCTTGCTGGACGGCGTCTGTTTGGGGGGGTAGAGAGATGGGGGATGAGCCATGTCTTTTTTCGATGGGTAAAACGAGTGGGCGTCAACGAGCTATCCTGATAGAAGCAACGTTACCTGTGGTTTGCACTTTGGGCGTAGCCATTTTTTCTATGTTTTTGAAGTAGTCCTTCTCGTTTTGGTTCAACGGGGTGGTAGTGGACATATGCGTCAATCGCTGAAGAGACATTCTATTCACACTCGCAAGGCTGCGTCGGAGACTATATATCCTCGAGTCGTCGTTAGAACCAGGAGCCGCTAATTGGCTTGATTGAAAAAGAAAAAAGTCCAAATTTAGCAAATAGATAAGAAAAGGGCGTAAATGACGTGGAATTCTGGGACCTCAGACGACGGATTTTGCCAAATGAGGACAGTCTAGGCTTGGTTCAGGTTGTCGAGTGTAACCCCAACCCTCAACCCTCAACCCCAACCCGAGCTCGCTTGGATGGGGAGGAAGAAAGGAATGCGGAGTAGATGTGTACCATATGCAGGTCTATGCTGGTGGTAAAGTTTTTTTTATTTCGCATGAAACATTCTTCATCATCATCAGGGGAGATGTATGTACTAAACTCACAGGAACGTCATTTACTGGGCGGGGTCAGAGCTATGCTATGTATATATGTACTCCGTAATGTAGTTAAATAGACCGCCCTGGAGCCTGGAGGGGAGTCAAAAACAAGCACTATGGAGTTAGTGGTAGGATGGGAGATGCAGAGGACAGGAAATAATAGTTGGTTAGTTAACGTGGGGAAGAAACAAGGACTCGATGAATTAGGTAGTTAAATCAGTAGTTACTGTGATCGGTTGAGAAAAGTCGAGTTAGCAGAATGAGGAAAAAAGCGCATACAGAAGTAGAGATAACTGACTATTTACTATCTAATAATTCCACTCTTCTCCTCTTATCGGGATATTCCCACCATTCTGGGTTACAATGGAAATGTCAAAAAAAGCGTGAAACAAGTGGAATTTAGACTTTTTTAAGGTTTTCATTTGCTGGAGACCGCTAATTTAGTTAGTTAGTTACATATGTACTCACTTTCAATCAGCGCACCTGCATCCCTCCAGCCTTGATTATACTGTGTTCCTATATTCATCAAAGCAGTGCCCTGCAAATCACTCCTACGACATGCATGGAATGAGAAGCTTTATTTGTATTGATTGATTCATAACTTTGTTGTCTATGAGGTATACCATGTGTTTTAGGATACAAGAGTGAGGCAAAACCTCAAACAGGCCATGCGTACGAAGCGCCGCCAGACAATGAGGAGGGAGGGTAAGAGAATATGTATACAGCCAAAAACATTTATCTCACAGAGAAACATCCCTAGCGAGTTTTCTTTTTGACTTTCTTGCTCATGGAATCGATCCATAAGCCTAACCCACACCATCTGTGTCCCTTCGTTAGTCCATGTCTTCGTGGTGAGGCGCTTAAGGCATTGCGACTTGCTGGGCGTCTAGCGTTGTCGTCATCCTGTTCAGGCCTTGCTGTATTGCTGTGTCGCGGGGCTGAAGGGCGTCTTGGCATACCACGATGAGGGATATCAGGAGAAGACGAAGCCTCTCGACGTATGCAAAGAATGCTGTGTCGTTCATGCCGACGACTTTTCGACGACTGTCGTGGAATGGCATTTTCTGAACTCATACCACTCGTTTCAGGGTTGGATTCTGGGTTCCCAGAACCAGGGCGAGAAAAAAAAGGCTGATGATACATATGTGAGCTATGTCGCCGTACTCGATCTCCAACGGAATGAAAACTATGTCGATGGCTATTTTGCGGAGGGGCTCCGATTTCACTATTATTACCGTCGGTTTTCAACATTTGCGGTTGTAACTTGGTCGGTGGAGTCTTTGTACTTTGGGAACGAGATACAGTCTCCTCCGTCTGCGATGAAAGAGGATATCTCGACCACCCCTCCCGTAAGGCCACCCAGATTCCAGTAACAACGATCAGAGTCCGCAGCTGACTATCGATTTCAATATTGTTGTGATCAGACAAAGGCTTATGCTCCTGCACTGGAGCGCTGGAGCTCGGTGAAGAGATACTGGTCGAAGGACTGCGCATGGACACAAATGTGGTCGGATATTGATCAAGCACATCGATACCATTCCCGGTCATCCAAGCTATCACCGGGTGCCGACGTGTTGTGGGATCAATCACGCTAAACGTAAAACGTTTACTATCCGAGTCGCGAGCTGGGACCGAGCCAGTGGAATTCCGGCTTTCCTTCCCACGCAATACCCAGCGAGCACATCTCCGCAAGCCGTTTTTATCGGTACACGTAAATTCATACACACTGTTAGAATGCGCTGTTATCTCCCAGAGACCCCCTTGACCCATACAAATCTCAACGAGGCCTTTTGACTTATAATCCTCCTTGAGAGGGTGGCTTATGATGGCAATCAGATCCCTTTCTATATCAAACGAACTCCTTTCTTTGTCGTTTAAGGGGCCATAGGAGTCGCTTGGGATGATGACGAGATCATTGGGCCCAATGCGATCCCTTCCTCGACATGGATTGGATACTTTCCTCGTGGAGCGGGTCCCAAAAAATGATGAGGGGATCACATCTAGTGCAGCAATAGGACGAGAACTCTGCGATATATGCTGTAACTGAAGCAGCAGCCGCGGTCGGATTCTTAATCGTCTATGGGTCGAGGGTGGGGGATGGGCAAAGCGGAATGATGTCTTGGAGCGACGGGCCTGTCGTTTCCTGGGAGGTAAAGGAGCCTCTTGGTTCACTTCACTACCGCTGCCGAACTGGGGATATTCTTGGTCACGTTCCGCCTCGACTGAACTTCTTTGACTTGAAAGAGGGCTTGAGAGGGGCGACGCAAGGTTCCCCTGACCGTCAATCGTTTGCGGAAGAGCTCTGTTACCCGGAACAGAGGCCAATGTCCGCCTGCCAGACGACATAAACCCAAGACTCAAAATAGAATTCGAAACCTGCGAAAGAGTTGGCGTGTTGGACCGTTCCCGTTGGTGTGTGGAGAATTCGTGTCGATGGATGGCAGCAGCATCAGCAGTCAGCCCTAAATTGACCAACATGACGAAGTGTGAAGACGCTCAACACTGGTGTTGGTTCAAAGAACCACTGTTTGTGGGTTCGCGAGATCTCCTGCGAGCAATTGTGATGGTCTTCTCAGCGGTGAAGCCGCTTTCTCACACCAGAGTTTATTTTTCCACACTTCTTACTTCTTGTTCGAGAGTAGCATTGATCCAAAATCTTGATACTTCAAAATAGTCCGACCGTGCTGTACGTCCAATTGGTTTGCAGTCATCAAATTAATGCTGCGCATTCGGTATCACATGAAAAGCCGCGGAACTCAAATGCTGATTGTTGCGACCGAGAAGCATCAAGTAAAGGAGATACGAGACAAGTGACAGTGTTCAGATTCTCTAGCGACAGGTAACTTGCAATTGTCTGTCGAGTCTCAGGTCAGGCCAACAACGATGATGTCAGGAGGATGAGCAAGGGCGCGAGGGGCTAACTAAATCGGCCCACAAAGCGCACCAACAGATCGGAGGTAGGGCAGAGAAAGTCAGGGTAGCTTCAATCGACACACTAACCAGGCGACGGCGAAGCTACCTTACATAGCTAGATAGCTGTTCTGTCGCACAGGACACGTTGGTGGAGAGGTGTCGAGTCCGTACAGGCGCTGGTTGTTACACTACCAAAAATGGGTGGAACACATACATCAATGAGGGACAGTCGTACATATGTCTGTACAAGAAAAGAGAGAGAGAGAGAGAAGCGTAGTTCTAATTAAGAATACAGATTCGGAATCATCTCATAGCGAGCAGTAGGAGGCAAAGCACCACAGCGATGCAATTCAGCGAGTGAGTGATGAGGGAGGGAAGAGAGAGAGAGAGTTGACGATGACGGTGAAGGAAGAATCCATAAATACATATTTTGGAAGCCGAGCACCTGAATCCCGGGATGCAGCGGATGGGAAAGAGGGACAGAGCAGATAACTCGGGTATCCACAACCCAGTTTTATTAGTTGAAAGAATTTAGGATTTATGTTAGCGATTTCATCATCGTCGTCTTCATGCTAACGATTGGGAGCTAAAGAGGGCGAGACTGGGCTTCCTCTTGTAGGGTTTCATGCTAGAAGGATGGAGTGTCATGGCCACTGTACTCTGTATGTTACGAAGCAATGAGAATTGTTCTCTAGTTACTCCGTACTCTATCCGAACTGTCCTGACCAGCTGTGAATGTTCTATTTCACATCATCCATGCTACTAGTTACTATCTACACATGCATACAGATACGCTGAACACTTTCAAAGCCATCGATTGGCCACGCTTAGCTCGATCCGTCGTATTCGGTGTGAGTCGTTACGGGTGAGCTTCCACGCGTGTTGGTAACTAAGTTAACTCTCCACCAACCGGACGAGTTAGCTTCAGCCTTCAGCCATCTGTTAAGTATGGAGTCTGATAAGGCTGATTAGTTATCTCAGCTCAAATACTTCATCATCCGTAAGTTGTAACACACAAAGAATCCATAATCCATTCTTGTTCTCAGTTCCCTTCCAAACTGCTTGCTTGCTGTGTTTGACGTGGTATCGTTCTGATGGTCAAAGAATATCCCCATTGTGATCCAATCCATCCATGATCTGTCTGCCCTCATGATCACCTCCCCGCACGAGCATAGTCACATAGTTAGTTATCCGACCGGAGGAACCAAGTTGCCGACCCGTCACCGCAAAAGCAATTTAACCTTCCGATCGGAAATACCGCGGCCCCGAGCTCAGGAATAGGTTTGTTCCGTGCAGCGAGTTTGAATACAGAGGGAAACACCGATTCCGAGCAGAAAAATAACGACTGAAAGAGCTGGTAAACCAACAACTTCTGAGAATAGCTCACTACTATAGCTATTAGACTCAGATCTCCTCTGGCAGCGTTCCAGGTCGTAGCTATTGTGTATGTAAAGTACATACAATGTAGTTATGTAACTGCTACATACTTGTAGATCGTAATATTAGACTGCACAGCCCTCAATTCATGTCAGACGTGCTTCAAGTGTCTACCGACAGTACGAAATACTGCCCGATTAGGTAGTAGATACAAACAACACCGTTACGAGGGTTGCTGGTTGTTCTTGTTTGATTGTCTTCGTACTCGCAGATTATACCCAAATCGTCTTAACGTGGCCCCATGCCAAGCCCAGACCCAATTCATCCCAACGGTGGCCCTGTCTGCGCGTTATTTGGCAGTAGTGACTGCTCTCCAGCCACTGTTTTGCTGTGGATTATCTCATCCCACCGCCATGCGTGTGCATCCAGTGCGGACATTGACCCTATGGTTCTGCTCATGGAAGATCTTGTTACTCCTGGTCATGCTGGCGAGTCCAGGACCAGGGTATGATACGTCGACAACGTTTTTATCGCCTATTTCGTCGGTGCATGCGCTCTCAGTCCCGTTGAAATTAGTGAGATGGGATTCGATATATTTCCTCAAGATTGCCAGCCGCGGGTATCTCTATGAGCAAGAGTGGGCTTTTGGTTACGGTTATACAAAATTATTGTCCATCTTGACTGCAGGTGGGAATACTTTCCCCGTTCCACATGATTTTTTTTTTTTTAATATCTGGATTGAGCCAAGAACTAACAGTAGACACAGGATCGTCCCGTGGACTCTTGCGCCTGACGTTGGTGGGAATTGGACTCTCGCACATATGTCACTATCTATCAGTATTGCTGCTCTATAGCCTGACCAGAACTGTCTTCCAGAAGGCCAGATGCAGCAGTACTCTGTCCTTACTCTCTGCGGCTCTGCACATCATCTGCCCAGCAGGTCCCTTCTTATCCGCTCCATATGGAGAAGCTCTCTTTTCGTTTCTTAATTTTTTGGGATTTTACATTTATGCCCTCGCGTTGAGAGACGATCGGCAGGGCTCTGTGTTTGCGAGAGATGTGAGATTTGTAACCGCTGGTTGTGTTTTCGCAGTTGCCACAACTGTTCGAAGCAATGGCATTCTGAGTGGAATGTTGTTCGCGTATGATGCATTTGGGGGACTAGTAGAGATCCTACGGAGTCGTAGCATCGTAATACCGGCGCTGCGACGTCTTATATTTGTCGCACTGGGAGGAACCGTGGTGCTATTCGGAATCGCTTGTCCTCAGTATCTTGCATACTCTCTTTATTGTCAATCATCCATATCACCACGGAGCTGGTGCAGCAAAATGATTCCAAACATATATACCTGGGTCCAAGGCCGTTACTGGTACGCTTTACTCCCTTCTGCTGTCCTGTGGAAACTCACTTACCTCATACCGATCCCAGGAACGTTGGTTTTTTAAAGTACTGGACTCCGCTAAATATGCCGCTCTTCTTGCTCGCAGCACCGATGCTTCTTTTCTTATTGTGCTCCTCCAGTTGGGCACTAGCCGCACGAAGACATTCACCTACTGAAGCACGTGAGGATGATCAAGTTGATGTAGATCCGGAAAATGGGCATACACAAGCTTGCCTCTCTCGGCTTGCCCTGCCTCAGGCCACGTTGGCCGTTCTTGCGTTGACGAGCTACCACGTCCAAATCATCACCCGTATCGCATCCGGTTACCCCTTGTGGTATTGGTGGCTGGCTTCTCATTTCTTATCTGATGGAAAGCCTGGTCTCAGGGGGTCTCCTCTTCTGAAACCAGGCTATGTATTGCGTGGAATGGTGCTATACGGAATCATTCAGACGGCTTTATTCGCATCGTTCCTTCCACCAGCCTGACCCACACTTTCTTATCTGTCGCTTTTGCGAGACATTTCTGTTTTGCTGTGTTATTTTCACTATCTGTAGCTAGCCAGCCAGCCATTCGCATGACTACAATTATTCTAGACACTGCAGTTATTAGCTTGTGTGTCTCAAACTTGGGCCTCAAGCATGTTTACATGATAAGTGAGAGCGATTTAATTGAATGTGAATGAAAGCAGTAGAGCCAGAACAATTCATTGTAACAAGGCATGCCTCATAGTTGATTTCAGGGCTTTCCTATTTCATGAACAATTGCCTCCCTGCACAAATCGACATTGGTATAATTTCAAGTGAAAGGCCTTCCAGCTGTGTCACATCTGGGTTCACATATCAAGTGCAAACTAGAGCGAGTCTGCTTTCGATGTGAGCAGGCAGCAAAGAAGTGACGTCGAGAAGGGGTGGGGGAAAGGAGCTCGGTGTTAATGTTGTTCCGGGCATTTGCCTGCTAACCTTCTAGTTAATTAAGTGGGGTCACATGCTTGACTAGTTAGTTACGGGCTGCCACTGGCCGTCGTCAATCATCAACATCGGGCGAGAGAAGAGCTTCGATAGTCAATGCTAGCTTCGAAGCCCTCGATGTCAGGGCTTGAAGGGATTTCTTTGCAAAATCGCGGCAAGATGATGATAATTGTTAACTTTTATGATTATTGAGAAAAATTAATGATAACCTATTCATCAGTATTTTCCACCAACAGCTTAACTGTACTACTTTCGTGCCTCATCAGCCTCTTCAATCGCAAATGTGTACCGAAACCCAATCGACCGTCGTTAATATCAATCTCATTACGCCATTACTGATAATCGCAAAGGTGATCCCGTTTTCAAAGTAAGCAGCTCCAGTGAATATAACGGGTGCAACTGGGCCATAACATCGCGTAGTTATGAGAAGCGTTGGGGTTGTCGCATGCTGACGCTGCCTGTTCATATAGGAACTCCCTCACCTGAACAGCCTTTTCAATCCAGCTTCATTTATCAATAAATAGAAAATGGAGCATTCAAACCAGCGTCTTCCGATTTTCCTGACAAATGCTCCAGCACCCCATGCCGACGAGCTTTCTCGAGCTACTTCTCCAGGCGGCGAACCTCTGGCGCCGAACGTCAATGGCCTTGAGGATCCCTCCAAAAAGGCTCGTAGTAGGCCACGCACATACCCGTATTTTAAATACCTTCCCTATGAGATCGAAGATGAACGTCAGCGGCAACGGAATCTCGGTGAGATCCTCAAGTATCTCTATATCGCGGTTGAATCGGGGGATTTCAACCCTGGCGCTGTGCACTGGACACGTGAATTGCGCGGCTGGCTTTCGTTGAAATTTGACCCTACGCGGGAACAGCGAACAAAACTCGTTAAACTTTACTATGAGCTCGCGCTCGCGCCTGGAATCGACGCCGCAGTCTCAGACAGGTTTGCCAGCATGTTTATGGTTCTCACAAAGTATGTTGTTATCCTCACTTCGAGCTGGTCAGTTGCTAATACGTGTGGTAGGAGAAAACATTATCTGCGCCCGGTCAAAGATGTTATTTTGGACTGGAAGCCACTCTATCGAGAAATAAAAGTCTTTGTTCTCCCATCTGAATCAGAGCTTGTGCATTCGACAAGTTCGAAACGTAATATCAAGACGTTGACAAAACTAGCATCCTTTGCACAGCTCTATTTTAACCCCCTTGAAATCCCGGCAATGTTAGAAGAATTCCTTCCTCATTTTACCACATCGTTCTCAGAGGGCGCTTTTGTGGTGGTTGGCCTAATGAATCTCTTTTTGCCTACATCGCCAGGTCCAGAAGGCAGAACAGATCTGTACCCTCAGCATTACCTGCCCACTTATTTTCACCTTTGGTCGTCAGTAAACCGCTCCAGGATTTTTGATATCAATTTCCTTGATATGTTCTCGCGATTAGCCCGCGATTGGTTACCTGCTAAATATGTTTCATTCTCCGAATTTGGCATTTTTACCTCGGAGCAAACTGCTTTGATATTTACTGCGATTTTGAGACTTCTCGAAATTCCTGTGGGTCAGGCAACCTCTTCATACAGCGCTGTAGTTGATCTATCTGGTGGATTGGGTGCTATGCTTGATAGAGATGCAAGAGGCCATCCAGTTGCTCATCATATCGCGAGATTGATCGTCATGTCTCTTTCTCCCGCCTGTGTTGATGCTAGTGAATCTACGCTCAGCTTGCTTGAAGGTTTAATTCAGGCCGTGGAGACGTTTTTCCACCCTTCGAATGCGGGAGCATGGTCGAAAGCTCTTTCTCAATTAATTAACTACCTTGCAGACTTCTTTGTGATGCGCTGGAACCGGGAGAGGAGTGGTGAAATGGAAGTTCCGGCGGAACGAAAGTTAAACGATGCTGTTAAACGTCGTTTCGTCTTGTGTCTTCGAGACGTGACTTTTATGGGCATATACTCGAAGAGCGGCACAGCAATGAATTTCTCCCTGGCTACACTTCAGAGCTTAGCATATTTGGAGCCGAGCTTAATCCTTCCTGGAGCATTACAGCGAATATATCCTTCGATGCAAGGCTTGGTCGAAGTGCACAGAACGACGTCATCTCTGCGATCACTCCAAGTCTTGTCAAAGATTATGATTCGAACGAAGGGTTTCCGTTGCCACATTACAACTTTGCTTGGATTGGCACTGCCCGGCATTGACGCGAATGACCTTGAGAAGTCGCTCCATTCTCTAGCATTTGTTCAGTCAGTATGCTATAATATCCCTTTTGAAGATCTGACTCAAGGACGTGAGGATGTCACTGGGAATATGTTAGCCATGCAGTGGATTACAGGAGAACTGGAACGGATGGAGGAAGAAGGCGCCTCTGTCGAAATAAACTACGAAACGGGTCTTAGTGATGAAGATGAGGAAAGAATATTGCGTTCATCTACAACGGGCTTCGGTGAATTCTTAATCTCTTTTCTCGGTCGAGTCTTTACTCTTTTGGAAAACCTCCCCGATGCAGCCCGTGTCCGCAGTGGCTCTCCTGAGGAAAATGTTCTAAATACTTTACCTGCTACTTTTATGTCTCTCCTTGCTTCTCTCTCCCCAGAATTATACGATGTGGCTCTGCATAAAATTGTCGACTTTGTGGCCGAGCACGTTATCCATCAAGCTCGCGACGCAGTCGCATTTATTTGCAATGCTCTCTGTAAGGTGAATCCAGAAAGGGCATTGAAACGATTCATTCCACTATTGATACGGTCAATTCGTACTGAAATTGACGAAAATGGCGCGGCATCAACGAGAACGACTGGCTCCGATGTTCTTCCGCGCGACCGTGGTCTCGTTTGGAATGTCAGCATGCTTAGCATGTGTGTTGTGCATGTGGGTAGTGAGGTTTTAAAATACAGGCGAGACCTCATTGACATCGCCCTGTACATGCAAAAGAGATGCAAGGGTATTCCAAGCATACATATTTCGAATTTTATTCATCATCTTCTCTTGAACCTTACTGTGACATATTATGTGGACCATGCTCTATACGAACCGTCAATCATTGCTCGAGGTATCCAGGTGGAACAATGGGGCCAAAGACAGGACCCAAAAGATCTAACCATCAAGTGGCATGTTCCGCAACGAGAAGAGTTAGAATTTGCTGTTGAGCTGTTTACTGCCCAGAGCGAGAGCGTTTTGGAACAGCTGACGAATTTGACAAGTGATGATTCGAAAATCAAACGCGATGGAAGTGGTAAGGACTGGTCGGATGAAGTAACGAGAAATATGATACTTCTCAGACTGATAATATCGGGCATTTCTGTCTTGTTCAATACTCGTTCTGCGTCGAATAATAAAACCGACGATACTGATGTTGAGATGACGGAAGCGAACGGCAGTGTTGCAGATGAGCTTTTTCAACAAAATGATTCTGATTCCGAGCTTGACACATCAGGCGATGCAACTATCAGACGTACTTTTTCCTATCCAACTGGATATCCCTTGACGTACGATGACCCTCTTTGCCTTGCGATCCATGAAATCAGAGATCGAATAGGGCAAGTGCTACATAACGTGCATAGATTCTTGGTAGAAAAGCAGGAGGACGATGTGTCTTGCTTTTCGCCGCTATACACTGCGTATCGGTCGTGGTTTGTGGATGTGGGGATCGAGAGATCCGCCCATGTACTCGATCGCGTCACCAAACTGCTCTCTGCTGACGTCTATCCTTACAAGATGAGCGGCATTAGAAAGGACTATCCCCGTCCACTTCTTGTTCGTCGTGCCAATGTGTACCATTTCCAGAGGCTTCGACATAATGCAGCTCCTCGACCACGATCTAAGCTCGATGAAACGCTACTCCTTGACATGGCTGAATCAAGTGTCTCTCTGTATACCGATATTCGCAGAAATGCGCAAGCCGCAGGTGAATCAGCACTCAAAGCAGTTTGGGGTTCGCGTCTTCTTGTCATTCCACCACTCATCCAGGCCTTACAGACAGCTGTGAAGGAAAACGACTTTCCTCGTATTAAAGGAGCTCTGTACTCACTACTTTACAGCAGTTTGGCCAAAACGCTAGGTCGTCATTGGAAATACACGCCATCACTGATCAGGACATTTATTGAAGCTAGCACGGTTGATAAGCCATCAGTACAAAAGGTATGCAACAATGCACTATACCAGATAATTGAGTATGGACGTGACACGGGCCGGATGGCCATTCTTGACAAGGATATTATTGGTGCGATTGCTCCGGCTGAAAACGTTGGTGATCTGATTGCAAAGCAGAGAGAGCTCATTCAAAAGAAACGCATTTTGATTGAACATAAGAAAGCTGATCTAGCGGATGAACTCGTGAATTTGGCAAGAGAGTCACACTGGAAAAAAGCTAGTCGCACAGCTGCGGTTGTCATTGGCATGGGTTTGCGGTTTGATAATGTGGCGAGCGAGAATTTGATCAGTCTAATAGTATCTGGGGCTATCGATTCCCATCCTGGCCTGAGGGGGATGTATTCCCAAACGATGGTTGCAATCTTTACTATGATTGATGTCAGAGCTGCATGCAGCCATAAGTATGAGGATTATATCCTTGGGAAGCAATATTACCCCGCGAAAATTCAGGTCACCACGAGACGAGAGGATCCGAACTGGACTCGGGAGTTCCTTGCTAGTTTTGCCAAACCGGATGCGGAGTATTATGTTGACCATGAACATCCTGGGTGGTTGGTTTGGGGTAAGACAATGCCTGCATACAAACCAAACGTGACGCGTGATCTCGAATATGACGACCTTGAATGGAATGTTAGGAAATATATGGGAAGCATATTCGACCGACAATGGTTTTCTACGTTTTTCAAGTATTTGAAGCAAGAGCCGAGAGATGTGTCGGCAGACAAGTTCCGCATGTCAAGTGCTATGACTCTACTGTATGTTTTTCAACTTATGGCTCGCGATGATCTTACGAAAGCAACTTTTGAAGAAATAAAAGAGGAAATTGCCGCGGTTTTCGAAGATGGGAGCGATAAGCATCAGCATCGTGCCACTGCAGAAATACTTGCAGCTTTAATCGGATCTGTCATGGACAGCAGTGTGGAACGGCGTACCAAGGTATGGGAGTACGCGTTTCCAATCGTTCAAAAGATCCTTTCAGACGGATTAACGCCCGAAAATTCTTCCTACTGGACCCAATTCCTTCACATGACTTTCCAATGTCGGGATCCGCGAAGAGCCTGGCCATTGATAGATTGGCTTGCTAGCTTCCGGCTTGATATGAGCTCCAATGCGGCATTCAAGGAAAGTTCAAAAATCAATTTACTTCATCAATGTATCCTGGATGTCGGTTGGCACTTCCAGCTGGAAAAGCCGATTGTGCAAGACTTCCTTGCACACCTCGATCACCCTTACAAGGGCGTTCGTGATGCGATGGGTCGAACATTGGGCTCTATTTTTCGTACAAGATATCATGAGTCCTATTCCGATATGAATAATTTGATTGTGTCGCAAAAGGAGGCGTCGTCCGTCGGGAGCCGTTCCTATCGACCTACCGATGAATTCTCAAGTATGATACACGAGGTATTTGATCGACTTGAAACATGGCGCCATCAAAGGACTGCGGGCCAACAGACTCCTTCATCGTACACATCTGGCTGCAAAACTGTTCTTAACTGGCTGGATTCGACGCTCTCTTCCTACGAATGCACTCAGCTTCTTCCTTTCTTCCCGCAGCTCTTCACTGAACAATTGCTGCATATGATGGACGTGAAAGAAGACCCTGAGCTTCAGTCACTCGCATACCATGTATTCAGACATCTTCCCAACATCCCACATCCTGCTGGTGAAGACTCTGAATTTGTAGACACTCTTATCCGAATTGGCCGTACTTCTCTGTCCTGGCATCAGCGACTACGCGTCATGATTAACATGCAAATTATTTACTTCCGTCGTTTGTTTCTTCTCTCTAGACTTGATCGAGAAAAGCTGTTTGATTGTGTTGCGCATATGCTTGAGGACCTACAGCATGAAGTTCGGGCTGGTGCTTCAGCGACGCTTTCTGGAATGATTCGATGTTCTCCTGTCACCCTTCGAAATGAAATGGTTATAAAACTCCGCGATCGATTCACCAAATCTCTTATCGAGCATCCTTTACCCAAGAAACCACGGATTTATAGATCCGGATTCTCGTCTGCGACTTCAACTGGCACGAGCACTCCTACTCCCGAGCATACCCGACTAACTATCACGAGACACGCTGCTGTTCTTGGACTTGGTGCACTTATTCAGGCGTTCCCATACACCAGTCCACCTCCACCCTGGATGCCTGACGTTTTAATCACATTGAGCACTAAAGCAGCGGGCGATCCGGGCATTGTGGGACAAAGCGTGAAGTCAATTATCAGTGAATTCAAGAAGACGAGACAGGATACATGGCATATCGATGTGAAGGTAAGCAGCATCAGCTTTTGCGGACTCGTATCCAGTCTATTGACAAATCCACTCCAATATAGGCGTTCGAACCTGATCAAGTTGAAGACTTGGCTGGCGTTTTATGGAAGAGTTACTTCGCCTAAGTGCGGCAGGTCGGCCTGAAAATGACTTCTCCCCTCTACTCAACGCTCTACGAACAAAAACTTATGCTTTGCGTACGGAAATGAATTATCTACACATCTATGAAGGTTCGGATTTAGCTGTTTTTCAGGAGGTGGGACCAGGTGTATTTACCAAAGGCTAGTTGTCAACAATCATGTCTCCATAGTTGGTTGGCTTTAATTCAATAATATGCTGTGATTCACTAAATGGTAACTCACAGCATTTCCAGTCTATGTATGTTGGTTTACAATATTGGTATTTTGGCAATGCATACGCAGGAAGATATACGCACTTTCTTATATCAAATCCAAACTCGGCTTGCCGTTCATCATATCTGTTATAAAGTAGCAATCATTAATAGGAGAGTGACGCCTGCAGGAGGACATCTCGCTCTCAGTCTCTGCCCAAATGCATTTCTGCGACGATTCATATCATTCCATACCCCCTTTAAGAAAAACCCATGCCCTTTCAAACACACTGCAACGGCTCATGGACTGCCGGCTTCTCAACAACAATCCTCATACCGGGCCTCACCTCCCCACCCACTTCCACAACTCCCATAATTCCCGCCTTCCGCTGCACAATCTTCCGCTCCCCATCACGCACCACAAACTTCTCCTTCAATCCCGCACGGAACTTGTCAATCTGCGCACACGGATTCCTCAACCCAGTCACTGAGATTACTGCTGCCGCCGCGCCTTCCCTGCTCTCATCATTATTGTTGTTGTTGTTGTTGTCGGCCACGAAGCGCAGTTTTGCCCCCTTGCTTAGAGAGAGGAGATCGATTCCCGTGGTGGTGATGTTCTCGCCTAGTTCGCCGGGTTTTAGGGGGGTGGAGGAAGAAGTGGAGGCTTGAGAGAGGATTTCGGAGTGGAGGAGGTGGACTTGGCGCAGGTTGCGCGGGGCGGGGGAGAGGTGGGTGCGGGAGAGGTGTTGGACGGTGGAGCCGGCGTGGGCGTCGCCTTGGACGCCGAGGTTGGGGAGGAGGGTTATGGAGGGGACGCGGGGTTTGGAGAAGGAATGGGTGAGGGAGAGGGAGACGCTGAGGACGGACATGGTTTTTTTGGTTTTTCTCGTGTTTAAGCGGCGCGGAGGCTTGCTGGAGGAATGATATACTCTAAGTGTAGTCCCAGGTTACATACCCCTTGGGATGATTCTACCCCCGACTCTGGCTGCGAGGTTCTGAAGTGTTGTTGGAATTGGGATGGAGGGCGTTGATCAAATACCCCGCTGAAGAGTAGAAACTAGAAGCCCCTCCTCGGAAAGAGGCGGACGGTCTGTCATCAGGCTGCAAGTACCCCGTATAGCGTACCCTGTTGAGATACGCAGGAGTTGGCTATACAATTCTTCTCGTGTACTGACAGTGTTGGACGTTTGGGCAACACTGTTCATGGCTACAAAGCTCAGGGTGATTGTGTTGTTTGCTTTGTTTGCACACTGGAACCACCTGGTGGTCACGCCGAATCCCAAGATACCTTAGGTAGGATACCTTAGGCATATCAACACTCTCCTGGCTAGCATACAAGAAGGGTTAATGCATTGCTCTGAAGTAGATCTCATAGCTCATGCCAACCAAATCCAATCCTCTTGACAACTAATAGGCAACAGTGGCTGCATGGCAATACGACAAACCGCTGGTATCATCAATACACATTAATTGCACCCAATGTTATGCGCCACCATCTTTCGCAACTTCATTGCCTTCCTAACCGCCAGCCTATTTGCCAGGACGTGAGATTTAGTGCTATGATTTGTTGCCTAATACTTACTTGCTGCAAGCCTCTCCAGATGAATCACAGGTCACATCGTCTCCTACCCCACTGACACCAAGAAAGATTGACTAAATTTTGGTTCACAGACTATTTATGGAGTATGAATTGTATATACTATGTACAGTACGGAGTACATATCCACTGCTCTCATGTTTCGGCGAACGACAAGTTCAGAGATATGCTACCTGGCGCAGGATGTCACACCCATTCGTCCACAATCGTCTCTGGCTGTGGTGATGGGCAGCAAGAGGCGCCCTGTTCCAAAGGGACCCACAGCTTCACATCTATCCGAACAGATGAGCAGAATCAGAAAAACAATATAAAAGGATGGCCGTGAACGCTCTGCTACTAGGATTCTGTTGGTAATTCAGTGCTAGTTGCTCCAAATCTACCGAAAAAGGGGAAAACAAAAGGAAGAAAGAGAGTGTTGTATCACTTTCCAAATCTCCTCGAACGCCAGCAAGGTCGGTATTTCCCAGTTTCTCCAAGTATTGAATAATGTGCTTAGTCCTTCCAACAGATGAGCGACTATCCAACTTCGAATACTCCAGTCACGACAGCCGGCTTTACTGAGTTCTGTGAAGTCAACGGTCGTCAGTTCAAGCGTAAAAAGGGTACGCAACAATGGACCGAAGTTTCCAAAGGGGGCGTTGCCGAGGACACCGTAACGCCATTTGCCCAGCTCTCACTCGTTCATCAAAAGCAAGCGGATGGTGAACCCCTCCATTGGTCTTTGTTCGTCGCTCGCGAAAACGAAGAGGGTATGGTTTATCAAGTCAAGGGAGATGCAGAGTGCATGAATTACAAGCCTTCGCCCTATCCTATCAACGTGGTCAAGTCTGCATCTTTTTTGAATGCATATAACCTGGCTAGCCTGACCGAACAACAGGCTATGATTGTAAAAGAAGTGGCCGAGCGTGAACCACCCCCTAGCGCAGTAAATCGGCAGGCTGTCGTGGAAAACTGCCAAGGCTGGACTGTGCGTGTGATAGCAAAACTTGTTGACAGAGGAATTGTTCAGAGCGCGAAACTCCAGATGGCTAAGTCAATGGTGGAACGAATCTAAGGAGATGAGCATCTATGATGTTTCGATTGTGTCAGCCTGTACAATCCTAGAATCTGGCAGAAATTGTCCAAGCTGCAGTCTCTTGGAACTCGTTCCATGCCCAAGTCAGGGTTCTGTGGATAATAACCAGTGAATAGTGCTAAAGGCCGTATGCAGACAAGATATGTAACTACTAAGCTACTCTGTATATGGGAACTTATTCTCCATCTCGAACAGGACTTGCTCTAAATTTCATCCATTAAAGCAGTGTACACTGTACAGCCCAATTTAACTACAGATCATCTATCTTAATCATTCATCATCTAATCACGCCAATCACTCTAGAAGTGCTAGCCTAGTCCCGTGTCTAATCGGCAACCATCAGTATCAGTCTCAACTGTTCAATTTGGAGTCTAGAGAGATTGTGTTTCACATGACAGCTGATATGGCTTCCTAGACCTATTGTCATGGCTTTTAGAACATAATCACTTTCAAGTCAGTTGTCCTTCTCATCTTTTCATTTGCTTATTTAGGTTTAGGAACACGACTTGTTGGTTGAATAGTGTGTTCAGTATTCTTTCTTGCAACTGTCGATCACAACTTTCCTCTGAGGTATGTGGAATTATCATAACCTGAAGATGATATGACTAGATCAAAGTACACTGTTATGTGTTATGATAAGTAGAACCTTCAAAATGCAGGAGATTGTGGATAAACCTTCAAGTCTAAAATAGAACTCGTCTGGCAGCAGCTATGCCTGTTATATCCCATTTTTGTGGTGCCGTGAGATTCATCCATTTCTGCCAATCGCCAGTTCGACAAGCAGGTCTCATGATCTGCGCGTATTCCCAATAATCAGGGTACCATCCAGCATATTCCCAATCAAGTATCCCGGTGATACGATTCTTTTCATCGACCATGATGTTTCGAGGAGCAATATCGGCATGTGTAAAAACGGTGTACGACGACCGTGGAAGCATCTGAGGCAGCTGGTCCTTATACCGCAGGCCACCGAAATAAAGGTAACGTTCGTAGATGCGAGCTCGGAGATCCTCATCTGTTAGCAGAGGTCTTCGTGGTTCTTCGAGATCCTCAATAAGCGGGTCTCTCGTTGGTGAGCCATCGGCAAGGCACTGAAAGAGACCCCTCAGCTCGGGTGGCTGTGAGATTTGTCGCAACTTGGTAATTAAATCCCATGTCTCTCGACAAACAGACTTCTTTGTTTTATCATCCAGAGTGTTCCACGTCAATTCAAGTGGTGAACCGGGTATAATTGTCATTCCTATGTGCCCATAGTTCGTGCTGATTTGGGTGTAAATGATCTCAGGAAGAGGAACTGAGGTGTGCTTCAAAACAAGCCTCATAGCTTCGACTTCAGAGGCCACTATGGCCGATCCAGCTTTGGTGACATAGGAATAATCATGCTCAAGAACGAGTCTTCCGCCTTGCTTGCTGAGGACTTTGATCACTTCACCGTCTGGAGAAAGTTCTTTGCTAGCGGAGGTTGGAAGTTTGAATAGGGTTTCCCCAATTTTGATGTATCGCTCGCCTTCATGGAGATTTCTTAATTGGAAAGGAATACCACGCTCGGACCCAGGCATATCTGTGGTTTTGATGTTTGTTGAGCCAGAGAAGATGGTATGCTTGAGCATAATAGCTGAGAAATTATTTTGACTTTGGTTGACTTGATTCAAGGTGATCCACTGTTGTTGACATAATCGCCAACTATGGCGAGAATGTGCTAGTTTTACTCACTAACATGTACAGTACATACTGTAGTATAACACGACTACCACCTGCAGATACACAGCCTATAATACAGCATCACTGGAGTGAGGAATGATCAGAGGGTTGTCTGTAGTTGCAAATTAGCAAACTAATTACATCTCTCTGTTGTACTTCCTCCTCTTTGCCATTTTGCATCCTATGCCCCTTCGCTGAGCTTAGGCGACGTCGTCTGCCAGCGATGATGGGTCCCTCGCAGGACACGCTCCTCCGCTCTGCGGACATGAGCTTGACCCAGCTGTACATAGCTAATGAAATCGGGAGGGAAGTGGTGAGCGCACTGGGTGAACTAGGTCTGGTGCAGTTTCGAGATGTGAGTCCTGTATTCCCCTGTGCATCGTGACTTCATTGACTGTGGATGGATCCCATAGCTCAACGCCGATACGACTGCCTTTCAACGAACGTTTACCAAAGAGATTCGACGATTGGATAATGTTGAGAGACAGCTTCGTATGTTCGCGCTAAACCCAACGGTCAGGGAAGATTGTACGAGCCCCGAAGCTTACAATCATCGTATCTAGGATACTTTCGCTCCCAGGTGGAAAAGGAGGGCATTGAAATGAGACCGTCATCAGAATTCGCGAATATCTTGGCTGCTCCGATGGCATCTGAGATTGACGAACTGGCCCAACGAAGCGAAAGTCTTGAACAAAGGATACATTCTCTGAATGAGAGCTATGAAGTTCTTAAGAAGCGGGAAGTTGAACTGATAGAATGGCGATGGGTTTTGAGAGAAGCTGGTGGCTTTTTTGATCGGGTACGCTCGTAACATTATCGATGAAATATAAGAGGCTAAGAAAATCTATAGGCTCATGGACATACAGACGAAATCCGACAGTCCTTGGATAATGACGAAGCCCCTCTCTTGCGGGACGTTGAACATCAGCATCCACCCAGGCGACAGACTGATGATGTGCAGCAACAACCATCATTCTCCGTTATGGATATCGGCTTTGTTTCTGGTGTTATTCCTCGGGATCGTATCGGCGCTTTTGAGCGGATTCTGTGGCGGACTTTGCGCGGAAACCTCTACATGAACCAGTCTGAAATTCCTCAGCCAATCATGGACCCAACCGGTAATGAAGAGATTCAGAAGAATGTCTTCGTGATTTTTGCTCATGGAAAGGAAATCATTGCGAAAATCAGGAAGATTGCTGAGTCGCTTGGAGCGAACCTGTACTCGGTCGATGAAAACAGCGAACTTCGAAGGGACCAAATCCACGAAGTCAATACCCGTTTGGGCGATGTCGAAAGCGTCCTGCGTAACACTAAGGTCACTTTGGACGCCGAACTGTCCCAAATCGCTCGGTCTCTTACTGCCTGGATGATCATTATTAAAAAGGAGAAAGCTGTCTATCACACTTTGAACAAGTTTTCCTATGACCAAGCCAGGAAAACTTTGATTGCTGAAGCATGGTGCCCTACGAACTCCCTCGCACTTATAAAGGCTACTTTGCAAGATGTGAATGATCGCGCTGGTCTCTCGGTTCCCACGATCGTCAATCAGATACGCACGAACAAGACGCCTCCGACTTATATCAAGACAAACAAGTTTACAGAGGGATTCCAAACCATCATCGATGCCTACGGGACATCCAAATATCGAGAACTCAACCCTGGACTACCAACTATTATTACATTTCCCTTCTTATTCGCCGTCATGTTCGGTGACTGCGGTCACGGACTGATTATGGCCATGGCCGCAGTCTCCATGATTGTTTTCGAGAGGAGACTGGCTAAGACGAAACTGGATGAAATTTCGAGTATGGCTTACTATGGTCGCTATATCATGCTGATGATGGGTATCTTCTCCATATACACTGGCTTGATATACAATGACATGTTCTCGCGGTCACTTGACATCTTCCCAAGCGCCTGGAAATGGCCTGAGAACATACCGAAGGGCGAAACTGTGACTGCAACGCTCAAAGGGAACTATCGATATCCATTTGGGCTTGACTGGGGCTGGCACAGTGCCGAGAATAACTTGCTTTTTACCAATAGTTTTAAGATGAAACTGGCTATTTTGCTCGGTTGGACTCATGTAAGTGAACCCTTTTGCCCGATGTCAACGTCTTGCTAAACTTTTGCAGATGACCTACTCGTTGTCTTTATCATTCATAAATGCACGGCATTTCAAAAAGCCGATAGAAATTTGGGGAAATTTTGTCCCAGGCATGATATTTTTTCAGTCAATTTTCGGATATTTGTCCTTCACAATCATTCTTAAATGGGCAATTAACTGGCAGAGCCGAGGAGAGCAACCCCCCAGTCTGCTTAACATGCTCATTTTCATGTTTCTCCGCCCCGGCTCAGTGCAAGAACCCCTTTACAAGGGCCAAGCTGCAGTTCAAGTGATCCTGCTGCTTTTGGCAGTCATTCAAGTTCCCATTCTCTTGTTTTTGAAGCCGTTCTACCTTCGCTGGGAGCACAATCGTGCCCGTGCTCTTGGCTACAGAGGCCTCGGTGAGATTTCCAGGGTCAGCGCGCTGGATGAAGATGGCGAGCAAGATGCACAAGCGCCCGCTCGCGATAGCATGGCAAGCGACGCAGATGGGATTGGAATGATTTCCCAGGATATGGGCGAGGAAGAACACGAAGAGTTTGACTTTGGAGATGAGATGATCCACCAGATCATTCACACTATTGGTAAGCAATTTGTTTGCTCGTAATCAGATGAGAGGCTAAAGTTGGATCCTCTAGAATTCTGTCTTAACTCGGTCTCGCATACTGCGTCTTATCTCCGATTATGGGCGCTGTCCCTTGCTCATCAGCAGTTGTCCATCGTGCTATGGAAGATGACTCTTGGTGGAGCTTTCAGCCAAACATCAAGTGTTGTTCGAGTGATCCTTATCGTTGTTACATTTTACATGTGGTTCACTTTGACGGTATCTGTACTGTGTGTCATGGAAGGAACCAGCGCCATGTTGCATTCCCTCAGGTTGCATTGGGTTGAAGCAATGAGCAAACATTTCACGGGAGATGGCATCCCTTTCACTCCATTCAGCTTCAAAATTTTACTGGAGGAGGATCCTGTTGATTGATCTGGTTCATGCTGTTGTTGTTTCTGTAGCTATTATACCATCTTTTTCTTAAGTGCATGCACTGGGACCTTTAGATCTTTCTTTTGGATATTCTTGAAGTTGTACACTCTACTGTACAATATAAATCTTTTCAAGCCGCCAAACATTAGAGTGCGTATGGCCTGACTTCATATTTGACTATTGATGGATGGTAAGCACCCAATTCGAAGCCTGAGATTGAATCCCGATCCCTGTTGTGCCTCGGCCAGAACCGCCTCAAGAGGCTAATTTTATAACCCCACTATCCGACGAGGTGGAGGTGACGGACAAGGCCAACTTAACCGCTTCACGATCGAATTGTTTGCCTGAACATCTCGGTTAACAAACCCGCACTTGTAAGCAAAATGGCATCTATGTTTGATCTGACGGGCAAAACGGCCCTGGTGACAGGAGGTACCAGGGGAATTGGCCAGGCTATCGCAATTGCCCTAGCCGAAGCAAGAGCGGACATTGTCATCGTCAAGGTGCAACTCATGGCTATAATCAATCGCAGGTCGAGAATTAAACACAAGCAGCTGACGATAGAGATGGTCAGGGATTCTCTTCCGACCTCCCGACTATCGAAGCCGTTGAGAAACTCGGCAGAAAATGTGCCAGTTATCAGTGCAATCTCGCTGATAAAACCGCCGTAGCACAGCTTATCGGGAGTGTCACTGCCGACCATCGAATCGACATTCTCGTTAACGCAGCTGGGATCTCGAGACGGCACGTTGCAGCCACCTTCCCGCAGGAGCTCTTTGATGAGGTGATACAAGTTAATCTGGGGTCGATGTTTACGTTGTGTCGGGATATGGGGAAATATTGGCTTGAGAATGGGATGACGGGTAAAATTATCAATCTCGCGAGTGTGATGACGTTCTTTGGGGGGGTGCAGATTCCCGCGTATGCGGCCAGTAAGGGAGGAGTGGGACAGTTGACGAAAGCACTGAGCAACGAGTGGGCCGGGCGAGGGATCTGTGTCAATGCGATTGCGCCAGGGTAAAGTCATGTCTCCACCTTTTCATCCTCCTCTGTCGCATACTTTGTGTGTTACGGACAACGCTTTATGAAGTAGTATGTATGTATGCTGTAATGGGAAGCACTGACAGAGTGATTCAGGTACATCGCCACGGATATGAACAAAGGTATACATACGGACAAAGATTCGCTTCTGTACAAGCATATCATTAGTCGAATTCCTGCTGGACGATGGGGGACTCCTGAGGACATGAAGGGGCCAGCGGTGTTTTTGGCCAGTAAAGCGAGCGATTATGTCACTGGTGAGATCTTGGTGGTATGGCCCAACACGCTCTGTCCCGTCTCCATTTCGTATTTTGATTGCACATCTGGCTGATCAGTTTTTTTGCAGGTCGATGGTGGAACTTGTGGCCGCTGAAAACATGGAGACGTCTCGATGATTCGGCTTCATCCTTGTTGCTCTTGTAGGAGAGAAAGTTTTGCTATGTATATAGGGTTGTGATTTAACATTCTATAAATTGGAACTCGTTTGTATTTCCGGTCCTATGGTTGCAGTACTTGATTAGGAACTAGGCATGTAGCAGAAGATCCAGGACGGTGGAAGAGGATGGGCAAAAAAGTCTTGACTGGAGACTTTATCGAGCTGCTAGCAAAATCTGCAAAATTAGTAACTATTGGAATCCATGCCAGAGGGCTATACCTAACTACGTCCATATGCCTGTAAATCACCACGAAGCCCGTCTGTCAAAGATGTGAAATGCAACCTGAACTTCTCTTCTACCCGCAAGACTCAAGACCCAGGATCTCGATCACGTGCAGACAGCTTGCACGACGACAAACATCTCGAGAAGAACATCCAGACGCAGTTATCCCTTAATGGAACAGCCAGCACTTGATACTCTTGCAAATGGAGACTCAGATCAGAAATCCATAGCCATTGGTGCAATTTCTCATTCCAATACTCTGCAGCCGAAGGGTTAATGCATGCAAATCCTCGATGGATGACTTGTTCTCACCTGATGAAGCCATGAAGGCATCCACTCCATCCATCCGTGCGAAGATCAGAGAGCAAACTTGTTGGCAGCAAGTTTCCATTGACTCTGAATACCTAGTGTCCTGATAGCGTTGCAGCCTTCTACTGCCTAATACCTACATGCTCTGCCATTTCTTCAGCGAAGGTTTGGGCTTCACGTGCAATGTCGGTCCGGTCGATCCGGGGAATTCGTTTTCTTCATTTTTATCATTGATATCACTCAATATAGAGTACTTCTATATCTCTGCTGAGTGTGATAATTCCTGTCTACCAGGGACTCTTTGGCGTTGGTGCTGAGGATATCTCGCGCATACTGGTCATATTGCGCCTCTCTGCTTCAGATGATCCCACGAGAGATACTGTGGTATACAAACAACTAAGCATACAGCCTTCATTGACCCAAAAGGGCCAGCAGGTCTTGCGGAGGGCAGTTTGCTCCGGAGCATCGCATACGTTTGCCTCAGCTTGCCAGAGAAGCAGTGAAACAAGAACGAATCCATGAAAACACAGCAAAATATCCAATTAGCCACAAACTCTGAGACTGGTGCATTCTCACTGGGAACACAGCTAGTTCAGCTGTCGTTTGATTTATCAAGAAGCTGGATATAAAAGAGCTCACTATCGCCCTATCTGGAGCTCAAAAGTCAAGTGTTCACTTGCATACAAACCGCTTTTGTCGAACATCTCTCCAGTATCCTTCCAAACTTTCAACAACTTTCACTAGAAATCTCAGCCCTTACTACTTCAAAATGAAGCTCTCCATGGCCATTGCCTCCCTGGCTACTCTCTCCGGCGCCTTGGCCGACCGCGTTGACATTTGGGAACGAGTAAACTACCGTGGCCAACATATGTCTTACGTCAGTACCTTCCTTACTTCCTCAATGCTGCCCATGACCGTGCATGTCGTATGGAACTAACATAAGAACCTCATATCTTAGGAGCACACGTAAGTCTAAACCCACTAAGGGATATCAACCATCTTGAGAAAATCCTTAACAGCAAACTAATTCTTGCACTGCAGGGGGGTCATAACTCCTCCTTTTCTTTTCCGATCCTTTTCTTGGGAACGGAACCAGGGTAGTACCTGCTGTGCTGGCTTTTGCAAGGGAAAAGAGGTGAGTTCCATTTTCCATTTCCCCTACTCTAACATATGAACAGAAGGTTGATTTTGCCATTTATTTTTCTTGAAGACTACCAGCGTTTACTGCTCGCCCAATAGTCGCCCGGATTTTGCGCCTGGAGCCGACCGGATTATCATTCGGTGTGGCAGTGGGCCGATGATTAATTGCGCAACGGAATAAATAGGAGAAAAGTGATTTGACCCTTTCGATTTCTAGAGAGGTTAATTAAGGGTGAATTTGACGGGTTGGTTAAGAGAGGGAGTGATATTTCCGTTTTGAATGGAGACTTGATGACCAATGAGGAAAAGAGGCAGTAATGATTGCATGAAATAAAATTTGCATAATGGTATTAGTTCGGGTTAATGATTGCTGTCTATTCAGGGTTTTGATGTTTTGAGCTTTGAGCAACTGGGAAGTAATTTTGAATGTTGAAAGGGAATTCAGAGTACTCTAAGAGTGTCGTCCAATGTGAAGATTTAGGTATTTCATGCCAGGCATTCAAAATTTTTATCATCATATATACATATGTGCATGGTTACTGGTCAGTTACATTGATTGCCAGTAGATATCCATTCAAAGACTTCGACATCAGGCCCTCTTGAGTATTTGAGAGACCTGAGACTTAATAAAATGGGGTGTACACTTTGTACGGCAGACTGAACGTCGATAGAAATATCTTTTCCCTTTCCAAGAAAACTGCGTTGCATCTCCGTATCACATTTTTAATTGACGAACTTTTTGTGAGTGTCAATAACTTTCTGAACTTCATCGTAGCTGCCCAAGAAGATACCACTTCTATCATGGATAGATTCAGGAACGACTTCCAGCAGCCGCTGCATGTTCGAGTTGATAGCCTGACCTCCAGCGTTTTCAAAGACCATGGCCATAGGGGCGCATTCATACAAGATCCTGAGTTTTCCCTTGGGACTCTTCGAGTCGGCTGGGTAGGCGAAGATGCCTCCGTAGAGAAGTGTTCTGTAGGCATCGGCGACCATGCTGCCGATGTAGCGCGAGCTGTATGGCTTGCCGTTGTTTGCTGGATATTTCAGCTCGTGGAAATATGCCTTCACCCACTCCTCCCAGTACATGGAGTTACCCTCGTTGACACTGTAGATGGCGCGCTTCGCAGGAAGACACATGTTGGGGTGGGTCAGGATGAATTCGCCGAGAGAGTTTTCCAGGGTGAATCCGTTAACGGTGCCGCCCTTCATAGTAATGACCAGCTGTGCTGAGGCACCATACATGGTGAAGCCGGAGGCAACGAGTTCGGTTCCCGGTAGCAGAACGTCCTTCGCAGAGACGGTGTAATTTGCATCGTGGACCTGCTCTGGAAGCTTGAAGATGCCAAAGATCGTGCCTACGGACACACCAGCATCGAGATTGGACGAGCCATCGATGGGATCGCAAACAACGGCGTATCGTGCATTCTTGCATTCGTTGAATATGATTGCTTCCTCTTCCTCCTCTGAAACTATTATCCGGCATTTACCCGACCCGCGCATCGACGCAACGAAAAGGTCGTTTCCAATGACGTCAAGTTTCTTCTGGTCATCGCCAGTCGTATTTGAAGAGCCGGCGAGACCAGTAAGGTTGATCAGGCTCGCACGTCGGATGTAGTAGGCAATGGACTTGAACGAGAATTGGAGGGCGTGGCAGAGCAAGCTAGAGAGCGACGATGTGCGGTCAGCGGTTCATTCTCTCAAAAGATATCGTATGTAGATCGAGGCAGTCACACACGTGAAATCTCCCGTCGCTTCTGGGTGTTTCGTCTGCTCTTCAGTCAAGAATCGAGTGAGGGTGACGATATCGGTGTTGATCGACTCGTGGCCCACTGCTGAAGTTCCGTTTCCATTTGCATCTGCCATGTTGAATTGATTGAAGCAATGCGACACCAAGGCTATTCGAATCCAACGTCTCGCCGAAGACCAAGACAAGCAAGTGGCAAACGACAGGCAACGAAGCTGGATGGTTCTTGAGAAGTCACTTGATGTCGACAGTAGTGAAGAAGTGGAGGATACTGGATAATAAATCACGGGTGAGGCCAAAGTTAGGACGAGATCGGAACATAACGTCACCGGGACTGGAAGCGGAAATAAAAGGAAGAGAACTCGGGATCACGAGACTCCCGCGAACAACCGCTGCAGAAAAAGGAATACATCGCAGTTATCGTGTTGTGGTATCAAGTCTCTGTTGCGATGGGCTCTTAGTTAGTGATAATATGTATGTTTCCTCTCAGTGTAGAGTCGACAGTGAGTCTCTCTCCCGTACATGTTAGGCACTGTGGTTATATGCTCACCAAGCCGTCTGAATGTCAAACATTCTCGCCATGGCTCCGATAACCCCCGACAGACCGTCTCATCTGAAGCCTCAAGACACGATTATGGCTGCTTATTTTGAATGTCTGCTTAAGCGAATGGTGCACGCATCGACCATGAAGCTGACTTCTTGAGACTCTGTTTGCCAGTCTGATTGCTAGTTTACGCCAACCCTTATTGCTTGACTATGTATGTAGTTGATGCACTTATTACAAGCAGTTTTCTTTGCTCAAAAGTTGAGATGGAGGAGGTGAAACAAACAGTGCAAACAGAAGCTCTCCTTCATAACTACCTAATGCGGTTAGTTATCTAGTTAACCCAGTTAGGTCTAGCCTCAGCTGACAGGGCACGCTTCCCGTCTTAAATTTTCTTCCACAACAATTTCTCTCCTGCTCAAGTACAGACCTTGCTCTCTCTCAACAACGACAACAGCAATGGCTCGTCCAGGGGAAGCCCAGTACATCTCAATTAAAGCAGCTAACATATGGTAAGTAGAACCTACTTCTACTTCTCTGGCTACCTCTTCAATCTTGTGATGATTTGTCAAACCGCTTAAACTAGAGTCTTTGACCTCTTGTGGTATGAAAATTGCATTTGCACACGTCAGTCTGATCTTGACAAAAAGCTTTCCTATAAGTTGATATCATCTTGTTGATCAGATAGAATTGACATTGTTGAAAAAGACAGGTTTTGATGGCACCTTATCGGAGATACACTACAGGCTTGAAGTGAGGTATGTTGTCAGCTTCTCTTTGGAGAGACATCCCTGGAATGATGAATCTTTTTTATTTATATACGCTGGAAATTACCGACTGAGACCTTCAGGTTTTTGACGATACCAAATGGCTGATTCTGATTCAACCCTTTGTCTACTCTTCTGAATCACGCGCGACTCCTTGATTGTCCGCTAATAGCTTTGGATGTAGCAGGAAGCTCACATTCTACCCAAACAAGCCGGTGATGGGCTCTTTCGAGTTCCTGGAAAAATGCCCTTGTCCCTGTAAGAACCGCTGCCCTTTCTCTTCGTCGCTTTGATGATGAACGGCACTGGGCTCCGACGGCTTCGTATATACGATCCGGTTCTTGATGGACATGCCCTATTGTGGCAGGCCTAGAAAACCTCGCCCACTGATCCTCGACCATTCACATCACCATATCATGATTCTCTCCCTTCCTCCAACCAGCCGCTGACATTCACACGACCCGAGTCTCTTATAGGAAGAAGATGGG
Source organism: Emydomyces testavorans (assembly GCA_029449355.1). NCBI lineage: Eukaryota > Fungi > Ascomycota > Eurotiomycetes > Onygenales > Nannizziopsiaceae > Emydomyces > Emydomyces testavorans. The sequence continues at coordinate 2,354,214 of CP120630.1, read as the reverse complement.
AAGCTAGCAAATAAAATATAAAGGTAGGTTTCAACAGTTTTCCTTTTGTTAGACTGCACCATAAATGATGATCTCCTAGATGACGAGTCCTATTCGAGTACTCGATGCGGACAACCTTTTATATTACCATTCATGCATTTCTGAATCTGCTTCTTGAGAATTTCCATGCTGCTGAGGTCCATTAGGAGCAGTTGTGCTGACAGTTATACTCCTAGTCATGCAGGATCCGTGTACGTTGTACTGTTTTCATTGGCAATGTTGGCGTTTTTCATGATGAGCCAAGACTATATTCAAGACAAGCATATGTCCAAGCCGACTGTTGTTGGCGACGACGACATTTGTCCCTCGCTGATATTGTCGGAGCATTTGACATACGTTTCTATCACCTATCGTGTAGCGTAATCTAATTGCTCCTTTTGAAATAGGACAAGGACATTTGAGGTTAACAGTTAAGTGGCTTTACCCCGTAAGCAACCTTCAGCTTTTTTCACCTATTGATCTTTTCTTCCTATGATGATTTTTCTCTTTTATCACGACGGTCAACATAGCTTTTGCGTTGATGACCACCGCCTTTGACAGGGCATCTTTCTGATAAAGTCCTAACACCTCGTTTCATGTTTCTGAGTCGGGATAGTTTGGTACGTTTTACTGACTTGGGTTCAGGAGCGGATTCCTTTGCTATTGAACAATCTCAACCCTTCATACCCATGTCATTTTCATTCGCCGTGGAACATACCTCAGCGATCAATGATAAATAAAAAAAGCTTTACGGCTCGGCCGAGTAAAGAACTCTCGACCCGCAATAAAAAATTGATACGCCTGATCTCAAAACCTAGCGAGTATCGGCTAATTGCCTTCAACGCGTCTCAACCAAGCGAGCTTCTGGCAATTGGTTCTCAGTGAAGCACTACATTAGCATTTTGCTGCATTGCATGCTTGGCTGTACTAGGTAGCTCCACATGGGAATAGCGGAATATGGAGCAAGGTGCTATTTTTACAATAAAGAAAACCATCCGTTGGGCTTAATCTTAAATCCTGGAAGGCATTCAAATATATATTTGTTAGTGGCAGCATGGGCACTCAATGTATGGATACTACATGTAGACTAGCAGCACGACATCGCCTTTGAGCTATTCCAGACATATCTGGTTTGAGCACCAGCCCAGTGGTAGCTGCTCATAGGCTGCGATTTCAAGCTCCATAATGAAACGAGGCTGCCATCATGTTGTCGTGTCATGGTGATTTGAGAATGGTGCGACGATTTCCAGCAGCATCCAACAGACACTTCAGACTTCCACATGAACCAGAAAGTGCCCTATGGTGATGCTTTTCTCTGCAAAGCTGGGCCAATGATACCAGTCGCAGGAGAGGTCGGCGGCTATTCGAAAATGATGATTTGCTCTGCTTCAGCCATCCCTTGCAGCCAAGATGTGCTAGCCATCTCCTCATCTCATCAACTGCTGCTATTATTAGCAATGCGTCCTGTTTCCCAAACCCGCCTCCCAGCATCAAGAGAATGAGACTAACTAGAGTCTAGTAGGAGTTGGAGACTAAAATGAATCGCTCAACGTGGGAGGATAAAAATAAAACATGCAAACCAACGGAGCCGCTCCCGGTTGAAACCACCTCTCCGCACCAATAACTGTTTCAATCACCAATGCGCTCACGGTTTCCGCGTGTGAGGCTTTGTTGATTCGAGAATCTAGCCGGGTTGTGATCTTGAATGGCTGCATTCCGTCCTTACCGCTATTGATATAGGCGTTGGGCGTTGGCGACTATGAATAAGTACTTTCCTCCTTTCTTTTTGCGTATCCATCTCGAAAACGTTGCCTTCCTAGCCAGCCTTTGCGACGGGGGAGAGAGAGAGATAGAGAGAGTTACTGATTGATCCTATCTCGTCAGCCCGTTGCCATCTGGGACTGCTGCCTCAGAACAGCCAGGCCTACTCGAGCCTCAGGCACCTCTGCTCAGTGCTGGTGTCCCGCGTCGTCGAGGCAATGTGGCCCAGCCTCCAACTCTCATGACGTCCTTGAGTGGACTGCAATTCCAGGGCCTGAATATACCTTCTAGCGGTGGATATCTTACGACGCCGACGACGATGAATTCTCCGTTTTTCTCCTCATGCCCGCTCAGTGGGTTGACTACTCCGATGAGCGCGAGGCCTACGCCTTACAGTACTGCTTACAACCCGCAAGAATGGGGCCCAATCGCCCCAGGCTCATCGCCAACGGTTGGGATTGGAGTAATTGCTCCGGGGAATAGCGGCATGCATCGAGGCCTTGTGAATAGGACGGGTTGGTTGCTCGTTGCTGAGAGATTGGCGATTGCGTGTTAACCTGGGCTGTAGATGCTCCCTCCTCGCCTGAGCCGCCTCCACCGTATTCACCTCCGCACTCGCAGACTCAAAATCGTGCCCAGACACCCCATCAGCCGATGTCACCACCAACCAGTGCGCTTTCGCCACCGATGCTACACCAGCGGGAGTTATCTCCAATGGCTCGTGCACCAGCGCCGACATCTATGCATCAGTATTCCTCTGCGCGCCCAAGGCCTTCGTCGATGATCGGTACGGGCGGTTTAGACGCGCGTAATTCATCCTTCTACCCACCGTCGAGTCAACGAAGCAGCCATTCTCCCTCTCCACTGCGTCCGGATAACTCTACGTCGAATGCATTCCATGCATCAAGCCGACCCAGTATGCAATCGTCCGTCATATCGCAAGGAAGAAATTCTCCGGACGCGTACGATACTACGCAGCAGGAGCCATTAGTTCCACCCGCAGCCAGAAGAGCTGCGTCGACTGGCGACATCAATCCAAATTCATCTTCTAGGTTAACACTCAACGCCGATGGGTTCACAGCTTTCGGGCCAGCAAGGTGGGGATCGGGAATGCCTCTACCTCCACCCCCTCCAGGTCCGCCACCAGGAGCTTCTCCCGGAGTACGACAGTCTTCCCAAGAACCATTAGCTTCCAGCGTGATAACGGCCTCTCGTACCCGACCCCGTCCTCCATCTACAGGGACAGCACTCGGTTCTGTTCCGCCAACTCCCGCTGGATGGACCGCCGAAAACTCTAGATCGGATATAATAGACTCAAATTCGCGGGACAGGACCCAGCAAACCACAATTGCTAGAAGTTCCGACAATGAACAACCTTTACCTCGCGCAGCGTTAGAAACTTCCGACCCGAACCCAACAATCTGTCGCTCAGATGCCCAGGGAGTTGGCAACAGAAACGTAAATTCTAAAGAACTAAGAGAACGACGTATTGAGAGCAGGAATGGCAAGGAAACGGATGGCCAAGGCCATACTGCAGGAGCCGAAGACTCTCATACCTCATGGCCATCGGACCTTGTTTTGGCAAATCCTGGAGGTCCAGGACTTGTTCGCCGGCGTACAGTGACGAAATCTACACCACGCAGCGCACGCAGTCTTCCGTCCAGTGGCCAAGACAGTGGTGGCTTTCCTAAAAGCCCATTCAGCAAAAAGACGTCTTCGACTTCTTCATTCTCCACCCCCAGAGGATTGCGGGCGAGGGATCAATCACAGACTCCTCCATTCTCTCCTAGAATCAGACCAAGTTCACCAGCACAACCCACCGAAGTTGTACAAAATATCCCCCCTAGAGCGTTACCCACGCCTCCTTCCCAGGGACAAAAGAGGCCAAGCCCTATGACCGGTTTGGCTCCTATCGTAACTGAACAAGGGAGACCGATTTCGCATCTTCTTCATTTACCTGTGGATGAGTCTCCGTCCTCCGCGCCTCTAGTTCCAACTAGACTATCTATCCCAATCTTTACACCACCAATGTCCGGCCGCCGAGACGAGGTGTTTCTTCGCAATGCTGAACGTCGATATCGCGAATTCCTCGAGAAGGAGACTGATGCACCCACTGACCCAGAAGCATTAAATATCTTTTGCGAATTCATTATATCGGAATCCCGGATTAGACGTCAACGCTATTCAGCTGTTTGGGAAGACGGATCTTTTGACTGCCAAGAAATCGGTGGAAAGCTGTTCGCGATGAAGGTTGCCAGTGAAGAAAAGTCAACTGCTCGCGAACTGCCCTCTATAAGCACTGGAACCCGAATGGACAGGGGCGAATCTGGATTCTGGAATAACTATAAGCCAGCGTTATCTCCAATAGCTAGTATGAGCATCAGCAATGATGAAATGAGTTCTCGAGGCAGGCCCCCAAGCCGATGGTGGGAATCGCAGCCGGGTTCTGAGAGCGGTGGGAATGGCCAGGGCGTGCGCCGTTCGAAGCGGGAAAGTAAATATATGGGGCTTCCTCTTCGCGAGGTTATGGAACAGGGCTACTGTACATCTCCGATAGCCGAAGATTCACCAATGCCCACGAACAATCCATTCTTAAGCTATGGGCCTAACGAGTATCCTCCAGAGAAGGTGGGTTGGCATGAAGCGTCAACAGCTGCTCAAGCCCCAAGCCGTCAGCTATCTTTTAATCGCGAAGCCCAGAAACTGGATATATCTAGGCTTGTCACTCTTCCACCACCCTATCCGCGACATTATCCTGGTGTGAACAATAACCATCCAGATCTTGGATTTTACCGAACCACCGTCAGATCCGTAACCGACCTTTCCGAAGTGCGAGAAGCGTATCAAAATCATGAAAAGAAATTCCAAAAGCTTCGAGATGACCATCAGAGACGACTCCAGGAGGATCGCCAAGATTTCCGTTTTCGTGTGAATCAAGCCATCGAGGAGGGCGCGATATCTTATGCAGAAGCAGCAGACGCAGAGGCTGCGCGAAAAGCAAAAGAGAATGATCAAGAAAAACAACTAGCACAGAGTGAATTCGATTCGTATCAAGAAGAGGTGCTCCGGCCCATGCAAAGCGTACTTAAAGATCGGATAAACGTTGTGGGCGCCTGCATCAATGAACTTCAAGAGAAACTCTTCGATTCTGCTGAGCGTGAGAATCCAAACGAGGCACAGGAAGAAGGCGATGAACGGCCCGAACTGCTTGAGAAACTCACGCAACTCAAATGGTTATTTGAAGCTCGTGAGCAGTTATATCGCGAGGAATACGATTTGCTTAGCAAGTGCAATGAGATATTCAGAACTGTCGTTTCTTTACCGTACCAGCAGTCGAAGAATATGGAGAAACTGAAAGAAACGGGTAACTTCTTCGTTCGAGATGCTCAGAACCGCCAGGCTACCTTCGCATCGGAGACACTACAACGATATGAAAACTTCATCAGTGTTATCGATTCGAACGTCAACAGAGGGGTCGAAGGTCAACTTTGTGCGTTTTGGGATATTGCGCCGTCTCTCCTTGCGGTGCTGCAGAAAGTTCCAGAGGATCTTCGCGGATTTTCTGTAAAAATTCCACAGAAAGAATACGATGAAAATCCAAGCTATTACCAATATCCACTGCAATATCTCTACTCACTTCTCTCTCACGCCGAGAAGGCAACGTACCAGTTTATCGAATCGCAAACCAATCTTCTCTGCCTGCTTCACGAAGTCAAGTCCGGCCTCGTGAATTCGAACTGCAAGTGCGTGGAGATCCAACGAATTAATTCCGGAGAGCCGCCGGAGACAGTGAAAGTGGAGATGCAAGAATCATTAGCGGAGGAAGAAAGGATCCTGACAGCTGACTTGAAGGAGAAAGTGGGCATGGTTGAAGGACAGTGGCAGGAAGCCCTGGGATCGCAGCTGGAGATGGTGAAGTCGAGAGTTCAACAGTGGCTCACAGAGGAAGGTGGTTGGGATGATATTCTGCTGATGGAGCAGACATAAAAAGGATGAAGAAGACTTTTTTGTTTCCTTTTGCAACTTTACTGGAGAGGCCTTTTTTTCTTTGCTTTAGATTTCTTCTATCTGCGAGAGATACCCCATTCGCTTGTTTTCACACACATTTTCTATGGTTCTTGACCCTTACAGATCGGATGAGCTGATATTGATGATGATATGAGTTTTGGATTGAATTTTGTCATTCTTGCCTAGACCATGAATATCAACATGACTGTACTTCTAAACCATACAGATATAGAGGCTATTATACTGTGTAGTCTTTCAGTCCATATATGATATCTCCAGCCATCCCATAGTAATCCCATAACTACTAACTTATGTAATCAAGTTGAACTGATCACATGACTCTACATTTTTGCAACTTTTCTAGAGCTTTCTTTCCAACGCTTCACACAGAGATTGAATAAATATCAACCTCTCCTTTTCTTCAGTTTCTTTCTCCAACTTCTCTTTCATGCTCTCTTAGCAATCCTTTCTTAGTTTGCTCTCTTAAAATTGTGCGCTGCTTTTGTCCTATTAGCTGTGAGTATCCCAATGGGCCCCTTTATCCTGTGTGAGATAGTCCTCTTATGATGAACCACTTTTTTTTTCGCTGGCACCAGTCCGAGAAAAGACTTGTTTTCTGTTTTGCTGCGGATATCCCTTAGCGCTTTGTATCTGATGGACTCCTCATTCAACTATCTTTTGTAGCTTGAAATTTTTGCTGTGATGTTGCTAACTTGACTATTGTGACGCGGAGAGATAGGTTTTACGTTCTGACAAGTTCAGCCTCGCTTCTCGCTAGTCAATAGTAGCATACTGTGGTGAAAATGGTGCTTCATAACCCCAATAACTGGCATTGGGTGAATAAAGATGTGGCGGGGTGGGCGAAGGATTACCTTGGGGAGAAGCTTACTGCGATCTCAGCTGAAGAGGATGGAGTGACTGCGAAGATAGCAAAGGTCGTTAGTATGGATGGTGATGTCGATGTCAGTCAGAGGAAGGGAAAAGTTATCACGCTTTTTGATGTTAAGTTGCATTTAGAATTTGAGGGTATGTGGCAGCTGGTTAGGAATTTTTATTATTTATTATTTTTTTTCCCCCTGGAACAGCGACTGATCTGGTACTTTAATAGGCACAACAAGTGAAGATGATAATGTCACCGGGTCCATTAAAATCCCAGAGGTCGCTCATGACACCGAGGAAGATGAGTACGTCGTATGTTTCCCTTTGTCCCACGGTCTGAATTGATTGATGGGATTTGTGAAATTTCTGACTCTCGGTTTGAAAATAGTTCGACATCAGCCTTTACTCTGAGTCAGCGGCCAAACAACCGGTGAAAGACCTTGTTCGTTCGAAGATTGTGCCGCAATTACGCACTGAGCTCGTCAAGCTGGCTCCTGCGTTGATTGCTGAGCACGGTAAAGATATTCAGCACGCACCCGGATCCAACCCCCCTAGCGGTGTCGCTACACCCAAGCAACTTTCAATTGATGCACAATCTGCTTCGAGAACCGGCACTGCAGCACAAACGACTACCACAAGCAAGCAAGCTGTGAACACCGCCACCGTCACTGCATCTGATGAGTTTCGTACCACTGCAGAGGAGATGTATACCACCTTTACGGACGCTCAGCGCCTTGCCATATTTACTCGGGCTCCCCCGAGGCGTTTCGACGGTGCCGAGGTCGGCGGCCAGTTTTCCATTTTTGATGGAAATGTTACTGGCGAGTTTGTGAAACTCGAGAAGCCCACTCTTATTACCCAAAAATGGCGTCTTGCACAGTGGCCAGAAGGTCATTATAGCACTCAGGAAATTCGTTTCGACCAGAATGATATTGACTGTGTCACCACGTTGCATGTCAAATGGGATGGCGTTCCTGTTGGACAAGAGGACGTGGTGCAGCGGAATTGGGATGTGTACTATGTTCGAAGCATCAAGCAGGCTTTCGGGTAAGTTTTTCATCTCTGCTGTTGCAACTTGGTATATCTGGCTGTTGCTTACTCGTTGCTCATAGATTTGGCACTATACTCTGATGAGATTTAATCTTCTAAGAGACAGTAAACGTAGAGTTGCCGAATGGAAATTATAAAACAATTATTCCGAGGAACTGGGGAGGCCAGCTTTCTGCCCTCCAGTTTCCCTGCATTTGCTCCAGCGTTGAGGCGTTTTCCAAATATGATTTGCTCTTAGCCATTGGTCTGTTTTCGAGGAGTCTGGCCAACTGGTCTAACTAAGGTGGCAGGGATAGAGAGAGGATTGATGTGCCAGTCATAACTACTAATTGGCTTTTCAGGAATGAGAACACGACTGATGTGAATGCAGTGCAGATGTATTGTATCTTAGGATCAATCAAGAATCAAAATGTGAAGAGAGTGTTTCTGATTGTAGTCTGTCCTCTCTCTGTCTCATTCAGAGCTGCTGATGAACCATCACGATAACTGTCTCTGACTGGCATCTCATAAACCCACAGAAGTTCTTCTTCTGTCTGTGTTATCTCAGCCATGTGACATCCTTAGCAGTTGATGCTGATGCTGATGATGATGATGCAGGTCACATCGCCACCAGCATGCGTCTGGTCGCTCCTGCGATGCGATCCTGTTGTGCCTTCGCTCATGCACTTGTTGTCAAACGAAGAACATTGCACTCTAACCGCTTTCATGAATAAAAAAGACAAGCCAGTTGATTCTTCAAGTACGACCTCTTCTCCAGTTCTAGTCCCTCGATAGCTTGTGAGATACCCTTCGAGTTCAGGATTCCTTTAAACCAGCCACTCTGTCTCTCTCTCTCTCCGTCCAAATCTCTATGCAGGCATATCTTGCATCATGATCTACTTTACTACTGTTAGAGCGTTGTGGGCTGTGATCCTACTGTTCTGCGTTGCTGTAGGCAGCTCAGAGACTCAATTCGTTCTGCAAGAAGAGACGCTGGACCAGTGGCTCGAGACCGAGAGTATACATGCTCTTCAGGCTATCCTCGATAATATTGGATCCGATGGGGCGATGGTGAGGGGAGCTCACGCGGGAATTGTGGTTGCAAGTCCGAGCAGAACTGATCCGGATTGTATGTGTGCTCATCTCAATGGTGTTTCTGTCGTCTTTTGGCCTCGACATGAAATAACTACATACGTTTATTTGGGCTGATTTGGATTCTAGATTTCTATACGTGGACTCGGGATTCAGCACTCGTCGTTAGACATCTCGTCGATACCTTCGCTGCTGGAAACTATGACTTGCAGGATCGAATTCATGAATATATCACTGCTCAGGCGTACTTGCAGACCGTCTCAAATCCTTCTGGGACTCTGTCGACCGGTGGTCTCGCTGAACCAAAGTTCTATGTGAATCAGACTGCGTTCACCGGGGAATGGGGGAGGCCACAAGCAGATGGACCGGCGCTGAGGGCGACTGTGATGATTGCATATGCGAAATGGCTTCTTGTAAGCTCTGTTCCTTGTTGCCGTTTTTAAGTACTATGCGCGCTAAACTTCGGTATCTAGGACAATGGGCACACAGATGCTGCAAAGTTCATCGTATGGCCTGTGGTACAGAATGACCTTTCGTATATCGGACAATTCTGGAATACTACTGGATTTGGTATGTAGCTTTCGTTTCTTTTGAAGCGGCATTCGTTGACATCGAACAGACCTATGGGAAGAAGTCAAGGGGTCGTCATTCTTTACTGCAATGGCACAGCATCGTGCCCTTGTGGAAGGGGACAACCTTGCTCGCCAGCTCGAGAAGTCATGTCCTCACTGCGAGTCTCAAGCACGGCAAGTGCGTTGTTTTCTGCAATCATTCTGGTCCGGGTCCAGTATCGTGGCGAATTTGGGTGCAAATCGATCTGGACTTGACGCAAACTCCCTTCTCGGAATCATCCATAACTTTGACCCAGAGGCCGACTGTGACGACAACACATTCCAGCCATGTTCGGCGAGGGCGCTGGCAACGCATAATAAAGTCACAGATGCTTTCCGTTCGATATACCAAATCAACTCCGACATCAAAAATGATCAAGCTGTTGCAGTAGGCCGATATGCTGAGGATGTATATTATGGAGGAAACCCATGGTACCTTACAACTTTCGCTGCCGCGGAGATGTTGTACGATGCTATTTACCAATGGAATCGTACTGGCAATATCACCATTACCAACGTGTCGCTACCATTCTTCAAAAGCATTTATAAGCCCGCTCAGGTCGGAACGTATTTGTCGTGGACCTCGGTTTTCCCTGAAATTGTCGCCAGCGTTAAAAACTATGCGGATGGGTATATGAACGTTGCGGTAAGAGATCACTTTTACAGACGTATCTCCCCCCCCCCAATCTAATCAGTTTTTAACGGAGCGTAGAGGAAATACACCCCCTGTTCGGGCGCGTTCTCCGAACAGTTCTCGAGAAGTGATGGCAAGCCACTCTCTGCCCACGACCTCACATGGTCATACACTGCTCTTCTCACAGCAAAGGAAAGGAGGGACTCAATCATGCCGCGACCTTGGGGCCAAAAGTTTGCCCATGATATTCCACCAATTTGCTCCGCGACCTCGGCCACTGGAACATACCAAACTGCGACCATCACAGGCTGGCCTTCGACTTTGACTCCTACTCCAACTGCTCTATCACCATGTCCGACACCACCAGCCCAAGTGAAGGTCACCTTTCAGCAAATTTCTGAAACGAGATGGGGTGAAAACATTTTCCTTGTTGGGTCTATTCCTGAACTGGGTTCGTGGAGTTTTCCGCAGGCACGACCTCTGAGAGCAGATCAATATAACTCGTCTTGCCCCTTATGGTATGCCCAGGTTGATCTGCCTGCGGGAGCGAAATTCGAGTACAAATATATCCGCAAAACTGAGGATGGGAAGCTGGTGTGGGAGAGTGACCCAAATCGATCGTACACCGTTCCTAAGAAGTGTGGAGTGACTTCGGTCATTCTGAAGAGCAGCTGGCGTTGATGCAAGGTGCTCTCAACTTCTTCAATAAATCGGTTTTTTTCTAGAGATATCATTATGATGCACGGATCATGAGAAGTACATAGCAGAATATAGAAAAGGACTCTTCTGCCTCTGCTAAGGTGGTTATGAATTCCTCAAATCCTGAGCCATGGTTTCCAGAGACATAGACCCATATCCATGTCATTCTTTATACACGGTGAGGCAAGTAGGGTTCAAATGATATCAAGCGTTATTAGAACCCTTAGTTAGTTGTGATTTGCAGTTCTACATTTGAACCTATCCGTCACCGATTTTGATAATCAAATGTAGCGTGAACCCCTGATATCAGGCGCATTTCGCAAGTCCAGATCCATAATCGACATGGATCTATTCCACCACTCCGTCCTCTTGAAATCTGCAATTCCAGAACACGATCTATTGCCCAATAATGATGTCAAATAGCCTATACTCCCTCTGATTGAATTTCCCTTCTAGATTGAAATCAACCAGATCCTTCCGAGCCAGCCGTATCGGCGGTCCTTGCGCCGACTGCCGACTTCACAGCTCAACAACAGATTCAATCATGGCTATAAAAGGGCATACGTACATACATAGTTATAAGACCCTTGCATGAAACGGCCTGACAACCAGAAATCCAAAACTGAACCAAATCGCCAAGCCCACAGCATTCTCCTCTCCCAACGAAGCATCATGACCACCACCACCACCACCACTTCCCCATCCCCCTCCCCCTCCATCCCCATCCCCCCCACCACCCGCGCCATCCTCCACAACCCCCAAACCGCCACCCTCTCCCCCCTCACCATCCCCACCCCAACCCCCAACCTCTCCGCCGACCAACACCTCCTCCGCGTCCACACCACCGCCCCCTGCGCCGGCGAACTCTCCTGGCACACAGCCGGCTTCTCCAAGCCCTCTTCCGCCCACATCCCCGGCCAAGACGTCGCCGGCACCATCGTCCGTGCCCCGCCCTCCTCGCCCTTCCAGCCCCCGGACGCCGTGTACGCGCGCATTCCCTGGAGCCGCGCGGGCGCGCTGCAGGAATACACGATCGTGCTGGGCGCGGAGATGGCGCGGATCCCGCGCGGTGCGGGGTTTGGGTTTGAGCGCGCGGCGACGGTGCCGATGAGTGCGCTGACGGCGTGGCAGATGGTGTTTGATCGGGGTGGGATTGACGATGTCGAGCAGGACGAGGAGGGGCGGATTAGGCGCGGGACGGAGAAGGAGAAGGCGGTGGCGGTGACGGCGGCGAGTGGGAATGTGGGGATGTGGTGTGTGCAGATGGCGAAAAGGGCTGGGTTTGGGAGGATTGTGGGGATGTACGGGGGCGGGGCCCCAGGGGGGGAGATAGAGGCGTTGTTGAGGGAGCTGGGGGCGACGGATGTGGTGGATTATAAGAGGTCGAGTTTGGCGGAGTGGGTGGGGCGGGAGGGCGGGGGGAGGAAGGTGGATTTGGTGCTGGATTGTTTTGGGAAGGGCGCGCTGGCGGATGCGTGGAGTGCGGTGAGGGATGGGGGGAGGGTGGTGAGTGTGTGTGAGCCGCCGGAGGCGAGGAGGCCGGCGGATTGCGGGGCGAAGGATGTCGAGAGTTGCTTTTTTGTGATGGATGCGGCGCGGGGAAGGGATCTGGCGAGAGTGACGGAGTGGTTGGAACGCGGGGAGTGCAGGGCGTTCTTGGATTCTGTCTACGAGTTTGATGACTACAAGGCGGCGTTTGAGAGAGTGGAAGGGAGGCACACGAGGGGAAAGGTCGTGATAAAGGTTGCAGAGTGATGATGATGCCAGGATCGTTAAGAACTGATCTTTTATGCCCCATGGCTTCAAAAGGGTTTTCATTTTTACTCTTCTACCAGCCTCTATGTAGGTCTATTTACTTTTAATATCGAAACGCGATGTATCGACAGGATGCGCCTGAAGCTTATTCTAGACGGTCTTCTCAATCATTTCAATATTGTATTCTTCCTTAAGAGCTTTGATCAACGGACCACAAATCTCCATGGTCATAGGCGCCAAGATGCCCTGCAAGACGAATCAGCCATCTGTCTTCCTCGCTATATGATCAGGAAATCCTTCAACGTACCTTCTCACTAATCGTGCCATCAAGAACCTGCTTAACAGCCACAGCGCAGGGCACGCCTACCAATCTAGCCATAGACGAGTAGCCCTTTGGATCACCATAGTCGCACAGAGTACTCGTTCGAGTTTCCTTGCGGCCATCCTTGTGCTCAATTTCAAATCTATGCTGCAGCATGACCATGTCCCTCTCTCCAGGACCGTACTGCATCTTTTGCTCCAGTGTTGCACAGAGAGTGTCAAGAGGGTTACCACGTGGAATGATCTTTTCGTCGGAAAAGAGACCAATCCAGCGGAGGCCAGAGAGGATGCGGTTCTTCTCCTCAGTGGACGGGAATTCGGTCTTGGAGGAGATGGCCCAGGTGAGATCCTTTTCATCATCAGAGGAGGCGCCGAGGATTTGTTTGGTAGCTTCTTTCCAGGGGATCGGTGACTTGAGGAATTCCTGAGCGTCGTCATTGAGGAACCCGATATCTACCAGGACGCGAATCATTTCGGGGAATCCTTGGAAGCGCAGAGTACCACGGATGATAGTTTGAGCTTCAGGGATGTTATAGCGCTCCTTGTACATCGTCGAGTCACGATTAGGGTATGCGACAAAGGAAAAGCCTGGGTAGATAAAATATGGCTTGGCAGTGCCCATCAGCTCAGGGCCGGAGATGGACTCGATCTTGCCATCCTTGTAGTATTTTGCGGCGTTGCGAAGGGCAAGGAGGACACCTCGACTGGACCAGGAAAACTTATACCCAAGAGGATTGTCTGAGCATTCTGGAGCAGGAAGGCCACCGCAGTATGAAAGGAAGGAGGTAATCTTGCCGCCTTCGTTATGGACCTGTCGCGAATATAAGCTAATTCGATCCTCAAAGCACATCCATAAAGGCAAACAAACCTCAGATATAGTCTTAACGGCGTAAAGATGATCAATACCCTATTGAAACCGGGAATGTCAGCTAAAACAGCTTTTCTCCATGCTCTTCTTTTTCCTCTTTTCTTCTCCTTTTCCCCTTTTGGTTTTTCACAAACCGGATCAAGACCAATCTCATTCATAACCGTAATCCCCGCCTTCTTGACATCCTTCTCTAGCTCCAACATGGCAGGTGACACATAAGAAGTCGTCACCATATTTTTTTTGGTGCGAACAGCCGCCTTGATCACTGTGGCATGATACGTATACGGAATCAGCGAAACGACGAGGTCATTCTTGGAAAGCTCCGCGTCAAGTGCTTCACTGTTGTTCACATCAAGGGAGATGGGGGTGGTGTTCTTGATGCCCTGGCAAAGCTTCTTTGCGGATTCGAGAGTACGGCAGGCTGTTGACCAGCATGGCAGAGTTAGACATGGTTTTAGATCGAGACGCAGTTCTTCGTGTGAATGAATGTAGGAGGGCCATACCAACTGTGACGTGCACTCCAGCATTGCTGAGGATCTCGACAGTAGGTTTAGTCACTGGCCAATTGACATGATCAGTTTCTTTCTGCTTTAATCGCTTTGAGAGATGGCGTACCAAATCCGCTTCCGAGACTAGGTGAAGAAAGAAGACCATTAGACTACAAATTGTTTGGATGGATGGCACTTTGGCGAAAGGAAAGCCTCAGACTGAACTTACAGCAACACCTTCCGACCTTCATATGATTGAGGCATATTCCGATCGCGTAGAGCTACTAGGGATTCTGACAGACAAGCTATGAGCGATCAATTGAAAGAAACGAATCGATTTGCAGTTCAATTGATCGAGGATGTTGAGAATTGCAAATTCAACTTCCCCCACCTTTCCCAATTTTCCCCTCTATAAACAGATTCTAATGGATGACTCAGCAGCGTGAATCAGAATGGGTATATGCTAATGTTCTAAAGTGCCGAAAAATCGAGTGACAACAGGAGGGCGAGAAATAACACCACCAGAGATCGATCTATATCACTCCGTCCATGAAAAGAAAAAGAGCCCTGAGATGCACAGAATCCGGATGGAGTGGGATCCCTCTTCAGCAAGCAAGCCGCGTATTCCTTTATAAACCTTTGACCTTGTCCGTATATTCTTCATCAGACGACGTGCTCGACAAATACGCATCACGCGAACCGCTTCCGTGAGATCTGGCAACAACCCGTCTCCGCCCCTGCTTTCGAACTCGCCATTGCCATTCCCAAAGGACCGGGAGGAAATCCCATAGGCCAAACGACGGCCAGAGAGTCTCTAAGAATACAATCTCGGTATCTTGGTGGCACTGCCAGAGCATAAAGTCACTTAAGCGTTCCACCCCCGAGGTTCGAATCAAGAGGTCCAGGGGTGGATTGTTTGCAGTGAGCATGTGATCGTCCAAGGTTTGAGTAGTGATGGTTTCGGACGAGAGGAATATCAGCTGGTCGCTTTTTGGGGGATACGAGGTGTAGGGTCCGGAGACGGTAGACGGTTTGGACTGTTGGAGGGTTGTCGACGACGAAAACGAAGATGGTGATTCAGCACCATGTTCAATGCCAATGCCCTCCTCGGATGGAAAGTCATTTTCCTTATGGTTGGGTTCCGCACTGGGGGTTTGCTCTCGGATCGTCTGGGCAATTCGTGATTTAGAAAATTGTCGTTTCACCCCATTCGACGACGACCGATCGAGCGGAGTACTATAATCAATCACCGTATTTCGTATCGCAGTTGTAATTTCATCCCTTGACGTATAGGGAAAGCAGATATTCAGAATCGCATTGCCATTCCGACTCGTGACCTCAACCGCCCGATCAATCGCTTCTAGCACATCTGCCTTCACCAACTCTCGTCTACCCAACACCCGGATACTCGCACCATATCTATCAAGCAGATCTCCGTGTTGGGATAATTGAGACAGCTTCACCTTCGCCATCTCCATCAGCGCATCCACCTCGTACTTTGAACGCTTAAAGTTTTCAATGCTGAATGCGTAAATTGTGACCACTTTGACACCCGCTTTGTAGCAAACCTCCAATATCTGCAACCGTCCAAATCAGCTTTCTCAGTCCAGCAACAAAAGTGAACGCCCTTCCAGGTGTCAAAACGCAGCAGCGCCATCGACATACCTTCGCCAACGCCTCAAACCCCAAATTATGCCCCTCCACCCTCTCTATAGCATGATTCCTCGCAAACCGTCTGTTGCCATCCATGACAAACGCCACATGCTGCGGGATAGGTCCCTGCTTCAGCGCCCCAATCAATAGCTCCCTAACACAGCTGATTCCCCATTCGACAGGTGGCGATGAAGCGAACCATTTTCGCATTTTGGAAAGGTGCATCGAGGACGACATTACGGGCAAGTTCGGTACTTAAAAATTTTCTTCACCGACTGTGGCGGCGGAGTCGTAGAAGAATTGGTCTAAGCGATTGAAACTGAGTAAGAGCTTGTCAAAAACAGAGTAAACGACTGACTGATACCGAAAGATCGTCGACGCTATGGCACCACAAAAGCAGGTTGGTTGGTAAGCGCAGGATCAAAGGACTGTCGATTTCAAACTCATCGCCGTATAAAAGCTATTTCAGATCCTCTGAGGGCTGTCTCGCTGGCTCAGTTTGCAGGTGTTAGGGTCAATTGATATGTAAACAGTGACCATTTGTGCCGTGTAAAAGGGGAAGACGCCAAAAACTTGGAACTTCGACTAACTAACATTAACTTGTAGTAAACACAACAAGACCTCTAAACAAGGACGCTCAAAAGGAAGAGTAACAGTATTCTATAAACCAGCAATAATGGCTTGAATCAGCATACGTGTACTCCGTACGGATCAGCTGTTACAGTAAATTTTCGCTGATGCTCAGAGTTAGCGTTGAGATGGAAAGTTTTGAATCCAGCCTGGAAAACCGTCCGATCCCGTCTTGGCGCTGACGTCTGTGGACACAGTGAGGCTGAAGCTAGCAAGCTGAAGGACAATTGAGGTTGAAGGTATTGTTGTCATATTATTAACTACATCACCTAGACTCGGGGATAGTAGAATGTAAGTATGTATGTATGAGCAATAAAGGGTCAATATGCTTTTGTTTCACCATCAAAACACCTTCCCGAATCACAAAGCGCCTGCTCAGACTTGGGACCAAAACGCAATCAGACGAAAACAAGAAAACATTCAAAGAGACATAGCTCATGGGAAGGCAGCAGAGGGAGGGAAAAAAAAGGAGTCCATTGGATGTGTAAAGGAAGCACACAGTCAATGAAAAATCAAGGCGAGAAAGAGTATGAAAATAAGAGAAACTGCGTGCTCGTGCTGCATCTGTCCATCGCTACTTATACTTCCGATTCTCCATCCGAACCGGTGACTCCGACCGAGAGCTTGCCATCGACCATCCGCTATCTTCGCTCTTCCGCCGTTGCCGTCCTCGCTCTCTCATCGCTCCACGAATCCGCTTGGTCACCTCGTCAAAACTCTCCTTGCTGTCCAGCGTCGTGAGCGCCTGCACAGGAAGTCCCGAAGATCCCATTAGTCCACCGCTGGAGCTAGTCCGGCTGTGACTATCACGACTAGGCGGGCGGGTGGAGAAGAAACCAAAGTTGGCAAGGTCGTGGAACGATTCGTTTCGTGGGAGCTGTCCTTCGACGCCGGAATGGCCCATTTCGCCGTGTATTCTTTTAAAGTCCGACGGTTCTCCATCAGCTCTAGCTCTAGCCTTCGATACGCTATCATCCGGGAGCAAATGCTCCTTGAATGGGTCTGCAACGATTCGTGTAGAATCAAAATCAGGATATAACTCTGGTCCAAAAGTATTGACAAGTTGTGTCACTTTCTCCGATAGTTCTTCACGTCGGATTCGAAGCTTATGTAGCGTATTGGCAGACGTTGGGTTGAGTGACAGTACCAAGGGCCGTAGAGACTTGAGAATGTCCATTCCAACTTCACCAATGCGCAAAGCAGCGAATGTAATAGACGGGAAAAATACCAGTCCGAAGAGCACTACCATCCACAGCGGAACCCATTCCGGTACATACCCTTGCACACGGTTATAGTAAGTCCAATATGTAAGAACAATCGTATAATAGGCATACAATAGCGGTGCAAAGGCTAGAGCAACCAAAAGTTTCCATGTCGCCATCACGTCACGACCCTGGATCTTGACACTCGACGCTGCCAAAGCTTCCTTCGACTTCTTCTTGGAAATCGTTTTCGTAGCCACAAAAACGGGGGCAAAAAGAATCAATCCAGGCAAAGTTCCCATAGCCATCACCGCCAGTTTGATGAGCCGGTAAATCAGAGTGGCGACAACCTTGATGATCGAAAATTTGGCGTACTCGACTTGGTGATCCCGGATTCCAAGTAGCCATAGCTGTTTATTATATTCCATCACAGCTTTCTTCACTTCTTTGATCCTGGGGTCGTCCTTGTAATGCTCATAACCTTTGACTAGACGACGATTGAGTTCCACCACCACGGGAAGCGGCAATTTTTTGCCAGTCGAATTATACAAACGTCTTGCAGCTTGGATCAACTATGAAAATGTCAGAAGCCGAAAATCTGTTTAGAGGCAAAACCAAAGCTATACGAACCATCAAAGTTTCATAATCTGTACTGGTAACTGTCACCGCGACGAGCCCTTGGTAAATAGTATTCAGCAGTGTACCCACAGCTTCACGTCTGTGCCCATCCTGGTACATTTGGACAAGCTCTGGAGGAACTTCGATAGGGTTACCAAATTCGATAACGGCCCGAGAACGGAATTTGTGAGCATGAAAATAATTCATTCCACATGGTACAATTTTCACTGAGCAATCGGGGTTTTCAGCTAGGGCTCCCAGAGCCATTAATGCAACACCAGCTACACAGGCACGAGGTGAGTTTGTAGACAATTACACAAGTCGCGCCTGAACATACCTTTCAAAGGGAGCAGATCTGGACGATCATGACTGCCACCCTCAGGGAAAATTCCAATGCAGCCACCGTTGTTGAGCGTATCGAAAACCGCCCTATAAACCTGGGTCTGATCGATATGCGGCGCAACTTTGAATTTGGAACCCTTGAAAGCAGAAACATTCTGATGAAAAGTCTCCCCAGTGAATTTTCCATCAGCGGTAATGTCGGTTCTCCCAGTCAACTGACATAGAGCGTCTCTCGTTTTGAAAGGCCTTTTCAGAATAAGCTCTTCAGGGCCGCGTATCTCTCCAATATCGGTGCTAGCAGCTTGCCCTTTCACAGTCGGAAGTGTAATCGTTCCACCAACTTGGAAATCTGGACTCTCAAAATTTGTACCAATTCCCCTCAGCAGGGTAGGATTGCTCACAGGATCTGGAAGATATATGGTGCCCTGACCCGGTTTCATGTTATCCATAGCTCTTGAGACCGGTACGGCGCCAGAAGCTCTGGCCAACAAGCCAATGAACCTGCGTCGGAATGACTTCTCGGCAATAAGAAATGCAACTCGTCGGTGGGGCTCTCTCCGCATAACGCGCATCAGAATCAAGGAATCTACAAACTGTTGGTTCAAGAGCCACGCGCCCACTGTTAGCCAGGGGTCATTATCGCACCACTTCCGAGAGACCAAGCTAAGCAATTAAGGGAGAGATATCGCACCTGGTTCGCATGCGGAGCAGCAACAAGAATCACCGCTCCTCTCTTCGGAACCTTCCATGATCCTCGCGGATGCACCTCTCGGAAGAACAGATCAACCAGCACGGAGAACATCCACAAAATCGTATCGTACACCCACGCCACCATGGGCCGATAAGTCCGAGCCTTCGACATCTTGAGATGTCGAAACTTCAAGACCTTGACCGATTGATTTTTAAGCCACTATTTCAACCATATATATCACTCCCCTCCACTTCGCTGCGTTATCTTCGATAATTCTTCCGAACCACAGCACCAGCAATATCGATCGCAGCTACGCAAATCGCAGTCACAGCAGTCGAAACCAAGAAAATCTTAGTATATGCGCGAACGGCTGAGTAGCGAGGTAAGGTCTTCTGAAGGTTGCTCAAGATTCGACGACGATCAGCTTTCTCTGAAAACTATTTCGAATAACCAGATTAATTTCACAGCTTTGCAAAACTATTATTACATGGCATTACGGGCAGTGGATCGCGGGGAGCAAGACAGGCAACCGCATATTCTTCCTCGTTTTTTCAACCTAAAATTGGCGTCACCAGAAGCTGGGAAACAAAGCAGAAGGATCTGCGATTCTAGAACTTGCGTCGGTAGATAAAGAGGCTAGAGAGCTTTTTGGGCTTTCAGGGAAGCAGAAGGAAAGAGGAGGACAGAAGGCGGAGGAATGGATCAACGAATATCAGCCATGTCATGAAGGTCAAATGCTGATGTCTTGAAAATGAATTGCTTGTCCAGATATGACGACAGATCAGAAAAAGAAAAGGATCTGAGGGTGAAGATGGTGGATGGCTGTGACTTCTGAAGCGAACCGAAGACAGGGTGATGGTTAGCTAACTAACTAGCGGGGAGTGTGGGGAGGGCCAGATCAACTCAAATCTGCCTGTCATCTACTGTTCTTACAAGCAGTGGAAGGCTCACTAGGCACCTCGTTAAGGAGTATATCTCACTCTATTGATCTGAACACTCACTCATGCTGTGTATGCATATGAATTAGTTAATTACTCCTCAGTTTCTTTTTACCTGAGAAAGAACCATTTTAGACATCAGAGACAGTGATATCATCACATATATCCTGTCCTTGTTCCTTGGACAGAGGTCGTGTTCAACCAATGAATTACCAACTCTGGTTCCTCTGTATCTGTTAATTCTGATCACATCATTGACCCCTAATTATCATAGGAAATAAGCGTAGAAATTACTACTGAATGGGTGAAAACATGCCCTTATCTCGCGCCTGTGCTCTCATGCTTTACTTGAACCCCATTAATTGAGGTTGCTCTCATCTCCCAGTCTGAGGCTTTGTAAAAGCTGCTTCATCCTCTTAAATTCGGCTGCCCATTCAACATCTCGATCTGCCTGTTCCAGCTGCTTCTGGAAATTCATCTCCATCCTCCGCATTCTTTCCATGTAATGCTGATCCCTCACCTTCCATCGATTTTCCCATTGCTCTTCAATGTCATTCTTGGTCTTTTCTATCTTCGCTTGCATCTGCTCGTTAAGATGTTGAAGACTTTTCCGGAGATCATCAATTGCAAAATCCCGTGATTTTAACTCCTTGCGATAAACCTGGTCCAGCTCGTTGAGTCTTTCTCGCATCACGGCGAGTTCCTTGTCCCGAGCATGGAGCGCTTTTCGGTGGTCGCGATCAAGGCTGCGAATTAGACGTGAAAAATGAATCCTGATATCGTTTTCCGATTCCATTGGTGGAGGCGTGCTTCCGTCAGCGTGCTTCTCTTCAAATTGGGCCGGGCTCTGAGGAATCAGTATTTGTGGTCCACTTCCATCTGAGAATGGCCCTTGATCTGAGAGCGGACTCGTCGAGCTTGATGGCTCAAGATGAGCGGGAAACTCTCCCGTCGCATTTGGCCCAGTATCTGACGGAGATCTCGGATATCCTGCATCATCGCCGATACTTGGCCCTGCGGAGCGTGTAAAGCGGACGTTGGTCGCTTCGTTGTTAGTGGGTGTCAAATCTGCCAAATCGGTTTCATCGGTAGGGGGTATTGCTGTGAGAATTTTAGGCACGCGGACTCCATTTCGCCGGCGCAGCTCCGCCAGTGACACGGACTGCCCGCTGCTATGATATGCATTCTGTGGTATGTGACCCTGCGAAGCAGATCTTCTGTTCGGTTCAACGGAAATTTGATCGGGTCCTGGGTTAAAAGACAAACTCCTTTCTATAAATTGGTCTTGGTTACCTGGGAGAATACGACCGCTTTGATCACTAGGCCCTGGTGAGGGCACCGGTAGATCAGAAGCGGAGAGCTGTATTTCGTGGCTCCGGCTAGCGGTCCCCGCCGTCTGGTGAGGAGGAGAGTAAGGAGGTAAATCATTCTGTCCCAAGGTCGATATTTTCGATGCATCCCGATTGATATGGAACAGTTTAACTCCGATAACGACGTCAACACTGCGTAGACTCTTCGTCTCCTCTTGCAACGTTCCAATAGTCAAACCTGTTCCTGTCGACACAATGCTAGATGCCCTGCTGAGGCGCCGTGCAAAGGACGAAGGCGCGGTAGCCGAACGGAGCGAGCGGGAAGATATTACGGGTTTCAATACGACATCCGATGGACCAGGCTCAAGGCTGGCTTCGGTGTGCGAGGAGTCGTTCCAATCTGCCACTACTGAGCCCGGGCGTTTGACTTCTTCTGTTACAGATATGCTGGACCCCATTTCAAAGCTCGTGCTTTTCCAGGACCCAAGGGTTGGTTGTTTGGGTCAATCCGGCTCAAAAGCAGATGAAGGCGAATTGCGTTGAAGTTGCAAATTCAGAATCAATAGCCAAAGACTTGCGCCTTAAGATTCTGCTCCTAGCCTGCCTCTTGCTCTCTGTTTGTTCTTCGAAATGTCATACGGAAGAAGTCAGAACAACTATAGTAAACGGCCGGGGAAGACGGTCGGCAACCAGCCAGCGCACAAGTGATAGTTATACTAGTAACTCAGCCTTGCCACTGATAGACAGATCACTGATACAGTGATCTTGCAGAAACATCTTCTCCTGACTGAGGAGTAGGTATTCTTGCCCAGTATATAGTACCTCAACCATTGGAGAAACATCGCTGCCTGGAGATGAAGCCTGATGAAGTGGGCAGGATATTGATTGGACGGTGACATGCAAGCCACACAAGGACTCTGTCATCGTTAAGCCTCATCATAGTCACTGTTTTCAATTTTGCTGGATTGTAGAGAAGATGATAATATAAAAGACAGTACTGTGATAGCGATAATAGACAGTAAAAACTTCGATCCCGCATCAAATGTATGTAACGTGCGCTTAGACCTCATCGTCTTTAATGAATGACATACAAAGTTCTACTAAAAAGCTACATAGTTACCTCAACCCTAGACTTTACGTCCACCAGCTTCTGGAATGGAGCCAGCTACAATACTTTGAATCTATGCAGTCTCGTTATTTTGAAACATCTTTTGAGCTGTCAGCAGGGAGGCAGGCTACAGCTTTCTCGAGGCAAGTCATCTTTCCTCCCTGGTTGACAGTTTCCTCGACAAGCAGTCCTGATCTCGATCATCAGGTACAGACAACTTCTTATAACTACATCTGTCGGAGCAATATCAATCAATCTATCAATCAATCTATCAATCAATCTATCAATCAATCAATCAACAAGGCCACACATAACTATAACCTTGTCACCCACTGCAGGTTGGTCTAGCCCGCCTTTAGTTCTCTTGGATTTTGGGCGTTAACTTCGCTTCTGGCGCAAGGGACCAGTTCTCAAACTAAAATCCCTACAAGCCACTACTAAGTTGAAGTTTCTACCTACAACGACCGCACAGTACATGCAAACGTAGCGTGCATGCTTTGCGTCTGAGCTAGCATATCATGTCTATAAAGTACGTCCATCTTCCCTTCTGCCTGGAAACAGGCTTTTGCTGGGATTTTGTTCTGCTGTTCGATACTTGATATTGCGTTGATATGGGTACTTTCTTGCAACATCATGGACCGTCTTTCTTTCATGCCAAAACCTGCAGCGCGATCAATACTAAGCAGACTACGACCGAATAGCTGGGTGATGCTTCATGAAACAGACGGCTTTGTCCGTCTGCCAAACGAGCGGTTGATATATACATCTCCACCACGGACAAGCATCGGTCTACAAAGTCTCAATCACCCCCGAGGAGATGAATCGTTGTCTATCCAAAGCAGCACCGGCTGTGTTCATCTGACGAATCAACGAGTATGCACTTTGCATCTTTCTAAAACCATGGAGCCGGAATCACATCCGACTGACTGATAACTACCTAATGTAGATTGTCTACCTCCCAGCACATCCTACTCCGGAATTCCAATCATTCTCTGCTCCGCTTTTAAATCTTCATGATACCCACGTTTCAGCTCCTTTCTTTGGTCCGAACGTGTGGACCGCCGTGGTTCAACCGGTGGTGGGTGGCGGCATCCCACCGTCAAACATAGCGCTTCAATTAAAGATGACTTTCAAAGATGGCGGTGCCTTTGATTTTCATTGCTCTTTCGAGAGAATAACGGAACGACTGCAGCAGGTCGTTGAACAAGCGCGGGAAAGCGGGACGGCCTCCGCAGATAGGTCGCAGCGCGCTGGTGCCTATAATGGAGTTAACTTCACTGAAGTCCATCTCGACGAACTACCGGCCTACGAGGCACCGAACTCAACGACGATACCTAATCCACCCCTTTTCTCGCAAGACCCACTCCCAGGTGACAGCATGCATTTGAACCAGCGTTCGCAGCGAACCCCACTTGAAGAAAGGTTTGAACCGCCAAATGAACCGCCTCCGGGTTATGAAGAAGCCCAACAGCAGGGAGTGGCGAATGACCTAGAAGATCGACTTCGTCAAGCTCAGTAACTTTTTCGCGCTGATGTCGATTTGGAAAGGTCTTCACTTTCTTTGACAACTATGCATAGCGAAAGCCAAATCTGTATTCTTTATCATCCTAATCACCCATACGACGCTATGAACAGATGTGTACATCCATACTAAAGAGAAGGGCTTCATCTGATCTAATGTCATAGCTCGCAAGATCAATTGGATTTGCTGTATACAAGGTGGTGCGAAAGATGAAAGATCTGGAGAAAGAAGACTAAGGCGAAAAGCATGAGTGGGAAAGTAGGCAACGGAGCTATATTACTGTAAGGTGTTGGCGGGCATCTCGAAAATGTACTCTCAAGACGTATTGTTGTCAAGACACGCTAAAACGACGCTGTCAAGTCAAGGTCCCGGTTCTGTGACTAGCTATCTCGTTTGCTTTCATGAGGAAGTAAACCCCTTTGTGAGGGACTCATGGAAACTTGAGTGGAGTATTCTTCACTTTGCGATTCGTCTTCTTCGAATTCCATTATATCGGCTAAGCCTCTATCCCAAATTTCATTGTGTTGCTTTTCCCTCAGTTTCTCGAGCCCATCGACAACATCTTCCAGCACCTTCGGGGTCTGGATTGCCGATATCCATTCTGACGGTATCATCTCATAGCCGTAATATGCACCTGCTAGAGCTCCATACGTCGCCCCAATCGCTGCTGAATCACCTCCAAGTCTGACAGCCTCTATTGCACCTTCTCTGAAAGTGCCCCTTGCAAAGAAGCACCAGAGAGCGGCTTCGAATACGTCCAGGGCAGAGCTTGTTGTTTTCAGATCTGTAGCCGCCTTTGCTACCCATGCCTCAATGTCCTTATAAGGTTGCAATCTGTTGACTACTTCAACAATATACTCCCTTTGATCATCTGACGGGATCCATACGTGATGGACTTGTTCAGCGAAAACTTTAGCCATCCATTTTTTGTCCAACTTCTTGGATACGAAGGAAGACGTAGAAGTTGTCCGAGAGCCTGCGGCTACAGCAAAGTGGACAAGCTCACAACATAAGCTACACAAAACACGATTCATCGGATGCGGGTGGGTTAAAGAGGAGAGTTGCTGCGCCCAAATTCGCATTTGTGATTCACTGTAACAGTCCTCAAGGATGTAATACAGACTGATAGGCGTTGCGCAAGTGAGGTTCGCACCATCTCGTTGACACTGATAGCATTAGCATTTACGGTCCATAGAAGGGAATCATACTACTCACGTCAACAACAAATTCCTTATCAATCAGCTTCTGCATCTCATCAAACCGATCTTTCCGCATTTCCCAATCCTCATTGTCCTTGCCTCCATTTCCCATTGCGGACGCAACGGCAAGCTGCCGATCCCAGGCGTTAAGAGCTAGGGCAACACTACGTCTGACGTAGCCACCTCTTTCACACAGATCGTTGCCTTTGAGCCATTCCAATAGCCTCTTGATGTACGTGAACTTGTCATATCGGTATCCTCCATCTTCTATTATAGCCCGTGCTACGCAGATAGCCAGAGAGGTTTCCGTCCTAAACATGCCGGACCTGAAGCCAGTGGTGTCGCGAGGAACGAGAGCGTTACATATGGCCATCCCAAACAAGGAGCCTCGAATGGATGACCGCCGCGCACGTTCGAGGTCGTTCATTTTCAATGAACAAATTCAGAGTAATAAATAAGACTTTGTAGAACAACGGAGAGAACAGTGACGCAGCAGGCTCAAGAACACGTCGCTGATCGCCGAAGACACCAGTGGAATTTTATGGTAATGTTGTCCGACTTGGCATATAAATATGGATGTAAGAAAGATTGATGGAAGCCATGCTAATGGAGCCGTCGAGAACAGAAGTGCCTGCTCCGTTTCTCTAGAATTCCCAAATACCAGTCATGTGGAACTCAGTGTTGGGACAGTCTGAGGTGAGAATCATTATAGAGAGAATTCTCACTTTATCAAGTGAACATTCAAAAGAATCTCTGACATCTATCATATAGCATGGGGGATGTAGCTCTAGCATCCATCTTTCTGATGAGATGCACTGCGAGGGATCGAGGTCGCTGCTGAGTAATCAAAACCCCAATTCCGACTCTTCCCGTCCTCGGCACGGAAATACCATAAATCCCCGACGTGCATATTAGTCACGTGGGTTGAATTTCCAACCAACCAATCAAACGCAGCAATTGAGTTAGTAAGCCTCTGCACTTCACAAACCCGAACCTGCAAACCACACGCCAACAACGTTCGCCTCAAGCCGAATACCTCACCTTTGTCGACCCGTCGACACCAATTGGCTCCCGTGCCCTGATCATCTTTCCTTTTTTTTTGTAGCAGATTGACAGCAATGGGTTTCTCCGAAGTTTTCGCTGACTTTGTGAGCGCCGTCGGCTTCACGGAAGTCCAGGCTGAGGCGCCGCCCGCCGAAGAGGACACTCCACCTACCCCGGAATCTGAGGAGGAGGAAACGCCTACTGAAGAGGCTGAAGAGGCTGAAGAGGAAGAAGAGGAGGAGGAGGAAGAAGAAGAGCCGGAAGATATCAAGCCGAAGTTGGAGGAGGGTGAGTTGCTCATTGCGTCTGTTTCTCATTCTGGCGAAGTCCATTAGGATCATTTTCAATGCGCGAGTGGAAAGAGGGCAATTGGCAAAGCAGAACAATGGAGAAGAATTTGTGCCATGACGTTTTTTTGTTGTCGAAGTTCTCGTGCCTTGATTGTCCTAATAAGTCCGCGCGTTGAACTAATCGTGATCTGCTGTGTATAGAATGCGCCAACTCCAAACAATGCGCGCCATACAAACATCACTTTGATGAGTGCGTTGAGCGTGTCACTCGGAATGCTGAAGATCCTGAGTTCAAGGGACCTCACGAAGACTGTGTCGAGGAATGTGAGTCTTTGCCCCAATCCGCCATTTCTTCTGCCCTTTTTTACAGCACCAATTATCTTCACGGTTTTGAAACGAATTCGAGTGGAATTCCAACGTTAGGAAACTGTGGAAGTTATTGGCAATGCTGTTGATCCAACAATTGTGTATTTCTATACTTAAAATTAACTGCACGTAGTTTTCCATCTTCAACATTGTGCAACACAATGTGCCGCTCCCAAGCTCTGGGCCACCCTCAAGTAAATAAATGCTCCGCATTTTATTTATTCTTCTCTCTGTCTCTCGAAAATTCGATTTACCCAGAAGCCCCACGTTTGCGTCTTCCAGAGATAAACGTTATGTGAATATGATATGCCAGCGCCACAAGTTGTTCAGGGCGACGGGATGGATTAACGTGTATACATTTACAACTGGATCTAGAAGAAACTGAGAGTGATCAATACGGATAATGTCAAAGCTTGCGCAGCCGGCTGATTGGCGCTTTAGGCCGCCTTTTATTGCCTATGTATGTATCTGTGGGTGATGTGTACGTGCACGTCCGGGTTCCCTTTTCAATGTCTCACTTTTTTAGCATTTATCCTTTTTTTTTTTTTTTTGGCCTGTCTTAGTCCCTGTTTAGACTCTCCTGAATTATGCACAGATAAAAGAATTTCAGACCCGGAGCATAGAATGGTGGATTCAATTCGTTTTTCAAATGCCTATCTCACTAGAGATATTCTCTCGTCGCTTGAAGGCAGGAGGGGACGTGGAGCATTCGAAACAGTTCAGTACTCTGTATTATTATGATTGGAAAAGTGCTTCTTGTATCATTTATTTGCTCAATGCATCTTTTAGATTGGAGGCGCTTTGAATTTGAAAATGATCGACAAGGCAAACGGCACGGAGACGCTTTGAAATTCAATTAGATGGCATGTATTCAGAAATCAAACACGAACTTTCTATGGGGCCCCCGGCCAAGATTATAAAGCCGCGAAAAAACGGCAGATACGCCCGAGAGACGAGTACTTCAAAGAAACCAAAAACCATAAACAGGCCCTCCTTCATGGCTCCCTCCCCTGCTCCTCCGCTTCCAACCTCCTCTTTCGCACGTCTGTTCCAAACAAGCCCATACACAACGGTGCCGGCACCACCACGGACGCCACCACCGCCTGAAAAATAAGCGCCTGCTTCATATTCCGCGGCGGCTCCGCGTCAGGACCAGCCTTGAGCGCGGTCTCCACGAGAATAAACACCGCGCCGAGAATCTGCCCGCCCACCCAGCATATCGTGCTGGGAATCTCGGGGGACATGGGATACGTGATTTCAACCAGGTACTCGAGGATGACGGGGAGAATCGCGAAGCTCGACGCGCCCAGGAGAGCGGCGACGACAAAGGGGCCCGCGACGCTGTGTGCCTCGGGTGCGAAGATGAAGCCGATGTAAGTTGCGGCGACGATGGGCGTGAGGATGCGCACGATGCCGAGGTGGTGTTTGTGTCTGTCGGCGATGGGCGAGCAGATTGCGGCGGCGGCGAGGCCGACGAAGATGAGCAGGGCGCCGGTGATGCCGGCGTCGGTTTCGGAGAAGCCGTGCGGTTGGAGGATTTGGTTGAGGAGCGAGGAGGAGCTGTTGAAGAGGCCGACGTAGACGCTAAAGGGGAAGAAGATGAGCCAGAATTCGCGGGCGCGGAAGAGCTGGAGGAGGCTCTGGGAGAGGGAGATGCGGGGGGCGTTGAAGGCGGCTCCGGGTGGGGTGGGTGGGAGCGAGGGAATGAAGAACGAGGGAATGCATGCGACGGTGGACTGTTGGGTGAATTTCATCAGTCGATACTATCGATAGACTTGTGCCAGTGGGGGGTGTAGATTTCTCTTACGATTATTGACACGTAGAGGACCATGTTTGGCACTTCATCGGGGTTTGTCGCCCACATCGGACCGATCAACTGCCCCAATGCGCCGCCGAAGGGATTCGCCAGAGTTGCAAGCGCTGTCGCGCTGGTTCGTCCGCGATCGTTGAACCACGCGTCGCTGTATCGGGTCGGAGCCGTCAAGACAAAAGGCTGCGCGAAGCCGATGATGATCTGACCCAGCATCGTCACGCCGAAGTTTCCATCGTTGGCCTTGGTGCCTGCATAGCGCACCCAGTTGCCAACCAGGAGACAGCCTGCGCACGCGACGATTGATGGTTTTGGACCGCCCTTATTCAGAGTCCATATCACTGCACTTTTCGACCCCGTAGGATGGTACATTCCAATTGTTTAGCTCACGTAACTTAACCCATCGATAATGCCGTGGGCGCACACTCGACAAGGGCAAAACTCACGGACTCGCAACGCAGAAAGCGAAGAGAAAGCTTGTGCTCAGCCAATTAATCGTTGCTTCAGAAACGTCGAAATACCGAGAGGTTGTATTGGACACCGCGGCGAAGGTGAGCCACTATCCTGCCCTGTCAGCACGCTTCACGATGGGAGACATGTTCGCGAGCAAAACACACATCCCAGCTCACGACGATGTTCAACAAAACCAACTGTGCCAGTCCAAAGAAGCGTCGCTTGTACACTCTATAGCCTCTGTCGTCGCGGATGGCTAGTGTTGCGATGCTGGTTGCATCGTTGGCTTGCGCTTTTCGGAGGGTCATGTCATGAGCGTCTGCGTCTCGCTCCACGTTGCTCTCGCGGGTTGGATCCATGCTGTCACCGTCAGCAACATGTCTGGAATATGGAGTGAGATGGAATGCAAATGTGGTGCCTTGGATCTGAGCGAGACAGTGTCAAACGCGGGGAAGAGAGTCCTCTACACACTAGTTGAGGTGCCGAGCACTTGTCGCACTTCAGAGATCGACTGTGAAACTGCCGACGACTTGAATTCAGCTCGCTTCAACCATGTGAAGTACAGCCCATTCGATGCTACCGAACAGCCTCTTGTGGTCGTAGCATTATCACGACTGGCGCTCTTCTTATTGCGGTCAGTTTGGTCGAATATGGCTCAACGAAACGCACTTTCAGCTAAAATACCGCAGGCTGCTATTTACAAGCCCAAAGCTCTCCATGGGAAAAGCAAGTCCAACAGCGCAATCTGTTTATGTTTTATGGCGCTATCAAACACTAGGGACTTGAGCTAGATGCGAAGGGTGATGGTTCGAACTGTCAGCCTATGTATGGTGTTGGTCAACTCACATACCAGACGTTTATGGCACTTTCGCGCTCAGGCACGTCGAACAGAAGACGAGCGATGGATGCATGGGTGAATCCCGCAACTTTGGGCACGATCATCCTCCTTGCTTCCCATTCCTGCTGAGTCCACGTTTTTCAGGGTGCACACTGAGCTGCGATGACACGCACTCAAGAGGTTAAAGAACGTAAGTAGCGGCAAAATCCGTCAATAGCATTTCATGTGGCTTCTAGGGGCTTGCGATCGAACCAGTCAGTTGAACCCACGACAGCTGGACCAGACAGACCTGTCCCGAAGAAAGCTGAAGCCTTGACCGCTGATTGGAGTGCTGGGAAAAGGTAAGGCTGACTTTAGCTTCCGAGACGGCCTGCATCGCAAGATCGCGGTGGGCAGAACAGAAACGGGGGGGGGCATCGCGGGATTTTGGGCCCTTGAAAGACTCGTTTCTGGTGATCGCCAAACACTCCGCATGAGATATAAAAGTAATCTCTCTCTGCAACGCTTTGATTTCTATTTTTATTTTTGATATTCGCTTCTTCTTTTTCGTCCGAACTTGTTTGCTCTGTTTGTCTGCTTGGTAAGCGAGCCCGGACCACGAGCTTAAATGCCACACTAAACCTATTCGGTCACTAGCCTCAGCCTCGCCGCAGGATTGTTTCTCCGGATCTGTTACATAAGCACACGGGTGGGATTTAACTGGTCACGCACTCCCATTGGCTGGCGGTGCATCATAGACGAAAAAAGATTCATCTGAACTGCGCAGGGGTGGCGACGGTGGTGAGATCCGTTGATATCTCGCCATCTAACTTAACTACGCCCTCGCCACGGATTTTGCTTTCATGCTTCTTGCCAGTTGATTTTGGTATTTACCTGTCTAGAGAGTAATGGGGACAGGCTTATTCTCGACAATGATGCGCCCGACTCCCCTTTGACAGACATGACGATAATTATAGTGCCTATCAAGCGATACCTCCAATTATTCAATCCCTTCTAACATTATATTTTGTTTCACTATCTTGAAACAATGAACGTCACAAATTATCGATCGAGTCAGTCTTCCTACCAGGACCCTCCATACTTCTCGTCGTCCGCTGCAGCCATGCCGCCTCCTTCCTCGAAGGCTCTGGTGGAAGCATACAGGAATATCTTAGACCCGAACGAAGATGAGACGCCGAGGTACAATCCGGTAAGCTGCTCACCCTTGGAGAGCTGGCATGGAATGCGCTGACCAGGTCGCCTTGTGATCAGCTCAACTACTCGCACCCGCGCAGCTCTGTCCTCCTCAATGCCAACGATCCCGTCGCGATGCACCTGCTCGCCGAAACTGCGATCACCGACAGTATGCAGTTTGAAGTACTCTCATTCGAGGAGGTGGAAGAGTTGAAAAAGGAATTGCTGCTCCTCTCGAATCGTATCGAAGCTTCAAAACGGAAATTGGCCCTTGAAATGAAGCTACAAGAGGCTGCATTCTCTTTGAGCAGGCTATATGACTCGAAGGGCGGGAGGAGGGAGAGCGTGGATATGAGTCCAGAATCGTCTCCTAAGCCGCATCGCAGGCGGTTAAGTTTGTTCGGGCGCCATAACCTTCAACATCGGTCGGATGAAGAACTTGCACTTAGTGTTCGCCGGTGCGAAGAGATAGCGCAGGAGCTCTGGAAGTTGGAGAGAAGAGCCAGTGAGATCCGACGGAGGATACTGGAACATACTGCAGGGGTCTTGCAAATGACACACAAGGGTCTGAAAAAAAAGAGCACAAGTCGGCAGGAAAGAAACGGTGATATGGTGGAGTTCGACGACCGAAGTCTTTACAGAACCCCCGAATACCTAGATGATTTTAATGGGGGCCATACTCGGCGAGACTTTCCTGTTATGGCTGCTGGAGAAAGAAACTCCGTGAGCTTGGTAGCTTTACATGCCGCCAAAAGAAGACTCGACGATTTGAACTCTCGCCTACGGGAGATGATATTGCAAGTTAATCCAAACCAAGACGTTGACCATCTTCTTTCAGCGAACTCCAACGGAGCCCCTGCAGATTTGGTAACCGCTGTTCAAGCGAGCCTGGATACTCTGGATAAAGGCCTAGAGTCGATGGCTTTTCAACAGACAAACTTGTCCCAGGGGATGGATGGCTCGATGTACGATGCAGAAGAGAAGCTGGATCAATTCAACAAGCGACTTGATGGTATTCTCATCACTGCTGGCTCAACGCGACCACAACTTACCCCACGTACTTCAGCGTTCAGGAAACCACTTAAGGAACAGTTGGAATACCTTGACGAGGTTGTGGCTGATGTTGAAGGACGAATCGGCAGTCTTACAGAACAAAAAACAATTCTCACCACTCAAATCCAACAGCAGAGAGAACTCAATTCCAAGTCCGATGCAGAACGTGACGCGCACATTGCAGACCTCACGGAAGAAATTGTCAAGCTGCGAAAAGAGCTAGATCGCTCACAAAAGGAGGCTAATGATATGCGAGAGGAACTTGCGATGGTGATGGACCAACTGGATGCTGCTCGTCAGGAATCCTTGATTCGAGAACAGCAGAATATCGCTGGCGACATGTCAGCCGCAAATGCAGAAAAGGAAGCCAGACTGAAGGCTGAACAGGCTCTAGCACTGAAAGACGGTGAAATTGCTAGTTTAGGAGAGGCTCGGCAGAAATTCGCCCAGCGGCTCGAAAAAGCTGAACAAGATTTGGCTACTAAAGAGGATCAAATTGCGAGCCTGGAAGAGTTTCGTAATAGAGTCAGGGAGGATTTGGACGCCGCAGAGCAAGAGCGAGCTGCCAAGGAAAATCAAATCGCAAGTCTACAGAATGAGCTCCAACAATTGCGCTCCAAGAACGAGCTTGAAGTTGAAAGTGCTCGTCAGGCACAGGAGGATTCCAAGCAAGAATTGCAAAAGCTTCAATCTGAATATTCCGAGCTGGAGGGCGAAATGGTCCGAATCCAGACCGAGCTGACGGTTGCACGGGCTGAGCTAGACAGTGCTTATGGTAGTCGGGCTGAGCGCGCCGCACAGGTTGCAGCGAATCCGGCCATTCAAAAGGAGATGGATGCGTTAAAGCAGCGTAATATGAGCCTTACAGAGGAGCTGGCTGCTGTTAAAAGCCAGCAAACTAGCAAAAGTAACGCTGGAGCTTCTGGACTGCAGGAGCGCGTGCAAATGTTGGAGCAGGAACTCCGCGAAACGATTGATGACTACGAAGCGATGACCAAAGCCAGCATCGAATTCGAAAAAGAAAGAGATAAATTCGAAAGCATCATAGACTCCTATCGAGATCGCTGTGAGAATCTTGAGGCACAGCTGAGCGACGAAAGGATCCAAGGGTTGGGTGCTAATGGCGCTCGAAATGGTGATGGAACGCCGACAGAAAGTACTTCAATGACGATCCTGAAAAATGAGTTCAAGAAGATGATGCGAGATACGAGGACGGAGAATCTAAAGACTTTGAGAGTGAGCTTTTCACAACCCATTTATATACGTTTCAGGACGTCCTACTGATCCCTCTCCTTTGTAGGCTGAGCAAGAAGAACGCCGCAGACTTGAGGCCGTGATTCGGACACTCAAGAAGGAGCAGCACGCTACTGGCAAGTCAAACCTGAGCCAAAGTACAGTTGCATCTTGACATTGTAAATCCGTCAGCTCTTTTTCGTCTTTATTTCTCTCGTTCCAACAAGAAATTTCAATTCAATCTGAACACTGGTGTGACAATATTTTGGATAATGTCTGCATGGCCCCATTGGTATATAAAAAATGGCATATTTGCATGAACTTCTCGGTGTCGATTCTGAAAATACAGATTGCTTTGCTGCATTTTATGTGGTGTTATGGGTTGCGGAGTGAGACTACGATACTCGTGGAGCGCATGTATCATTCCTTCCTCCTTGCTGGCTTCTTTTATCTGTTGCCTCGATGGCCACTGTTCTTTCCAGCGGATATTGTTGATTATTTGAATGAACACAATCGAGCATACCAATCAATCCCCGGTTCATTTACGAGTGGATTGGCCTTTATAGTGCAGAATTTTTCATGAACCCTTTGCCCTTGTGCTAAAGGGACTTCGCTCGTTAGCTCCTAACAGCAATCAATGGCGCCCACTAATCCAGGACGGTTATCGCCCCTTAAGAATGGAAGTGACCTTACCAATCATTTACGATGTCAATCTCTCATCGAAGGCGCAAGCACTTCTCCAAGCAGACTTCGCCGAACAGTCTCTATTCGAGCAGTGAATGCCCACTTAGACTCCTCAGAGTCGATCCCTAGCGAACATAGCTCTCTTTGCAACGGTTTATTGACCAGTTTCGATAGATGTGATGAAGAGACGCCGCCTGAAAAAGGGAAAGGTGCAGATACTGTGGAAGGGAAGGGCCTAAGAGAGCGATGTAGCTCCGTATCTCGCGCTGGTTGGCGGGCTCACACTCTAGAGACGATTTGCGAGCATCCAAGTGTATCGACGCTGAAAACTTCCGCTTCGCCGTTACCAAGGAACCTTTTACGAGCTGGTGGCATTTCCTTAAGGATACGAACGTCCTCTGGTTCTCTATTACCTGGAAACCGATATGGAAGCAAGATATACTCGCTTGACGATCTTGACATTCCTTCTTTTCGCCCTAAATTCTCGTTTTCTTCGCTCCCTGCTGAGCTACGTCGATCGGCACGATTCTCTTCTTCCACTTGGAGCTTTCAAGATCAT
Organism: Emydomyces testavorans; assembly: GCA_029449355.1. Classification (NCBI taxonomy): domain Eukaryota; kingdom Fungi; phylum Ascomycota; class Eurotiomycetes; order Onygenales; family Nannizziopsiaceae; genus Emydomyces; species Emydomyces testavorans. The sequence goes on along the minus strand of CP120630.1, from coordinate 2,319,335 downwards.
CATTGGCTTAGCGAACGCCCTTCTCCTGTTGAGCCAATACATCCTATATACCCTCCTCCTGTTCGATGTGCAACGCCCCCGGGACTTCCATCGTTTGGATCACCGGAAGCAGTTCGCTTTCGCCTTCCGTCTCAAGCTTCGCAGCCAGTCCAACGGCCCGCAAACGATGGTGGTGGAGATGATTGTACTTGTTGTCTTTTTGGACTACGGCAACTCCTTGGCGTTTCGCCGTGCGCTGCGCCGCGCCCACTCCCTGTGCCCACTGGGGCGGTTGCTCGGGCTGACGATGGCACAATCGTTCGTGGGCGTTTCGGCACCCGGCAAAGCGGGCATGGTGTGGGCGCTGGTCCCAGTGGAGGAGGTTTGGCAAATCACCCGTTCCATCGCGAATCGCTACCTGTCGCCTGCATACAGGATATCAAACGCAATGAAATGGCGAATGAAGATGGGAGGCAGACATCTCTCTGCTGCGGTGATGCAAATTCGGCTTCTCCTGCACCTCAGTGCCTTCCCAGAACTTCGTCGCTTCGGTCATCCTTGGCTTCTCGACCTAGCAGCACCTATCCTGCTCCCCGTCGCGTTCATTTTGTCGATGGCACCGCACCAGACAATGCGACCCCTTCTGTTCCTGTTCCTTCGTATATTCGACACCCGCCCCTTGTTCCGCCAGCACCCATAGCTGAAACCGCTTCGCCTGGCCGGAATTCTACCACGACTGATGCTACGGCAGAGGTTACTGGAAGTGCTTCCACACGAGTTTCTCGTTCTGCGAACGCCAGAACGCAAGCTTCTGTGGGTCCTGTCGCGCCGTCTGCGGCCATACCTTCAATGAATAATTCCGGTGGCACCTGGGAGCATAGTTCGGTTGTTAGCTGGTTTGCGGAATGTTGTGGGCTGTGGATGGCCTATCGTCTGAACCAGAATGGCGGAGCTGGGACTGGAGATGGTGCCAATGTTGATGTGAAACGTTGGAGCCATTTGAATAGTATAAGGGAGTACTGGACGCGGGGACGGAACGTGTCGAGGCCGTGGATTCCAGCCTGGGGATGTCAGCCGGTTAGCTCTGGTTGACTTGAGTATTTGCGATTTTCAATTCTTTGTGCAAAAGAATTTGGAACGGTGGCTTGAATAACTTACATTATATTTTTCCCCTCCTCCCTCTGTGATAGCAGGTTTGCTGCTAGAGATATGTGGATAACCAATACTTGGTCTGTGTCCTCCACATTGTTGATGGGGACTGAACCCATTAGGAGTAGAAGATATCAAGAGTTTTATCTTTCCCGCCTGCAGGTCTCGAAGCCTTTAAAAGAGCCAAGAACCAAATTCAAAAAAACCAAAAAGAGTATGCATTGACATTATACTATGTACTGCGTATTAACCGGGCCTTCATTAGAATATACCAATATCAATCACAACGCTATGGTCACACATGTAGAAATGTATGTACAGCCCAGACATCTGTGCATTTTTCAGGCATGAACTTATGGAAACTGGGCGGACAAATTCAACCTTTTTCCCAAATCATAGAATATGCCAAAAATCCAAATCCAAATGCAAACAAAAACAATAATAATAAAAAAGAGAGTCATACCAAGTAGAATAGCAGTAAGTCATAATGATTAGTAACCAACGAGGCTATTGCTGCAGATTTCAAGCTCTTGGGTCTTCCATATGGTCTTGTTTTGTCTGTCATCAAGATGCCAAAAAGGAGGTCCCTGGGCCATAGCTCATGGTTGTGCATGTGTGATGTCAAAATCAGCACAGCAGTCTCCTGATCAGCAACTGTGACCCTGACCAGCTTCAGAAAAAGAAGATATGTTTCCACGTTTGCGGCGAAAATCAGATCCTCGTCCCTCGCTTTTTTTTTTTCTTTTCTTTTCTTTTCTTTTCTTTTACAACCCCACAAAAAACCTACACACCTCTTCCAGGTGCTTATCGTTGTTTGCAAAGTCCCATCCAACAATCACATGGTCCTGGCTCGCACAGATCAATTTTCGCGCATCGAATTGCAATTTAAAAATCCTTCTGGTTGCAGTCTCATGACGGCGCGCAGCGTGGCCTTGGTGATTCGCCTGTGCCGTATGTTGGCCAACAGGTGGGTGAAGAGCAGGAGTTTGGGGTTGAGGCTGCTGAACTTGTGGCTGGAGGGTGTTTGGCTGCGTCTGAGCCATGGGCTGCGCTTGTGCAGGTTGGTTTTGGGAAGACGCAAGAATGGGAGGAAGATGAAGGTGCGATGACATCTGGGCGGTTTGTTCAGTTTGTGGTTGTGGCTGCTGTCGTACCTGTTGCTGCTGTTGCATGGCAAAGGCATTTTGGGAGGGAATGTTCGACTGAGCGATAGGTATACTCGGATCGGCTTGGGTCGTAGTGCCATCCGTTCTAGAAGCAGCAGTACTGTTTTGGGCTACGTGAGATGAAGCCTGAAGATGACTGTGGATTCCCGGTAGGTTCACTCCGAAGGTCTGGTTGAGAAATTCGGTGGCCATGGAATCGTCCATCACGGATGCAGCCTTGGCAGCATCCGTCTGGCGCAATCGCTGTCCGACCACCCATTTACCTTCTTTATCTCTTCTCCATATGATGATCGTTTCATCATACGAACCAGATACAATCCGGGCCCAATGACTTCCACCTCCACCGGGGGGAATTTTGGCTCCCAAAGCCATAATATCTTGCGGACGTCTTGAGCCGGTACTACGAATACGGGTAGGCCGTCTGCGAATGTCTTCACCACCATAGTGAACATCACCACGGCGTCGAGCTTCCCAATAATCATGATCGACTGCCAAGGCTTCAAGTCTCAACGATTCTTCGGATCCTGGGGGATCAGCAAATCCAGCTTGAAGAGTTCGGACAAGATCATTGTGAGCTTCTAGACACGCGACTTCTGCACCGGAAGCATGATCATATATACGGAGAGTAAAATCATTGCTGCCGCTTAGTATTCGTTGGCTATCAAACTGGACGCATGCAATCCCTTTTTGATGACCAACCAGAGTCCTGAGGCAAGATCCGCTGTGAATATCCCATACTTTGACAAGACGGTCCCCAGATGCGGATACAATTTCGTTTTCGTCGATCTGAATAGCATTCACTGCGGCTCCGTGGCCATCAAGCGTCATCAGTAAAGAGAATGGTTGAAGGGGTTTGATTTGTTGGTTCACAATATGAGCCTCTAAAGTTGACGGAGACATGTTTGATGTATCCACGATGTAAGATGGATATCGCACCCCAACACCCCCGAAAACCTTAGGGTAGTCCTCGTCCGATGGACACAATTCCCGACGATTCCAAACCTTAATAAATTTGTCCTTGGAGCAGGTTACTAAGTATCTTTTATCAAACCGTAAACTCAGGACTGAGTCAAGATGTGCATGAATTAGCTCCTGCAGCTTTTCGCCGGTGGAAAAACGCCAGACGATCACATTTCGGTCACTGCTGCCTGAAATGATAATGTCCTCTTCCTCGCTGGCGTCGAACTGTAGACATAGAACCGACCTGGAGTGCCCAAGCAATGGAGGGCACCTGAGCCTTCTTGTTTCTAGGTTCCATATTCTTATGGTCTTATCTCGGCTACCGCTCACCAACCAATTCCCACCGAATTGAATTGTGTAGACACATTCGCTATGAGCTTCCCATGGGTATAATGGGTGAGGTAATTGAAAATTCTTAAAGCGGCCTTTCAGCCAGTTGTCTTCCAATTTCCGTCGTTGCCTGTACAAATATGCCCAATTCAACCTCGTGGGGTCTTCTGGACAGAGAGCTGGTGATAAGAGAGTTTCTCTGTAGGGCGATAGGGACGCATCTCGATCGACTGAGAGACTCCGTGCGAAGTAATCAAGACCATTGATATCCCGCATTTCATGGTCGCCCTCTGCATCAAGTGGGGTACTGACCCCAAAACTTGAACCTTGACACTCCACATTACTCGCACCTGAAGCCGTCGAATTGACCCGACCCGGCGGAGTACGCCGTTTCAGAGAAGGTTGGCCAAATTCCGTATCGGAACGCCTCATGCGAGCTTTTCTGCTCGCTGATTGTACTGCCTCGGCACGTTGCCGTTCAAATGCTCGAATTTCTTCTACATTCAACTTCCATCCTTCCCGTAAATATAACTTTCGCCAAAGCAGTGAATCCTGAATCCTGTCGTGCCATGCTCGAGAAGCAAGTGACGCTGTGAGCAACGTGGCTGGTTCCAGATATGAGAATATCTCGGCTGTAATTTCTGGAGGAAGCTTTTGGACTGGATCCATATGGAGAAGTGGAGTGAGCCGCTCGACAATGTTCGCAATTGTTGACGTTCGCAGGGTACTTAGAAGGGCAAAGGCCAACTCTAACACAATGTTCAGTATTTCGCTGCAAGCAAAACAGCTGAGTCTCTCTAGAAGAAAAACTTACCGGCTCTGTCCGGTTCATTGTGTCCTAGTAGCCAGGACGGGAGGGTCAATCCATTTTCCGAAATCTGTATTCCGTCGTGCTCTCCTTCGCTCTTCGTTCCATCGGAATACCCTTCATCGAGCTTAAACGGGTTCGTAACCGACGGAGCCCCAAACCCTGCTCTATATTTACCCGATGGGGCCCTACCTAACTGCGACGGACTGGCCGGTTCCGCCGAGTCGTGCTCCATCTAAATTGAAAAGATGGACGGGAAGAAAGATGAGATTCAGCGAACAGTACTCGAGAAGGAGGTAGACGTAGAGCACGGGTGCATCAATTAAATGCTAAACGCCAGAGTGAGCGGTGGCAGGCATGGAGTATTTCGACCGCTTGGTCAGCCTCGATGGACGATGCGCTAACGACGGCCCCCCAAGTAGGAAAGATGGAGAGGCTGCGGTCAGGCCAAGCAAGGCAGCCTAGCCGGGGCGAAACATTCAAAGTATCCAAAAGTCAAGTTGGCGTGTTTTACGTTGGTTCTTCACCGGCTGCAAGACAGGGATGTCGATGAGAGCTTGCGGAGAAGATGTCTGTATATACTATTCAGCCTGTCTGGCTGGTGATGTCGTTCAGCTGGAACATTCCGGATGTCGGCTTATGTAAGCTCTTGATAGTGAGTTTATGAGTTAGCTACAATGTACTCCGCACTCTGGAGTTAACTTATGATGTACCTAGTTATGGGACGTCAGGGTGAGACTCGAGGAATAGCTGTGTTTGACAGTATGTAACAGTTCAAGCAAACTTTCCACTTTGCATGACCAAGAGGACATCATAGCATAGTACAGCAGGATAGTTCATTCCAGACTACGGAGTACAAGCTCCAGAGAAGGCATCAAAGGCAACATCGAGTGATATCAGCTGTATGATGGATGTACGGATGTATGTACTCCGTACATACTTACCCTACTCTAGACTCTACTTGTAGAGGCACAAGTCCAAAGCTGACATAAGCAGGCTGGGCGGAAGAATGACGCTAACAAGGAAGCCCTAACTCAATCTAGTTTAGTCTCGTCTCTGAGGGCTCACGGCCCAAAAGGGCTTAGTGCTGGAAAAGGGTGAATTGAAGTACTCTGTGACATGGATGCGCAGTCAACCTCCTGAAACAGCCCAACCCAACACCAGTCAACTCATGCTCTCTCTCTCTCTCTCTTTCTTCTCAACACCTCCTGGACATCCTCTCTCATGCAGTGCGGCATCCTTCACTGATTGACATTTCGGTCCTATCTTGATTTTAGCTGGTTCATCTCACTGTGACACGATCCTTACTTTTGAGTTGTTCCGGAAAGCTCTTTGGGCTCTAGCTCCCCACAAATCTCATTCTCTGGAAGCATCACGCGGCCTCACCAAGCGCCTGTCTCTAGTTTCCGGAATATCTGATACCTCTCGCTTACTACATTCTTGATGTCTCCAGTTCCTGGCTAGCATTACCATCACACCATTAGGGTGAACTAATCCCAGCAGTTTGCAGATCGCTATATTCTATTTGCATTTGATATCGTTCGCTGACGCCCTCGAAAATCGTTCTCGATATAATCAGCTTTACCCCTCCTTCGTCTCCTACCCACTTCCCATCAGCAGAGCCGTATACTCCGGTTCCGTCTATCATTGAATTTGTCTGCGCAGACTCATGCCCTTAGCTTTCTGTGACGGCCCAGGAGTCCTGGCCAGGAATTTCCCGTGAAGCCTGAACGGCTTTGATACTGTCTTCCGGTCTACGAACATAAGCTCGTTTCGCCATGGAGTCGTCCGCAGTAGTCCCAGGGCACGTTGTGGCTGAGGATAATATCATAAATCGAAGAGGAGGAGAGTCGTTGTATCAGAGCTGTGCCAACCTGAAAAAGAGACTCGCAGAAGTTCCGGGCTTTGAACCACATCTGGCAGAGATGGAAGCTCTGGACAAAACTCAGGAAGTCAGTGATCCGGTAGCCTCAGTGTGGAGGTGTCTACAAAATGGATACCCTTTGATGACGATTTTCAATGCGACCCAACCCGCCGAACCGCTGACATTAGACGAAAGAAAAGTTCAAGAACACAGAAGACCGAAGGCAGCAGCCTTCAAATTCCTTCAAGCATGTTTGCAAGATTTGGAGTTTCCCCAACAAGAATGTTTTTTGATCACTGATCTTTATGGCGATAGCACTACTGGCTTTGTCAAGGCAAGTAACCCCCACGCTTTCCGTCATTTGGACCGTCAGGACTGCGGGCTAATTGGCGCTGAAGGTTATTAAAATGGTGAATCGCGTTTTAGATATCTTGGAAATGCAAGGCCAGCTTTATAAGCCTTCGACTACGAATTCCGGACCCGTTGAAAGACAGAGGACGAAGCTTACACGCCGAGAACATATCCTCAAAGAAATGCTCGAAACTGAAAGGGATTACGTGCATCACCTTCAAAATTTGCAGGCCCTTAAGAAAGAATTAGAAGAAACTGGGGCGCTCAATGGTGACACCAGTCATCAGATCTTTCTAAACTTGAACAATCTGCTTGACTTTGCCCAAAGATTCCTTATCCGGATGGAGCAGCACAATGCGCTTCCTGAAGAATCCCAAAACTGGGGTGAGCTGTTTATTAATCACCAAGAAGGTTTTCGACAATATGAGCCTTTCATAGCCAACCAACTGCGTTGTGACGTCGTTTGCCAGCGAGAATGGGATAAGATTCATAATGCTCCGCGGTCCCTTGATCTTCAGCAGATGGTCGCTCAACTGTCAACCTTGAACAGCTTCTTTGTAAAGCCATTTCAGCGCCTGACTAAATATCCTTTGATGCTTGCGGTAAGCTTTGGCTCATACAACCGTAGATGATATATGCACTGATTTTTCACAGGAATTGAAGAAACAGACGGACCGAGAAGATTTTAGCACCAATATCACTGCCGCCATTGACATCATCCAGCTGGTGTTGGATCGTGCGAATAATGCCGTCGATAAGGAACACTTAGCTGCGGCAGTTCAGGAGTTGGCTACCCGCGTCGATGATTGGAAAGCGCTTCGTGTAGATGCATTTGGTGAATTGCTCCGGTTCGGAACCTTTATAGTAATAAAGGGGGACGCTGGAAAGGACTCAGAAAGAGAGGTTCGTATACTTTTCGATGCCTTTCATTTTGAATGTTTCTGGCCCTGGATACAGCGTCGCGAATTGTCCCAGCCCTAGAGCTACGACTAAGGATGCTTTGAACCCGAATTCACCTCGTATGAGAGTACCCTCAGGAGACCCAGCAGTCAGACTATTCATACATGATAGGTGGCAAGCCTGGACTCTTACGTCAGGCCTTGATTCTCAACGGGAACTTAATATTAAGATACCCTTGAGCCCTGGAGGAATCCAATTCCCAAGAAATCACAAAACTCCCAAAGAACTGCTGACGCATCTGAAGCACATGCTTTAAATTCACCTTGTTTTGCCTCGAGAGCAAAACAGTCTGCTGTTTTCTCATGTTCACCGATGGGTAGTGATCCTTGCATTATTTTCTCTTCGGCCTGAACCTCTTACCCAAGTACAACCCCAGGACATCATTAATGCCATTCAAAACTTCCGCTTCCTGTATCACCAAGCCACTGGTTCCAAGGAAGTTCTATATTCGAACGTTTAGTCCCCAGTACCAAGCAAAGGGACAAATTCAGCTTGGATGATGGTGCATACCTCAATTGCAACAATAGCCTGACAAGCCAAATCTCCAGTGGCAATTTGAAAGCAATTCCAATTGTTTTGTGAATGTGCAGTAGAAGCTGAAGCTTATTCAGTTTCATTCCTTTGGATTTCCATTCTATATTATTTTGATGTTCTTGCTCTATTCCGCGAAAAGTCCAGGTCATTAATACCCATTTGGAACATAGCTAACAATTGTGGTTGTTTTGATCTAGTATCACATATATCTGTTTGAACGAATTCTTTTATGCTGTAAAGACATAAATCCGAATAAACAAAAATCCAAGCTCATGGGCAAAGATAAGCCTAATGCGAACACTCAGAAAGGGAAAGCTCGTCTTCAGCTGAAGGGCCGAATATACATGGCAAATGTGACTGAGATATTGTCCCTCCAGCGTCCAGGTATGTAGCCACGCCGTCAACGTCCAACTGCGGCCTAACAAAATTAACTCCCAGGTTCTTACAAAATCCAAATCTTTTGGAAGGGTGACCCTGGTGTTGTGGACAACTTCTCCATTCGGTACCGAGATGAGGAGACGATGCGAAAGTGGTACAAAGATATCGATGCTCAACGAGCTCTTCAAGTCGAAGAAAGGAACGCTTTACGTTCTGGAACATCTGAAATTGAGTTTACCTATCTCAAGAACACGCCCAAGATGCAAAACCCGTATGCTGAAGAGTATAACGCAGACGAAGATTTGACGCCCACAGTCTCCGAACTCTCAATGTCTCGCAATGCATCCAGTACGAGCCTCAGAGCCCGGTCGGGGACAGGCGGCAGTGGTGGTTCAGGTCCATCTGCTAATCGCCCAGCCCGGTTTCCGATGCCCGAACCACCTCTTTCTCTCCATACACAAATTTCCCCCGGAGCCCTCTCGCCTGGAGAACGACTTGGTGGTTCGTATTTCTCTCCGGTGGGAGAAGTGCCTTTATCCACCAGATCAAGCTCATCGGCGACATTTACATATTCCCGGCAAGGTACGCCATCTAACCAATGGAACGAAGAATCCAATCGATATACTGCTCCAGCCATGCCCAGAGCAGGTTCACGAGACGGGCCCACCTCCTCTCCATATTACAGTAATCTGCCTCGCGCTGCCCAGCGTCCTTCACTTCCTCCACTGTCTTCTCAAAACCCCCAAAGCCTGGCGCAATCTAGAATGCGCTCCGCTAGCAGTCCTGATATTCACAACCATAACCTTCCTGAGTCAGCTCGTCGTTATATGAACGGTCATACGATGCAAACCGTTGATAACGTGCCGGTTCCCCCTATTCCAGCGAATATTGCCCACATGAGAACTCCCGTCAATCGAAGCCAGAACAACTCTCCGGGGAGTATGCCGCCGCCGCAGTTGCTCCGCCCGGGTCTTCAGCCAGGATCGTTCAATGAGCCTTCATTTGGGCAAGGCCGTGAACCTCCTCGTTCCCTACCTTCCCTTCCAGCGAACCCTTCTCCAGCTTCTAACCCTGCGTTGAATCACGAAGCGGACAACGTTATGCCCGCCCAGCTTAAAGCAAAAGTTAACTTTGATGATAACTATGTGACGCTAGTGATTGCAAGTAATATCCTTTATCGTTCCTTGACCGACCGTGTTGATGCAAAGCTCGCTCGGTTCACGACTCGTTCGATTGGTGGTAAATCAGCCCGGTTGCGCTACCGTGATGAAGACGGCGATTTTGTGACCATCGACAGTGATGAAGCTGTCCAGCTGGCCATTATGGAGTGGCGCGAGCAACATCAAAATATGCTTGCTAGCGGACAGGTTGGAGAAATCCAATTGTTCTGTCAGCCAGTTGAGAATTGATTTGGACACGATCATTTGCGGACTGTTTCTCTATTCTCATTGCATTCATGGCGTCTATGGAGCCAGCGACACTAGAATCGAAGGCCGTCGAGCGAGTTTGCTCGTCACAAAGATGTCTCTTAAGTGCAAATGCGATAATGGTTTAGGCTCCCTTCACGATGGCACTCGAGTTCTCGGTCATCAATTATGCTGCAGAAATTGACGTCTCGAAGGATTAATCTCTATGACAGTCAAGGGGTAGAAATCTTCGTATTCGAACGTCAAGCAACTTACTTCCTCGCTAATGATATCTCATCCCTACTCTGTCGCATCTTCAAATCTCTTGTTTATTTTGCTCTTAATCTTCCTTAGTTGAAACTTCATGGTAAAGTCGGCCTCATCTTTTGGCCGTCTGGAGTTTGATATTCTCTGCATTTCTGTCACTCTGCCTGACTTGTTAAGACATGACCGCATGACGACGCATCTCTCCCGCTTTTTCCTTCCAATTCTTTGCTTCCTGCCTTTGGTTTCATGCCTCATCCGACACCTGATTCGAAGCAAATATCTGTGGTACATTACCATTAAGTACATTTGTGGAAACAATTCACGGGGTGGATGGATATTGTGTGATTTTATATAACTGCTTTGAGATATCTCAAGCAATTGAGAATTGTGTATACAATTTCACGCTTACTGCCCGTCTTCATTCATTGCCGACATGGTCGCAGTCAGCGAACCACCAGGAGTCCAGGACTAACTTATATTGTACACAGCAGGCTTCAATTTCCTAACGGTTGAGCAGCGCTGTCAGATTAAAGGTGTAGGTACATACATATCTAGTGCTATAAAGTAGAGTTTAAAATGCTTCATATAACTATCTTACTTACTTGATATCGCAATTAGAGTGAGATTGTTAATTCACATCCATCAAGTCAAGCCTACGTCATTGCCAACTAACCTGCACGAGTGCAATGTCTCTCTATCAGTCGGTTTCAAGCACATGGAGAGAGAGGAGACTTGACTCTTATTTCTCAACACAGTTATGTTCAATATCTTATGTAGCAGACCATTTCTTCCATATCGCAAATGACCTCCCCCAGCCGACAACCGCAGACCGTGAGTCGTGCATCCGGGCCGATTTCTACTAGCAAGGACCTCTCTGAGAATGGTATGTATGCAATCAACTGCAGATGTCTATTCTTTTCGATTCTCAAGCTTGCCTATGTAAAAGCCAATACCATTTTTAAAACAAGACCAATCCCTTATCAACAATGAGTGCTATCGTCCCTCGCTTCAAGGAAGATGTATATGATGCGTATTGATCTGAGAATGTTGACGAAACTAACCCAATTCCCCTATTCAAAACAAAATAGAACGCTCTTCCCAAAGCCACCGCGAATTCCGCGAATCCCACGAAGGCCACCGCCCACACCCCGCTCTCGATCCATCTCGAACCTCCACCGGCGTGATCTGGGTCACTGACCGAGCCTGCGACCATGGATTTCAAGATGACCCTGCCTCCTGGGCGAATCTAGGTCAAGGCGCCCCCGATGCAGATGACGATATTGAAGGCAGCTTTACGCGCCCAACGTCCATTCCGATAAGCCCTACGGGAAGAGAGTACGGGCCCACGGCTGGAATCAAGCCGCTGCGTGAAGCGGTTGCGAATCTATACAATGAGCTCCATCGGCAGGGAAAGCAGCCGTATACGTGGGAGAATGTGTGTATTGTGCCTGGCGGGAGGGCAGGGTTGATTCGCATTGCAGCGATACTGGGAAATTCGTATCTGGCGTTTCCGATTCCGGATTACTCGGCGTATTCGGATATGTTGTCGTTGTTTAAGAATGTATGTTTGTTGTGTCTTCCATTCCGTGGGGAAAGATAATGTACATTTTGAGCTGACGATTGTGTTGTTGGGATATTTCCAGTTTGCATCTTTTCCTATACCATTGGCAGAGTCGGATGGATATCAAGTGCATTCAGATAAGATTGCGGAAGAAATTGTTCGGGGTACCTCCGTCATATTGACGTCCAATCCTCGAAATCCTACAGGACATGTCATTCCCAATCCTGAATTAGCGAAGATACAGGATATCTGCCGCAAGAGGGCTACGCTTATTCTGGACGAATTCTATTCTGGGTACAACTACACCACTAACTGTGATGGTCGTACCACTAGCGCAGCTCAGAATGTTATTGACGTTGATCAAGATGGTAGGTTTTCCTATTATCTCTCTTCCTTGTTTTCGTAAATTCTAAGTTCTCTGCAGATGTCCTCATACTCGACGGCCTGACCAAGTGCTTCCGCCTTCCTGGTTGGCGAATTGCCTGGGTTGTTGGCCCCAAAGCCTTCGTTTCTGCCCTGGCTGCATCCGGATCCTATCTAGACGGTGGAGCAAACGTTCCCTTCCAAGAAGCCGCTATCCCCATGCTCGAACCCCGCCTCGTCCGCGCTGAAATGAAAGCTCTCCAAACGCATTTTCGCAGGAAACGAGATTATGTCCTCGATCGTCTCCAGAAGATGGGCTTTCAGATTAAAATGATTCCCGAAGCAACATTTTACATCTGGCTGGACCTTACCAGTCTCAATCCACCGCTTCCAGCTTCCGCGAACATTTCGGATGGTCTGAATTTCTTCAATGCGTTGCTGAAAGAGAAAGTCATTGTCGTGCCAGGGATCTTCTTTGACTTAAACCCAGCGAAGAGGAGGGACTTGTTTGATAGTCCATGCCATCATTTTGTGCGGGTAAGTTACGGGCCGAAGCTGGGTGTATTGAAGAGGGGAATGGACGGTATGGAGAGGGTCATAAGGCGAGCAAGAGGAGAGGAAAACTGACACTTATTTTTTGCTAAGAGATTGATAAATGTATTTTCTCATACAGAGCATTGGTATGTTGGATTCAAGATTAAAAGAAAAAGAAAAAAGAAATATATACGGCCCGAGCCGCGATTCGAACGCGGGACCTCTCGCATGCTTGAACTTCATTGTTGAAGCTCGGGAAATGGTAGGCCCGAAGCGAGAATCATACCAACTAGACCACCCGGGCTAGATAATTAAATTTTGTCGAAATTATTACTATCTGTAGTTATCTATATACTCAAGTATTCCGTCCTCTGGCAAGCACTTCATCGATTAACACACGGCGCAGTGTAAACGCAGCAGGAAAGCAGCTTGCGTCAACCATGTCAAGCATCTCTCAATTCTTCTACACGACATTCTTCACTGTCCTTTCTGTTCTCCTATTCATCCTTACCCTATTAACGCCCGGAGATCTCATATACCAGTCCTACACAAATCATCGACTGGCGAACATCTTTGCCATCGCTGGCGTCTACATCGTCACCTTCCTCTTGGTGCTCTTGATATACGCCAGTCGCATCTTCACCAACCGCAGCATTCTAGCCGGAATACCCAAAGCCTGGATCCCCGTTGAAAAGCCCGATGTGGGGAAAGCCGTTCGTCGTCTGGTGGTAGAAGGGTTGATGAGGAGTGCGACTATTGCCCAGCAAGCCAGGCCGAGAGATCGATCAGGAGACGATAACACTTTGTTTGACCAGAGTCTGGCGGTTCCCGTGGATAGTCCGCCGCCGTGGGGGACTGTTTCTCATCCTGGATGGACGGCGCCTGATTGCGAGGATTTGCCGGGGCAGGAGTTTGAGACGGTTGTCAAGGAGTTGCCGCATTTGATCGAGGCAAAGGCGGTGTCTTTGGCCCCTCCGGATCCGAGACTTCGGGTACTCGACTCCGGGCGGAGCCCCGGGTTTTTGAGTGAGCATGATGGCGTAGAATACGTGCCAGACGAACGCGTGGTGAAAATTTTACAGCGGCCTTCTTGGATGTGTTTGCGGGATTATGTGAATCATTTGAATGGGTTGGGTCTGATTAGTCCTTCGCATTTGGGAGATTCGTTCCTAGATTTATACGAAAGATCTCGCTTTTCAGCACGCCCCTTGACGGAGGTGCAATTTCGCACCATGATAGGGATTTTCGCTGAAATTCTTCGTGGCATGACGGTACTAGATCCAGAAATTATTCTGAACGCCCAGATGGAAGATTCTTTCGGTGAGACGGCTTCGTTTAGTGGGCAGTCTAGTCTGAATACGGAGTCGTTGTCATCTTCTATATCAATTAGCCGAGCTGGGAGTGGCCCATATCGATATCCGTCATTCAGTTCATCGGGGAAGGCGAGCTTTAGGTTACGTGACGGATTTGAACGGCGGAGTTTACGAAGCATTTCTCGTCGAAGTGTAACGCCTTCTACAAGATCTCTTTGATAGATATCGGCAGGATTCTATGACGGTATCTGGATCGAAGAACTTATCGCGACTGCGTGAAATATCACAAATATACGAGATTGCCAATACCCTACGAATAGAGCCTCTAAATGGGTGACATTATTACTTTGGTGGAAAAGGCTGGCTGGGCGTTTATTTTCGATGCTTCAGTCATCACTGAGCAAAGGGGACCTTGCATCGAAAGATAGCGGAGCTGCCATCCTTTTGGCATTCTTACTCAAGAGGTCATTGATATGGATATTTGGAAACACCGGAATATATCGGTGGCAGCCCCTATCATGTATGGACGTGCATTGAAGCCACTCTGGGACCAATTCCATGTTCAACTCCTGGAACAACAAAGTCATACCGATGCTTGCAATGAACGACTCGCCCGAGATAGCATTCCTCTCCGCATTACCCGATATCCATCTGGTAAGCGGTTTAAAAACAACCTGAAAACATCGATAGGTAAACTATTACCCCAATCCCACTTGTGTGTATTGACGATTAGTGCTAATGTACTGATCGGATTACCCGAAAGCAGTCTAGAGTCTCGTCATAAGTTCCCTACCGTCCAACCATCGTTTGACATTCTCCGCCTGCTCTTCATACCAACGACTCATGACACCCTCTTCCACGTAGCCCATATGGGGAGATAGCAAAACGTCACTCCTTCCATCCTTGCCCCATTGAGTTGTCCTCCATTCGCTATCCAAGGGTAAAGGTTCAATGTCGAACACATCTAACGCAGCGGCCTTTATTTTTCCCTCCTTCAAAGTATCCAGTAATCCATCCTCATCAACCAATGGACCACGAGACGTATTCACAAAGAAAGCAGTCGGCTTCATAACCTCGAGCTCCTTGCGACCTACAATGCCCTTACTCCGAGATGACAAGACATAATGCACGCTCAGTACATCCGCCCCTCGAAACAACTCCTCTTTACTTTGAACAACTCGAAACGTTCCCACCGGTAATCCCATCCTCGCCGCCTGAGCGTCAGCTTCATGCTGAGTTAGATTCATCGACCAAGCGATAATCTTCATATTAAACGCCAGCACGCCAATCTTTGCCGTCTCAGCCCCTAGCCAGCCCAAACCCAGCAGTGCCAACGTTTTCCCCGAAAGACTTGTGGTCAGCGACTCCTGCCACCCCCCAGCTTTCACCGACGCATCCTCCTTTGCAATATTATGCGCTAGTCCCAATATCAAAGCCCACGTATGCTGTACCATTGGCGTCGGGGGGACCAACCCGCTCAAATCCTGCTGTCTTCCTCCGCCAGTGGTGCCCGTTACCGTAATCCCATGCTCCGCACATGCAAGCAGGTCGATTGCACGGTTTGTGCTGCCGGTGGTCAGGAGCAATTTCAGGTTGGGCAGTTGGGCAATAAGTTCTCGTGGAAAGGGAGTGCGTTCGCGCATCGTGCTGATGATTTGATAGGGTTGCAGGCGTTCAAGCAGAGCAGCATGTTGGGATGGGTCGAACGGGTTGAGGGTGTTGTCATAGCTGGTTATCTGGAGGCGAGAAGTGAACTGGGCGAAATGGTGTGGTGCGATGCCTTGGTAGTCGTCGAGGATGGCGAGGCGGATCTGTGGCGAAGCGGCAGATGCCATGATGGCGACAGGTTCGATTTAAATATAAAAACTCCCTGCAAATGCTCAATTTTTGCAACGAGAAGGACTGTTCAGTTCCTCTTATTGATGGACAAAGGTTGCGTGTTGGATTACCGAGAGCCGAAATGCCACATAAGGTGCAGATAACTGACCATGACCTTTGGAGCTACAAAAAACATGAAAAACGTAACATATTTTTAGAGTCGAAGAACTCACCAGCCAAGCTCACTAGTTCACATATCGACGGAGCTGGATTTGAGTGACATCATGAAGGCAGTCAGGCTTAGTGACTATGTAACCGATTTCCCCGAAACGCCTGGTTACTCCATCCAGCTTCATCCATGGACCTTTCCCTAACTTAGATGTGGACTGATAATACACCCCATACTCGCCTTGAAACCATCCCTGCACACATAGTACACGAATAACCGGAATCCCCCTTCAACTACTGTGTAAGTAGTGAGAGGCGCGGAACGAACTCCGAAGTTTTATGCCGAAAATGCCGGAGATAAGATGATCTGATTAGGCTCGCTGGTGTTTCATCAGATAAGACAACTAGTTAATCTAACTAACTCGAAACAGGAAATGAAAATCTGCGTGAACCCCCGAATATCCGATCTGATAACTCCTTTAAAGAATTGCATGCAATTTTTTCCGCTGATGCCTGGAGACATATATTCATTCCTTCGATCAAGACGAGCCTTTTGGCATATAAGCAAGAGAAGCGAGTTATCTCTTCTCAGGATATGACACCAAAAGCCACTATTACTACAGAAATCGGAAGAAATAAATAGTATCCACCCCTTCCCTCCCAACATAACCCCACAAGTACTACATAGGCAGCAGTCTCCAACATAACGCAACCAAATGACCTCCCTCCTCCGCCGCGGACTCAAGTACCTATCTCCCTCCTCCTCTCCCGCAGCATCGCCCACAATCCCCCCTTCAGCACCCAACGATGCGCCTACTACACCCTCCATCCCCGTTGGAGCTGCGGGATTTACCACCGCTCCCACATCGACTGCACTCTTTACCCCTGTAAATCCCGCTGTCGACGGTGAAGACTGCGACCGCGACTGCGCCTCCTGCACGATTAAATATCCCGCAAGGTTTACCGTGAACTACGAAGATGAGTTGTACGGACACGTGAAGGGGTGGGCGACGCATGTGCTGGTTGCGACTGGGAAGACGGATTGGGTACGGGATGTGGCGGACGAGAAGGGGAGTGTGATGGAGGCGATTGCGACGGGTGGTGTGAGTGCGAGTAATGGGGTATGCTATTTTTTATTTTTATTTTTTCTTAGTGTTTATCTTGTCTCTTTTTTTGCTCGGCTGGGAGTGGGGAATTGTGCTTGGTTTTGTTAATAGTGGGTAACGAACGACGGGGCAGGTGTTGAAATTGTCTGCTTCGAATATTCCTGTTCCAGATGAGTTCTATCATCACCCGAGAGGAGAGCAGCCAACGACGGTATTGCTGCTTCCTGCGTTTACGATCGTTGACCATGTGACTCCCGCGTTGGTGCCGGATTTGATCAAGTATTTCGTTGACCGTTCTCCAACAACAACAACACCTTTCTCAGA
Source organism: Emydomyces testavorans (assembly GCA_029449355.1). Taxonomy (NCBI): domain Eukaryota; kingdom Fungi; phylum Ascomycota; class Eurotiomycetes; order Onygenales; family Nannizziopsiaceae; genus Emydomyces; species Emydomyces testavorans. The sequence continues at coordinate 2,301,996 of CP120630.1, read as the reverse complement.
GGTTGAGCAGCCAGCAGATTCCTTGGATTCTTCTAAGCCTGGAGACTCATCGCCTCATATACCAGAGCAGGAAGAATCCACTGTGTGCCCCTCGTCATCAAATGCCCACACCACCACTGAACAGCCGCCCTTCGACCTCACTAGCCTCGGCGAGTCTCTCCCTACCCCCCTCCGCTCTCGACCCTGCCCACATGCCGCTGTCATCCTTCTTTGCTCTCAAAAAACCCGCGACGCCCGCTGTGGTCAATCCGCGCCGCTGCTGCGCCGAGAATTCGAGCGTCACCTGCGTCCATTAGGGCTCCACAGGGACCTAGCCGATGATCGACCTGGCGGGGTGGGTATCTATTTCATTAGCCATGTCGGTGGGCATAAATACTCAGCGAACGTGATAGTGTATCGGAGACGGGACTTTGAGTGGTTCAAGGAAGAGAAAAAGAAGGCTGAAAAACATATTGAGAAGGGAAAGAGTTTAAAAGACGAAGGAGCGGCGCAGGGTATATGGCTCGCCAGAGTGCGGCCGGAGGACTGCGAGGGGATCGTAAGATTTACTGTGCTGCAGGGAAAAGTCGTGAAACCAGGCTTTCAGCTCAGGGGCGGATTTGATCGCGAGAAAGGACTAATCAGCTGGTGATGGCCTGGCTGGGGGGCAGCACCCCTTTCAGGGGTGATTGTCAGTCTCTGGTCTTCGAGATCAATTGTCTTGAGCTCAGGGTTATAGAATGCTGAACCCAACAATGCATTTATTGTTTCTCAGTAACAATACAGAGTCCCAGCATGATACTGTCTGGTCATGCATGGGGACCGATGTTACTCTCTCCATTTATCAACCCACCCCCTGTTGCGTCGTAATTTTGAGTAAAACACGTCCGCAACCAAAGACAAAGAAAAACAAATTTGAGGAAAACGCTCAAAGGTTCGTTGCGCATTTGATTTGCTACCGAAGACTGGGTCACAATAGCCACTAGTGCCGCTAGTCGAGAAGAACCCGACAATCTGGACTGAGAAGAACCGTCTCATCCGGGATGCATGACTTCTTCCGGGCAAAAGAGGCGTTCCAGGGGCTGTGGATCGTCATATCACGTCAGTCGAAGAGAGTGCTGAGGTATCACACTTCAAGCTGCTGGTCCTCATGGGATCGTTTCCAGTGGTCGGTTTTAGCTCCCGTTTTCTCCAAGGGAAATCCATGCCCATGGCTATGGGGCCAATGGCATTCGTATGAATGTTCCACGCGAAAATATATCATTTCTATTCTTGAACCGTCACTGCAAAACCACCCCGTCTTGTCTTTCACCATCCATAGTTAGATTTCAGCGGCTTATCCCCACAGTGTGGTCGTGAAAGCAGTCAAAGGGGGAACAGAAAAGCAAAGAAAAGGAACAAATAAGCGACGCACAAGGCGTTAAAAAGATATTAGATCCATTCCTCAGGCCGGAAGAGATTGGGAGTATGGAAATATTCTCTTCCAGATACACTCAACGGTTCGTAGCTATGTGTGTATGTATGTATGTGCATACATATGTGTTCTTCTTTACCGTATACATGGTAACTACCTTCCAGTGACTCTCAATCGCAGCTTTTTTCCTTTAGCTTCTCGAGATCTTTTGGCAATTGATCACCGTTTGGAACCCACCTACTCTGTACAGTGAGAACCTTGCTGCTGGAACAATTCTCACAGGCGAATGATATCCAGCGACGCCATCGCAATAACTGTTGGTTTGCCGGATGCAGCTAGCCTGTTTCGGAAATCTTCTAGCATGGAAAATATTGTTACTAGGTAGTAGCTGATAAAGACAATAATAATATAATTGAATGGTGTCGGCTTCGAATGAAATTATTATTGAGCTGTAGGAACCCATGTGCGTGCAGCCAACATCTAAAAAGTATTTCGTACTGATAGATGCATCTATGTGTTGCACGGAGGCGTTCCATCTCAGCGATGTCGGCTGCAACATTCCGTGGAACAACCATTTTTGCTTCGCAGTAATAAGAGCTAGCTAACTTCGAGAGTGCTGTATGTCATTGAAAAGGGTGTGTCGTTTCGGTAGATATCTCCGATTCAGCATCCTGGAAGCATCCGCATATGTTGTCGGACTTATCTGTGCAAGTGATGTATAGTGTGTTGTGACTTGGTAGTTCTTGCGTCCTATTTTATCGGTATCGTTTAAGTTTTTTTTGCAGGACGAAGAGCCACGGGCATCTGGTAGTACAAGAAAGATCCTAAGATGTATTAGTATTAGTTCTCTATCGCTGATAAAGCATTATAGGATGTACTGCCCTTACCTGATTTCTGGAACGTGTCGTACAGGCAGCCTATATGCATAGAACCACCACTCAAAGATAAGAGGATGTCACGAACCACGCGTGATGGAACTACATACATCCATGCAGAATTTCTTGATGCGATAGGCTAGACAGAGCTGCTCACATGCAACATTCCCAAAGAGACCATCTCGAGTTTCCTCCGACGACTTCGTATTATTATTGACTCGTAGTCTCGTTATGCAAGTCGAATGGAAAGTTTAATATATTGAGTCTGTCTCAGCCTGTAAATTCACCCCAGCCAAAGGACTTCGTTAGCAGAGGTTTCTGTAAATGTTCAGCAATTTTACTACCCATCGTGATTTAGGCTGTAATCCTTCGGCAATGCCAGACCGTAACTTCCAAGTGCACCAAAATTCCGAGAGAAAAGCCACATGGATTCGTATTATTTCAATAATAGTTTTCGACTGTGTGAATCTCTGATCAGAGTGTCAACAGAAATGATTTGTTCCAGCAAGGCTTCCCTTCAGATCCTTCTTTTCCTTCCCTGCCATCCCCTATATCCAAGAAAAAAAAAGAAAGAAAAAAAAAAAAAAAAAAAAAAAAAAATTCTCCAGCCGTAACAAAAAATGGGGAATAACAAGTGAAACTAAAGGTATCTTCAATCGTGGCCAATATCTACCTCCGTAAGCAAAATGCAAAGTAATTGGCAATGAAGGGTAATCACAGATCAGCCCCCCAGACTGACGCTTAAAGTTCATACCAAATACAGCAATTCAAGAAAATATCGAAATATATATATATATTAACATGTATCGACTCCACTGTCATCCGACTCAAAATGAACAGAGATCGAATGTATGGCGTCTCTCAAGGTAATACGCCATTGCAGCCAGTTGATACTAGAAATGCAACAAAAGAAGCAGGCGTCAGCTGTCGAATCGTGGACCTTCGAGTTCAGCCCTCTAAACCGAGGAAATCGAAATTGTTTCGCTCCGGATACTGGTCCAGAATGCGTGGTGCCATCGGTTTGTCCAGGGCGAAGACTCCATTGTATGGCATGGGGGCTAAGGCTTCAAAGTTTGGTACAACATTCGGAGGTATAGGCTGAAAACGCGAAATAGAACCAATATGACCTGTAACATCGAAATGCTGGATTTGCGGTGGCATTACCATTCCAGCGCCGACGTAATGAACTTCGGGCTCAACAGAAGTGTTTTCGGTGGGTATTGGAATTGAGTGTGCCACTGACTGCGTGTGAGATGGATAGAATTCAGCAGCAGTAACCATGTCTCTAGGCTGTTGGTAAGGTGGTGGAGGCTCAGGAACATGTGCTGCTTGGTGTTGTGCAGGCAGTGGTTGAGGTGGTAGTTGTGAATAGATCTCCTGAGGTGAATGCTGTGGAATGCAGTGGGTTTGCGAGGATAGCTCTAACTGATGAGACCGATGTTGGTGTTTTGTCAATGTTGTTTTGCGACAGAAACTATGAGAAGTGTCAGTTCTCACCCATTGAGTCTGGTCTTGCGTGGTGTGAAACCTTCTTTCACAAGCCGGCTCGAGGCACTTGTAGGGCCTCTTGCCGGTATGTATTCGTCTATGTCGTGCAAGACTGGAAGACTGTAAACAGCCGTTAGCAATCGACGTCAGACGCCCTGACACAGAACCATAAAGCCAGGGTGGAGAGCTCAACAGTCAAGAATGAAATATGGGTATTGTATCACATACATCTGAAAATGCTTTTCTACAATTTCCATCATCGCAAACATGTGGTTTCTCGCCTGTGTGGGTCCGGGAATGCACGGTTAAAGCAGACCTCTGGATGAAGCTCTTTTTACAATTTGGAAACTCGCAATGATATGGCCGGTCATTGGTGTGTATTCGATAATGTCGACTTAAATCTGAATTGCGATTGAAGACCTGCGAGCAAGCCAAAAGATTAATGCCCAAGCAACACCCTTTGACATTGAGACGCGTGATAAAAAGGAGAGAGCAGGAAAACGTCTTATGCAGTTCGCATACCTTTCCACAGGTGGCCCAAGGACAAGGAAAGCTGCGTGTCCGTGCCATGGTGCTGGTCCTTTGTCTGCTGCGACCGGCGTTGGTGAAGACCACAAGGAGAACTTAGACTGAGCGACAAGACGACGGAGTGAAGAGATGCTAGCACATAGAGATGTATATTAGAGGGCACGAGTAGCGTAATCGCGTGGAATAAAGGAACGAGCGTCTCTTCAGCAGAATGCTCAGCAGAAACATAGTATAGATGTATCCCAGGAAGACAAAGACCAGCTCTGTAGCGATAACGACGACGACCGACGACGACAAAGGCAGTCAATTTCAGGCTCAACTGGAGAGAGGCGATTGATGTGTGAGGAGCGAGAATCGAGGCGACTTAAGCATGAAGGGAAGCCAAGACGTGGGACGAGCAAAATAGAGCCAAGCTTCGATTAAGAAAGGAAATCTTGCGCTAGGCCCGAAGCAGTCAAGCGGTAACTATCTCATCTCAGCAACTCTCGACTTCACTAGCGTTGCGCCGTACATACGTATGCAGTACGGTCCTGATACGCAATACTGTGTATGCATACATACGGCAATGTTTCTTACATACCGTTTCGGACAGACGGAAGTGCCGCAGCTAAGAATTGGTTAGTAAACCCTGAGGATTATTTTATTTATGTACTCCGTATTGTCTTTCAAAAACCAGGGAGAACAGGAGCAGGCAGTCAGTCCTAGTCTACAGAAACTGATTTGCTGGAAATGGCATCAGACATGAGGGCTAACCACTGTGATACATACTAATCCTCCATAGTATTGAGTACAGTCATGGATTGTTCTCAGAAGACATGTTATCTAACAGTTCTTATACAAATCCTACAATGTCGCCCATGTTGATGATATTATAAGTTAACATTTGACCATCCTGTGTAGTGTTCTCCTGCTCGTTGTTGTTTAATAATAATCTCACAGGGATATTCTGATATAATACATACATATCTGACAATTGAGTATGCCATGGACGTGGCCCGCATCCCAAGGGAATCGACGAAGCTTGATTCTATGCCGGAAAAGAAGTGGATCCTGGCTCATGGGTTTGGAGAAAGTCTCTCTTGCCAGCCCGCTCTATTTAGTCAGAGACGGTTCGTCTAACGGGTCTGCTAGGTATCAAGAACATGCATCCTGGATGCCGAAGTTAACTTGTACTCTGTACTCCGTACATACGCACATGGGAATCATGAGGTCAAGAACGAACGGTGGAGTTGATTTCTCTGCCTAACATATATAAGTGGTTAGATCGAAAAATTAATAGAAGGCTTCAGACTCGATTAAGAGTACAGGGGCTCACAGGCAGAATTTGTTCATGAGAAACCAAAGCTTGTCGTTACAGTCTTACCAAGAGATTCAACGATGCCGATCATTTCACACGTCAACCAACGTCCTGGGTTTCACCAATTCTTCATAAACCCTGAATCATAATATGGCGTTTGACTTACGTATGTACTTCTTCGTTCTTCCAATACATCTCACTGCGTATGAGCTTGAGAAAAGGTAGGTTAGAATTCATCCCAATTCGTCGTCCGCATTAACCAGTACGGCTCTCGAGCGTAATTGACAATGATAGCACTGAATATTCTCTCCCGCTCCGTCTCTTTGTGTTTTCCTTTTGCGCAGATCGAAAAGAAGTCAGCAAGCGCCTTTCCGTATATGTGTTGTTGCTGATGTGGCTCATACTTTGGAGTGGCAGAAGAGAGGACTGTGGCGACCAGTTCGACCCAGTTGGTAGCATCTCCCATGTGTCTGGATAGGTTAACACGAGGCCCTTGGTCCTTTCCCTAGGAGCCACCCTCAAGTGGTCGGCTGGGCTTGGGTTTAATAGAAGCCACTAGTAACATCCACTCCCAGAGAGCAACCAGAGACCAAAGGCATTCGAACGGAGGATGGCAGTGACGACGGCAAGGGTTAACCTCCGTTGGTTTCACATTGCCATAAGCATTGATAGTGAGCCACCAATCCGCAATGCTGTTAGAATTCAGTCGATCTTCATTCTGCTGAGAGGCCAGAACAAACGGCAAAAAGTCATTGCCGAAGCGATTCAAGCCAAATATCTGCCAACGGATGCTGAAAGCTAGCTAAAGTGGCATAAGTAATATGTCCATCCATACCCAGAACCAGAAGAATCTGAACCTGGTTCCTGGGAGCCATTGCGGGGTTAGGTGATTAGATGGGCAGCAGAATGCCAATCCAACGCCTCGGGCATTGGGCTCTTCAGATCTGATAGGACTCCAACACGCTGGGATAGCCCTTTTACCCTTTGCGTGAAAAGGGTGCTGGAGGTCCGCAAACACTGGCATTGTGCCGTTATGTTGGGATGGGAGCAATACATCACAGATAGGGAATCAAAACCCCCACTCACTGCCTATGGAGGTAATGTATTGTACGTATTCGTTTAATACCAGCACATAAACGTAATGTTACGTCAATTACCGTTCATTACGTGGTGGTGGCCCGCTGGCGGTATTAGCATGACAGCCAAGACTTCCCGCAAGGTTTCCTGGTGGGCGAGGTCACTAAAACGGATCATCCCCACTACGGATCTCGCCATAACTTTCGACGCCAAAAAAAAAATCACATACCCATGTCAGTTAATACCTGAAATATAGTTAGCCCGTCCAACTTGCAGATTTTGTACTCACTTTCTATGGTCTGTCGCCTGCGGCCTCGAAGACTTTGAAAAGGGAATGCCTCAAACAATTCTGTGTATACTGTAGAGAGGAATGTTCAGGTCATTGGTATGGTCATTTGGAACAATGTCTGGCCCAAAGCCACGGACGCTTCTGCCACAGTGGACACCGAGGCTGCGCTAATCACAAAAGGCTGGATCTGCCCTTGATGGAGTAAATCTATTATTACTTCATCCTCCCTATGTGTGGAGCACTCAGGTGGCATCTCTTTGTTTGCGGAATGATCTTCCTGCAGTAGCAGAAGCTCCTTGGGATTGACCAAGGCCATTGTAAGCCAGTCAACCTTATTCGACGCATCATCACCTCAGTTTTCCTCTAGCGGGTTTACCCTGCAGATTCCACAGACAAGCAGGCCCTCCCCCCCTTTTTCTTCCTTCCCTGATGACTCTTTGAAGTGATTATTTTCAAACAGTTAAAGGCTAAGCTGGCGTTGCGAAATATCAACTGCCAGAGGGGAATATGAGGAACTGTCCTTCCGTACAGTGCCTCAGTATTGCTACCATATCATTGCACAGATTAGCTGGAACGCTTCCAAAGGCCAAAATACTTCCCGCGGATTACTACATACCCAGTGTTGCAGTCCATGCTGACTGGTTGACTGGTCTGGATCCCACGTTTTTATGAAGCATGGTAGACCAGCAGAAGCCGTGCAGTGTCATGCATTTGGGACCCAAAGAAATCCATCCTCCGCTGTCAATGCGGTAGTTAGTTATGTGGAGCTGATTGCTCCTTATGGCTGTGTTCTCAAAACGTTGCTTTTTCTTCCTCTTCAAAAATTATTGAGCGTCAAGAATATACTTAATAATACTCTGACGTATATTCTCCGTCAAGAGCGAATGGGGAGGGAGAAGACTGACCAGCGGCTAATATGCCCTGTTCTGGGCCCTGTCGATATTGGTGCCCCCATGCTGCAGATCTTAGTTTGAACTCCGTACAGCATTGTGACTTTTTCTGGCGCATTTGGTGGACTGTTAAGCCATAATACGTCAGAGCCATATATGTACAGATGGAATGGCATTGTCCACAATTTCCAAAGATGCATAGAGTGCGGAGACTGTAGTAGTTGAGGGTATCATCACAAACTAACCAGTAGTCCAATGACTTCAAAGAAGATAGCAAAAAAGAGATACTGTGTGATATGTAATTTTATTTAAGCGAAATATCAAGCGCCAAACCGCGCCTATGCTTCGCTTATTTGACGCAATGCTTCAGTATTCCGCGTTTGGAAAAAGGGAAGATTCGCAAATATTGTCATCTGAGCGCGCTTAACAGTCGGCTAGCTCTGGCTGGTGGCAAGCTGAAGGGTCTAGATCAGGTAGATCAGCAGAAATCCACTCGCTTAACACGGTATTATACACAGTACATATCAGGGTTTACCTCTCTGCCTCCAACAGCCAACAGGGGGGTGTTTCGAGAGGGCCGGGCTGTGCAGAATGTTGAGCAAGCAGCCCGAAAGTGGCATATGTATACATACATATCGAATCAGCCCCTAGTACATTGTGCGAGGGCACATGGTTTAAAGTCCAAGTAGTAAATATCCTGGATGTTCTAACAAGATGTCGATCATGAAGCTAACTGCACTCCATTGTTACACGCCCAATTCACCCTCGTTTTTGCTCCCAACATTTAGCCCCTCGTCTGTTACTGTGTATGATCGCTTAAGCCTTGGCGCAGGATTTCTCGTCGCTTATGGATAAGCTTGACTATGCGGGAGTTTCCGGAAGCAGAGTCATCTCGCTTTTGCCCAGAAAAGTCCCAACAATGAGACGCCCGCAGTGATTGGGTGAGGCGCGTTGACGTCTCCGCACCGAATTTGGTTAGTTCGGGAAGGAGCGGCTATTCTCCACCTGATACCATACTAGTGCAGTCCCACCCCTGCGTCAATTACAGTACAAATACTCGGTGTTAATGGTATCCGTTGACCGAGTCCCACAATCGGTTTCATCTGATAATTTGGCCGAGGATTGTGAGCAAGGCCTCATCTCTCAATTCCTCCCTTATCATCTCTATATACTCCGTACGGAGTAGGGATTTCTTTTTCCCACTGTTGATGGTTTTCTATACATATGTAGTTAGTTAGTTATACAAGCCTTCTGCCAAAAGATTACTCCAATACAACTAACTAGCAATAAGGCAGAAAAGATTAACAATCCAAAGCCGCCAGATTCCGAGAGTCATTGCTCAGGGTTGAATATGCATGTCTATCAACAATCAAATCCAGATACATATACTCCGTACATACACACTGGTTCAGGTACCTGACACACGCTAAGCTGGTAAGTCTCCACATCACCCCAGCTTTCCATCAGCATGGGCATGCTCATCTTGAAGCAACTGAAGCTTTCTCTCGCTTTCCTTTTTCCCATTTTTCCATTTTTTTATTTTTTTTTTCGAGTTTCCAAGCTTTAAGCTCGGCTCCTGCAGGCTGCGGGCTGGATCAAGTGTATGTATTCACTTCTGTCAGCCAGCAATGATAAAGTGTGAGCTCCTGTTGGTTCAGGGGAGCAAAATTTTATGCCGGTGACGAGGCGTTCGCGATTCAGGCGGGATCCCAGACATGTGCGATAAAAGCTCCGTACGAGAGTATACATACTCGATATTCCAATGGTCTCATAAAAATTTGAGATGTTATTTGGATTTTCCAAATCCCCTCCCTACTTCGTTAGTTGTAAGGGGGAAAATTCGGACGGGGACTGGGATTTTGATCGATTTCCGACATCGCAGCTGTATACATACGTACCGAGTCGTCAATGTTATTCGCTTCTCCAGGATTAGAGCAGCATGGGAGACTGGCTAACTACTGCAGAGTCCCCTAGGCCATCCAGCTCCCTTCTCCCTACAAAAAGGAATTGTTTAGGTTCGGAAATTCTACCCGAAGTGTCCTGATCTCACAGTCTACCAGGATCGGAGTAACGGCGGGCAATTGGTAAGCGATTACCAACGGCTCGTGCAAGGGACGATATGCATGATTACCTTGGTGATAAAGAAGATTTTTGAAACTGTGACGTATTAGTATGAGTAGGTGGGTTAACCTTAGTATCATGGAAAACCACTTCTAGAGCTGTCAAAGTCTTCGAGTTTAGTGAGATCATGCCAGCAATCTTGTCGTTGAATACTTTCAGCTTGCTGAAGTATAAAATTGATGGCAAGTGCTATTTTCGTAAGTACATACATATGTATGTATCCATAACTAGATCAGTTGGCTAGGTAAACTAGTTATATGTGCAAGGCTTTCATACCTGTGATGAAAGCGCCTAGTTTCTCAAGCAGAGGAGTAGAGCGCTGATGCTCATCGACTCGACTATCATTCCGCAGCCCTTTAACCGAACCATGTGGCATACATTCAGCATATTGTATATCTGGAACGACGGTTTCGTCAGATACACTTTTCTTTCGATGGATACAAATCGACTGTCAGAGCGGACTTCAACTCCGTGACATAAATCGTTATGAATTCTGCAGGGACACTGCGCCACGTACACCTCATGGACAGATATACACTCTGCATACATACATCTGGCTCGAAATGGATCACTCTAGGACCCCCATTTCGGTATGAACTGAGCCGCATGGGCCGTGCGAGGTGCGTAAAACGGTCGTGGATTCGGTTTTCCTGAAGGCAATTGGGAGACGGAACGCCCCGTCGGCCCGGCATTGTTTTGGCGCGAAAACGCCAGTCTTTGAGGAACTCTGTTAAACAAGAAAATCTATTACTGCAACCTCCAGAGTCCACGGCTTCAACACTAGGGTCCCAAGCTTCGCCAGCCGTGAATGCTATCAACACTGTCGTGCCGTCCTCAGTTTCTCGTGACTCTGGCTCTGGTTCAGCTTAAGGTTAAGCGATGTTTCCAAACGTGCGAAGATGAGGGTCTGAGCGTGGATGTGATCTTGTCGGCATGTTTGAGAAGCGGCGTGGGCCTGTCAGATTGGCTTTTTTTTTTCTTTCTTTCTTTTGAAGCGACACCAGGCCGTGCACGGTACTCCCTTCCTACCTTACCAGCTAAGATTGCAATGCAGAGCATGACTCGTAGCATCAACAGCCAGAGCTTAAAGTTATCGACTCCTCTGGACAGCGCGATGCCGTTCCATGACTGAGGATCTGAGGAGTGAAACTGTGAAATGTGCTGCCAGCGAGTGTACATACTGTGTGTGCTCTATTCAAGAGACGGCGGGATATGATTGGCAGTCAGTGAAATTCATGTGATTTCACGTGTTCGAAATGAAAAAGCTAACCTATTCCTAATTCGGATCAGATCATGATCAGGGGCAGCTCGAAGCAAAGCGACGACACAGCGCAAAGGGGACGGAGACGATGCTTCGAAGTTGATAGAAACTCGTTCAGACAGTTCTGACGGTCTCAATCTTTCCCTCTCTCGCTTAACTGCCTTTCAGAAAAATGGGCTCAATTGAGGCAGCCATCGAGTGCAGAGACCCAAAAGATGCGCTGTTTGTTTTGGTGACAGGGACAAATAGGTACATGTGAAGGCTCCGTAAATATTTTAACCAATGACACTGACTCCTTGCTATAGCGGCCTCGGACTCTCTATCTGTCGTCGATTGATCGATGAATTCCTCCGTACGCGACCGAAAGACCAATCGTTAACCTTGCTATTTACCACGCGAAGTACAAGAAAGAGCAATGAGACGTTGGCCCAGCTGCGGAGACACCTTCATTCGACTGGTCTGTCGACCGCGGATTTGAAAAGAGTCACATTGAAGCCGGAGCATGTGGACCTCTGCGATCTACCGTCTGTCCGGGCACTGTCACGACGACTTCTCACCTCCATACCCAAACTGGATGTCGTTGTGCTTAATGCTGGGATCGGCGGGTTCACTGGCCTCAATTGGTTTCGTGCGGTATACATGGTGCTCACCGACATGGTGCATGCGGTGACATGGCCGTCGTCATATTGCCTGAGTGGTACGGGAATATTGGTGAACAAGCAGACACAGTTATCCGATGAACCTCCACTGGGCCAGCTGTTCTGCGCCAATGTCTTTGGTCATTACATGCTTACTCATAATTTGATTCCGCTGCTTGAGAAGTCTGAAGTTCCAGGACGGATAATCTGGACATCCAGCCTGGAAGCAACGAGAGAGGCCTTTGACGAATCAGATATCCAGGGACTGAAGACATCCCGAGCTTACGAATCTGTTAAGTATCTTACTGACATCTTAGTGTTAACATCTTCGCTACCAAGTACCTCCCCTTGGGTTAACGCCTTCTTCTCTTCGCATGATGACTATGCCAATATGGACAAATCCTCTCTTCCAAACAGCCACCTAACCCCTGCGAAGCCAAACATGTATGTCTCCCATCCCGGTGTTTGTGCGACCTCCATCCTACCTCTCATCCTTCCCCTTTACTACTCCATGATCGCAGCATTCTGGTTCGCCAGACTTCTTGGATCCCCATGGCACGTCCTCTCCTCCTACGGTGGCGCTGCCGCCTCCATCTGGCTCTCTCTCGCTCCACAAACGGTTATTGACACCGCAGAGGCAGCGTACGCGGCGCTTGGTGGCGGACGAGTGAAATGGGGATCATCGTGCGATAGGCTGGGAAGGGAAAGTGTGGTGTGCACGGAGGTGGAAGGGTGGGGGTTCGGTGGTGTCGTGGGTGCACCGCAGCTGGATGGAGACCGGACACGGCGGAGGAAGAGAGGAGCAAAAGACTTGACGATCGATGAGCGTGTGGAGTTTGAAGAGCTGGGGAGGAAATGCTGGAGGGAGATGGAGGAATTGAGGGAGACGTGGGATAGGATATTGGATAAGGCAGAAGAAGAAGCGGGGGAAAAAAAAGACTAGGGGAATGAGAGATGGTTGGGTGACTGATCTTTGCCCATGGGATGTATTACTAAAGAGTAGATACTATTTAATTGATAATGTCCCTTTTGGTAAAACGAATTTAGTGATCTTCAGAAAGTTTCATACTTGATCGTACCTGTATCAATTCCTCAGCAAAATAAACAAAATCAAGGGCTATCTACCCTGATGCCAGCATGATTTTCACTCGGTGTCAATTTCCCTGCTGCGAGCATCAAACTCGAATCGCATCATGTTAAATTCACAAGTATTCTCTTCATTCAGGCCTTGTAAACATTGCAACACGGATAATGCCTTCGAAGAGAGTAATTGAGGGAGGCTCTTGCGGATCCGTTACGCGAAGCAAAACTGGCACACTACTGTAGTATCTTTGTACAAAACAGCTTCCCATGCGGCCATGAACCTACAGACTACAAGAGTTATATCCCCTTCTACAATTAAAAAGACAGAAAGACCAACAAGAGGAGAGCTCTTCATTTTCTAGTTTTCCTATTCCCCACACTTCCTGATCTATTTCACATCCCTTCAAACCCAGAAAATGTAGTCCATACACAGACATCAGTAGTGGATAAATATGCATGGAGTAGTTTCCTATGAATTGAAAATCAAATTGAAATATGCGAGACTGAGGAGGGAAGATAGGAGAAAAATGGTACTCATGGAAAGGGGAGTTGTTTGTAAACACGAAGAGACTGACAGTACCAAGGGCTAATATGTCGCCTGCAGGAAGAACAGAAGAAAAAAAGAAAAAAAGAGACAATTATTAGAACTGAATTCTTAAAAGGCCAAAGCGGTAGTAAAGAAGATAGTGATCACATCCCAATCAAATGAATAACAGCTCGAAACAGGCCAATTCACAAAAGGCATAGAAGCTGTTGCATTGATAAAGATTTATACACGCGAATGGAATGAGAATTGCTGGAAAATCAACAAGTAAATTTCATGGAACGCAAAAATATGTTTGAAGGTAAAAAAAACCTTTCCGCTCTATGTATTTTTTTTTTCCCCTCTCAGGCTTGGGCCATCGTCAATTATATCAGTAATTTGGGTTGAAAGATTTTCGGATTAAATTCAGGCTGAATCTAATCTTCGTAAAAAGAAAGTACATGAATATGATCAATGATCAAATTTACATGATAATGGCAGGCACTAGATAAGAGTTAGCTGACATCCAGCAAAATGTGTGAGGCAAGTCATACCATCAATGTTCTGCTTGATGCTCTTGTGGGGGAGAATGGAGCCACCATTGACATAAACTTCATCTCCAATAGTCACATCATCACCTAGGATGCTGATATTCTCCAATCGGGCCCACCTGCCAACGGAGCTGTTCCAGCCGATGATGCTGGATTTCACCCAAGCGTGATCCTTGACTTTGCTGTTCTCAAGTAAAACACATCGCTGCAGCCGTACGCCGTCACCGACAACTACATTGGGTCCAATAGTGACATTGGGTCCAATGCGACAGTTCTTGCCAATTTTAGCAGTACGGTCGACCATGACATTGCCACCATAGACGTATGGTTCAGTGGAAGGTGACAGAAGCTTAGAATTTCGCTTCGAGAGGGAAGAGAGGTAGAGGCAGGTTCCGGTCAAGAAATCTTTGGGCTGTCCAACATCCATCCAGAAGCCTTCAAGGTCAAAGGAGTGGAGCTGGCCATCCTTGCAGATTGCAGGAAAAGTCTCCTGCTCTATAGAGGTGGGGCGAAGCTCGATGCGGTCCAGAACGCTGGGGTTAAGGATGTAGATACCGGCATTGATGCGGTTGCCCACGAATTCAACCGGCTTCTCGACGAAGCGATCAATCCGTGATGGGTGGTTTGGCTTGTGGACAACAACACCGTATTTTGAAGGCTCTTCCACTTTCGTCACCACAATGGTACCTTCATCTCCATGTTTCTTGTGGAATTCAGCAAGTTCCTTGAATGGATACTCGCAAATGACGTCGGAGTTGAGGACGAAGAAAGGGCTGTTGTCTTTGCCGAGAATCTTTTCCGCGAGTTTCAACGGCCCAGCGGTGCCCAATGGTTCTGACTCAACGGAGAATTCAATTTTCACATTGTATTCATCTTCATACTATAGATAACGCTAGTGGTAAGCGATTGGTACGCTCGACTTGTGTCTCTGGGAAAGGCGGATCCGACCTTTTTGAGTGCAGAGACCATAATATCTGGTCGATAGTTGACCGCAAGGACGATATCTGTCACGCCCGCCGCAGCCAAACTCTCAACTTGATGGAGGATCATAGGGCGGTTGGCGAATTCAACCAGAGGCTTCGGGAGAGTGAGTGTCTACCAAACGTTCTTAGTCAGCGGACAATTCGTTTTTCTGCTCTAGGTTTGCTGGAGCTGATCGATGCGACAGACGTACCAATGGTCGTAGACGGGTACCGAAACCCCCGACAAGAATGAGAGCTGCATCGTCACCACGAGTCAGTATTGCACTATTCCGAACATTGAGGACTAGCACGTACCCTTCATTTCAGCGAATGTAATGTAATTGAGTGAACGAATTAGTTGGGAGTAGAGAAGTGCTTCAGGGTTGATATGGTGGTTGTAAGACCGAGTCGGTCAACGCCGTAACAGCGATTGTCAGAGCGAGCGCGGAGTCGGGCAGATATGCAGGATTCGAGAGCTGAGCAGCCTTCTTGAAGATTTGCTGAGTTTTCAAATAATGACAATACTGTGAGATTGGGCTTTTGAGGACAAGTGTGAAGGTGAAGGAAAAATAGAAAAAAAAAATAAAAAATTGAACAAGGGAGCAGCTGTGCCAGTGCACTAGTTAAGTGTTAGTTAGTATGTATCGTTAAGGGGGACGAAAAGACCTCAGACAAAGTGGTCAGGTGGGATGGGATGGGCAATCTCAGGGATGGAGACTCGAGAGAAGAGCTTCACAGAGGGAGACCCATGGTCATAATGCGAAATCAACGAATAATGAGCACTCGTTGCTGGGTTGTGGGCGAGTTCACTGGTTAAGGGGCCTTCTCTACCCAAACCTAATAAAAGAATAAAAATACACAGCCAGGAGCCCTATTAGTTAGTTATGATTATATCTGGCCCAGACCCAATCTTACTGTTAAGCATCAGGCTTGGTACTTGATTTTTCGCCCATACTCCCATACAATTTTAGGTACCACTGCTATAAAAAGCTCACTCGAAAATCACCCTAATTTAAACCCAAAACAGGTCCAGAATCGCCATTGAATGGAAGAGCAAAGGCAGGCTGAGCTCGTGACTCCTATTCAGTTCCCAAGGAAGCTTTGCCCATCCTTTGTCTTAGACAACAACTGCTCTTGACTTGCCACCAGCGTGATATAGTTATTTTCACTCCGTTTCTGCAGCAAAATGGCATTGTGGAGGCCATGTGACTTCACGAACCCGGCAATACAAAGCAAAAAAAGGGTTGATTATCGTGAGCGGAACTGAGGAGAATGGGACCCTTTGCACCTACGAAACAAAGTGCCACCGTATAATGATATGCCTGGAACGCCGCGTCATGATAAGAGAAAATACTTTCCAGTTATCGCCGTGTCATTCAAAGGACAAAATCCCATGATCCATGCTACATTCCCGTGTAAGGCCATGATATCCTCAGATCTTCGCTTGGGGGTCCTTCAGTCCATGTGGCAAAATATGGGAAAATTGGTAAAAAAATTTAAAGCCTTCTCTGGACGTAGAGATGTACAGGTTGAAATTGACAAAGGTTTAGGGACGGCAAGGAAGAATGGATGGGTACTGACCTACCGAGTACAGGACGGGGCTATCTAGAATATGTACAATTATCATTTCATTGTCTCATGGAGTATCTGGAGGAAGCTCTATCGCTTCTTCTGCCGGTATAGTTAACAACGGTCTGTTTGCATTCTCATTTCCGGCAGGGCCGGGAGCGACGAAGTTTTGAATCCAACGTCTTACCCTAAGCACTTTGATTGCTTGCGGGTGAGATCTGTTTACATCTTCTCCTGGACCGCCGAATGCGGCAGCTACATCCACGTCCGCCGACGAGACAGCTTCTCGGTTCAGAATATCGAGTCTGGTCATGTTTTGCCTTAAACTCTGGCCGTAAACTTGTCCACGAAAAGAACTCAGAGCCACGGAGCGAAGTAGAATAACGTCACGCAGCCGCAGGACTTTCAATGACTCTTCCAGTGAATTGGGAGCAACACCTATGCTGCCCTCTTTCGACGGTGGCACCCAGCAGCTCACACGAAAACCAGACTTTGTTTCATCACCAACTAGTAATTCCACAATGTCCATTTCTCGGCCCCAGCGCGTTCGGACTCGGCGTCGGGGTCGTATGCTAATGACGGCAACAATCAGGTTGACGGTTACAGTTTGCGGAGCTATTGACTGTAGATAGCCTGCCCTCGGTATATCTTCAATGTCAATGAGGTGTCCTTGCGCACGATAGCGTCCGTCGACATTGAATGGGGATTGTGGCAGCTTCGATACAGAACCATCCTGACTCTCGTCTCCAAAGCTAGGGGTAGTTTCAGAATCATCTGTAAACGACTTCGTATCGTTGCTCATGGAGGAAGGATGCATTCCTTCATGGAGAGCGAACGAGTGATCGTAGAACTCTGACAATATCTCCTCATCCGCATCTAAATTCACTGATTCTCCGCTGTATCGTTCAATCGATCCCATTGTCAAGAACGAAGCGCCTTCTCGCGAAGACTTGAAGCTGGGTGCTTTGATCGGCGCTAGTGATCGCCATCGCACCGGCGAATTTCGCTCTTCTGTTGATGTCTGCTGATAAAAAGCTGGCAATGCTTCTTGAAAAAGCTCTGATTCGCTCCAACTGAGAGCGCTTCGGGGAGGAAGCCCTGTTAAGACAATCACCTTGCATGCCATGCTATCATGTGTGGAAAATTCGCACTCTTAAGTGGCACTGGCAAACATGGGTGAGCTGTTCCCTACATCGGGAGTAAAGAAGTAACCTCTTCCTAGCCTTCCTTGGTCATGCTCAACTCCAGCCTTCCGCCACTTTCAAAGGCGTTGGTTATGGCTTGCTCCGATGGTGCTGTTGTGCTGTGTGTATGGGAGTCATGGACTGAGTCGATGGGATCGGACCACCTCGCTGATTACTAAGCACCAGCAACATGGATCACGTGAAGATTTGGCTTTACCATTTTGGGTCTCGATCTGGCTTTGTCATGATTTGCCGCCACCAGCTCTTCTTTTCAAGCAACTCATCGTTCGTTGTTTGACTCTTCCGAGATCGAATTGCTCAAAGGGCAACGATGGCCACTGGGGTTTTTTCCTGTGGCAAGACTACGCTTTGATTGATTTGTGCACGCTTCCTGCTGTTGCACTCTCTCAACGAGAGCTGAAGAGAGTAACCAGTTCGCTTCAGGTGTGAGGCTCGTTTGAATGGCTTTTCAAACCCCCATCGCCCTTCCGGTATGCTTTTCCTCATTCAAACCTATTGCTGGAACTCTTGATGAGACAGAATACTGACATTTCTTTGGAATCAACAGAGTGTCGCAAATGTGACATCCGAGTTGTGGCCGTCTGTATCAAATGCGGTCACTGCTCCATGGAGAAATCTTACCCGATCCTCCTCCGCGCCCCGCCCGTCCCGATCCCCTCCACACCAAGAATCATTGCGCAAGTTCCATAACGAGAGGTCATCTATCGTATGTGGTCTCACTGTATTTGATAATTGCTGGACGTCCACTCATGAGAATCTGCAGTTCCATTCTCGCCCCTCACTTCCAGAATGTCTGGGTACGACTCCTATCGATACGTTGAGATTAGCGGCGGAG
Organism: Emydomyces testavorans; assembly: GCA_029449355.1. Taxonomy (NCBI): domain Eukaryota; kingdom Fungi; phylum Ascomycota; class Eurotiomycetes; order Onygenales; family Nannizziopsiaceae; genus Emydomyces; species Emydomyces testavorans. The sequence continues at coordinate 2,283,411 of CP120630.1, read as the reverse complement.
CAAAACTTGGCATTCCGGCAAACAGCTTCATCTGGCCTATTTACTCAAGGTATGTCTGGCATTTTACCTCAAGAGCTGCTACGATACTAATAACATTCTGAGCAGTCACTTCCCGGCGCTTGTGGACTAGTCGAGCGTTTGCACCGTCTAACTCTGCGAAGCCAAACACTGCCCGTTGCTATTCTACACTTTCCAGTTTGCAATTAAGCCGGCCAGGGAATATTCCAAAACCAAATGGGCTTTCACGGTCACAAAAACAAAGATTCTTGTTTGGCGGCCCTTCGCAGAGTACGCTACGTTACATAGAGCAAAGTGCGAACAACAGCCCCTCAAGTGCTGCGGCTCAAAATGCCTTTTATGCCGCCTTGCTTCGAGCCAAGATGCCGACCATAGTCATCGAAAGATACCAAAGCGGAAGGTTTGCCAGCAATACTCAGACAGCACAGCTATATATGAAAGCCGTGCAGCAAGTTGGCGCGCAACCCGCTATAGCACAGGGACAAAATCAAATGCTTTCTCAGGACCATTTGAGTACCGACCAAGTACAAGCTGTTGGCCAGGCTGTTGCTGCACGTACCCATGGAGGTCAAGTTGGAATGTCTACGAAACCTAATGGTACTGGAGCCAAGGATGCCCCTATCTACGTCGTAGTAGAAGAGTCAACTGGTAGTCAGATTTTCAGATGGGTTAAATTTTTTCTCTATTTCGGGTTTATTTGCTACTTCTCGTTAGTCATGGTCAGTTTCCTGGTCGAGACAACTGGAGTTTTGAAAAACGTTCGCGGCGCTCAAAACAACGAAGCCCAACCACAACATCAAAAAGTTCGATTCAGTGATGTACATGGATGCGACGAAGCGAAGGACGAATTGCAAGAATTGGTCGAATTTCTGTCCAATCCCGAGCGCTTCTCTTCTCTGGGTGGCAAGCTTCCCAAGGGTGTCCTCCTTGTTGGCCCCCCTGGAACGGGTAAAACTTTACTCGCTCGTGCTGTTGCCGGTGAAGCAGGTGTTCCGTTTTTCTATATGTCCGGATCTGAATTTGATGAAATCTATGTTGGAGTTGGTGCTAAACGAGTTCGTGAACTCTTCAACCAAGCAAGAGCCAAGGCACCCGCCATCATCTTCATTGATGAATTGGATGCTATTGGTGCAAAAAGAAACGAGAGAGATGCTGCCTATGTGAAGCAAACATTGAATCAGCTGCTGACAGAGCTCGATGGGTTCTCGCAAAGCAGTGGGGTCATTATTTTGGCAGCTACAAATTATCCCCAACTGTTGGACAAGGCACTTACGCGACCTGGCCGATTCGACCGTAAGGTTGTAGTCGGTCTTCCGGACGTTCGAGGACGCGTTGATATCCTGAAACACCATATGAAGAATGTGCAGATCAGCACCGATGTCGACGCTGCTGTCATCGCCCGTGGTACTGCAGGATTCTCAGGCGCAGATCTGGAAAATCTTGTCAACCAGGCTGCTGTTCATGCTAGCAGATACAAGAAAACGAAAGTAGGTCCTTCAGACTTTGACTGGGCCAAGGACAAGATTATGATGGGTGCAGAAGCTCGCAGCAGGGTTTTGAGAGACGAAGAGAAGCTTCTCACTGCTTATCATGAGGCTGGACATGCTTTGGTTGCGTACTTCTCCCCAGCCGCAATGCCACTGTACAAGATCACCATTGTTCCTCGAGGAATGTCCTTGGGCCTGACCCATTTTCTTCCTGAAATGGATATTTATTCTAAGAACTACACCGAATACCTCGCTGATATTGACGTTTCGATGGGAGGCAAAGCGGCCGAAGAACTTGTATTTGGACCTGACAACGTCACCAGCGGAAGTGCAGCGGTGAGCTCTACCCCCTCATGGTCTCGTTTAATCACTTGCGTATACTGACGTAACTTTTATTCAGGATCTGCGCACCGCCACAGAAACCGCATTCTCAATGGTAACGCAAATGGGTTATTCGAAGAAACTTGGCAACGTCGATCTCAGCTTCAATTATGACGCCTTATCATCGGAAACGAAGCAGGAAATTGAAGCCGAAGTTCGTCGCATCGTGGACGAAGCTAGTTCGCGGGCAAAGGTGATTTTGAAGGAACGACGAAAGGAGCTCGAACTTGTTACCAAAGCTCTCATGGAATATGAGACGTTAACAAAGGAAGAAATGGAGAAGGTGATACGAGGAGAAAAGTTAGAAAAGCTCGAGGCATCGCCAAAGGCACCGATCATCCTACCTGATGCGTTGATGGCGCCAGGCTTGAGCCCACCGGCAGGCGAGAAGGCCGCGTCGAAGTAGGGCGTCACTTTTCCTCTTGCTCTGAAATATTTTCCACGATTATAATTTTTACATATTACCATCTCTCACCTCTCTGTCTGAATCTATCTTCTTTCACCCTTATCTCCCTTACTTTCCTGGGACTCACAACGGAAATGATGGCAACAAACAATTCCAGCGGTTTCCGACGTTATGGTCTTGAGATTTTATACTGAAAATACTGTCATTTCAACCCTGAATGCCCCGGATTTGCTTTTTGATCGAACTGGTCCGCCATTTTCACACCTCCCCTGCCCTTCTCGATCCGATCTGCATGGAATAGAATAGTGTGGGATTTCCATACGAACTGTTATTTTCGGCTAACTCAGAACTTCCGTTCCTAGTTCCTGAGTGTTTGATTTTGCCTAAGTTTTCTTTTATCTTTTTTATCTTTTTTGCATACATAGCCATTCTGATCTGTGTACTTCTAGCTAGGTTAAACTTTGTGACTTCTGCATAATGCATCAAGAGCAATATTAGCATCTGCCGTCTTTGGAACCACTTCTGATTTTCTTTTCATTTTCCTTTTTTTTTTCAATTTGGATAGCATGTTGTCTACATACCCCCTCTCCCCTTGAGCTCGATGCTGACTTCACACTCATACACACACACTCTCTCTCTCTCTCGCTTGGGGAATGCAAGAAAATATCATCCTTAAATTTACCAGTGTTTAGTGTTTAGTCACAGGAAGCAGAACTTTTAGTTTAGTTTATGCTCACACGAACATGTATGTACCAGCTCCAAACACCTCCTCATTGTGAAGCATGCCTGGGACCAGCACACAGACAAGTCTCAATACTCCGTACATACTTGACATTATTTGCGCCGCCCATAGTCCCCACATAGTCCCATATATCCCATATAGATATGCATGGCATGCATGCATACATACGTACCGCTCAACTCGCAAAAATCATATCGAGCAGAGTCCCTAGCGGTTCATGCATGCCTGTTTTACATGCATATAGCCCATTTCGATAGACGAGCCCTGTACGTATGCATGTATGTAATAATTCCTATCCCCAACTAGTCATTTAAGGCGGGGCAAAGATTTTATCGAAGAGGGACGAGTCGCGAAACTGGTACAGCATCATCCATGCGCATCGGGATGGCTAATATGCTCGAGGTCGATATGGATTGTCCCGCATCTGGAATAACAAGCGATTGATAGCTCATATCTATGCACGACGAGAAAGTATATAAGGGGGTGTCAGAGAGACTCTGCACCATCTAGGCCGTTGGTGCAGCACAAGGCACCAATAATAAACAAAAAAGCCAAACGCCCGGGTAGAACGGGACGACGAGCCGTTCCGGCGAACTCTGTCAAGATGTGGAGACTAGTACAGAGTATATAGTTATACGTGGAGAAATAAATGTCCGTGCAAAGAACGAGGGATGTCTCAGATTTGAGTTCTGTCATCCCAAGGGAAAGGGAGCAGTTGGTTACCGATAAAGTATGAGGAAGGAAAACCCAAACAGAAATATATAGCGCTATCCCTCCCCGTATTATTAGTTTATGTAGGCAAAATGTGTGAGGCACTGTGGGCTCCAGTCTAGATCTGTCAACGGTCCATATCCATGGGAAGGGATTTGCGAAATTAACTTCATGCAAGACATCACTGGCAAGGCAAATAACCAAAACGGCAGTACGGAGGATGGCCGTCAAGCGATCTAAGGCAGATCGAAAAAAAAAGCACGGACCAAAAGCTAACTTCACTTGAAAGTTGAAAGACAAGACCCCATGCCAAACAGCTGGCTGCAATGAATGGTCCGAGGAGTCTAGATGGCTAACTAGCTCCAGAAATGGCAAAAGAAAAGGGCAAAAAGAAAAAAAAAAGGAAAAAGAGGGAAACGAAGAAGAAATAAAGGCTATTAGTAATAGAACCACATCTCAGGAGATCTGGCTATCCTTTGTCTAATAGTGTCTTCTGGGGAAGACGGAAACGAAAAAGCGTGAAATTTTTCAAGAGTCATGTAAGAAGCATATCATGCATATGCATCTAAGCGCAATCCATGACATATGCACGAGATGGGTTACACCCGCGTCTTTTTCTGACAGTGATTTTCTGCAGATTGACCAGGTTGAACCAGGGGAAGCACAGCGCATTGACCTGGTTGGACAGGAGCTCGGGGACAATATGCAAGCCTCAGGCGATGAACGCAGCCAAACGTCATCAAACACAAAACGAAAGGCTTCGAATCCCGCAGAGACAAGACAGGTTCGAAGTCGATATTGAGAAAGGCGGGCACATAGAAACAGGGAGCATCCACGATGTGAGGGGCATGACGTCGAGGCAGATACACAGACGACATATGCTCCAGTGAAATCGACCATCGAACCTACAACAATGAACGTGCGTATGTGTAGGAGTATGTAATGAATTGTCGCATCTTATTAAGAAAACCGAAATTGATGGTGGGGATCCAAACGAACCCAAGGAAGTAAGAAGAAGTATTCGCAATAAAGAAAAAGCAAAGAAAAAAAGGAGATAAGAAAAGAGAATTGATTCGTCTAAACGAAAAACCAAAATGCCACCCCGAAGCTCACACAGGTGTAACTTTCCGTTCGAAAGGAATATCAGGCACTTTTCCCAACCCCATTGCGATGTCGTTAAAACTAGACCAGCTGAAAGGAATAATTGGACGGGCAAAGACGGAGAGTTCAAACGTCTGTTGCCACTAAGATTTATCGATCTGGATCGTGCTTCTTGGCGCAACATTCACACGACGTACAGCAAATTCGTTTCTCATATCCGGGGGTATCCGTTCTTCATGCTCGATGGTATTCGAAATTTTTCTGGTTTTTAGACTGGAGCAGAGACGGGAGGACTGAGGGAACTGGTTGCGAAAATAGCGCGAGGGATGTCGACCAAGGCTCCCCTAAATGGTGCCTTTTTTTGGCAGTCGTGACGGCGGTCAGATCAGTGGTTATTGTGACGATGATTGCTGCGATGACGAGGATTTGTTTTTGCAGTCTCCTAGAGAGATCATAAGTGGCTGGCTTCAGCAGCGCAAAAAGAGCATCTGAGTGGTAAGTCAGGCGACGTGGATTATAGCTTCTGTCAAACATCTCATGAACGACGCGAGGGTATGTCAAGTGGGCAAAGAAAAAGGGAATCTAATACCACAGTCATCCGATCGTGTTTCTCTGACGCAAATATAAATGCCAGTCAGCGTAATGTCTAAGCAGTCGAGGCCAGGTTACTAAAAAAAAAAAAAAATGGGGCCTTACCGCGCAACAACATTTGGGGTGCATCTTTGCTGCGTTTGCTGATACTTAATACACCACGCTTTCACGAGGAAACGAACATGACCACACTTGTACTCGACTTCCGTGTAATCGCACATTTTGTCTCCGAGATTTGGTAATAATTGTTTGACAGACAAGGTAAGGCAAATGTTTGAGAGAAGCGAAGGATTTGTGTCATTCTTGTAGAAAAAAAAGAAATTCGGATTCCTTTCAAATTCTGGCCGTGGAAGCAGATGAGGCAACCGCGGAGTAAGAAATTAGGTATTCACCATGCGAGGTATGCTGTTTCATTCCTGTGCAAAATATGTGTACTTACATACATACAGCGACGTTCCCGTCCATCAAGGATCGGTTTCGTTAGGGTCGTCAAGCGATGCGCCGACCAGGATAGGAGTTGCTCCATGTTATCCGAATTTGAGCGGCAACATGGCGGGAAAAGATTGTAGGGCCGATACGGCCAAGTTAATGTACTCAGCTGGGTAATAATCTCCTCTATGTAGACCGACGCGTCCATTTCCGGCGCTTACAGCACATTAATTTGAAGCCGGAACTGGTTTGACCTTCCAGTTGGTCAACAGGGCTGAGCCAAATGACGCACGTCCAAAGAGATAATGCTGTGTACTCCGTAGCTTGACCCGGATAGCATCATTCGCGCATAGCCAGGTCACCGTGGAAGTCTTGATCAACGGAAGATCGTGGCAATTAACCTAAGTTTCCCTTAGCCTCCAGGCTCCCTTGGCCAATGGTGGTCTGTTCGGGAAATATTTCCTGGTCCCGGTCGAAAGTTGCCAGTTAAACGGTATGTTCCAGAATCCCTGGTCTTCTGAGATACAGGTTAGTCCATATATGCCACGACGTGTGGTATGGAGGTGAAAATAAGTGCTTGATATGCTGTCCTGTTTGAAACTTGGAGCAGCTCCCTGCACTAGGCCAGAAGCACACTCCCTAAAGACCAGCTCCCCACAAGTCAATGTGGCCAATGCAAACCTCACTCGTTGATGCCTGGAGTTCCACTCACCCACTTACCATGAGACAAATCATGGGAAAGTGCATCAAAGACGCTGCCATGATGTGCAAGTGTCGCAGCGTGATGACCTATTATCGATTTTCAGACAGGGCCTCTGCATGGGGTTTGGAATCCAAAATTAACAAATACAATGTGAAGAAGGGCAAGATGGAAGCATGGGCTGTCAGGATTGAATGGTGCCGCGCCACAGCAACTCCATCCAGTCATTGCTGAACTTCAAATCGAAAGCCAAAATGAGGATTAGACATTTGCAGCAGTCACAACAAATACAGGCTCTAACGATCACTGGTCGAGAGCTCGCTATCAGAATCTACACAAGAAAGGCATGTTCAAACACAAGGTGGTATCCAAGAGACCTACATCATCCAATGATAGATTGAGTCGCTGACCGTAAATCCTTTGGTAAGGATATCAAGTTGCCTCGATCTCGTCGGTCTCTAACCATCCCCGAGACATGTTGACGGCTTTGGACCATTGTTTGTACATTCTGGCGCTTTCTGCTTCGCTAATCTGTGCTTCAAATACAGTTCTGTTTGGTTTATTCATCGCTTTCACCTCGTCGAGGTCGTGCCAAATGCCGACCGCAAGCCCCGCTGCAATTGCTGCTCCTAATGCAGTGATTTCGTGCATAGGAGGCCGCTCGACAGGGATACGAATGATATTTGCCTGAGACTAACATGATATACGTTAGTTTCCGCAGCTAGTGGCAGGGACTACCGTCACGCACCTGCATACAGATGTCTGAATTGCTCAATCCGCCATCTACCGCCAAATCAGAAAGTTTCTGGCCACTGTCACGCTCCATAGCATCTAAAATCGCCTTTGTCTGGAAGCAAACGGCTTCCAGTGTTGCCCGAGCTATATGGCCTCTTTGGGTGTGATGCGTTATCCCAACTTGACAATGTCAGCCAGTTCATCTTCCACAGAAGCCTGCTCGCAGTTCAATCAATCGTATAAATACACGTACAGATTGTTCCTTTGGCGTCGTCAACCCAGTATGGGGCGAAGAGGCCACTGAAGGCTGTGATAAATATGCATCCGCCATTATCTGGGACGGTGGCAGCTTCCTCGTCAACCTTTCTTGGATCACGGAAGAAGCCCAAATTGTTCATCAAAAATGATACGCCACTGCCAGCAACGGCAATACTTCCTTCCAGCGCATAAACGGGTTTCTGCCTGGCGCCTAATTGAAAGCCAACAGTTGCGAGGAGCCCGTGTTTCGAGATAACCGGTGTTTCACCCACATTATATAGGAGAAAGCACCCCGTTCCATAGGTATTCTTTGCTGTGCCTGGCTTTAATGCCCCATGTCCTACCAATGAAGCGGATTGGTCACCAAGACAGCTCGTTATTCGGATCCCTTTAAGCGGCCCATACGCCATGGACCCAAAGGAAACCCCGTCTGAAGACGGAGCGATTTTCGGAAGTTTCAGCTTTGACTTGTCAATATCGAAAAACTCGAGCAAAGATGTGTCATACTGAAGCGTGTGCAGGCTGGCGAACATTGTTCTCGAGGCATTCGTGACATCGGTGACGAAGACACCGCCCTTCTTGCCGCCATTGAGATTATACAACAACCAAGTATCCACAGTGCCAAAGGCTAGCCTTCCTTCATCATACGCTTTTCTGACTTCTTCGGAATTTCGAAGGAGCCAAACGAGTTTCACTGAAGAAGGGTACGTGGATAGCGGTAATCCGCATTTTTCTTGAAGCTGCTCCACACCTTGTTTTGACTTCAGTTCTCGTACTAACGATGTTGTGCGAGTATCTGGCCATGCGATAGCATTATGGAGAGGCACTCCAGACTCCCAGTCCCACACCACGGTTGTTTCACGCTGGTTGGTAATCCCCAAGGCTTGGATATCTGAAATTGAGTGGCCAAGGTTAACGAACGTCTTGGTGGCTTGGGCTATGCAATATTCAACGGATGAAACAATTTCTCTTGGATCTTGCTCATGCCATCTGCAAGCAAGGCCATCCAATCGTCAGCGTGGCCACGGTACACATTTGCGAACAGATTTTTCACTTACCCAGGGTACTGATGCAAGCGACTCAGCTCGGTCTGGTATGAAGCAACCAGATTCCCTTTAACATCGAATATAATAAACCGCGTACTCGTGGTCCCCTGATCGATCGCTGCCACGAACCGACGTTGACTCTTGTTATCATCCGCGAGGCGCGATCCTTGGGATAGGAATGGCTGGCTAGTTTTGGAGCTGTTGATGTCGTTGCCTGCCTGCCTTAAATCCTGCATGGCAGTCGCTTAAGTTATTCCCAAGGCACATAATCCTGCAACTTCTGACATTGATTTCTGGCGTGACGATACGAATTCTTTTCTCTGCTGTGGAGTAGGAAGACAAACCACCGTCGGCAGAATTTGGGTGAAAATTTGGCTACCCAGTCAATGATTCTGAGGTAAGTCGTAGGAATTTTTATCTTTTTTTTTTTAAAGAAAAAAAGCACCACAAATTTCAACAGAGAGGAAGAAGCTGGATGGGAAGAATGGGACACAAGTTGAAGACCCAGGTAAGCGGATTCCTGAGAGAGCCATGCAAGGGTAGGGAGAAGGCTATTATAGATATCAACGCTGGGGAAACGTCGCCTTGTGCGCATTCGGTATGGTGGGGAACAGCGAACTGCGGGGCATCACCTGCGCTTTGTGTCCTTTGAGGGTTAAGTTGCGTAGGGTTTAACTACTTGAAACCGCTCATCCACAGGCAGAAATGGGACTGATTTTGCTTGGTACTCGCTGAACTGAATTACGGCTTTCATCCATGCGTGCAGAACGCCTATTGCTTCCTCGGAATAACACCAAGTTCCCGATCGAGCTACTATTGACCAGCACAGACTACGGCAGGATATGATGTCGACTCCAACAAGCCCTGTCCACTACTGAAGAAATCTTTGGGTTGGATACATAGCAAACCGGGTTCTGAGAGCTCACTGATTCGTCCGGTTCCTATTACCGCAGCCCAAGTCGACTTCTGCCTGCATTAGTTGCACAACAGCTGCTGCGGCACTGCATGCGTGACGAACCACAGTGCCGTTGGCGTTTGTCATGCGGTGCTCCGAGGCCTTATCTTGCATTTTAGGTATTAGCCGGCATAAGGGGAGTTCGTGACGCAGATGAACTCCAATAAGGATCATATATATCTACATACATCATACCTAGGGAGTATTTCGCACATTTTGTATGAATTATTCAGTGCCTTTCTTTGGATTGAAGGCCATGAACGGCTACCAAGTATGAGCTTATGTACCGTGCATACATGGCTTCTCCCTCAAGTCTGTACAAGCGTTGTTTAACAGTTGCAGCCCATCTCCAGTAACATGTACATACATCATTCAAGTACCTTTTGCCTGGCCAGCTTCTTTCTCTTTCCTTTTGAGCATATCAGGTAGCTATTCTAACTCTGCTCATAGGTTCTGGCCAGCCTAGATGCGGAGAGGCTTTTCCAATTTTGTACCACAGACTCCGTGTTGATTCACCTCACTCAGGTACCTACTAACATACATCATAGTTAATGTTTGTATGTACAGCACCCATGATGCTTTACTTTTCAACTGTCTCATGCTAAGCTAACTATTGGTTATGTAGGTCTATAATTTCCAATTACCCAATGAAAATGTACAGAGTGCAACACCACTACATGCTAATGTATCTCTTGAACGACCTGCAGAAGCTGCTTCCTTGACTATGTATGTTCAAAGAATGGTGACTGGCCTGTTTGGTGTGATTACAGACGCTAATGTGAGTCATCTGAATTCAATCTGCAGCATGACTGGCATATTCCCTAGAAAAAAGTCTAAAATAAGCAGAGAGTTGTTATCCTTGAACAGTTACTGCTGAATATGGGGAAACCAACAGTTTGAAATCAATCCAAAGGGGTCTGTGTGGTTAGCAGTAACTAAATGTTTTATATCTATCTATCAGTAAACACACCTGTTCATCACTAACTACTGTACAAAGTACGAGTATAACAATTGTCTCTGCTGTTACATATGTACTCTATTCCTATTCCTGTGTTCTCGGAGAAAAGGACTCCATAGTTCTCACCAACTCAAAATCTGATAGGATGCAATCCTTTTTGACTCCACAAATCACAGGGGTGCATTGGCCCGCGACTGCTGTACTACACAGTATAGTCACCTATAAACACCAAACTGAGTCCTTTAGCGGCGGTTGTTCGGGAATGTTGTATGAGGATGGTGCCACCACTGCTTGGAGATATAATATACAAGACAGCCAATTTATTCTGTTTAGACCTGGATTTTGCGTACTTTTATTGACATTGATCATATTTACATGAAATTGAACAAATGAAATAGTTACTGAGTTTGCAAGTTCAGAGTGATCTTGGCTAATCTACATACAAACCCCCCTAAGGAATGGAAATCATCTGCACATCACCATCGATACTGATGCAAATGCATTTTTTTCTCTCTCTCCCTGCAATGAATATAGCCTTGGCTGAGCTGATTTTACTCTTCCTTGCCTTCAGCTTCCTTGGCACTCTCTGCTTCATTCTTCCACTTAATCGATCTCAATGCAGTCACTTTATCAGCGACACCATGCTTGGACGCAAAGTGGGATGCCAACTGCTCTCGCCCGATAAGACTGACAACAATGCTGGCACCCACCACAAAGGTAAGGACGAAGCGGTACATGTGGTACCATGATGGAGTCCACCCCCTGACAGCCGCACGGGCATCGTTATAATACAAGAACGTGAAGGCGAAGAACTGCGTGATCAACGCATATTCTGCGGGGAGAAGCAGAGTGGGCCAGGCCACAGCTGGAGCAATGACTCCATATGCATAACGTCTGTAACCGACTTTACCGTTGTATCCAGCCCATTCCAGACCCCAATGGATGGCACCAAGGAAGGAAAGGATCTATCAATGCTGTTAACCTGACAGTCTTTTTGATGCGGCTTTGATCGGAAAACAGCAACGCACCACTGCACCGTATCCAATCTGGATTGGCTCAATGACATTCATCAGCAGCTCAGCGGTTTCGCCAGAGATGAACTTGCCGCTGCCAGTGGTTAAGGCGTTGTTCATCTCCCAGGCGAGGTAGACGGTCTCCAGAGAAGTCGCAAGGTACGGCACGACACCGGCCAAACCGAGATAAAGCGCTTCCTTGGGCACATCCTGGAGGCTGAATGTCTCTTTGATGATTTTCTAGATTGCAAAATATAGACGATCATGTTGTTAATGATATATAGGTTCGCCCACTTAAATCGTTATCGGGAGCTATTTACCACATCATTCCTGACGCCGGCCATCATATCGACATCTGAGTCCTGCACAGCCTTCATTCCCGGCTTATCAGCAGTTGAAGCATATCGAACTAAAGCAGTCGTAACCGGTTTTCGAGTCGCCAGGGCCAGAGTCGACGGGCGAGGGAAAGGCAATTGCCGCGCATGCCCGGTGAATTGGGACTTAAAGATGCTGTTTGTCAAAGCTGAGCGTGTTATTGAGGCATGGGCGGTGGATGGGGCCGTTCGGAGGATGGAGCGCGCAAGGGCTGCTCGGTGAAACATGGTGGGCCAAGGAGGGTTGTGTGAAGAGTTGCCAGAAGGGATAGGAGACTCAATGGGGATGAGAAAACGCTGCAATCCAGTCAGTTGACTGCAGCTAGCAAAAATCTTGTGGAGGAGGGGAGAATGAAAGGCAGATGAGAACCGTGGGGTGTCCTTGCGCGGATTGATACAGTCAAACCATCAACAGACGTCGTTGAACCTCTCATCATGGTAAAAAGCAAGCCCTAGTGGAGCTAACCTGTTGATTATGTAAGTCACATCTTGTTGGGGATATCAGGTGATACCCCTAGAAAAAGTTCCAAGGAAGGTTAACTAGTAACGACTAGGTGGATGGACCCTCTCTGCACCATTTTGATGACTGCCCCTTTGCCATGTTAAAATTGTTGCGCATTATTCATTATTATATCTTGCATTTTGGAGGTATGGCTGATATCAACAGTTCTCCAACAGATCACAGTTGGATCTTTTGGAGATTTCTAGAGGATATTCACCTGTGGTGTTAGTTACTCCATCTGTCTCTGAATTTACCCTGTGAACAAGATTTTCAATCTTCAATTGCAGTTTGTCGCTGGATTACAAACTGCAATTTTTGTTCCTATGTGGTATTGTCGAGCTCTACACTTGTTTTCAGCTTGGAATTGAGATATTCTGCGGCTTATTCCCTAGGAATCAATGAGGTTCATTTGACTTGGAGCAAATCTCAGCCGTTAATTTTGCCCGCGTCAAATTATTGTCTTTTCCAGAGTGTTCATTTGAAGAGTGACCAGGAAAAGTGACCATCGCACAAGGACCTGCTCCTCCCCAATTGGGTGCTGATGCATTCATTCAAGGTCACTACGAGGCAGGTATTTTAATCTAGATCAGCCAGAACGATTCCTGTAAAGGACTGCTCCCATACAATCGTTTTGGGATGTGTTCAGGAACCTACCATCGCAAATCCTCACTGCTCAAGTCAGTACCAAAATTGCAGATCAAATGCTCTATCTAATATTCTAACCTTTCGCGGAGTTCACAAGGCACGCAAGCTGATTGCTTTTCCTATCGCGGCTATGAGAAAAAGCGAACGAGGAAGAAGACAGCCGGACCGATTTTCGAACTCATAAGTCACAGTCCTCCCAGGAAGAAGGAATGAGTGAAGACCCATCTGGAAGGGCAAAGTCTACAATCTCTGTGCTCTGATCTCTTTCCAGAGGGATGCCGACATCGCACTTACTCTATGTATGCAGCTTGAATTGAATTAATCTACAAAGTTCACCATAGAGAAGTTTATTCATCTCTTCTTTACATGATTCATAAGTGGTTTCTCGAAAAATGGAGAAACCTCCGCACTTTCACATTGAACTACTTTGGGAACTCTTCTCACACATTATAATAACATTAGGCCAACAAACCAGGGCTCGGTGATTTCACCAAAGAAAAAACACTTATCTCCACATATGATATATATTGGCTAACTGCTACCAGGGCCACCCACAGCTTACATTGAACAGTCTCTTTTTTCTTGTGAAATACAGAAGATGGGTAATGATGTACTAACACTACTTTGACTGGTCATTCTGTTGAAACATCAGAAGACTGTTCGACTATGTTTCACTGTCACAGGGGCTAATAAACAAAATCCCCACAATGACAATTTCATTTCTAATGGTAGGGAATAGATGTATAACTAACAGTGATCACAATGGAAGAGAGATCCTTGTTGGTAGGATCCAAGGTCCTAAGATATACGGGGTAGTTAGGCGAATATTGTGTACTTGAATGTAGCACTTTACCAAGGGGATAACAATCTGCAGGCCTAAGAAGCCTGATTGCTTGATCACATAGAAGTACTCTATACTCCCCATAACAGTTGCTCCATGAATATTAATAACAGGTTGTGTCTAAGTACCATTATAACATTAATTAGTCTGAAGTGACAAGCGGACAAACCCCACAAACCTGGCAAATCTGCTCTTTACGTCATCAAGCAAGCTCAACAACATCAAGGGTGGTGAGAGAGGCCAGCTCAGATGCCACTCAATTGCATATTGAATCTGCATAGTTCTCAAAGACTAAGAAAGCATATGCTGCTACTTCTCATAGTTGCATTTTCCATGCCTGAACAATAGAGTGCGGAATCTTTCTTATTTTGTTCTTGTTTGCAGTTCAAACTGCATCGCACCCAGATTTGTGTGCGCGCACCAGTCTGGTCGGAAACAGATACAGTACGTACATGGTTGTGTGGTATTGGATCGGAAAGCTGCTGAGGATTTTCTCCCAATAACAAAATCCTGACTATAGCTGCTGAAACTAACTTGAACGGGCTCTCTTCAGAACTCCGCCTTCCCCCCTCCCCTGATTCTCTCAGTGTCCATGGTTGTGCGCATTGAGGGTGGACGCATCGACAGGTTTCCGCCATATTTTACACTCCTAATTCCCGACTAGCCCAATGATTCCTATCCGTTGAACAGCTTAGTATTTCACGATGTTGGAAGGGCTCGTTGCGAACCTGCTCAACAGGTTCTTGGGCATGTATGTCAAGAATTTCGATGCCAGGCAACTTAACGTGGGTATCTGGTCAGGGGATGTGAAACTACGAAATCTTGAGCTGCAACGCGAGGCCCTTGATCAGCTCCATCTACCTTTAAACGTCGTCGAGGGCCATCTTGGCCAGCTCACACTGTCGATTCCTTGGTCCAACTTGCGAGGGAAACCAGTGAAAATCGAGATTGAAGATGTGTTTCTTTTGGCTGCACCGAAGGAAGATTCCAGTTACGACCCCGAGGAAGAAAAACGAAGGGAGCAGAAGATAAAAATGGAGAAACTGGAACGCGCGGAGCTTCTCAAGGAGCGGCACACGGATGGTATGAGCAAAGAAGAGCAAATGAAAAACCAGAGCTTTATGCAGAGTTTGGTGACTGCCATCATCGATAATATTCAAGTGGTTATCAGGAATGTTCACTTTCGGTATGAAGACTCCATTGCTGTACCAGGGCATCCGTTCGCCGTGGGTATCACCCTCAAAGAACTCAGTGCGGTCAGCACAGATTCCCAATGGAGGCCTACTTTTATTCAGTCCACCTCCGAAAAAAGCCATAAACTAGCAGTCTTGGGTGCTTTGGCAATCTACTGGAATACAGATGCGGAACTATTTAGTCCAGGCAGTAGTGGCACACGCAACGATGAGGTCGAGGTCGTATCCCACGAGGAGATGGTCGATAAATTCCGCAAGGCTATTGGCTCTAGTGATGGTGGCCAGTATATATTGAAACCAGTTAGCGGGAAAGCGGGACTCGAAATGGATAAGACTCTCAATACCGAACGTCCTAGAGCGAAGGCAAGACTGATTTTTAATGAGCTTGGCTTTATCCTTGACGACAACCAATATCGCGATGCATTAATGCTCGTTGACCTTTTTCATTATTTCATTCGGCACCGAGAATATAAGCGACTGCAGCCCAAATGTCGCCCGAAAGAAGACCCGCGCGCTTGGTTTCAATTTGCTGGCAATGCCATTCTCAGCAAAATCCATGAACGAAACCGACGTTGGACATGGGAATATATAAGAGAGCGGAGAGACGATCGTATACGATATATCGAGTTGTTCAAGAAGCAAAAAAGGAATATAGCACTCTCTGCTGAGGAAGCAGCTGACCTTAAGCAGGTGGAAGAAAAGTCGTCTTATGAAGATCTAAGATTCTGGCGCTCGTTAGGAAGACACCAGCTCAAAAAGGAGCGTGTTGTCGCCCCGACAAATCCCAAGCCTCAGACATGGACGGAATGGATTTGGGGTTCCAAAAAGGAGGAAACTGGTGACGAAACGACGATGACTGAAGAACAGCGAAAAGAGTTGTATGATGCAATTGATTGGGATGAGAAAAAAGCGATTACTCAATCGATCGATGTGCCTCGAGAGTCTGTGAAACTCTTGGTTGAATCTAGCCTGAGGGCCGGCAGTTTTACGTTGAACCGAAACCGTAATGGTAAAGCTGAAGAAGTACTCAAGGTAGTATTTGACAACTTCAGGGCCAAGGCGTTGCAGAGGCCTGATTCTTTTCTTGCACAAATTAACCTTGGAGGGCTACGATTATTCGACAGTACAACAGATGGAACACTTTTCCCTCAGATTATTCGAGTGAAGGATGCTATTGGTCAAAATGACAGCGAAGCTTCTGAACTCGAAAGTCTTCAGTTCGAAATGGAAGAGGAAGATGCTGATACCGAGGGTAGCTTGTTCCATCTACAATTCGAAAAGAACCCTCTCGATGGATCCGCAGACTCCTCTCTCATAATGAAACTCAAGAGCATTGAGATCATATATAACCCTCTGGTTCTGGTTGAAATTGTAAACTTCTTTCAACCTCCCGAGCGTCACATGGAGTCGATCGGTGCGCTCCTGGAAAGCGCCGGTGCGACGGTGGAGGAAATCCGACAGCAAACTCGAGCTGGACTGGAATTTGCATTGGAAGAGCACAAAACGATCAATGCTCAGCTCGATATCCAAGCGCCGGTTATTATCATTCCAGAAAGTATCACTAGCGAAAGCTCTATCTGTTTGGTGCTTGATGCTGGCAACGTTCGCGTGCGCAGTGAGCTAGTTGATAAAGAGACAATAAAGATGATCCAAGGGAAGCAAGGGACGGAATATAGCGACAAAGACTACGAACAACTCCAGAATTTGATGTACGACAGGTTCTTACTCAAGCTTCATTCCACACAAGTATTAATCGGGCCCGGGATCGAAGCCACTAAAGCCCAGCTCGTCCCTGGTGCGGAATCCAAAAATCTCCATATCGTTGATAGAATCAACATTGATTTCGTACTTGAGCTTTGTATTGTTCCTAAATCAACAGACCTGACCAGGACTCGCCTCTCGGGCCGACTACCAGAGTTACACGCTTCGATGTCGGACGCCAAATACAAAAAAATGATGAAGCTGATTGATATTATAATTCCAAAGTTTGATAATGGTAGCCAGAAACCCAGTAGCGATGAAGAACTTGCACAAAAGGTCTCCGCTCAGGTGTCGGAGACAAGAAGTCGGTCATCTTCATTACAACTGAAGAATCAAGAGCTTCCAATTGTGGAGCAGGATTCCGAGTCGGATGCTGAGGATACTGGGAAGCAGGCATCCCAAAAGTCAACAAAAAGGCCCATCAATCTTCGTCAGCGAATGTTTGAGTTTAAATTTACTGTGGACAAACTTAGGGGTTCTCTGTATCGATCAGATCTCAAGGATGAGGGAAAAGACAAGCTGCTGGTTGAGCTTGTTGCTGAACACTTTCAATTGGATTATTATCTTCGGGCTTACGATATGGTCGCTGAGGTCGTGTTGAAATCACTCTTTGTGGATGATCATATTGAGCAAGATGCTCCTCCGGACTTCAAGCGAATCATATCTTCGAAAGGTTTTAATGCCACGGAAGGAGAAGATCTGTTTCAACTTAAATTTATTCGAGTGAACCCCGAGTCTCCTGAATTTTTAAAGATTTACGAAGGCACCGAAATGAACTTGGACCTTTCAGTCTCCACGATCAATCTTATTGTCACTCGAAGGACTCTCTTAACATTGCTTGACTTCATTCTCATAACGTTCACTAATCCAGAAAAACAAAATCAAACACAAGTTCCAGGCAAGAAACAGATAGAATCAAGCCATGAAGAAGCAGTACAAGCAAAATCTGAGTTAGGGAAAGTTCGTATTCAGTCAAGGTTGGAGAGCATAGCCTTGATTTTCAACGACGACGGCATCCGCCTTGCGACCTTAAGTTTGAATACGGCCGATGTTGGAGTATTTGTGGCCGGCGACGCCCTTACTGTCACAGCCAGGATTGACAGTCTTACTATGTTCGATGACATGGGCGAAGGCGCCACACGCCTTTTAAGCATAGAAGGCGACGACTTTGCTGATTTTCGTTATCAGACTTTTGACCATAAAGCAATTGATTACCCCGGTTACAACTCTGAAGTAATGCTCAAATCAGGCTCCATCAAAATTAATTTCATCGAGGAGCCTTATCGAAGGATCATTAATTTTCTCGTCAAGTTTGGCAAGATGCAAGCAATATTTAACGCTGCCCGTCAGGCTGCGGCAAATCAAGCAAGCCAAATACAAGAAACTGCGTCCTTGATGCGTTTCGATATTATTGTAAAGACGCCCATTTTGGTATTCCCACGGGTTACTGAACATGGCCAACCTAGAGACCTTATCACAGCGCATTTAGGCGAAATTTATGCGAGCAACAAATTTGAACGATTTACGGAAGGGGATGCCTCAGCCAATATGAACTGCATTTCTACCGGTATCAGACACATCCGGCTAACTTCAAACTTCTATTACCCGCAGGAGCAGTGTGAAGAACTGGAAATGATCGAGAAGGTAGATTTGGATTTCAACATTCAATATTTGGCACATCAAACGAATCTATCTAGGCCAGATATAAAGATAGATGGCTTATTGTCACCCATAAACCTGAGGATCTCCCAAATGCAGCTTAAGTTTCTGATGGAGCTATCACAAACGATTCCTACGGCATTCACACCAGATCAGGACCAGCAAGAGCAAGAAGCCATAGAGGCGCTTCCAGGCCTTACTGGCGGCGAAGAAGCACCCGCTGGAAAACAAAACATACCAGAAGAGGCCCAAAATGTGTCTAGCTTGGCCCCAGAAATTGAACGACAGGCAGAAACATGGGTACAACTTGATCTGGCATTCAAGATTGATACTGTTGGTCTAGAACTGATACTTGCAAAAGAAGGCGAGCCAGTGGGTTCTTTGGATGATTCCAGCTTATCCAAATTCTTTCTTAGCAATACCAATGTCAAGCTCCAGATGTTAAATGACGGGTCTCTTGAAGCTGAACTGCTCATTCATTCGTTCAATGTACGAGACAGCCGCAAGAACCAGGCTAACAAGTACCGCAAGATCATGTCGCTGATCAACACTGACGTCCAGCAGCAATTCATGGCCAGTTTGTCAATGTCCGGTGGCGTGGCACGTGCAATGACCATTATGCTCACGATTGACAGTCCAAGGGTTATCTTTGCCCTGGATTACCTTTTCTCTCTTCAGTCGTTTGTCTCCGCTGCTTTTCCACCTGAACCGGAACCTGCCTCTGAGCTTTCAGAGGTTTCAGACGAAGAAGTCCCGGACTCACCTGACGCTAACGAAGTTGCTGCCAGCCCTGGAGAAGTAATGACAAATGCTACGGCTTCTAAAGAAGAGGACTCTTCAATACCAATCTCCTTCCGAGTCAATATTGTGGATGCTCAAGCAATTTTAGTAGCAAACCCGATGATTTCAAATTCTGAAGCCATAGTTCTCGGGACAAAACAGATGCTATTCTCTCAACAAAATGCTTCAACTCTGCAAATCTCCAAAGTTGGAATGTTTTTATGCCGCATGGACAAGTTTGAGACGAGCAGGCTCAGAATTTTGGACGATTTCACTCTGGAATTGTCAATGGATAGCAAGTCAAAAGGACGTGGGTGTACAATGACGAGGATTGATGTACATGTTGATCCCTTGATTCTCCGCCTGTCACCTCGAGATATTGTTCTTGCCCTCCAAATTATGAATAAGGCTTCTGAAATGACTACGCCTACTCCGCCAACAAACAATAAGGAGAAAGAAACTGCCACTAAAGACAGCACTAGTCTTTCTACTAGAAGAAGGTCAAGAGGCCAATCAATAAGTGCTGGCACAGTCGTCCGCCCTCCCAGTACTACCCCCCGTTCGATGGTGCAACAGTCAGCGATTATGAGGAAGGAAGAAATGTCAGTGCATATTGACGGTATACGAGTGATTCTAATTGGTGATTTGCATATGCTTCCACTCGTCGACTGGAGGGTAAAGAAATTCAATGTGGATGTTCGTGACTGGTCTGCGAACATGAGCATCGACACAACGCTTGATACCCTGATGAATGTCTACAACTTCTCCAAATCTGGGTGGGAACCGTTAATTGAGCCATGGCAACTTGGATTCCACTTGTCAAAGGAGATGGCTCCGGACGTGTTGTCTGTCGAAGTTTACTCACATAAAAGTATGGAGCTCACCGTCACTTCTGCGACCATTGCATTAGCAAACAACACGCTCCAATCATTATCCACTACAGAAGACGTACTTTCAAAACCTAGAGGTATTGATGCACCTTACCGAATGCGAAACCATACCGGCTTTGATCTCCGAGTATGGGCGAGCTTTCACAACGGCGAGGAGGGACCAGCTGCACTCCTGGCCGATGGCGAGGAGCTTCCTTGGAGATTTGAGGATGCTACCACTATGCGTGAGAGCTTGGCTCTAGAGGGCAGCGTTGGCTTGGTTGGAATTAAGCTGGAGGAAAGTGGATTTGACAGCATCAACCGGATTCCTCTGATCCGAGAAGGAGAGACTCTGTACAATTTGAAACCGAGACAAGACAAGATTATGCATCGGTTGTTGGTAGAAATCAGACTGGGCAGCGACTATATCAAATATATAACTTTCCGATCGCCGCTCCTTGTCGAGAACAATACACAAATACCACTCGAAATTGGTGTATTCAGTCCGGAAGAAGGACACCTGCTAAAGATAGAAAAGGTCCCGCCTGGAGATTGTCGCCCAGCTCCGGTTGGCTCGGATGCATACGTGCGTTCCATTCTCGTGCGCCCAGACCAGGGTTTCGGCTACGACTGGTCAACTGAAAGGCTCTTTTGGAGAGACCTCCTGAAATTGCCTACCAGAACTCTCAAATGTAACAGCGAGAGCGGGCAGCAATCTCCTCCATTTTATTTCCGGGTGCATGCAACATTTGACAAGAATGACCCAATTCACAGCGTATACCCTTATATGCGTGTTCGGCTAACTGCGCCTCTTGAAATCCAAAATCTGCTGCCATACGACTTTAAGTACCGCATATATGACAGAAATACGCGCAAGGATTGGACGAACTTCCTTCGAAAGGGTGGGACCAGCCCTGTCCATGTTGTTGAGCTATCTCATCTTCTACTGCTTAGCATAGATATGGAAGACACAGAGTTCCGACATTGCGAGTTTGCGATTATTAACGGTACTCCTCAGGATGACTTCCGTAAGGAGCACATGCTGTCTATTAAAGATGAGAAGGGAGCTGAGCTGAAGTTGAAGCTCCATTATTTCGCAATTCCAGAGAGTGGGGGATCTTTCAAAGTTTCTGTCTACAGTCCTTATTTGATATTAAACAGGACTGGTTTAGATATCAACCTTCAAAGCAAGACTATGTTCCAATCTACGCGATCCGCAACCGGTCGTTCTATCAAATCGGATGGATCAAGTGGCGTTCGGAAAGCTGTTCCATACATGTACTCTTATCCCACGAATGACCGCAAAAATCGGTCAATCATCAAGGTCGAGGGCTCTTCGTGGAGCAAACCCCAAAGTTTTGAGGCTATTGGAAGTACCTTTGAAGTGGTGTTACCCGCTATGAATGGTAAAACAGAGTATCATGCCGGAATATCTGTTGAAGAAGGGACTGGCAAATATAAGATTACGAAGGTTGTGACAATCGCTCCCCGTTTCATTCTTAATAACAAGCTGGGCGAAGATCTTATTGCCCGTGAACCCGGATGTTCCAACGTTCTCAGTTTAAAGTCTGGTGACCTGGTTCCACTTCATTTCCTCAGGCAAAATGCTGACAAGCAGCTATGCCTCTGTTTCCCTGGAGTCAATAACCAATGGGCCTCTCCATTCAATATCTCCGACATTGGAACGATTTATGTCAAACTTGCTAAGGCTAACCAACGCCAAAAGCTCCTCAGAATAGAAATTCTGATGGAAGCGGCAACCATATTCTTGCACATAAGTATGGAGATTAAGCATTGGCCATTCTCAGTGCGCAATGAGAGCGATTGTGAATTTCTGTTTTACCAGGCCGTATGTTCCATCCCCAGTAAACGATTTTAGTTGCTGTCCTAACACTGTGTAGAATCCAAACGTCGCCGAAGACGAGGAAGACCGAAGCAGTGGCTGGAGACCTGTGCGGTATCGCCTTCCTCCTCGGAGTATCATGCCGTATGCTTGGGACTACCCGGCTTCTAAGCACAAAACACTGGTGCTTGTCTGTCGTGGCAAGGAAAGATATATCAAACTTGCTGAAATTGGCAACCTGATACCTATGAAACTCCCGCCAGGACAGGAGAACGCCGAGTCAAAGATCATCGACATCCGAATCGAAGCTGAAGGCCCAACGCAGATACTAGTATTATCGAATTATAGGCCTTCTAAAAGTATTTATCGTCAGCAAAAACCGACGGTTTCGCAAGGCAGTGTCTCTACCGGGTTTGAAGTCAAACAAGTCAATACCGATATCAATTTCAAGGCCCAGCTGCGCTTGAGTGGAATTGGAGTTTCATTAATTAATAAGAACCTGAAGGAGCTTGTCTATGTCACATTTCGGGACATTGAGGTTAACTACAGCGAATCGAAGCTTTACCAGACAATAGGAACCACCATCAAATGGATCCAAATCGATAACCAGCTTTACGGCGGCATATTCCCGATTTTGCTTTATCCCAGTGTTGTTCCGAAAACTGGTAGGGAAATGGAGGCACATCCGATTTTAAATGCGAGCATTACCCGCGTGAAGGATGATTCATATGGGGTTCTCTATATTAAATATGCCTCCATTCTCTTGCAGCAAATGACTTTGGAGCTTGATGAGGATTTCATTTTTGCCGTACTCGATTTCGTGAAAGTCCAAGATTTGACATGGTCTGACGAGCAGGAATCCCACTTTGACGAGGAGCTTGGTATTCCAGAGCCCAAAGACGAGGATCAGGGTACAGGTGTCTACTTTGAGCTGCTTCATATACAGCCGATGCAGCTGGACTTGTCGTTCGTGCGGACTGAGCGCGTCAATGTGGAAGACACGATGGAGTCATCTAACCCATTGATGTTCGTCGTCAATGTGATGACTATGTCTATGGGAAATGTCAACGATGCTCCTGTTCGATTGAACGCCTTGATTTTGGAAAATGCCAGAATATCTCTCCCAGTACTTCTGACGAATATGACTAACCACTATACTCAAGACTTTCTAAGACAATTGCATGTCGTGCTGGGGTCAGCCGACTTCTTGGGCAACCCTGTGGGCTTGTTCAATACGGTCAGCTCGGGCGTTGCAGATATATTCTACGAGCCATACCAGGGATTGGTAGCGGATCGACCTAATGAACTTGGCCTGGGTATTGCCAAGGGCGCTACGTCCTTTGTTAAAAAATCTGTATTTGGGTTTTCCGACAGTCTCACGAAGTTCACTGGAAGCGTTTCGAAAGGTCTCGCTGCCGCAACTCTTGACAAGGAATTTCAGGATCAAAGACGAATGTCCAAAGCTCGTAATAGGCCCAAGCATGCCCTCTATGGTATCACAGCAGGTGGAAGTGCTTTTGCATCAAGCATGGCCAGTGGTATCGGGGGCCTGGCCCGTCACCCACTTGAAGGCGCCGAAAAAGAAGGGTTTCCAGGCTTTATGAAGGGTGTTGCCAAAGGCGTTTTGGGGCTTGCAACGAAGCCTGCAATCGGTGCATTCGATCTGGCTTCTAGTAAGTTATTTTCTTACCATTTTATGTGTCTAACTGTAAGTCTCGCTAACTGTAAATCGTAGATCTCGCTGAAGGTGTTCGCAACACCACGACCGTTTTCGACCCCGAAGGACTGGATCGTGTTCGCCTTACCCGATTCATCCCCATGGACGGCATCGTTAGGCCATATTCTCAGCGCGAAGCTCTGGGTCAGTTCTGGCTCAAAACCACCGATGACGGCAAATATTTTAACGAAGACTATATTGCACATCTGGAATTTCCGGGCAAGGATATGCTCGTCCTCTTAACCTACAACCATATTATGCTTGTTAGATCGAAAAAACTGGCGACAGAATGGGATATCAGGTTAACAGATATCCAGAAGATCTCGAAGGAGCGGACAGGAATGAGTATCACGTTAAAGGGCGGAGCGAATGGCCCGTTTATTCCGGTACAGGAGGAGAGTTCAAGGAATTGGCTGTATAAACAGATTGCTATTGGTGAGTTGGGACATGTTTCAAGAATATTGTTTTCTGTTTGTCTCATCAGGGCAGCTTCGCTGACTAACTTATTTACGATACTCGCAGCTGTCAACGCCTTCAATGAGAAATATAGCGCAAAGGGATAGGATATCCATGTCGAACAGCTCTTTCTTCAAGCATTCCTGCTTGATGGGAAAGGTTATGTTATGATTCATTGATTTATGAAATTGTTATGAGTGCTATTTACCCTGGTCTTTAATTTTTTTTTTTTTTTTTTTTTTTTTTTTTTTTTTTTTTTTTACATTGCATAGATTGGATTTCGGCTGTCACGGAGACAACTCTTCCTTTTTTATACAGGCATGATTCGTCTATTCTGCGTTTGCATACTCCATACATAGCGGCTTAGCCCCTGCTCCTTTATTATGCTTTTTCTTGTCTGTCTCCTCATTGATGGTTGGATACTGTGGTGGCAATAAATAGAATGAGATCAGACAATTCTCTTCTTGAGTTTTTGTGTGTTATCATGAGGTCTGTAAAGCAAAAGGATGTTGAAATATGTAAGATAATTTTGTCTTCGATGCTTTAGACGCACACCTCGTACGGAGTAAATGTATTAATGATAAGATACGAGCTAAGAAACGAGTTGCAGAACTGTCTTAAGAACCCCCCAAAAATGGTCTCAACTTCGCGGTAAGTATAGACCATAACACGCTAGATAACAATGTTATGGTATGCAATCTATCTTGGATATATTCCACAAAGGCACCAAAGGAGAATGCCTTACCTCCCTTCAGCCTTCGCAACCAATCCAGCATCTAAGCCCACTGGCTCCCAAACTTCCCTTGCTTTCCTATTCTGCGCCCACACCACGTCTCCCTTAAGATAAACCAACACACCTCCCTTCCCGTTCGCACTCGCAGTTATTCTAAACAGCGGCAGACCGCTCTGCACATGTGCTTCGCGAAGTGGGATCATGAGTAAGCCCTCGTCAGCACACCATTCTTCAACAACGTCTCTGAATGTAGGCTCCTCGATACGAGCAGGTCGAGGGGGGGCAGGTTTGGGTGCTGGTTCTTTGGGAATATGATGATGTCTCCCGTGAATTTGTTTCTGCAGATCACGTTGTTGCTCTTTGCTGCTTCTTGGGGGCGGAAGTTCTGTCTTGGCTTTGTCGCCAAGGTCAAGCGCTAGATTCATCATCTCAAGGCCTCGATTCCACTCTTCACCGACTTCGTCCATGGCGTTAATGTCTTCTGGGATTTGCGACTTCCACCATGTGAACCACTGGCCGACTTCTTCGTAATTGGGGTCTGATGTTAACCAGAGATGTAAGACGGAGTGCCATTTGGGGAAAAATTCAGCGCCGAGTAGGACGGCAAAAACGTTGGGTTTGAAATAGGGTTTCCACTTCATCACGTCCTCGAAGGCCGCCAGGTCTTGATCTTGCGGGTTGACGTCGAAATGCTCGCGTAAATGCCTTGCTAACTTGGGTAATAGATGGTTTCGAAGTGCAACATCAAATTCAGAACCGAGAATATCTTTCCACAGGTCAATATCACCGAGCAATCCCTTGCTGAGGTCCCACTTGTCTAAAACACTGCGAAACTTGCGCTTTGTATCCGATAAGATACCGCTTGGTGCTTTTGGGTCCGTATGTTGATCGCCCAAATAACGTAGCCAGTCAAAAAGGAACCAGGGAAACTGTTCCGACGATTTGTCGCGCCGTCTACTTTTTTTGGGCTTCCACTCCTTTATTGCATTGCTGAGCTTTGGGACGATGACTTGATCAAGAATGTTAGAGAGGACAAACTCGGGTATGATCTCCTTCCATGAATCGATCAGAGATGTTGCAGGGTCCGGATCGTGTACGTTCCAGTCGTTTACAAGGGCAGATCGAACGCGAGGAAGCCAGATGGTGTAGAAAAGAGTCTCGTAAAGAGTGGTGGACTGCCTGAACTGATGGTCATACTGGTCGTCCTCATCACCCTTATTCAGAGTCATGAGGCGATGAAGTCGCTGAAAATTTGTGACCAGATAGTCTGGTCTGCTTAGCGGCTCCCATTCTTCCATGGATTGTCGGAACAACGGCTGGACGGCGGCCACCGCGACTTCGGATAAGCCATACTCCTCAATGACATCTTGATATTGACTTTCAATCTCTTCCAACTGTTTAGTCATTTGTTCCCATCGATCGTCAAGGCTATCTTCAAGGCTGATATTCTCCAAAGCCTGGATCGTAGAGTTCAATGATGTTAACTGCTCAAGCTTTTTCTGCGTTGTATCCATCTCTTCTACAACCTGGGCTTCCTCCGCTTCTATAAACTTCTTTCTTTCCGCAAGTCCTTTCCACTCATCAGCGAAGGCTTCCAATTCATTTCGAGCTTTTTGTGCGAGCTTGATAGCTTCTCCTTCCTCAGCGCTGACAAAATCAACTGAAGTCATTAGTCCAGCCGTCGACGTCAACAACTTTTGCTCCTTTCCAGTTGCATCAATTATAGACTTTAAAACGTTGGGGACTTCCAAGCCTGTATCCGCTTCGATCTCTCGTGCAGTTCTGTATCTCGGTCTGGGTGGACCCTTCGGGGTGCTTGTGCCACTGGCACTCCCACCTTCTCGTCTGCGGTCTTCCTTCCGCTTGCGACGACTTTGCCGCTCCTCATCCGAGCTATCTTCTAAAACCTCACCTCTCCTAGCAGCCTCGCGTTTGGCCTCCTCTTTCGCCTGGCGAGACTTTTCCTTCACTGCTCCCAAGCCGATTCCCTGCGGTCTTGAAACTTGCTCCACGGGGTTAAGAATACCCTGTCCACTTGCACCAAGACCTTGGCCTTCTACGTAGCCCATCTTTGCCATCATACGGGCAGCAAACGAGTTTGCGCCCATAGACGAGGCCGGTTTTCCTCCGGCACCTGGCTTTGGAGAGGAGGTCTTTTGATTGCGCCATGATGGGCGACTCGTAGGTTTCATAGTAGCAGGAGGCGATTGAGAACGCGATGAGACCGAGGTAAAGTTCTGAAAGCCAAATGCAGGTCTGTAGTTTGCTTCTTCGTCAACTTCAACGTCGCTGATTTTCCGTTTATGGCCAGCGAACGGGTGGCGATATGTCGATTCCATGGCTTGATTGTGGGTACAGGAAAAACCGCTTTCAGGTCGAAGAACAGGAAAGGAAAAGTTGTGCTATAGTTACCAGCATCGTCGTCGCACTGAGCTGTGCCCGCAACAGCAGAGTCTGTCTGATTGTGAAGTCTGAATAGCCTTCTACTTTATCATCTCTCATAAATCATCATCCAGGCCAGTCTCAGTTGGTTATGTAAGCATCTCTCCATCTTACATAACCGCTAGTTATGTAACTAACTAGTTAACAGGTGCTGTGGAAAAGAAAACTGTTAGGGATATCGTGCGATACCCTTAGGATTAGACTCACTCTTATATCTGGTTATGACATTTGGTAATTGGCCTTTTGCCAGATGGTCTAACAAAAACCACAGTTGCTATTTAAAGAATTAAATAATTGCAGAAATCAACATTGGGTCATGACTGGCAATATTACTGATTAATGCTGAGTTTGATCTGAGGTCTCAGGTGATGTTGAGAAGCAGCATAAAAGGAGCAATGCAGTCAACCAAAAGAGCATAAATCTATCTGGTCTACCTCTGGTGCTTCCATTTCACACACTGGCAATGCTGGTATGTCTGATAGACTGATACTACAGGAATGATCAAAAATGTGCTTGCTTATGTGGCCCTTATGCACACCTTTGTGTGGGGGTTTTCAAATGAAAAGCTACTCAGTTTTTGCCTTCTCACTTAACCTGCAGAGCATCAAAAGAGGAATGTCATGAGTGGATGAATGGAACCAGTTTGAGGCACTTCATCTGGTTGAAGCTCTGACCCAATCCAGATAATCAGGCTTTGTGAAGCAGCACAGCTCAGCCTTTGAAGAGAAGCAATTTGCAGATGCAAGGCATGAAATTTAAACAGCAACATAAAGCGAGTCACGGGCTCTGAGATTCTCTGGCCTCTTGATCCAGAATCACCAAGTCAATTTCCCGTTCTCCTGAATTTCCTTTCCTTAACTCAAGTATTGATTCATTGTATCCAACTCTGTTTGCTCTATTGTTAAAATGCATTTCAGTCTGCTATATCTCACTGTCACAGTCACCGCAACTTTCCCAGGCGGATCTCCAAGGAATGCCATACAACAGTCTATATGAAAGACACTGTGTGGAAGGAAAAAGCACCAATTTGTGGAAGGTTCAGACGGGAGGAAGTCTGTCATTTCAACTAAGGATGTATCCATCAAGAGACCCTATGAGACCAGACAGATCACCAATGAGTGCGAAACTACATATGGAAATGGGTGCATTTTGGGCCATAAAGTCCTTTGGTGCAAAGCAAAGCGTAAGTTGGGTCTGTTGCATTGCTCTATTCCTATCCATACACAATGTCTTACTGGATCTGTGTGGTAGAGTTTGGCTAGCAAGTCTGAGCAATTACTTTAGCCAAAGTCCTCTCAGGCATGAATAGATCAAATCTTGATTCCATGCTGAATCTGCTTTTCCTTCTCTGTTCATATTTCAACATCATCCTTCCTACTTTGTTGGATAAAACCCATGTGAGAGATGGAGAAGTGCGGGAGGGCTGGAGAGATTGTTAGGTGGATGTTGACATTATTTTACTTTGCACTATATTTTGGATTCTTTCAGTATTCAGGCACAGAACCATGCTGTGGAATTGCAGAGCTTCAAGGTTGTCTCTGATGATGGATACATACAGACAGTCATGTGCATTTTGCTTCTCCACGGGCCTGCAATACTCTTTGTGTTTGGGGAACCAGCCTTATAGCTTGGATTGCATAACCTGCATGAAATAAAGAATGATAAGACTAGTTTTGCAGGTCAAACCACTGAAGAAAACAGGTCTCCACCTGGAAAGAGGCTACATCAAGGTGTCAGGATGGCAGACAGAATTGGCAACAAGGATCACAGTCAACAGATCTCTCTCTTTTTGTTTTAATTGCATTGCAAATATGTACTTTAAGGCCATGATGTGACTGATATAATTCTTGCAGTACACAGCAGCAAGATGAAGAACATCATGGGTTAATGTGAAACATATAGCTAACTTGCTGGTTGATTGAAAAGACTGCAGCACATTTATACATACGTGCAAGATATGCCTGGCAGTGAAGTTGAATCCCATCAGTTAGAACCTGAAATTCATTGGCATTGTAAACAGGGAACATCGAATAGCTGATATGGGTGGAAGACAGTAAGCAGGTCCCGATAAGGTCATTCTTCTTGCTGTTGATTTTGCTTGGCAAATGAGGAGTAAACTCGTCTTCCACCATGCGCACAGTGAGGTAAAATCTCTCTGCAAACGGAGCCCTTCAGGGTGTATTTTCGGCTCTGGTCCAGAGGAGCAACTGAGCAGAAATTTGGAGATATAAAGTCTCAGGGTCCATTCAGGTTCTTTGAATTCTCCATCTTCATCTGTCCCATTGGGATATATTCTGGTTCTTGATGTCACAGGCCAAAGGATATTCTTCGAGTAGGGCGGGGGTGCTTTTGAAATTTGCGGCAACATACACATTCTACTACATGCCCGTGTGTTTTCGCGCTTGGTCGAAATAGACTGGTATCATAAAAGGGTCGTTGCTGCACTATGGCTGGTTGTTCGAGTTGAGGCTAATCGAATCAAAAGGTCATGAGAGGCATTATCCCAGTCTCCCCAGACAGTCTTCTTTTCCAGAGTTGTAATCGATCTGTGGAGGAGATGTAAAAAACGAAGTCATCAAGAAAGGTACGGGGATTCCAGTGTCAAATGATCTGACCTCTACCCATGCAGAGATGCTTTACCACCAGGGGCTAGGCAAGGAGTTGAGCCCATGCTTGCCACTTCTGCTTCGGTAACTAGTTATGGTTTGCAGTTAGTTGATTGCCTGCATCTTCCTTTCTTTTCTTCTCCATGGGGTTTTGGAATATGGCCCAGCCCGAACCCATGTCATTCTCACCTCTATTCCATATTCTTACCTGAAGAGAGGCACTTAGGCCCATGGAAACTATCGACAGGCCTTGAGCACTCTGCCCCGTATCAAGCCCTTCTGTAGATCCGTGCCCCTTGACTCTGACACGCAGGTGATTTGATCATGAAAGCAAGGTTGCTGAAGAAGAGAATGAACCGCTCGCTGATTGCAAGTAGTGGGAAGACGTTGAGATACAAGGGGAGGCATTCTGGTGCTTGATTAGTCACCGGGTGGAGAGCTCACTATTTTGCAGCCAGTCTGGACCCATGACTTCATAGGTTCCTCGAGGTTGAAAAAGAACTTCAATTCGATTTGCACTTCTATATAAATACATTCTCCTCTCATTTTTCATGTCTTCTTCTCGCTCAAGTAACAGCGCATACAGTCTCCAGCAATCACAATGGCTACAACTGCTCTCCGCTCCTCGCTAGCCGGCACCACATTGCGTGCCGGTGTTTCTACAACTCGTGTCAGCAGAGCCGGCCTCTCCGCGATTCTCGGATCCCGTTTCTTCGCTGCCAAAGCTACGCTTCCTGATCTGCCCTGTACGTCCTCACAATGCACCGATACCCCTTCCTTCTATGCACCTTTTTCCAATTGAAAATCGAGGAATGCTAACTCCCTCCCTTTCCTCGATCCCTAATCAGACGACTATGGCGCTCTCGAACCCGCCATCTCCGGCAAAATCATGGAGCTCCACCACAAGAAACACCACCAAACCTACGTCAACTCCTACAACGACGCCGTTGAAAAGCTCGCGGAGGCCCAATCGAAAGGCGACATCCAAACCCAAATTCCGCTTCAGTTCTTGACCAACTTCCACGGCGGTGGCCACCTCAACCACTCTCTTTTCTGGACGAATTTGGCCCCCCGGAAAAACGGCGGTGGTGTGCCGCCAAGTGGTCCGCTTGCCAAGGCCATTGATCATGCGTACGGCAGCTTGGATGAGTTTAAGAAGAAGTTCAATGCCGCTTTGACCGGGATTCAGGGGAGCGGCTGGGCTTGGTTGGTCAAGGATAAGGAGACAGGGAACATCATAATCAAGACTTATGCTGTGCGTCGTGTGAATTTTTCTTTTCGCGTTTCCTGGTTTAGCAGTTGAAACTAACGGCTAGGTGTTAGAACCAAGACCCTGTTACCGGTCAATTCATTCCTCTCCTTGGTATTGATGCCTGGGAGCACGCATACTAGTTAGCTTACCCCATTCCTCCCTATTCTATTTTGCTTTGTTTTTTCTAACCTAAATTCAACTCTAGTCTTCAGTATGAGAACCGCAAGGCAGAATATTTCAATGCTGTCTGGGATGTTGTGAACTGGAAGACAGTTGAGAAGAGATATGCTTAAAGACAAAGGCAGTTCTGTGTATTTCGGGCTCTGTAGCAATATGTAAGTTACTACAAACAAGAGGTTTAATTGTGACGCCTTTTTGTTTTCAGGCTTCACAGAATATCAAAACTTCTATAGCATTTATGTCACATATAGGATTTCCCGGTTGATTGCGTAGCATAAGGATGGGTTTCATCTTCATGATCGAAAAATTCTGATATCGTGGTTATCCAGACTTTGACTCTGTTTATTTTTCATTTATTATGTGTTTTGAGTCTCACAAAACAATTGTCCCAAAGATGCCTAATGAGTTTGAAGGTTTCAAAACATTTCAACATCATTAACATTAACATCAACCTCATAGTGGCCAAGGCATGCATGTATGCGGGGAAAATAACACCACCTGGAGTACTGGTTAATTGTACAAAAAAGGTACTATGTAAGAATAGAAAAGACGGACATAAAAAAGGTAAAAGGTCACCAATAGCATGTATAATACATGTCAGAACCATCGTTAGCAAATGGGAACCGAGATGAAATATGTATATTGAACCAGCATAACTCATATCCGGCCCGTAATAGGGGCACCGCATGTCAGATTCCATAGCACTACATATCGTGTGCTAACATTGTTCAAACTGAGGTCACTTCCCCTGCCAATGGGTGTCGAGGCCTGCTTTGAGAAGTTAAGCTCTCCTTGGAGGAAGCCCCGCCAATATTAGGATTTAACGGTGAACTCGGCCTGAAGCGTGAGCTCGATGCAAAACCCCACGCCGAGTCTGGACGGCCCGACGGCTGAGAGAATACTCTTATTCCCCGCTTTCCTGGTACATGAATACTTTTGGGACCTTTTAGCCATGTAAAAAGGCCAAAGGATCCACGGCGGTTGTGTTTGATGTTCTCCATGCTGCTGGAGGTGCGGGGTCGTTGGGTGATCTCAACTTCTGGCATGGAGTATGTAGAAAGAGGACGCGGTCTGGAGCTTTGTTGGGTGATAGACGATGAATCGAACTTCACGCTATGACAGCGAGCAGTGTTGGGTCGTATACTTCTCGGATCAGTAGAAGATGATAGTATTGCTTTTTCGGCGAGAGCTGGTCCTGGATAGTTGTTAGACTTAGAACGACCGAAAAGGCGAAAAGCGAGCCCTCTGCGCGTTTGGGAGGTCTTTTGATATGGTGGCGCCAGCCTGTTACGTCGAATTCGACTAGTAGGTAAAGGAGGCAGTTCAGCGTCAAGTTGCTCGTCCGGGCCATGTACTCCTATGGAGTCACCGTATTCTGCATTTTCATGGACGTATGTGTTCCGGCGAGTGCTAGTATCCTTAACAATAGGTAATGCGGCCTCTAGCCAATCTTGTGGAGTCAAGATATCCGAATTAGACACGTCTCTACTGCCAGATATGTCCGACAAGGCTAAGTCTGTCGGTATCGGTCCAGTTGAAGGGGTATGTCTGTGTTTTACTGGATTCGTATTTCCGTTCGCACTTGTCCAGGTAGAATTCTTGTCGTGCTTTTCAAGATCAGCTTCGTTTAGATGGATTTTGCCCGCACGAGGGTCAGATACGTGATGGCCGCGGTCAGTCGAAGTGTATAAGCTCTTAAGGCTGCTTTTGCCGTTATTCCCTAAACTACCATGATTCCATGATTCAATGCCATTCAGCAGAGCAGTATCGGCCGTACTAGGGCGGGTCGTTATATTCCCAGCTGATGTAGGACGGCCCACAGAGTCAGCACTTGTTACTGAAGAAACAACATGACCGCGCCCATATTGACTTCGTTCTACAATGATGCTCTGGTTGGACCGATTTCTGGGATATATGAAGGACGTGCTCATGGTATCAGGAGTTGGCGGTAGCCGTCCTGTAAACATAGTTTCGTTGCCAGTTGCTTCAAATTTTGAGCCTCTCGAACTGTGTTGGCCATTGAATGCGGGTCCGAGTTTTGGTTGGTATCGCGATACGGCTGAGACATTTTGTGCTTCACGGTTTGTATGAGTCTGACCCTCAGGGCAGTGAAGAGACGCATTAGGTGGAATCCATTCCTCAATCCGTGAGAATTTACCGTCAATATCCTCTTCCATTCTGCTCGTTTCCGTATCTGAGTGTTGAACCTTGTCTGCATAAGAGGTTATATTGAGCATTTGAGGTTTGCTTGGTTGTATGGGGCTTAGAGACGGGTCCAAATCACTGCACTCGCTCAATGCACTTAGCCTTGGTGAGTCTAATACTTCTGATTCATGGCCTGAGAATATGCTGAGCGCCCGCGGTTTGTTTACATCCTCGATGTATATACTTCGCAAGACACTTGTATTTTCGCTGTGGTCCTGGAGAAAAGATGGTTGGCGTCGCGTATGTCGAGAAGACGAAATGCGCGAGCGGCGAGACTTTGCAGAAGTCGTACCCTTCCACGATGAGGATCGGTCTGGTACATCAATCATCGGCGTGTTCTTTGGTGTCTGAACTTCTTCGAGCGTCTCAGTAGATAAGACCAAATCTTCATTGCGGTAAGGATCTGGCTTGGACGTCTGCACTTCATTCTTGCACTCGATATCTTTGATCGTACGTTCCAAATCGCATATTAGTCCGACCGCTTCGTATAGACCCTGATTGCGCTTTTCAATATCTTGCCGCAGCTTCGCATTGGCATCTTGCAATTCGGTCTGTACAGCTTCTAGTTGTAGTACCCGCGCTTCTAACTCGGCCATTCGCTCTAGTTTCTGTTTCATGGCATCCATCTGCTTTGCCCGGTGAACAATCTCGAGTTTCAAGTCGAAGATTTCTTTGTTTATTTTTGATACGTACTTTAAACATTATCAGATCATGTCCTTAGAAGGGAGCAACGATAACCAGCAACTCACCTGGTCCATCTCCCTGACGCCCATTTCTGTTGCCTCCTTCAAACCAGCAGAAAGAGCGTTGTGGAGCTTATGGTTCTTTTCTAAAGCGGAACCACTTTGTGAAGAATCAACGCGGTTCGCTGTCGACAGGCCATCGCTCGCATTTTCTGGTAAAACCGGTGGACGTGATCCTCGAACCGCCCGTTGTTCCTTGATTAGATTTTGGAGGAGGGAGGAAGTCGGGTTCACGTAATGAGGGGTGGAACAAGTTCCTGAACAGAGTCAGCCACAGTTAGCTCTTCTTTTCTTGCATTAATCGCGTGAGAAGTCATGCAGAATTTTTCGGGGTGAACAGGCTCGACTCACTTTGCGGAGTTCTTGGTTGGTGAATCCCAGGGGAAGAGTAGCCATGGAGCAGATTCTGGGGATCTATACAAACAGATTAGAAGGCTGAATCGGACAGTTGTGACAAGGTGAGTGCTACCTGCATGAACCCCACTCAGAGATCCCTTCGATACATGAAAGGAAGAACGCCTTGGTCTTCGCTGTGCAATGCCTTCAGGTGTTGCCGACCGGTCTTTGGGTGGCTGATTGTTAGATTTAGGAACTGCTGGACTGGCTTATGCGAAAACTCACTCGACTGATATTCCTGGGCTTCCCAGTCATGCGCAGCTCTAGAAGGCTTAGAATGTGTAGGCGAAGAACCTGAGTATATATGGGAATGCCGCTTCTGCTGGATAAACCCCATTTTCTGTCTGCCAATTGCAAGGGAACGAATGATCTGAGAGGTCTGGTATTGTGTCTCGTTAAGTAGGTTGCAGGGAAAAGATCATGGTGGCAGTATCTGGAGTAACTATAGTTGATTTTGTGATGTAGGAGAAGCGGGAAGTCTCTCAAGCAATAGAAGTTGGAGTGAATGCGATTGCCGACAGAAGAGACTCAAAGTTGCGACACTACATCACTCTTGTTTCCAGTTGAAGGTAAATCAGTTCCAGAGGCCAGCAAAAGCAATTGACATCCCAAACAGTGGTGATGACTGCACTGGCTTTCTCAGGGGCAGCAACACCTAACCAGGGGCGGGGAATGATGTGCGTCAACTGTAGCGTGTTGGGGGGGGCTGGCGAATCCCATGTGGAGATAACCACCTAACATATGTATCAATCCAACGATAATGATAATGATGGCTGGAAATTTCTTTAACCTCACACTAATAGTTAAGTGCTGTTCTCCACCTTTTGCGGATCTGCTCATTTCAACTGAAAAATACTTTCATACTCGAGAAGAGCACTTGGGATTTCACCAACATCAAGCCTGCTCCTCAAAGGGCATGTAACTATTTACGGTGCGTACATGGCAGAGCAAGCAAGCTATCCATGCCTTGATATGAACTGTTTCTATTTCTTCTGGGTTGTGAAACCCTGTCTTCAGTATGAAGCTGTTCACGCTAGCTCCTCAGCAAGGGGTAAAGCTGAAGCATTGGTACGAAGTTCGAACAGATTTTCTCCGCTTTGACCTTGCCAGTCCCTCGAGCTCTGACTAACTTTTCCTTGCCGTGTTTGATCGTTGTGCGTCTTGAAATTATGGCAGACTACAGTTGCTTCAGACACTATTTGATACGCCATAGAGCTCGTATTCTTGCTTCGAAAGATAATACTCTATGTATGCATAGCAACTACTCGAGTCTTCGGCTGTGCAAAGAAAGATCTCTCCAAAGTCTTCATTTGGAGAATTGCGTTCTAAACTGAGATAATGGTCTCCTATATTTACGAGAATTCAAGAAAGGACGAAAGCACTTCGAACAGAAGCTCGCTGATACGCCAGACACCAGTCTTGTAAATATGTCAAACCCGCGGTAAAGAAATCCTCGAGAAGTATCAAAAAGTCCTTACGTCAGAGGTTCACTGCTTCCTCTTCGCTTCTCCGGTCCAAATGCGAACATCCTTCGCACTATCATGAGCAGCTCGAAACACTGCATCATTGCATATCAGCCGCATTCCGTGCACTTCGCAAGAAAAGGACTTTGGCGAAGGCATTCCTTTGAGAAATAGTTGCACTTACGCTGTCTTTCCGTTTCATCTAATCCGCGGAGGAATTCAACCCCGCCTCCCAATGCTCCTGTTGGATTATGAGCATGGTCCGCAATTTGCATCGCACGCTTTTTAAATGTCTACTGAAATAGTAAGCAAATGTTTCATAAAAAAATTTCCGGAATTGATTTCCAGGGAAAAAAAAAATTCAATGAACATTGCTTACATCACTAAGAATCTCTACCATCTCTTCTTCCTCAAACAACTGCAGTATTTTCACGCCCAACCTGTAAAAATGCGACGCCAAAGATCGGAGTTCCACCGTTCGTGGATCAGCCTTGAGCGCGTTCATGACCGGCTCCGATAGGGCGCCGGGGAGATCCAGAGACACCAACGGATTAGAGCCGGCCTTGGCCCTGTCGATACTCAATTCTGAGCATTAATTCACACAATCGAGATCCGTCTTCAGCAGGGTAGAACATACCCCACAGCAAGCATTACTCCCAGCCATAAAGGAACATCTAACCGCGTGCCGGCTTTGATCTAGGAAGCCCTAGGGTCAATATAGCATCCCTGGTTTCAGGAGGGTCTTTTTTTCCTTCATAAACAAGTAGAAGCTCACATCTTCGCCCACATTGCCATCGAGAAACCCCAGCCCTGGAACTTCCAGCTCGAATGTGCAGGGCAGTTTCTAGATTGCGACCGGATACGTGATCAGCTACGCATACAATTGAACCAATCGATACTTAACATACTTGGGCATCTGTAAGAATTTCATCAATGTCATAGTACGCCATGATAAGGAATTGGAGATAG
The DNA here is from genome assembly GCA_029449355.1 of Emydomyces testavorans. Lineage (NCBI taxonomy): Eukaryota > Fungi > Ascomycota > Eurotiomycetes > Onygenales > Nannizziopsiaceae > Emydomyces > Emydomyces testavorans. The sequence continues at coordinate 2,246,251 of CP120630.1, read as the reverse complement.
GAAAAGCAAAGCGTCAAGTTTCCATTCACACAAACGCTTCTTTTAGGATCAGTCCGACATGCTGGCGAGGCCAGGGCCCGGGTGACCGAGGACGCGATATCACGTGAGAATTTTAACTCGAGCCCTTGTCGGCCTGGGAACTCCATAGCAGAGATCTGAGGTTTTGGACACAATTTGAGATTGTCTTTGCAACCATATTCGCTAGTTATTGTTGAAGAGATAATAAGTATCATTCAGAAGCCTCGAATCGTTCCCCTAAACAATGCTTCACCTCATCCAGTCTTTGATATTTTCTTTCATTCCTACTTGAATACCACAACTCATACCACCATGGTAGAGTGCGGTTCTGAGCGAATGTTTGCAGGGGCTTCAAGAGCAGTCACGTTTTGAGCAGGCAAAGCAGTGCCAGAGTGATTCTCTTTGATGATGGTATTATTTTCAAAGCCGGTTACAGAGTTCTATCATCTGAAGAAGCGGCCACGGTACTTGTGAAAAAGCATACGGATATTCCGCTCCCCGAGGTATTCGTCGCAACATACACTCTCGAGGAAGGTCGACAAGCTATGAGTGTAATCCCCGGTATGCTGAAACATGCCTGGGACACTTGGATGATAGCTCAAAGTGACATCTCTGCAAAGACCTTTGGGCAATGATTCAGCAACTTCGCCAAATCCCAAAACTTCTCAGGTTAAAACACCTTGTCCTTTGTCTTGCTGATGGCTCCGGTAGCCAGGACCTCATAGTTCGGAAACAGGACTAAGAGGCTAGGCATCCAATATTAGCTGATAATGCTGCCGTGCGGGAACGCATATACCAATGCTACCATGAGTGCAACGGGCGAAAATATGAAAAATGCATTTTGAGACCCTCTGTTTATGAGATTGGCAAAAATGGATGGTCCTCACAGCTCCCAAGAAGTGGGACATCAATGGCATTATGGCGGCAAGAGGGATGATATTCTCCTAGTGGAATCTGGTTTCAGTGATCACAAGTTTGAGTGATGGTTCACTTTTTATGAACACCACAATCATAATATATAACTACATCATAGCCACATCATGCTATAGCTGCTGGTCCAGAGCTCATATGTCTCTTGGAAAGCTTTGGAACAGTATGACACCAGGCAGTTCCGAAAGTCAGCTTGGTCTTTACCAATAAACTCTCTCTCAGGAACAGTGCTACATCCTTCAATATTTCATTCCAGGGCCCACAATGATGTTCTGAGAGTAAGAGTTTCATCTTAAATACTACCTCCACATCTCCTGCATTTGTCGAAACATTGAGGCTGTCCCAGCTAAACTGTTTGTCATGGAAACCCATAAGCAAAAGCAGATGATTGCTGCCTTGTACAGCATTGTGATCCTTCCTGCCTCTAGTATTGTGGGCCTTGGAACAACTTCTGTATCTCCAAAGGCTGCTGTGTCATCTTGAACTGCTGCCCAAATGCCAATTGCGACATGGTAAGGCTGATAAACCTTGAATGTGGGTTCTGAAAGCACAATTTTGAGACTGATATCGGTCCAAAACTATTAAGGAAGAGAGGAATAGCGTCTCTACTCCAGATGGGGGAGTAGGAACACAATTCTCTTCCAATGAGCCCTGTTGCTTGCGGTAGCCATGCAAGGCTCTCATTATCATTTATAGAGTGTAGCTGCAACAGTATCATTGAAGATTTGATTCGGTTTGGACTTGACCATTGAAAATGGACACGCAGTGTTCATCGAGCAATCCATCGCAAACACACAACTATGTTAAGCTTGCTTCTCGACCACCAAACAATAGGACTAACATGGCATCTGAGAGTGAGTCACAAGAGTGCCATCGAGCTATGCCTGGATGATGCATTTGCCATTTTTGCAGTGCTGAAACAGTGGATACTGTTTTGGCAGCCATAGATCCAGTGTTTTCCAAAAAGCACCTGGTTTTGCAGGAGGGTAAAAAGAAACCTTTTCCATGAAGGAGTGGAAGACAGTTCCAGGAGGAATAAGAACCAGGTTGACTTTAGCATTGAAAAGTGCAATATGGATTGATCTTTTGTTAGCTATGCCATTACTGACATATGATCAAACAGAGTCACAAGATCAGAATCAGTCTTCAATGTATGAGAGAAGTGTATCATGAACATATTGACAGAACTATGTGAATGTCCTTGTCTGAATAACTAGAGCACTGTGTTGGCAAGTCAGTTGGATCTCTATTTAGTCAATCTGTGGTAGCTTGGAGGACCTTTTTATATACCTACATTCTAGTCTCTAAAAGGGGTTCAGGATACATATTTATGTCGTTTAACTATCAAGTATGCAGGGGCATGAGAATGATCACACACTGATACTGATGATTGTGCAACTGGAATGATATCCCTGATGCTAATATGTATGCAGGAGACACAGCAGATAAGAGTTAGTCTAGACTGTTCAACAAACTGCCAACAGACTCTAGGGCAGGCTGTCTTGTAACTTTGTCCTCGATAACTATAACTAATGTTGAACCGAGGATTGGCTGAAATGCGGATCATATAAATCCACTGTTCTTCCACTCCTAAACCTGACAGGCATCCCCCCTCCTGTGTGAGTTGAAATATTTTAGCGAGTCAACAAATCGACGTCCAGATTCTGCTATCATGACTTGTATTTCCCTTTATCCTCAGCAATTGGCCACTTTCAGGGGCCGTTAATCTTTTCGACAAGGATGAAATCTCTCCCTTGACTCTTCAAATCGAACAATCTCATCACTTTGAAACCGGAGCCCTACGCGCTGTGACCTCGTGACTGCATCTTGTTGCTGTTATCTGCAACGCTCGCACTCTGACCAGCTCATTGTTAAACCCGCTCATCTCTGCTGACAGCCTGACGCTGTTCGTGGAATATCTATCGCTTTGACAGCATGACTTACAATGCCATTTCCCAGAATGACGGTGACGCCGCTTCGAACGTGTCAGATTCAGATGCCTCGGATTCCTCTCCCCTCCCGAAAAGCTCATTCAAGCCTCTCTCCATCGACTTTGAAAATTTGGGCGGCTCTATGTTTATGAACACTGCTAAACCCGAAAAAACTAAGTCCATATCATTGAAATCGGTGATACGTTCCCGAGGGGCGTCGACTACAAGCTATGATGTGCTGGAAGACGACGACTACCAAGTTGCGGATGCAGACCGAAGATTGAAGCGTGATTCTCATGTGAAAGATGCGCAGGTGGAAGGAGCCGCCAGCGTTTGCCGACCTACCCCGACAAACCCCAAGTCCGCTTCCCCTGATCCTTTAGAACCAATATTGCAGAGTCCCAATAGCGACGGCCCTGCGTTGTGCCACCCGACACCTGATCTTCAGTCTCTGCAAGGAGCATATGTTGGAAACGTGGAACGGTTGGAAAAAACGGCCGAACGCCTTAGTTTGGCATTGGAGAACGAACAAAGGATTGGAAAGCTGGAATTGGGGCAAGAAATATCGCGTCTTGGATCTCCAATAGGGTCGTTCTCGTCAAGATCACGAAAGCAGTCTGCCGGTTCGCGAACAGGGCCGGTGGGAACAAAATCTAGTGCTCACTCTCCAGGTGGACATACTTCGTCTCCACGACAGTCCATGCAGTCTTCGCCCTCTTCTCAAATTGCCTCTCGTTTAAGATCTGGCTCTGTTGCATCTCGCTTAGCTAAAGTTGTTGAGCCCGAAAACGAAGACCAGCCTTGCGAATCTGAGCAGGTATCCTCTGTGCTGCCGACCATACTCTCTCCGCCAGATCCACCCTCTCCACGCCCACACCGCCAACCTTCGCAATACGACGAACATAATTTGGGGGTTTCCGTTAACGAAATGGCACGTCCTGGGACTGCTGGCTCCACAGACACATACCGGCAGGCTACGACTTTGTTCAAAGACTTTGATGGTGTCCATTTTACAGCCCATTCAAGTGAGCAGTCTCCCTCGCGAGGAGTCTCTTTAAGTAGGCCTCCTCTGGCCAGCTTGCCTCAGGCACATGATGAACCGACGCCCGGTGAGGATATGGTGTTTTATCCTGCACCGGTGCCAAGAATGTTGAATTTACCTCAGCGTTTATCAAAGAAGCCTGCTGCAGCTGAGCACGAGAAACGCCGCACCCAATTGCTCAGCTCGATGCCTGTAGATAAACGAAAATCTGCTGCCTGGTTACCGCTCAATGAGGGAGAAGGTGATTCTGGCACCAGACAAAGTAAGGGGCTTTCTCAGCTGCCACCACAACTCCGTGCAAGCGCGTTCTTCGACCAACCACCCACACATTTAGATATTACGCTTAAGGAGAAATCACCTGTTGCTACTTTGGACAGCATCCTCGATGCCGCGGCCTTGGCGCCGGTCAGCGCATTTACAGATCACCCTATCGTGGGCCATATTGGTGCCGAAGTGTACGGAAAGGAGAAAACCAAGAAGAGAAACAAGATTGAGAAACAGAAACGGAACTCTGACAATCCCCTTGGTGCGGGAGAAGCCACTCACAGCCGCAACAACTCAGAACAAGTGGCAAACCAAGTTGAAGACGATGCTGGCGCTGACGAAGCAACCCCCTTTCAAAAGTCGTACCATCATGACGGGGAAGAGTCTGATCAAGATATTCAAACTCAAGGCCGTCCTCAGAGCCAAAGGTCTGATGATTCTGAGAGCGAAGATGGGGAAAGTGGTGAAGAGGAGGCCTTTGTTGGTCCACCGACAACATTACTTGCCGAGCTACAAATGCGAAAACAGGAACAAAAGCAACGGAATCGTACGGCAGCTACTGCGTTTCCCAACGGGATGCATTCAACATTGCTCGAGCTCGACGCCGTCGCACAACGTCAACGTGAAAACAGAAACCACCGACATGTTACCCTAGCTTGGGAGGATCCTGAGCTTGCTGACCGTCGGGAACCAGACGATGAAGATGTGCCCCTTGCCTTACTCTTTCCTGAAAAGAATAAGCAGGCTGACGACAATCGACCTTTGGGTCTGATGGAAAAGCTGGAGTTGGAGGAAAACGAGCCCTTGAGCCGCAGGCGTGCTCGAATTCGAGGAGAACCGCTGCCCGTTCCTCGTTCACAGCCCGTTGGATTTCCCGGTCCCGCTGCACACCGGGTAAGCACAGCGTATACACTCGATATCCCTGGCCTGGAAGACAATGCGAGCGATGAAGAAGAGACGTTGGCTCAGCGTGTCAGGAGGCTAAAGGCTCGGGAAGAGAAGGTTGCAAGTTCGGATTTTGCGAGTGAACTGCTTTCGAAATTTGGAGATGAAAAGCATCCGGAAAAGTTGGAAGGCCAAGACGAGGAGGCGGAGGGGGAAACTCTGGCACAACGGCGGAAACGCCTCCAGGCAGAGGCTCAAGCCGGGGTTTCAGAAATCTCTGTCAATAAAATTGCTGCACGACGAAGTTTGGCGAATGTCCTCCAAGCGTATCCCGCCGGCGTGCAACCACAAAATAGTATATATCCTGCAGGAGCTGCAGGCGCAGCAAGCCGACAATCATTACTTACCGCAAACCGGATGTCTAAAGTGTCCGTGAATGCTCCGCTTCTATCATTTGGCAACGACATGAATGGAGGCGTATCGCCCTATAATAGCCAGGGTCTCATCGCGCCTGCGTATGGAAACGGTTTATCAGCAGTTAATTTAAATCCACACTTCTACGCACAGCCAGCTCATCGCCCAGCACCTCGACCAGAGCCGGCACCTCTGATTGATCAACGACAGAGAGATATGATTGATCGGTGGAGGCTTGGTATTCAGTGACATCAAATGATACTACGTTATTCGTGACACCACTGGAATTCTCATATATAGTTATTGTCAATCCCTTGAATTTCCTACGCATTTCGAGCTGGGTATTACTTTGTTTGAATTCTTTTTATTCGATGGCATGTTCATACGATTTCAATATCTCTTTGCTCCATCCTAATACCCTATTATTTGTAGCATAATAGTGTGCATAGCCTCAGGAGTTCGGAAGAGAGCTGTTAGCTTTTTTTTCTATTTTTTTTGCTTGATCTCATCGACGGACTTGGATATTATTAGAGATAGTATTTATTATTATGAGCATACATAGCTAGCGCCTACGAAATCAACAACATCTTCAGTGACCTAGTTAAAATGCCCATGAGTGATAGAAAGAATCAATCCAGAAGTTGGAATCACTCTTGTAGACAAACAGCAGAGCTATCAACAACCTGTTCAGATCTACATCACACTCAACTTGCTCTGTACAAAGTCCAAAAATGAGCTTCGGAGATGCAATGTAACTCCCTGGTGGCTTTGATTAATGCTAATCTTATTGGCATCAACTGCGGTTAAGCTCGACGCCATCAAAATCCAATCAATCCTTGCCGTAACTACAGAGTACTACTGATATTGTTCGTGTTGGGTTTGCCAAAACAAATTCCGTGCTGGGATGCCTTCAAACGCAACGTATGTTTTGAAATTTATCATGAAGCGCAGAATCGCGCGCGTTGGACTTCAGCTTCACTATTCAGCGACGAGATATTATAACAATGGTTGATCCTGACTGCTATGAGTTACACGCCATTGCAGAGAAGCCAAACAGTCATCATACTGGCATCTCGCGGGGTAAGGCTCTCTCAGCCTACAGGGGATAAGACTGCTGCAGTCACAGCTTCAAGCTGCAGTCTCTGACATTGTCGATCCTCAGCAGACAACAATTGAGCTTCAAGGCGTCTCCAGTCCTCTGTCAGGACAATGCCGCCATCTACCGTCTTCTCCTATTTGCGTCGCGATCACCGCCGCCTCAGTCCATCTTCCGCCACAACCTCGCCCTCGACCAGTTCTCCCCCGCAGCTTCCAGTCACCCTCCCCAAGACGAAGCTCACAGACTCGATATTTGAAGCAAGCCCCTGGACGGAATCAAAGGAAGAATCTCGACTGGACAATGCTCCAGAGCTTTTGAAGGTACCGGACATCGAACCAGTGCAAAATGTATCCTCTCCGCGTCCTGCGATTGGCGGCTCAAGACCCCAGTCTAGTTCTGGTGAAGGTTTGGGGCCACTTTCGAGCTTGACGGGTGTTCAAAGATGTGACCAACACGACAGTGGACAACACAGGGGGATATCGTCATGGAAGCGAGGTTTTGGTGGACAAAAGCCTTCTGCAGTCCCTGGGGCCTCGACAGGCGGGATTGGAAAGGGAAAGGCATCTGATACCCTTGGTGGTACACCATTCGTGCCGATTAAAGAGCTTAAATCAGAAAGTTCGTCTTTTCGGCGAGAGAGTGGTTATGACTCGGCACTTGAACCTCCGTCATCTCGAGGCGGGAAGATGAGATTCCATTTGCTCAACCCCATGGCTCTATTGGCCCGTCGACGATCCACGCAGTTTAACACGCGGGCTGAAGATATAAACGTTGGAAAGCTCACGCTTCCAGCGTTACCAGATGACTATGACCCTAGGATCCGTGGAAATCTCTTCCATGACTTTTCCGTCCCCCGGCCGCGACCGAACCCCGTTTCTAGCACCACCCAACCCGGATATTCTGGGGACGCATCATTCCAAACCGAAGAAGCGTATTTCTCTGATAGCTACGCGCAGGCTTCATGCAAAAATCGACAATTTGGACATCAACCGATATTCAAGGAAAATTTTGACGATGGCAGCGCAAAAGAAACCCACCAAGAACTCGCTCCACAACCAGAAGGTACATGTCACTCGCTTCCTGTATTTGCTCGTCATCTCCCTTCAGCTTTGCCGGCGCGCCCTGAGTACGAGCAGCGGGAAGCGGTGCCCATACCACTTCCTGCGACTGCGCACGAAGAAGCATTTACCTCTTTACGATCGAAACCACCAACAATTCGCGACTCATCATCACAAGCCCCGTCGGGGCTGCCTAAGCATTTAACAAGTAGCGCATCCAGGTTTAGTTTTGATTTGGCAGGAGGCGACTCTGCTTCTCAGGAAAGGCTCCTGGAAGAGAAACATAAGGAAAAGGAAGCCGCACGAAAGGCTAAAGAACAAAGCATCATTGCTGCGGATGATTTTGAATTTGAGGAATTTGATTATGATGCAATGATTGACGATGATGGTCTCGAAGAAAAGATACCTGGAGTCAACGCCGACGCAGAAGAGTATGAAGACGAGGGCGGTATTCCAAACACTCTACATCCTCTGAGATTGCTCCCCGTTACGACATCGTTCCTGCAGAGTTCCACCAACTCGCAAGGCGTAGCTTCTTCCCAGAGTCCACAGCCGCAAGAGACTTTTCCTATGGCTGGAAATACCATGCTTGTTCCGAATATCTGCATGACATCTGAGCCAACTACGCTCCCACCTTTAGTTACAGAAGCCGAGCAACCATTTTTGGCGCCTGTTCAGCAAGCCCCCCAAATGGCCAATAGACCCACGTTATCGCATGCAATGGATCATGATGATGACTTGTACTATGACGATGGCATGTTTGACGATCTCCCCGAGGACATGCAAGACGGTGACTTCGACGAGTCTATATTTGATGATGAAGCCAGCCATCTGTACGAGCAGAAAAATAAAGGGAACAATGGACTTTCTCCGATACTGGAGAAACGTACTGTGACAGAGCATGTTAAGGATCTCCGAGGGTCTGAGCTGCCAGCGGAGGATGCGAAAGAAGGCAGCGAAACGCGGGCTCCCAGACAGCTGTACGACCTGAAGGCAGATGGACGTCGGGAGTCTGTCCAGGAATTAACGCACGGAAATATTCAAGCTTACCAAGATGCTCTCGCGCAAGCTGCAAATGAAGCTGCTCTCAAAGGAAGGTTTCAACGAAGGTTTAGCGGAAGTGAAGAGTCTAACGGCCATGATGCGACATCGGGAACTGACGATTCTCATCCAAATTTAACTGCGGGTCAAAGTCGTCACACGAGCCAAAATGTCGACATCATGGCAATTGACGAAGCATTTGATGATTTCAAGTTTTACGATGTGGACGATATCGATGATGATCCCATAATTGCAGCCGCTAACGCCGAGGTCCTTGAAAATGACGATGAGGGGTTCTATGGGCAAGAATTTGGCTTCTACGCACACTCCCACCCTCACTGCGACAATGAGCGCGTGTTTGGTGGCTACTTCGGCACCAAGGGCATGGAACGCGTTAAGAGGAGTCACAGCGGTCGCGCTAATTTTCGAGAACCGAGTCTGACGCCGATTACCGAACGGAGTGAGTGGAGTACGAGAAATTCTATCGTGTCGCTAGCTCCACACCCTGGTTCTCATTCGAACCCGTCCAACCCATCTATATCCAGTCCTCCGCTGTCGCAGCTGGTTGACATGGGTAACTTTGATGATGATATATCTTTTGGTGCTTTGATGAAACTTCGGCGTGGAGCCTTCGGCGGTAGCAATGGCAGTCTGCATAGCAACGCACCTAGCCACACGGGACAGTCTCCTCAGTCCCCTTCGATACCGCCGGGAAGTTCTAACTTTGGGAGTTTTTCGAGTTTCCAGAATGTCCTGTCTGACCAGAAGCGTGTCGGCGGTGTGACGAATTCTCCTGGCGGACTGAGCTCGCCCCCTTGGTCAGATAACAGTTTTTCCTATCAGGGAGATGTCGAGAGCCCTGCGTCGCGTTTTGGACTTTGGAGTGATGCCCCTCTGAGAATTAGGTCCAGCGAACGACCACACTCGATGAACATGGAATCACTTCCAGCCAACAAGGCAAGGTCACCAGATGTAATTCGGAGGCATGTTCGAAGCAACAGTGCAACGGAGAGCATCAGCTACGTGAAGGAGACTGATGAATCCGGAGCCAATTGCTGGGTCCTGGAGCGAAGGAAGACTGGAGATGACGGAGAGTTTGTAGAAAGAGAGGTGATGAGCTCAGGCCACATCTGATTCTGTTCTTCTGGTGTTTTCTACATGTTACTTATTAAATTCCCGTTGACACTAGGGGTTTGGCTGAATCTCTGGCCTTGGATACCCTTCATTTACTTTACTTTTTCCCCTTCGTGTATATGTCCTTTTTCTTTTTTTTTTTTGCTTTTTCTTTTTGAAATAGACTTCTTGGTATAAGTCTTCTCTACACGTATTCCTACTTGAGAGTTCCCTTTGATTTTGTTTCTTTTCTCGGGAACACTTCCTATGGCACAAGATGACTGCCCGTTTGTTACAGAATTTTGGGTTTGAATTGTCGCTTCTCTTCACTCCTCATTTTCTTTTCTTTTCTTTTCTTGCTGCGGTTCCTAACGTGACCCATTGATACCCAATCTCCGGCAGACCAATGGTGGAGATGCCATCATGTTCCGTTTCTCTACTCTAAAGCTGCTTGTCTAACTGGTCTCTTCTTTCACTATTTTCGTATTTTTGTTCCTAAAAAAAAGGTGAAGCCCAGCCAAACATTGTCATTTCGGAATGTCAACCCTGAGATTCCATGCTGGATTAACTTTCTTCTTTTGCGGTCTGGTTCCGCAAGAAAAGTCTGGTGACTCTTTTTGAGGTTGAAAGCCCTGTTAACTGATGGGATATGTTCACATACAATGCTCAATGGTGGATTGAAAGTGTTCTTCTCTGCCCATAAACAGACCTGTGACTATGATTATAGAACTACTCGGTGAGTGAGTGTACAGTACCGAGTATGATGTATGTAGTTATACATTCTGATATGTCCTGACTAATGAGGGTGTCGCATGACGGGCAAAGACGGTGAAGCGTCACCGCCAAATCTGGAAGCCGATGAGGCATTTTTAAGTCTTGGGGGTTCCAGCCAATCCCGTCGCTTCCCGCCGCCTGCAGGTCACGCACCGCCACCCTGGGAAACTTCCGAGCCTGGCCAATCACGCATCAGGAACTTGGGCTTAGTCAGAACACCCGGCCCAATGATGATGCGTATTAGTTATGTAAGGGATTCTCAAGGCGCGAGACGTCATCGGCTAGTCTTGCGGTTCGAATTTCAAACTCGTTACAGAATATGTTTCGAGCTAATATTACCACTAAGCCATTCTCAGTTAAAGCAGTGTAATTTCTCTGCGGGAGAACTCTGTTTTAGGGTTTGTATCACACTGAATTCGGTTAGTGTAGCCTTGTGGCTGTTATGAACTGGTAACACAGCTGGCAAAGGGCTCCAATGGCAATTCCCGCCACAACCGGGGATCGGCAAAGGATGATGGAGATGGATGTATCTGTACTTCTGTGCTCCGTATGTATGCAGGACTGGTATCTTGTTGCTTCTTGACAGCTGACTGGGTGTTCTTCTAGCCTTGGGCAGTTCTGCAGAGATATATAGATGGAGAGATTTCTCTTTTTACTCTAGAGAGTCATCTTTGTGGTTATGGAGTTATACTGCTTGATGTCAGTAAATCTGAATTAATTGCACCTAGGTCGCTGGGCACAATTCAACATTATATGCCCATTTTTCGTCTCTTCTTCAATCCACTCCTTGGTTACATACATACTCATTATTGCTCCAAATGCTCTCTGTACATAGACTTGATTAAGCATTGTCCATTACTACTGTCCTTGTTGCAGTCTTGTTATGAATCTAGCTTGGTCTGCCCTGAAATTTTCTGGTGGTTGCCCCCGAATTAGTTATCAAATCTTACCCGCTAAACCAAAACAACAACTCCATCTCTTGACTCTTCTTCCTGACACCTTCATCCCCACAAACTTCAGACAAAAGATTCACACAAGAGCTGGTCCCCTGTGAAAGCCATCAGTGGGACTCTCTGATGACTACAAGACCGTGTGAGGCGGAACGACATAGTCGATAATTCCTGCCTCTTGATTTATTATTAGGAATAAGAAAAAAAATTACGGAGTCGTCCCTGTTCCTTGTTTTTAAGTTGACGAATCTTCGACTGGCGCCGAAAAAGATCACCTATTTTTTCTTGCCTTTCCGCTTGACTCGCGATTCTTTCAGGCACGGTTGCCTTGTTCTTCTTTCTTTTCAGTATAGACAGGAAGAGGTTCCATCGCAACGGTTTTGCTGCATTGTTGCAAAGATGCTGCGAGCTACGAGATCGTCGTCCTTGAAACTCTCCGAGGCCGCGGGCCTCTTGAGAAGATATCCCTATGTGTGCAGTGTTCGATGCTTTGCCTCCTTGTCGAAATCGATCCCGTTGTCGAGCCGTTCGAATTTGAGTCTTGCGACCCGGAGGCCGTTAGCGTTGGTTGGTGCTCAGGAAACATGGAGACAGCGCAGACAATATGCAATTGCTGCTGAGGAGACGAACAAGGGCGTGGTGAGTGCTTGATTCGCCTTAATTTTGAGAACATTCCTTTGGGAGCGCGTACTCGCTCTGCTGGGCTGGATCATTCCCAAAGGAGCAGCTGTTTTGTTTTCCGACATTCGAAACTGACGCGGTGGCGCGCTTTTCGTTTGCGCTTTTCCTTGTTCTAGGACCCAAATGATTCATTCCTTCAAGGCAATACTGCGGATTATATTGATGAGATGTACTTGGCGTGGAAAAAAGATCCCTCGAGTGTTCACATCTCGTGGCAAACCTACTTTCATAACATGGAAGAAGGGAACATGCCCATTTCTCAAGCCTTCCAGCCCCCACCGACTCTCGTTCCAACTCCCACCGGCGGAGTTCCTCAGCACATGCCTACTTCCCGCACCGCTGCCGGAGCTGAAGTCTCAAACCACCTAAAAGTCCAGCTCCTCGTCCGTGCATACCAAGCGCGAGGTCACCACAAGGCGAAGATCGATCCGTTGGGTATTCGTGGAGAAGCCGAAGCGTTCGGATACTCTAAACCCAAGGAATTAGAGCTGGCACATTATGGATTCACAGAATCGGATTTGGATCTAGAGTTTGCGCTTGGGCCCGGCATTCTTCCTCGTTTTGAAACGGAGACGAGAAAGAAGATGACTCTTCGTGAGATCATTAAGGCTTGTGAACGGATTTACTGCGGCTCCTTCGGCATCGAGTACATCCACATTCCTGACCGTGAACCCTGTGATTGGATTCGTGACCGTGTCGAGATCCCTCAGCCATACAAGTACTCAGTTGATGAGAAGCGCCGAATCTTGGATCGTCTGATCTGGAGCACCTCTTTTGAAGCTTTCCTTGCGACAAAATTCCCCAATGACAAGCGATTTGGCTTGGAAGGTTGCGAAACCTTGGTTCCTGGTATGAAAGCTTTGATTGATCGAAGCGTTGACTATGGTATCAAGGACATTGTGATTGGTATGCCTCATCGTGGTCGTCTGAATGTTCTGAGCAACGTCGTGCGAAAACCCAACGAGTCCATTTTCAGTGAATTTACTGGTTCGGCGGAACCCTCCGATGAAGGCTCTGGAGATGTCAAATACCATCTTGGCATGAATTTTGAGCGTCCAACCCCCTCTGGCAAGCGTGTACAACTTTCTCTGGTTGCGAACCCGTCTCATCTTGAAGCTGAAGACCCTGTCGTGCTCGGAAAGACCCGTGCAATTCAGCATTACAACAACGATGAGAAGCATTTCAATAGCGCTATGGGTGTATTGCTTCATGGTGACGCTGCTTTTGCAGCTCAGGGTGTTGTGTATGAGACTATGGGTTTCCACTCGCTTCCTGCCTATGCAACTGGTGGTACAATCCACATCATTGTGAACAACCAGATTGGTTTTACTACCGACCCTCGTTTCGCTCGGTCTACTCCGTACTGCTCCGACATTGCGAAGGCGATTGAAGCTCCTGTGTTCCATGTTAATGCAGACGATGTTGAGGCTGTTAACTTTGTTTGCCAATTGGCTGCTGATTGGCGTGCTCAATTCAAGACAGATGTAGTGATTGACATCGTCTGCTACCGCAAACAAGGCCACAATGAAACTGATCAACCTGCATTTACTCAACCCTTGATGTACAAGCGTATCGCAGACCAGCCTACGCAATTGGACACATATGTTGACAAGCTCCTGAAGGAGAACACTTTTACCAATGAGGATATTGAAGAGCATAAGAAGTGGGTCTGGGGAATGCTTAATGACAGTTTTGATCGCAGCAAGGACTACCAGCCTACTAGCAGAGAATGGCTCACTTCTGCGTGGAATGGATTCAAGTCTCCCAAAGAACTTGCGACCGAAGTTCTTCCTCACCTTCCCACTGGGGTTTCTCACGATACGTTGCGCGTTATTGGAGACAAGATTGGTCAGGCCCCTGAGGGCTTCACTGTTCACCGTAACCTCAAGCGTATCTTGGCGAATCGGAAGAAGACTGTTGATGAGGGAAAGAACATCGATTGGGCCACTGCTGAAGCTCTTGCTTTTGGCTCGCTTTGCTATGAAGGTCATCATGTCCGTGTCTCTGGGCAGGATGTTGAACGTGGTACGTTCTCTCAGCGTCATGCTGTTTTGCATGATCAGGAAAACGAAGCGACGTATACTCCTCTACAGCACCTCAGCGAGAACCAGGGAACATTCGTTATTGCCAACTCTTCGTTGAGCGAGTTTGGCGTGTAAGTGCATGATTTTTGCTTGTTGGGTATGAAGCTGTATCTGACCTTATTCTAGCCTCGGATTCGAATACGGTTACTCTCTGACCTCCCCCAATGCTCTTGTTGTTTGGGAAGCTCAATTTGGTGACTTCGCCAACAATGCTCAGTGTATCATTGATCAATTTATTGCCTCCGGTGAAGTGAAGTGGCTCCAGCGATCGGGCTTGGTCATGTCGTTGCCTCATGGTTATGATGGCCAGGGTCCTGAGCACTCATCCGGTCGAATCGAGCGCTATCTCCAACTATGCAACGAGGATCCTCGCGTCTTTCCCTGTCCCGACAAGATTGACCGCCAACATCAAGATTGCAACATGCAAGTTGCCTGCATGACTACTCCTGCCAACTTGTTTCACATTCTCCGCAGACAAATCAACCGTCAGTTTAGAAAACGTAAGCTTTAATTCCGTCTTTCTCATCTTTGTAGAGATTCGTGAACTAACTTCTACTCAGCACTTGTGATCTTCTTCTCCAAGTCCCTTTTGCGCCACCCACTCTGCCGATCATCCGTCGAAGAATTCACTGGCGATTCGCACTTCAACTGGATCATCCCTGAAACTGAACATGGCAAGTCTATCGAACAACCCGAACAGATTGAGCGCGTCATCCTCTGCTCGGGTCAAGTCTGGGCTGCTCTTTCCAAGCACCGCGAGGCCAATCACATCAAAAATACCGCTATTACTCGTATTGAGCAACTTAATCCCTTCCCGTGGCAACAATTAAAAGATAACCTTGACAGCTACCCCAACGCCAAGGACATCGTTTGGTGCCAGGAGGAACCGCTCAACGCCGGTGCCTGGAGCTTCGTCCAGCCACGCATCGAAACTTTATTGAACAATACGCAGTATCATGACCGTCGCCATGTTCTGTATGCTGGCCGTAACCCGAGTGCCAGTGTTGCTACTGGGTTGAAGGCCAGTCACCTCAAGGAGGAGCAAGATCTGCTGCATGATGCGTTTACTGTGCATCAGGATAAATTGAAGGGAGAGTAGACGATTAGAAATGAGCCAGTGGACGGATTGATGAATGCTTTTCACGCCTTTATTCCTCGTGTCTTATCAATAAACTTAGACCTTGTACTAAGGCCGCAGTTCCCCTTGCGGCTATTTGCTTGCTCCTATGTGCATGTCCCTCCTGTGTCTCTGGATTGCAAATAAACTAGCAGTTGAAACTAGGATGGTGTTTTCCTCCTTTGTCCGTTTAACCATATCTATATTGATCATGTCCTGCCTGCTTTTTCTTTACTTGCTTGCTATTTCCTAACGAATCTCCTTATCACATCAAAATCTGCATCATTTGATTTTTTTTTTTTTGTTTTTGTTTCTTTAAGAAAAATTTCATGAAGGTGTTTGCCTTAAAAAAATTGCCTTCATTTTTGTCAGATCTCTGGTGTCTTCCTTTTCTATTCTGGGAAACATTGAGCTGCAGACCTTGCTGCACAGCCACAGGGCTTGAATGTATGCTCACATCTAATAATGAGGAGATACCATTGTTGTTCTTATGACCGAGCTGTGTTTTAGAACTGCTTTTGGTTGCACATCACCAGTTTTTGTCCCTAGAGGCGGCGGGACAGTGATTGTCTCCCGCTCCAAAGAAACTGATTTATCCAGATTAACTGCTCCGGGCGATCTTCCGACTTCTATTTCGAGAACATGGAGCATCGTCTTTTTTTCTTTGTCTTGGATATATTGTCCGACTGGTTGCCCAAGTAGTTATAACAGAGAAAGAGGCTCATCATCCTCTCGTCTGCTGCTGCTACCTACGTGGATGGTACCTCAGGAGAGGAAAAAGAAACATGACTGCTTACATAACGAAGGTTTGATGACTAAGCTAATCAATCGCTGCTCCACAAGTATGACGTAGTTAGTGGTTTTTCGTCGCATTTGGCATTGCGGCTCTCGTCTACACAGTATGAATCTACACAGTGCGCAGAGGCAAAAAGGGCCAAAATTGCACAGAGCGGACCTTGCCTTGCTGTTTGAGGGGCTTGAACCGAGTTTCAGACGTTTAACGGCACTGCAAATCCCGTTTATTCGAAGGCTTCATATTGGGATTTAGTGGTGGCAGAACCGTGGGCGCTCTTACATAATCAATCTCATTTGATCGCGGGAAATGCACTGGAAAGCGACTCTTTTTCGATTGTCACTGTAGCCTCAGTCCCTCCTGAGCATGGCCTTTGATCGATTTCACCTCTCGAGCTCCTTTATTCACATCTGCCATCATTCAATATGTCTGTGACCCTTTAGCTACTTTTGCTCCTCTTACTGCCACCTGAGTTGCGTCTTCATCTCTCGCGTCGCAACGTTCCTCCCCTTTGCTCTACTCAACCGTCTCTCCGCACAAATCACAACTGACTCGGACTCCTCAACGACAACCCACCTCCCGAATCTTCACTGCTTCCGGACTTTACCTCTCTTTCTATATCACTGAAAGTATAGTCCCCACGTCAAAATGGCGACAATAACGACGGCCAACACCTACATGGGCGGCAAAACAACCACCACAGTCCGCTCCTCCACCCTTCGCCAAACCCGTACAAACCCGAGCCGCCAGTCAAAAACCGCTGGCCGAACTTCCATGATGAACCACGTCGCCAATCCCTTCGGTCACTCTCATAATCCTAGTATGTCGGGCGGACCCGGAGGGGCTACGTCCTACCAAGGCACCCACTACGCGCCTGCAACCCAGCATCCTCCGGGTTTGTATCCCGGAATTCATCACTTCACTGATGCGGTCGATGCGCTGCCAAGGGAGTTTCGGAGACACACATCGTTGTTGAATGAGGTGGATGGGAAGGCGTTTGCGTTGGAGGCGCAGTTGCCGAAGTTGTTGCAGGCTGCGGCGGAGCTGATTTCGGAGCCGTTTCCGGTGATTGGGAACATCGATTCGAAGGGTGTGGAGGGGTTTCATACCGTAAGTCATTTTCTAAATTTCTGAGGATTGTGATAGGTATATTCTGTTCGTGTGTGGAAGGGGTTTTGCTGACTTGTGTCGTCCTCTTTCATGTAGGATATTGCGCAGACGGAATCACCTGAGACAACAGACGCGCGAAGACAGGCTTTTCAGAGTATTCGAAATACCCTGAGTGACCTATTGCCTACGATGGACGAGAAGAACCATGTGGCTCGAAACGCATACCTTTCGCTGAAGAAGGATGTTCACCGACTGGAGATGATTTATCCCTACGTTGAGAATGAAATCTCCGATGAAGCACGAATTGGAAGCCGTACACACTGGGCATACCTAAATAAACCTGCCAAAGCCAACGGACCGTCTGCATCAGAACGCCCACGACGAGAGGCTGCGACAAGGGATCAACGTGACGTCGCGGCTCAGGACGAACGCGAATCCAGAAGAGACGCTGTGGGTGCCAGGAAGCACAGGCGTAATCAAGCTGAGCCAGATGGAGATGAACCGCGTCCGCGTAAGAGCAACCTTGCTGCTAAGGGCCGTGGCGGAGCTGTTGGAGAAAGCTCGCAGATTGCTCATTCCGTAGCTGTTCCTGCAGCTCCGTCGAAAAGAAGACGAATTGAAAAGCCGCCACCCACGCCGACGTCGGCACCTATGGAACAATCCGCAAGTACGGCGATGACCGCAGTTGCAGGTAGAACGACTGTTAAGGAATCGCCTTTGCCTGATTCAGGAAAGAAGAGACCTCGCGCTCAGAATGCTAATTCTGCATCACGGAAGAGGTATGTTTATTAAATGCAAACTCCTCAAGCATTACGTCGAGCTATTGAGGGTTTCTAATGCCCGTTCTAACGTTTTTATCCGTGTTATTAAGCAGAACAAATACGATCACCTCTGCCGTTGATTCTCCATCGCTAGGCCCTTCTCCTGCTCTCCCTAATGTTAACTCTGTTGGCAAAACTAGTACTCCTCCCCCAAGTGTGTCCCACCGTCCTCAATCATCTCGATTACCACAGACTGCTGTCACAACGAGCAATGGCCGCCAGCGACCATCGTCTTCTACTTCCAACCGAAACCTTAATTCTAGTACGTCCGGACCCGGAGCCGCCCATCAGGATCACCCTTCTAACCCGGCCTCAATTGCAGATAAAGGTATTTTGGAAACCAAAGTCCTTCCGCCCAAGGATTTGTCTTCTGGCCCTAGGGTCGATCCTACTCCTCCTCCTGCTGCTGCTGCTGCTTCCTCCAAAAGCGAAGTTGTTACTAGTGTCGATTCGAAAGCTGATTCCATGGTCATTACCAATCCAGGCGGTCGAGATACACAGCGTGAAGTTTCTCTAACAATTGCTACAACCACCACTGCTAAAGTGGAGCTTCAGGACATTGCAGCCATCACCCATGCTTCTGTTCCCGCAAGTGTCACCTCCAAGGGTCGTTCTTCAAAAACTTCAACTCCCGTTGTCTCCACTTTCACAGAGTCCCAAAGGCCCTCCCGGCCATCTAGGTCTACCGCTGCTGCGGCTGATTCGCCTACGGCCAACTCTAGCACTTCTAAACGTTCTCATAAGAAGGGAGCCGGTAACCCGGGAGCTGTGGCTACTACGGCGAGACAATTGGCACTGGCGGCGGCTGCTGCTGCTGCTGAAGATGAGGACTCTTCTAGACAAGGTGACGATGAGGACGATGAAGGGGAACCAAGGTATTGCTACTGTAACCAGGTTAGCTTTGGAGAGATGGTTGCGTGTGATATGGAGAACTGTCCCAGGGAATGGTTCCACTTGTCGTGTGTGGGGCTGACCAAGCCGCCATCGAAGAGTGGTGAGTCTCCTGTTTCTTTTTTTTCAATTTGCTGTTTTTCTGGGCTTTTGCTGACCATATTCTTTCTCTTCCTCTTAGTCAAGTGGTATTGCAATGAGTGCAAAGAGGCGATGAAGAGGGGCAAATCGAATGGCAAATAAGACAGTGATACCCAATTACATATTCCACCTTTCTCGGCCTGCATCTTGAGCCTCATTCGCAACCTCGTTATCTTTTTAGGTTATGGCCTGCGCTGCTTACTCGACGGGCGGAACCTTTGCCTACATATTTACTGTCCCACCATTTGTGCTTTTTCTCTCGACTCCCAGGTGTCTGATTTTCTTGGATGAGTTTTCTATTTTTAATTGGACAGGGCTAGATCATTCACTTTGACAGCGTGCATGGCGCTTCATCTTAGCAGAGTTCCAATGGTATATCTGAAACTCAGTGCATGCATTTGGAGGGTCTGTTCCTTATTGATAGACAGTTTTTTCAGGCGATTGTTCGTTTCGGACATAATTATAAAATAATTTTGGCCATCTTTCAAAGACTCTGGTTTTGTCTAGAGGCGATAGAACTGCTCTTCTTGTACTCCACACTGGGTCCTAGTTCTTTTTTTTTTCGCTTTCCATGCTTTTTCAACTATATATATTTTTTTTTCCTGTGAGTAAGGCATTGGGCAATGAATTGAGTAGAGAAGGCAGAGATCAGCCATGGGTTGCCTGTAAAACTCGTCAAATATGCCATACAGAAACAAAGAAAAAAAAGCGCTAAACACGAATGCAAATGCTGGTAAAAAAGACAAGGCAAATATAAAAAGAGACTAAAAAAAAAGAAAACACGGATTTATAATGAGGAAATGAAGAACAAGGAAGATTACTTTCAGCCATAAATCCTCCGCTCCTCCTCCTCGTCCTCCTCCTCCTGTTAAAACGCTCCTCTAAACCGATCCAATATCTGCCCCGCCAACGGCCTCCGCCCCTGCCCATCCCCACCACTCCCACCCCCTTCCGCCCTCGACCCCACCGCCGCCGCCGCAGCACGCGACTCTCCTTCTAATCTCCGCCGGAGCCCCTCATACCGCTCCGCCTCCGCCTCCGCCTCCGAATCTTGCAGCTCCTCTTGGTCGGCGGAAGACGTCCGTTGTTGTTGTTGGCGGCGGCGGCGGTGACGGCGGAGGCGATCCGAAGCAGTGCCGTGCGTGTCGCTGCCGCCGCCGTACATCCAGCGAGGAATGCGCCAGTGCGGGGAGGAGAAGCGGCCGGGTAGGAGCTCGGCGCGCCAGGCGTAGCCGATAAGCCAGCCGAGGGCGGCGGGGAGGAAGGAGTGCGGGAATTGGGAGAGGGAGAGTTGCAGGGCGAGGAAGTAGATGGTGGATTTGTCGCTGAGGCGGAGGGTGAGTGTGGGGGAGGGGGAAGGGGAAGCGGAGGAGGAGGTGGAGATGTGGTATTTGTAGGTTGTGGGGATGGTGGCGTGGTATTGGGCTAGGAGGGCGAAGAGCATCGGGGTGGGGCCGGCGGGGAGGTAGTTTATTGTGTTGAGGGAGAGGGGGCGGAGGAGGAGGGAGAGGAGGAAGGGCGGGAGGAGGGTGGTGTAGGGGAGGGTGGAGAGGAAGAAGCTCTGTTGGGGGTTTTCGGCGCGGTTAGTTAGCTGGTTAGCTGGGATTGATGTGGGTGGAGGGAACGTACAGCGAGCTTTCGAGATCCCCAGAGTCGTTCTACGACACGCAGATTGTAGAGGACCATGCAGGCCTGCAGGACTTCGGTGGAATTGGTGTAGCATAGCTGGATCAACATCGATCCCCATTAGCTTCTGATATGTAGTATGTATGTAGTATGTATGAGTGAGCTCACTCACCTGCCAGATCAACACTCTCCACCACTGCCAGTAGTGCCAGAGATGCGGAACCACTTGGATGTAGAAGAGATACTTGGTGTCGGAGATGCTCACCGCAATTGAGGACGCAACAATGAAGAGGAGGGCATATTTGGTGACAGGCGCGTTGGTGAAGCCAGATGTTAACATCGTCTCTGCTTGATTGCCTTGGTGCGGTCTTCCGATATGTATGTAGTTAGAGCGAGACGAAGAGCTGGATGAGTCACTTCCGTCGATCTTCCGTCGATCGTTGTTCAATATCAGAGGTGACGAGCTCGATTTAGCAGGAAGAAGACGAATGTATGTTATCCATCATGCTAATCATCTCATTCTTCCATCATCACTTGAAGCTGTTTGAGAGTGATTCTGCAATTGGGCTCGCTGCGAGATGGTTGAGTGTGTTTGAGACCACACTGTCCACAACGCAAGATGGGAGATGTCGACTTGATATATTTGACCAGCCATGGATTAACTCCAGACTGGCCACAGAGAGCAGAATCTACTCGCTATAACTAGAATCTCATTTATTGCTTTACCAAATATAGAATGTTATCTATGAATGCCAATTTTTATCTATTTTTCAGACAAACATATCCTGCGCCAAATACTCCTGAATGACAATACCTTTTTCTCCCCAGCGCAATCCAAAACATGCAACCATAAGATAGTATAAACAGACAAGATTGTTATACAAGAGTTGCATCGTGGGTCTGCTGCGCAAGAGCAGTTTTATACTCTGCAATAGCCTTGCCCAATGCATTTATCGTGGGACCCATTAACTGATTCACCACCTTCTGTCCGCCTCCCACCCCTTTTAGATTCGGCCGAATGTGTTTACCCGTCGCGGCCACGATCTCTCTGGCCTGTTGTTTCAGCTTCTCTATTTCAACCTGGCGTTCAGCGTCAGCTTCGTCAGCGACTGCTTTGATTCGTTCCTTTGCCCGATTAAGAGATTCGACCAACGAAGCGATTTCACCAACGCGATCTGGATTTCCAGACAAAAACGCTTGCCAAAATTGATGTAAAAATTCGGTCGTGGTAGCGTGGGTCAGCGTTAAACGGTCATACACCGTTTGGGATAAGCCACAGGTTCTTGAGGCTGATGAAGACTCAGTTTGTGTTTTCCTTTCTCGAATGGCCTCGAAGATCTGAGTCGAGGCACTCGCTAAACTAGTCTTCGAGCCGACTAGCTGGTTCTTTTGGTGAGATTCATCTTCATCACTATCGTCTTCTTCTGGCTCGACGAGCTGACTTAATGGCACACCAGTCCCTCTGTCGGGGTATGTCCTGTTCAAGTCAACTTGCAGAGACTTCAAAATTTCTGCAGGATCTTGGCGAGCAAAGATACGTGCTTCTTCGCTCTCAGCCTCTTTTGTTGCCGCGAAGAACTTACTCTGATCCTTGATATTCAAAATAATTCTGTTCTGCTCTTCATCCCCACGAAGATCTCGCAGCTGGAGTTGGTTGAAGGTCTCTTCATCCATTCCTACTGGCGCAGAAGGATCACGGTCAATTGGTGCGACATTGGCCATGATATTCTCACTCAAAGTATTTAAAGTTCGAATGATAGGGACCTTATCCAGCGGGGACGGCCTCATGTCAAAGTTCGGACGATTTCCATGCCTTCTGACATCCTCCTCGTTGGCTTCCAGATCGATAATATGCGGCACATTTGTTGCCAAGTTCCGCTCTGTATGCGCGTCGACTCTCAGGTACTTATCGAGTAGTGAATCCGTAGCATCCGACTCTGTAATCCGTTCCCCTCGTAATTTTTTGAACAGCCTACTTTGAAAAAACCTCGACCAGAATTCCTCCTCGGTCAGTTTGGGCACATTTTCGTCATACGCCTTTTTGACCAGCGCATGCTGGTTGAAAATGAGCTGTATCTGTTCTTTACTGATATTCAACCTCGACACACGGTCTTCCACACGCGGCTTTAGCGAAGAAAGCACATTATACGAGCCGCGGGATTGGGACTTTTCAATCGCATGCGCGCGAAGCAAATGTATCCGAGAAGACCAGAACTGTGACATGAATTGTCCGCTCGTGACAGACTCGGGTTTGGTCCGTAGGGATTCCATAAAAACTCGCTGTAGATTGGGATCCGATTTCAACAGAGACTGCTGCAATTCAGCATCCACCTTGAGCCGATTATCGTCGTACCAAACTGGCTTTCCGTTAACGGCAGAAGTCACTGCGCTAGCTATCGCCATCGCAGCCGACTGTCCTCCGGCCGCAGGAACTTGAGCAGCTCGTGACGCTTGAATGTTGGAGTTGAGGACATCCCGAATCGCATCTGCTTCGGCACGCGCATTGGTAGCTGATGTGAAGGAGAAAACGTATTGTTCAGGAGCACCTGGGGCAGCTTTTCCAGCACCAGGCGCACTTGGTTGCTGTACAAAGATTTTGAGCATTACTTTCGGGCTACTAACAGGGGTTTGTTGGAGGTCTAGTAAGAGCAGAGATGGCACAAGTTAGCACCCAGTTCTTGTCAAAAGTAGCAAAAAGGAAATCCAACTAGAGAACTCTGAGACATACGAGTAATGCTCGCAACCTGAATGGCAAACCGAGTCACTGCGCTGCTTGGTACCTTTGGAGTCCACGAAATCGACTGTCCATCTGCAGACATGGCAAGAGTCCCTTCTTTCTTCTTGTAGGATGCGATTGCGCTGACTGGAATTGGCGCCATCTTCCCCTGGTTTGAAACTGAGGAAGCTGACAGCTCGCACTGTCTTGCACGAAGACTGTCAGCACACAACTTGTTCCCATCTGGAGAAAGGATTGTTCACAACAAGTGTGTGCAGGAGGCGTGGAAAGATAGAGGGTCGGACGCAGACAACATTTGGGGGAAGTGTGTAGCTGTATTGACTTGTGTTGCTCTCTTTGCCTCTGTTGGTGTCACACAGGAAGAGCTTCCATTCTGCTGCCTGTTTGTCTGGGGATGATCTGGAATGAGAAGGTTGTGATTTCACTTGGTTGGGCTAGTTACAGGTCTGGCTGCTTTAACAACTGAACTGAACTGTAACTGATGGGACAGCCATTAGAAGATCATGATACTCAGTACATGTAACTACTCATTATGCTCTGGTCTCAGAATCATCTTCAGGTTATCTTACTACAGTGCCATTCAAAGTTGTTAGAATTTCCCTACAGGAATACACAAACAGAACTGTTTGCGGAGGGCTGTGTACATACATACCTAATCTTGTATAGGGAGATACTTTTGAATTTGACTTGCAGGAGATAAAATACATACTATCATAACAATCATAGTATTCATTGAACTTGATGGCAACAATTGTCTGGTGACAGCTGAAATAATCATTACTTCTTCAGTTGTTCTCACGAAAGACTGTCTAAATACATACATAGTATTCAGATGTATGTATTTGCCCCATATGCACCAAACCAAAAGGATATATAATACAATCCAACAAGACACTCAGATGCAAGGATAGAATACACCGATTCCCGTTTATCGTCCCGGCTATGCATCCTCGTTGTCTATATTTCCAACAATCACTTTCCCTTGAGAATCGCCCTCGCCCCACCCATATTTGCGCCATAGCCGTTTCCATATAGGAACTGGTGTCGGCTTCTCTTCCCCAAGAACCCACTCTTTACCCTGTGCTATCCGTTCTGCTCTCTTTTCCTCATCCGGTGAGAGAATGAACCGCCTCATTCGAGATCCAATGCGTGAATCGATGACTACGTCATCAAGCCATTCTCGCTCTTTGACATCTGGGTTCTCCAGGTTCTTACGCACTGACTTGTGCCATTCTTTTTCTTCTTGATCAAGGACATATTGTTGCTCGTAACTTAGTGATGAGGTTGATGTTGGAGAGTCAGATTGGTGAGGTTCTGAGCTAAGAGGTTGGTGGGTATTTGAATAGGGTCTGTATGACGACGCGAGAACAATGGCAGCCACGTCCTTGCCGACACTGTCCGCTAGATATCGACGAGTGAGGAATCGCTTGATTCGAATGGGAGTGTTTAGGAATCCTAGGATATGCGGGAAGGCAATGGGTGACGAGGGTTGAAGTTCATCTGGCAGGGAAGGTGGAAGTTCTTGCGACGAGTAGAGCGATGGTAGGAGATATGTAGGCGTGGGACGAGCTGCCTTCTTTACTTCGGGTTTCTTTTCATCCTTCTTTTTCTCATCTTTTTTATCGTCTTGAGCGGTAGGTGAAGCATCATCAGATGCTTCATGGGTAAACTCGCTTTCAGCTGATTTCTCGGTTGCAGATGTCAAGAGTTCAGATTCGGTGACAACAGGAGCAGTAACTGGGCCCAGCCACCCTTCGTGAAGTCCACGAATGTATTCCTTCCATGTATGCCGGCCAATTACCACATCACCCTTAACGCTAGGCTCATCATGCGTTCCAAAGAGCTCTCGTACTCGCCGTAGTGAGCCTTCGTGATCGTCTTCCTCTAATTGAGGCCCCTCACCAGCTTTCTGCCTTGACTTTCGAATCTTTTCCGCCAAAGCTGCTCTGATGTCACCTTCCCTTCTCCCTTCCAAAACTTCATAGTCCACCGCTCCAGAGACCAGAATGGGCTTCACATATTCCCTGAAATGATCCCTTGCGCTCATCATCCCATCTCCGGGAGGTGCCGCTAGAAATATCGTAAGTTTCCGCCGTGTTTCATTCGTAGCAAGAGGCTGTTTGGCTATGTGGGCAACTAGATTGGACCATTTTTCTTGTACTCGTTTCTTCTCCCGGCGGTCATATATTAGCGCTCCGACAAACGATCCGGTGACAGTGAGAAAAATTAACCAATTTCGCGACGGAAGTCGAAAACGGAAATTCGGGAGACCTTGAAGAGCGGCGGCTATCAGCATTCATATACGTATCTCGATTCAAAACGGATTCGAGTATACGTACCTAGCATCCTAAGTGCTGGATTTTGCGGTTTCGGCGTGGCCCTCGGAGCACCATTTTGTGGAGCAGAAGTTGGGTCAGCCATAACAGCAATTGACCTGGTTATTAGGTCGCGGAGACCCAAGCTAAATCAAAATGAGATTCTCTGCTTGAGTAACTAACTCATTTGAATTCCAGTTCTTGATTCATGATTCTTTTTGCCTTTTTTTTTTTTTAAAAAAAAAAAGTTCTGGAGCTGTGAAGCTTCATCCTCGGAGTTAAGTTGTTCCGCTGGTCGCGCACTTCGGATCAGATTGAAGACATCCAATCTTTCATGAAACAACTGTCGTCCTCTGGCCTGTTCCTCTCGGATGCCATGTCAAGTGTTTATGGCTCTGATATAGGTTTGGTAGATTTGTGCTTTATCTGCAACAGTGTGAGTTTGTCTGATATCAACCTGGGGGTTATTAACTGCATGGTTGTGTGGAAGGGGCCTTAAAGGACAACTGGGAATTGGGGTTTTGAAAGCACCTCACCATCTAAATATAACCAATTAATGTCGTTTCCTATAAGTTATAGTTGATAAAGCCTCGAGCTATGGAGGAGCACATCCTTTTCTCTCTCTTAGAACGGTGGGCTGTATAAAGGAGTAACTATTGTTTGATGCCCTCTTACTCCGTATAGATATCATATAACTACATATGATTCAGAAGTTCATTCTTGTCTTACAATTGGAGAAGACTAGCCATCCATCATGATAATAAAAACAGTCCTCTGTCTGTTGAAAAAGAATGGTGATTTGTAGATCCTGCCAATCACCAGCATAGTGCATGGTTCTGGCCTCTCATCAAGGTTACGGCTGCTGCCGCCAAACTTTTCTCAGTTAGTTATAACTAACTTACAAGTATGGTAAGCCGCTAAGGCATAACCGGACTGGCGTGGAGACACCCTGATGTTCTAGAGGAGGCTGTTTCATCGAGCTCAGTCAACCCTCAGACCCTCACTGCCCCCCCTGGTTGACCTTGACCGCATCACATTCTCTCTTCTGTCTGTCTGCTCTTGTGTTTGTTTCTATCGCTTCAAGCTATTCTCTCATTCGCTTCATACCACTTCTTGAGGACTCTGCCTGAACTACATAGGATCGTTCGTGTGCCGTCACAACAAGCCAGCCCCTCCGCTGAGACGTAGTTATCTACATCTCAACCCCTCGAGCCTTTAGGCTAGTTTTCACTCTTCAGACCAAAACAAAAACACCCATTAGATCGAGCATTGAGGCTAGTGATTGACAATCTTTCGTGGAAAATGGACCCCAATAATCCTAACAATCGCCTTAATCTCAATTTCGGCTTCAATGACCGTCCGTACACTGCGTCCAATCCGCGAGCCTACCCAACCACGCCATCGACTTTTCCGCAGCCGATGTACCCAAGTCAGGGTGGTCATGACTACACCGATGGACAGAATGCGCAGAACGCGTATAATCAGGGATATTTCGTGAATAATCCGTATGCCCAACAGGCTCATCATCCGCAGCAGTACATGCACGCAAATGTCGCTTCGCCCCAGCCCGCCTATCAACCACGGGTCGGGGGTTATCATCCTAATGATGGAACCAATGGTCTGATTCAGCAGTTCTCGAATCAAGATCTTGGTGGTTCTCCCCGTGGAGCTGGTGCGGGTCGTGCCCCTCCCCCGGGTCCGCGCCCTCGTACTGCAGGTTCTCCTGCTGGCAACCAAGGTGCTGGACATC
Organism: Emydomyces testavorans; assembly: GCA_029449355.1. Classification (NCBI taxonomy): domain Eukaryota; kingdom Fungi; phylum Ascomycota; class Eurotiomycetes; order Onygenales; family Nannizziopsiaceae; genus Emydomyces; species Emydomyces testavorans. Next base: position 2,218,666 of record CP120630.1, on the reverse strand, counting down.
TTGCTCCACCGATGTCGAACCGTAGCTCCAATCCGGCTGGTGAAGAAGAAGAGCTGGCTAGATGCCCAGAAAGGTATTCTGAAAACGTCCACAAGAGAGGCAAGGCAGCGAAGGAGTTGGTCAATGTCTTCTTCCGCGAAAACATTGAACGCGCCCGTGATCGTAACCTCCGGTAAGTCTGAATCGACCCTACAGAAATTGGATAGATACTAACGGCGGACGTGCAACAGCGCTGTGAATCTCGACAAGAGTCTGCAGAATACTGCCCTTTCGGATGCCAGAAAACGCCATGAGGCAGACACTGTGGCTAAAAAGGAATCCAACTTTCTGCGGTTCATCCGGACCAAGGAGACAGTCTCAAACTTCCAGACTCTCAAGGTTATCGGCAAGGGCGCTTTTGGCGAAGTCAAGCTGGTTCAACGAAAGTCAGATGGGAAGATTTATGCCTTGAAATCCCTGATCAAGTCTGAGATGTTCAAAAAGGACCAGCTTGCACATGTTCGTGCTGAGCGTGACATTCTTGCTGATTCCAAGGACAATCCTTGGCTGGTGAAGCTACATGCATCGTTCCAAGACAAGGCATATCTCTATTTGCTCATGGAATTCTTGCCTGGCGGTGACTTAATGACCATGCTGATCAAATACGAGATATTCTCTGAAGATATCACTCGATTTTACATGGCTGAGCTGGTAATGGCGATCGAAGCTGTTCATAAACTTGGGTTTCTTCATCGGTGAGTGAGCATTCTCTTGTTGGTATATTGATGTGGGGTCTGAAGGAGTATCTCTAGAGATATCAAGCCGGACAACATTCTCCTCGACCGTGGCGGCCATATTAAGCTTACTGATTTTGGACTATCGACTGGTGGCAAGAAGCAGCATGACAACTCCTATTATCAGCAGCTTCTGAAGAATACGTCTACTTCGAAGGATAAAAACCGAAATTCGGGCTTCTTCAACGATGCCATCAATCTTACGGTCTCCAATCGTGGTCAAATTAACACATGGCGAAAGTCTCGTCGTGCCATGGCTTACTCAACCGTGGGAACGCCTGACTACATCGCCCCTGAAATATTCAATGGACAAGGTTATACCTACTTGTGCGACTGGTGGTCCGTTGGAGCCATCATGTTTGAATGCCTGGTGGGATGGCCACCATTCTGTGCCGAGGAACCCACAGACACTTACCGAAAGATTGTCAACTGGAGAGAATGCCTCTACTTCCCTGACGAGTTAACCCTCTCGCGGGACTCTGAACATCTCATTCGGAGGTACGTTTATGAAAGCATCGTTCTTGGGACATCACAAATTAATAATTGTTTGTTTTGTTAGTTTTCTTTGCGATCCCGAATATCGCATTGGCCAGGAAGGCGGGCAGCATGGCGGCGCCACTCAGATTAAGAATCATCGATTCTTCCGCGGAGTGGTCTGGGATCAGCTTCGCAAGATTCGAGCTCCTTTCGAACCCAGACTTACTTCTAATGTTGACGTGTCTTACTTTCCCATCGATGAGATTCCTCAGGAAGATAACAGCGCTCAGCTTCGTGCTCAAGCTCGTGCTTTGCCGGAGGATCAAGAGGCTGAAATGAGTCTTCCATTCATTGGATACACTTACAAGGCTTTCAATGCTTTCCAGGGCAATTAAGCTGTATTCTGAAGTTTGGATCAAGCCCGATTAGGTACAAAATGATCTGATACCTGAATGGCGCGGCTTCACTTGGGAGAACGAGTGAGCGAGTCGATAACATGGAATATGTTTAGAACTAAAAAATAAATCAAACTCTTTTTTTTCTTGGTTGATCCATGTTACACTTTTGTGGACACTGTTTAGTCTCAGGCTCAGCCTGTATGAGAATAGGTACTGTTCCCACAAGAAATCAAGTGCTCCCAAAAACATTGAGCTCTAGTCAGGCATAAAACTAGATCTTTGTTAGCCTTGATTTCCGCAATGTGCCATAAGCCGATTAGGCAGTATCATTTGGCACAGTTTTAGAATGAACGTACTTCTGTATGCTATCAGCTGAGAATGAATAAAACAATTCAATATAGAGGTAGAGTTAAGACACCTATGATTGATAAGTAACCACACGACCGGATATCCCAGTTTATACCAACCCAGTACAATTTCACACTTTGAACTCCAGACCTCCCAATCCCAAGAGATGTAAAAATTCCACTAATCTCAAACTCATCGTCTTGGCAAACTCGGTGCCAGGCCAGGCACACCAGAATATCTCTCCTCTCTCTCCGTCTTAAACAATATCTGCACCCAAAACTCCTTACTATCCTCATCAAACCACGTCCAAAACTTGCCTTCTCTGCGATCCACCTCTCGCGCCTGCAGCTTAAACCCACACGTCTGATACGGCTCCGCCGCCACCAGCAGATACTGAAAATTCTTATCCGGCGGATCATCCACCTTCTGCTCAAACGCCGACATGAACCTCACGCGCGGCACCACCCCCGGCGTGATTTCCTGATACTGCAGCTGAAACAGCAGCCCGTGCTGCCTCGTCAGCGGGTCGCGGATCTTGGTGATCTTGTAGCCCGGGCGGCCGATCTTGACGGTGTTGCGTTTGACCTGCACGCCCATGGCGGCGGCGGGGAGCAGGGAGCCGTCGGCTTGCGCCTTGCCTTCTTTTTGTTCGCGCGCGGCGCGCCGCGCGAGGTTGGTTTGGTGCTTGCGGCCCTGGGTGTGGGCGAGATAGGAGCCGTCGTTTTGGTGGACGGTGAGGCAGAGACGGCATTCGAAGCTGCCGACGTGGTTTTTGAAGAAGTACGGGTCTTTGTCGAGGTCGATGTGTTCGAGGGCGAGCTTGCGGAGGCGTTCGCGGCGGTCGGCGTTGGTGGCGGAGTGGGAGGCTACGCCTCCGCCGCCGAATTTGGAACCTACGCGGTTCTGAGAAGGGGTGGAGGGTTAGGGTGATTGTTCTGGAGATGATGGGAAAGGGGGCTTACTTACTTGATAATCCATGATGTTGATCGTGAAAGTGTTTGGCAAATTAAGAGTTGCAGTACCTGGAAGCTCTCAAATGGTACGGAGAACGGTTCATGCCAAGGCTCTTAAGGTTAAGGTCAGTGTTAGTAATCTATTACATAATTAACTTTCGTCCCCCCAATAGGTAACCGTTCGTTACTTACGGAGTATGTGCCAAGCCAATGCACCAACCCCCCCAATTCCCGCCCGCGCTAGCCCCTGAAAGGGACTAGTTTCCCCAGGCCCGCCTGGAGAGTTAAGATCCGACGAGAATGCAAAGTACATGGTACATATGTACAAAGTAGGTACATACATACATAAGGTATGTCCCTACATGGGTAGTGATGAGAGCCTCTACACAGTAATGAATGTACCTCAATGGAGGAAATGATCATTTGATACCAACTATCATGTACCACTAATTCATAGTCATCGATACATTAGGTTCAGCTTAGGGGCATCGTACTACGGATTCATGCAACATTTTCAATACCACATTGCATCTTATGGCCACTTTGAAGGCCTCTTCGGAACAGCCTCCACCTCACGTCGGAACAAGATTATCCTTTGACGGAGCTCTATGCACTGTCAGATATGTAGGTGAAGTTCAAGGAACAAAAGGGACCTGGCTAGGTGTCGAATGGGATGACCCTTCGAGAGGAAAACATTCGGGAGAACATGGAGGAGTGAAGTACTTCCAGTGTACGGCCCATATAGCTCTTCATTCTCACGTCAAAGCCTCATATTCTGCAGCAGTTAGGCTAATCTATCTCCTAGGCAAAAATAGTGCTCCCACCGCGGGGTCTTTTGTACGCCCAGGGAGGTTGAGAGACCGACCGCGAGGGTTTTTAGAAGCTGTTCGTGAGAAATATGGTTCCAGCTCAGACGCAGTTGACGCACAAATTCTGCCAGATGCGATGCACAAACCAATTGAAATCAGTGGAAAGATTGTCGAGGAAATTGGTTTTGACAAGATTCGCAAGCAGCTTGCTGCGTTGCAGGAGTTAAAGGTAGTCATTCTAGACGATATGCGGATCCAGGGCGTTCTTGCAGGAAATGGAGACTACGGTCTGCGTGAGGAAGAGTTGGAAAGGATAAAGAAAAGCTGTCCAAAAATTACGGAGCTTGACCTTAGTCGGAACCTGATTCAGGACTGGGCGGAAATCGCGGATATTTGCGAGAAATTGGCAGATTTGCGGAAGCTGAAATTGAAGTATGCAAGGGCTTTATGTTACATCCCATTTCCTAATGCTGTTTTCGAGTACTAACATTTCCCAGTGGTAATCGTTTAAGCAGCCTCGACGGGGGTAAACCACTGAAAGGAGTTTCTGAACTATCTCTTGACGACACACTATTGGCCTGGGAAGAGGTATGGTCGCGACATGCCATTTACTCGTTCTATACAGCTAAAGCTCTAAGCAGATATCTGCCATCTCGTATCGCTTCCCAGACCTTTGCACGCTATGTCTTTCATCCAACCAACTGTCTTCGATTTCGTCGCCGATATTGAGTACTATCACGAGCCTATCCTTGGAATCTAACCGCTTCTGCTCGCTACAGAGTCTCTCCCACTTAACATCTCTCCCAAATCTAAGTCGCCTCTCTGTCCGGGGGAACAAGATTAGCAAAATTCGAGGCATCACTGATGACTCTACTTCCTTGGTGTTCTCATCTACTCTTACTGCTTTAGACATTTCCCTCAATCAAATAGATTCATGGGCCTTTATTGACTGCCTTCCAGAGATTTTCCCTGGTCTGGTTAACCTTCGAGCATCAGATAATCCTCTATACGATCAACCTCCCGCTCCTGCAAGAATAACAGGATTGCCGGAGAAGCGCATGACTGTTGATGAGGCTTACATGCTTACGCTTGCGAGACTCTCTAAGTTACGGATGTTGAACTATAGCAAAATAGCGCCGCAAGATCGGGTTAATGGAGAGCTGTATTACTTGTCACTCATTAGGAAAGAATTGTCGGCATCTCCTACCAGTTCGGAGACACGGATTCTCTCTTCGCATCCTAGATATAGCGAGCTATGTGAAATATACGGCACCCCTGAAATCAAGAGGATAGGCAGTGACGACACCGTTAGCCCTCGATCTCTCGCAGCAGGGCTTGTTAACTTTACGTTTTACATTCACAATTCGTGTATGCCGGCTTCGGTGAACTACACCAGTGACAAGTCAGCCTCTACAAAGAGTATTGTGGAATTCAGAGAGGAGATCCCTCGGACCTTTGATATATATCGTGTCAAAGCGATTGTTGCACGTCACTTCGCTCTTCCTCCGCTGGGCTTCAGATTGATCTGGGAGACGGAGGAATGGGATCCTGTTCAAGATGGCACGGCGGAGGAAGACGAATGGGATAGCAGTGACGAGAGTGGTGGACAGCCGGACGTGGGGAAGAAGCAATTTATTAGGCGTGAAGAAGAGTTTGTGGACTCCACGAGAGCTGTTGAGCACTGGTTGAGTCAGGATACCAGAGAAGTCAGAGTTCGAGTGGAGCTGTAATGAATGATGGCTATGATGATTCCTGTTCTATGGTCACAGAAACTCGCACATTATTATCGATTCAAGCAACCTGTCGCATGTTTTTCTCTCATCAGCATCTCAGGCGAAGGTTTTCGCCATGAATCAGATATTATCACCACACTGAAATCCATGGAGCTCTCCAATTTCAAACTCACGCGAAAAGTCATAGTGGTATACGCGTCAAGTAGTATCAACTCCAGGACACGACATGTTTTGCAGTCTTCCTACCTGTACTTGTATAAAAGAGTCCACTGGTCTTAAGTTGGTGACGTAGTGACGAGACCTGCAGCGGACTGGATAAACTAACTGCCGATGTCTCCGTTCTGCGACAACATCGACCTCTTTTTTAGACATTTAAAGAGATATCCTCCGTAGATTGGAGAGCCTGGGGCTTGCGCTAGGTTATCGACATAGCAAACTGTAGTGATATCGAACAGGTTGCTGATCTAATTTTATTCTACTACTCCAACCTTTTCAATTGCTCCCTAAAACAGTTTGCTTGGAATATTAGTTCTAGGTCCATCAGAATACTTGATGCTTTGACACCTAGAAAGCCACAATGTCCGAATATTGGAAATCAACAGTAAGTTGGATCTTATTGTTTTGCAAGCTCTAGATAAAAGGCGCCATTAACATGTTATGTTTTCAAATAGCCGAAATACTGGTGCAAGCATTGCAAAACCTATGTGCGCGACACTCCATTTGAGCGCACTCAACACGAAGCGACAGGTAAACACCAGGGCAATCTGAAACGATTTCTCCGCGACGTCCATCGCTCCCAGGATAAGGACCAGAGAGAATCGCAGAAGGCGAAAAGTGAAGTCGAAAGACTGAAAGGGTTGGTTGCATCTCCAGCTCCAGGTGCGCCGCCAGACGGGAAACTGCCGCCATGGAGGCGTAGCGGTGGGAATTCCGGGAGCGGGGCGTCTACATCAATGAGTGCTACGAAGGAAGAAAGGAAAAGACAGATGCAACAGTTAGCTGAGATGGGAGTTGCGATACCTGAGGAGTTTAGGCCGGAGCTGGCGATGGCTGGTGAGTGGAAGACTGTTTCGGAAACTCCTATTATGGATCATACCCAGCGTGACATGTCCGCTATGGCGAAAGGTGTGAAGAGAAGGAGACTCGACGGTGAGGGGGAAGATGAAGAAGATGTGGCTGATAGTGCCGCTCCTGAGGCGGAGCGTCCAAAAAAGGTTTGGGGTTCCGCATTTAAAGACCATCCGGGTGGGGGAAGAGATGACGAGGACCTCGATGCACTGTTGAGTATGACAACAACAAACATAAGGGGAAAGAAGACGAAACTGGAACCTAGGCTGGAAGATGAGGATGTGAAAAAGGAAGAAGAAACTGAAGAGGCACCAATAGCTGAACCCGAGGGCAGTGATATGACTGCTAAAATAGAGGGAGACGGCAATATCTACCGCGAAGAACTGAGAGGCGGTGCCATCGACAATGCTCGTTTAGCTGAAGCTGGTTCTGTAGACGAGCCCACCCCGCCGGTTGTATTCAAGAAACGCAAGCAAAAGCAGACCAAGAGATAGGCTTCTCCTAGAGACACCTACCATACTTACAATTTTGCAACCTACTCCTCTTAGGAATCGGATGCGTCTTGACATGAAAAGGCCAGTAATTGCTGGAAGACCTAGCGAGCTGAAATTCCAAAGGCTGGGATGTTCAGCAAGGCATTCCACGACGGGAACAATGGATATCGGCCCTACAATCATATGGCAAGCCTCACTCTCGTCCAGGGAGCCCTGTTGCTTTGCTTTGATAAATGCTTTTGGTCTGATGCGGACATGAAGCAGCTGTTCATGTCAAGCAGTGATTACATTATACTACAGAGGGCTCTATGGATAGAAGCTTGTCCCTCTGCTCCCAGGCACCTCGTACAAGCCATTCACCTGGTCCATATCAGATTGAAATAACTGACTATGGAGTATATCTTAACATCGTCAAGCTGCAAATGAATCACATCTATAATGTATCTTTAGTAGTGAAGCACCATTAGGTCACAATCCAATAGCAAGACACAAGTTATGTATGCTGTATATCCAAGGCATTGGTGCATTAAATCAAGCCATTCACTAGATGCTTTCAATTTCACTTCACATTCACCTCTTTCAAATGTGTTCAGAATCTCAAGAATCACTCTTCAGCACCGAGCTTGGCATCAATTGCCACTCACCTTTTCCTCACTTCACTTCAATCTATCCTGTCCCTTTATGCCTTCCACACATCTATCAAGCTGTCTATAAAACTACCATTCTCCTGCTGCTTCCTCTTGAATAGATTTCTTCTTACAACATCTCACAGATTGCTCATCCATGATAGCAGCACTATCATTGTTGTGTTCAGCAGCCAACATCCAGGAACACGTCTTCCGGAAGGCCTCAGAAGGAGTTTGTTTACCTGGTCATCTTGGTGAACGGCATCATTCAGCTTCAGGTGAGTCAGTCGCTTCGGGCTGATAGTATGCCATCTCTTTGTTTGTTTTTTCTTCATTTCCGCGGCGATGAGGTGGTGCTCAGACAGGAACTCACAAGCAATGCTATCGCTTGATAGACTGCAGCTACTTGGTCATTTCTCACTCAGTTTCAAGAATTCAGCAGTCAAAATTCCTGTGAATTCTTGGTTCTGATGAGACCTTCTATCAGATACTTTGCGTGGGAGTTCCCTAAGCACATGGCCAACTGGCACCCTTGTCGCATCCCATCTTTCGAGCAGTTCAGCGCACTGATGGCTTCTTATCGCAAGCTCATTTATATTGGACTAGTCTGTTCCGCTTTTGGCTGACTACTGTAGTTTTAGAATTTTACATCGTTTGTGACCAAAATTACCCGTGTCGATATTTCCTACCTTTTTGCGCCTTGCCCCGTATCTCGCGACAGAGGGTGATTCGGTGATGCTGTGGTTTCATAAATGACTTGATCTGTGGTAGAGCCGCATATTGGTTGTCAAAGGCAGTGCAATCGTAGGGGATATTTTGGTTTTCTTCGATTCGGCTGGTCGCGATGACCGAGATAATGCAACTTGCCCCGGCTGTCCCAGCGCCATCAAACCCTGCAGATGTTTCGCAAGATATTGAAATGACGGACGGACATGTTGGATCGCCATCCGCGCAGCATTCTGCTGTTCCGAGTCAACCAACACCAAATCCAGAGTTCATGACTGCATCTACCCAACCTCCTTCGCATGCGTTCCAACCCGCTCCAGTGACTGCTCAGCCTCCAACAAATGCTCCGCAACAAGTGAACCCTCCACAGCCAGCAAATATGTCTCAGCAGATGCCGCTCCCGCCTGTGCCAAAGCCCAATGTCCTACCTCCACCAAACCAAGCGAACTTTACGCCAGTCAACCAAGCTAACAACCATGTTCCAGGACCCGTAGCACAGCCAAGTCACCAGATGCAGATGAGCAGCATTCCGGTATCTTTATCTTCACAATCGATAGCTGGATATTATTCAGAGATGCCGGCCAATTCGCAGAATTCCGACGGATTCGAGTTGGTTAGCGACGGTGGAGGGATGCTCTCTGCAAATCGCATAAGGAAGAAAGATGTGAAACGGCGAACTAAAACTGGATGCTTGACATGCAGAAAACGTAGAATCAAGGTCAGTAAAATTGCTTCGGTCCCTACCTGCTAGAAGTATTGAAATGATTGCATTTTGTTGTCATTTGCACGTTCTTGGTGGGCTGGTTGGTGATGTTACTCCCCGCGATCATCAAGCTAGTGGCATCGCTTAATCAGTTTGTGCCTGGCGAGTGGATGCCCCTCCCAACAACACTCCACAAGCTTCACAGAGCTAGACTGAACGGCTTTCAAATATTGTTTTTCAGTAATCCTTTGAAATTCTTTTCAAACAACTTTTTTGCTTTCTTCTTTACCTTTTCGCTTGAGGATTGGACTCAATGGAAGCTTACTTTGCCTGCCCGCTTTAGTGTGACGAGAGACATCCTGTTTGTCGGAATTGTGAGAAAAGCAAACGTGAATGTCTAGGCTACGACCCCGTCTTCAGATCCCAGCCCGGCCCTTCAGCTCTCCAGCCAGCTCCGTTCCAAACCTCCTTTCCAGTCGCAGCACCACAGACACCACAGCCAGCTTCTGCTCCTCCGAACGCCGTTCAAGTTGTCTCGGAACCCCCTTCCCATTCCCCATCGCTCCCTGCAGCAACTCCCTCCGTCGCATCTCCTTCGAGTGAGCAACCCAACCAAACCCCAAACGTGAACTCCGTTGCAGCAGCTGTCGAGTCGCCCAGTGTTCCGGGGAAACAAGAAAGTTACCAACATCTCCTCATGGCGAATGCCATTCCAGAGTGTCGCAATCTCGAATGTAAGTGTTGATTACGCTGTTCAATTTTTGGTTCTAGCTAAACCTGCGTTCAGTGAAGCGGATCAATATCGATGATCTGCTTATGATCAGCGGCCAATTGGATCCCTTTCCCGAGGGCGTGGAACTGTCGTCAGCTCGTACTGAAGAATGCGCCAATTTTTTTATGCCCTATGCGACATGTGCGGATGTATTTCTAGAATCGCACTGGTTTGAAGCCAACGCCCGTCCGTTTTTACTCGCTAACAAGGAGCTTCTGGCTCATCTGTCTGCCTTCTTGGATAGCTTTATGGAAAGGAAGTGGACTGAAAATCCCGAACTTGTGCCCATTATGGAAAGCCGGGAAGCCCGAATTGTTTGGGACACGATGACGTTATGTCGTGCAGCTCAAGCACAAAACATAAACTCCGACAGCAAAACCGTCCCGGAAGACCCAGATCTGACCCTAGCTATCAACCGTCTAAAGGTCGTGGAAGCATTGATCACTGGCCAAATTTTGAAAACCAACCCCACGTCTGCACCGGAATATGCTGGGGAGGAGCCTGCATGGTCTGCCGCTGGATTGGCACAGCAGCTCAAACGCCGCGAAATGAAGTTTTGGGATGCGATGGGTCAATATCTTGTTATTACGGATGATATGCCTGAATGCGATGTGCTGCGCGACCTTACATTAATGGACGCTCGGGCTTATCTGGATCTGATTGAAAATCGCGATGTGCTCTACTCGATTGCTGTTATTCGCCACATTTCTCGGTTTCAACCACGGAGAGTGAAGAACCTTCCTCCCTCGACTGATGAAAAAGACGTGTCAGCGAAGCTCTACGTTGCAACTAAATTCATTGAAGAAGAAAGAGATGGCAAGGCAACAAATCAGCTAATTCGGCGCCTCTGCGCACAGCTTCTCAGGTGGTGGGAGAGTCCGGAAAATCTGTGATTTTTCCTACGAATCGTGATGGGCATTTTCTTCCTCTTTTCCAAGTTAATTATGCAGCGGTATTCAAGGAGGCGTTTTGGTGCATTCGAGGTAGGATACAGGCAAATTATCTCCCTTATTCAGCCATATTAAGTGCTTGGAGTTCGAGGTAGTTCAAAGGATGGCTTTAATGGGCGGATAAGGGCGTTTTGCGAAGTTGATTTCTACGATTGATTCCCCTGTTTTACCAAGCATATTTGCCCCCTCGGTAGTTATGATTATAAGAACGTGTTGTATTGTTTTCCATGCTTTGTTTATCTTCCACTTTCCCCCTTCTCTTTCCCTTTCGCAAGACTTTTTAAAGATAAAACTGCTTGTCTGTTGGAACTTCCCGGGCAGGAACCAACTTGGGCTTTTCCAGAAACACATCAGATTTGAAGAATTTTCTGCGGCTTGATATGTATTTTTATAGAAAGAAGTGTCCTCTCTAAACTATCACAAATTCATTCATAACCCGCTTTGGAGCTCATTATTCTTAAATCATGTCTTGTGGTTCTTTATCCATTCTGCCGCTTGACCTGCTTGATGGTATCACAGGTTACCTTGACGGCCCTTCTTATGTCGCTTTCTCGTGGACAAACCGCTCTCTTCATTCTTTGATGCCGCTGAAGCAGCCCGCAACCAACTCAGAGCGGCGTGATATCGTGAGGGAGGCGGAAAAGTGGCCAGAGTATGTAGAAACTGTGCAGCAATTGCTGATATTTAGTATTTCATTCTTTCAAGGAGTCAGATCCCGAGAGGGATTCAGTACAGCAGACATGTTTCACCATGTCTGTGTATTTTCTGATCCGAAGTTGCTAATCTAATTTTGGCTCATTGAACCCCAGATTCCATGGTTATTTCGCGTGTTCCAAGTGTCTCACTCTTCGACCACGGCACTCGTTTGGGGAAAAGCAAGTGACCAAAAAGCGTCATAAGGCGGGATCTGAGGGGTTTCGACGGTTTTGTCTGCGTTGCGGGATAGATAAGAAAATATACCAACGAGGACAGATCGTTGACGTGGCGGGATATCGGTGGTGGATATGCCATGTTTGTGGAACGCTTCGACAACGCCACTGTCTGCGCTGCGCGCTATGTGCGGACTGCAACAGATTGCAAGACTGGGTTTCGGGTTTCCTGCCGATGCGTGCATCAATACCTTATGATGAGATGATTAGGTTATTGCACGAGAGTGAGGGTATCTGTTCTTCTTGCGAGCTCATGATGGTTGAACGGCCAGAGAAAGCGAAGTGTTGGTGGCAGTTCTCTTTGTATTGTGCAGACTATTCTTGAAAACAGTTACCTTGCTAGGTGGGTTTAACGAGGATACTGCGGACGGCATCATTCAAAGGTCCTGCAATCATTCAGCAGTAACAGACAGGAGTGAAGATATAGTTGCTCTGAAAGTTGCATGAGCAATACTGACAGGACCACATGAAGAGATCCAGATGTCGATGATAGTCGAACCCCATGCTTCTTTCTCGCGCTGTTATTCGAACTTTCAATCAGTTAGCTATGTATGTATAAATATTGATAATGGCCCACAATTCTTTGGAAGAGAAGAGAATCTAGTAATGTAGTCTTGAAAGTAAACAGTAGAAGCCATACAAGAAACAATCAACTCAACTCTCGTTCTGGAGTGGGATAACTTAGTAGGTGGGTGGTTTATACTCTCATTCCAGACTCGAATTTCCACAATCCAATACTTGATTAATTCAGACCACAGCTGCCCACTGCATGACAAGAACATATTATCATGTTGCCATTTTGCAGATTTATAAAATAAGAGAATGCTTGCTCTCAGAAATGTGGACGAACAGCATGCATTCTCCCGAGCAGGCAGATGAGAACATGGGAAAGGTACATATATCTATGCGCCGATATCATGAGACGTCTTCAGCGTCATGAAGCAACCGTGATAATACTTTCAACGCGGGTCTGGTATGCTTCAAAAGAGAAAGTTGCGGCTATATACTCTGTACAGAGTGTATAGTGGGCTTTGACTTGTCTTGAATGGCGTCCTGGAAAAGAGGAACATGAGGTATGAAGAAATAGCCAATTGTTCGACCAGAGCCAGCATAAGGAGAATACACAGATTTCGTTTGTATTGATAATGGTTCAATCCTCATCACTCTTTCTGGCATCTGAGATATATAGGAAGTCAGTCGGTGAAGGTGACGGACGATGTTGGGCGAAGTAACTAGCAGATGAGGTGCACTTTGGACGGAAAAATGTTATGCCGGTCTGACCATGTTGACGACTTCGTCACTTCATTGGAGATCAATACATACCATGGAGAATGTGCTGTCAAGTGGTTCACAGACTTGCTTTCCGGACATCAGAGCAGTAGGTTTGTCACTTCACGATTTATTGGTGTGCAACACTTCTAAAAGAAGAGAACGCTGGGCATATTGTACGTGCTTCAGGAAAGGAGAGCCATCCGAGGAATCTTATGCCAGTCAAGCTGTGGGTTGCAACACGACGAAATCGAAGACAGAGACTGGGTCATGACCACGGTATGTAAGGTAGAAAAAGTAGCATACATTCAAAAGAAATAAAGGAGCTACATCAGCGCAATCTAAGCCCAGCCCCATGGTGTACCCCGTCTAAAAGCTAACCTCTATTCAAATTTCTATCCCTGGTCTCATTTTCACATTAATAACACGTTAAATCTCAGCTTGTTCGGGAACGGGGGATTTCAATTTCCCTGTCTCGAGCACTTGCCGTACATTATCGATGGCCCATTCTTCCATCGCGGTCTGGGTCTGGGAGTTTCCGTGATTAGACAAAGGTGCTTCTCTGACAGCAGGAAAAGAAAACAAGCTAGAACGCGGATCAACTCACCTCCACGCTCCAGGTACCCATGTGCGGTACCAGCATCACGTTGGGATTGCGTAGCAGGCCAGGATGTACTGTTGGTTCTGCTTCAAAGACGTCCAGACCGGCGGAGAAAACTTTACCACTGTCTAGTGCCTGTACAAGCGCTTCCTCATCCATGACGGCGCCGCGAGCGGTGTTGATTACGACGATGCCGTCTTTCATTTTGGCAAATTCCTGAAAGCTGATGATGTGCCGGGTATTTTTCTAAGCAGAATCAGCCATAGCTCCAGAGTAATAATGGGCGAACAAAAAGAAATGTTTCATAATTCGAGTAGGGCATTACCGTTCAGAAACGTACGTTTAATGGCAAATTCAAACTCAACACATCGCTCTGCCTCAGTAATTCATCGAAAGAAACATATTGCGCGCCACCAGCGAGCTCGTCGTTCAATGGTTTGCGATTGTGGTAGATGACTTTCATGCCAAACGCTTCTGCTTTCTTCTTGAGATTCCTTCCGATGCCGCCCATGCCTAAGATCCCTAGCGTTTTGCCTTGGGGATCATGGCCCAGGGCCGGAAGCGGTTTGCCTTTCCATTTCCCTTCTCGCAGTGCTTGCATGCCAGTGTTGAAATTTCGTAATGCGCCGATTATTAAGAACATGTTGACGTCCGCTGTGGCGTCGTCCACGGCGGTTGGAACGTTTGAGACCAGAAGCGGTGGTGAGCGCGCACTGCAAGCATGGACGTCGACCTGATCGTATCCGGATCCTGGAGAGAGAAGTTGAATATTTTGGACATATGATAATCCATCACTTGAGTAAAAAGAACGGGGGGCGTTATAATATCAAGCACTCCTGGATCGATATAATCCATCGCCTGGCGCAAGAACGCCCCGTTATACCAACCAAACATGTAGAAAAGCACCAAAGGAAATGCTAGGACATACCACAATGAGCAAGGCATTTCATAGACTTGGGCAAAGCATTCACCAATTCCTCATCGATCAGGCCTGTAATGCTCACGGATCCAAAGGTTCGATACGCAACCACCACTCCATCGAGGCTGCCACTGCGACACTCTTCTATGAAATCTTTTCGGTTCGTGGATCGCGGTTTCACTAGTTCTGCGAGATCCGAGAGCGTGTCCCATGCCTTATGAGCGCTGAGATGGTCCTTCAGGTCAGTCAAGAATAAAATCGACATGGGGGTTTAACTAGCACACTGGGCATTTCATATTGATAGCGACGTTATAAGCAACGCACTAGGAGACATACTGGTCGATTTTGCCCAATAACAGGACCTTTGGCCTTGAATTCGAACCCATCATCGCCAAAACCACCGATTAGATTGGGTTTGCAAGTAACTTGTGACTGTGGTTGGTATCAAGCCTTTCTCTCCAGGCGGCGAGGTGACAATGAACTGGGTGTGTATGTCTGGAGAACACTTTTATATCACGACAGCTCCAACAACTAGCAGGTAAATTCCCTCTATTTTCACTCCTGGTCTGGTTATTCATAGAACAGTCTCAGAAATCATAGGATATTTGGCTCTTCGAGCTCAACAACGCGTCATGATAACGCAGCATCGAAGAAAAGCAAACGAAGAACATCAGCTCGCACGTATTCTAGCTCTTCACGAAACGCTATCTGGAGCGACAAAATGAATCCAACGATACATATCTGGGATTCACAGGCCTTTTTAATATGACATTCTCTTCGGCTGCTCCATCAGATTTCGAGGGATGAATCCGCTATTTCGCAACACTCGTCCCCCTCTCCCACTCGCCTCCAAGTCCTCCCTCAAGCCATCCCGCACGCGATGGGGCCCAATATTCAATTTGGCTGAACTTTATTGACGTCGCCGAGCTTAATAAGGCAAATATAATGTTGATTCTGGTCAAATGGGAATCGTCAGAGGTTCCGACGAGGTCGAGTTTTTTTTTTCTTTCGCAGTACTGTATCTATATGCATTCCGATAAGGAAATATGAATGATTGCATCAGCCGGGCGGAATTGAGCAGATCTACGCAGAAAGGGAGCGGCAAATAGGTATTTGGTTCCTAACTGCTGTGTTACGTCTGCACGTCGATATCTTTTTATAGGTTCTGGGCCTGGTTCGCAAGCGAGATATATTATCATCGGCCTCGAATGAAATGTGGACATATATATATATATATATATATATACGGAGTGGATGGACATTTTGAATACCCAGGTCGTACGACATATGCTGCTAGAAGCCATTGGAGGCTGAGGCGCCAACTACTTATGTAGTTAAATGGTTTTCTGTGTATGCTGGCTTTTGGCCGTGTTACCGTGGTCACTGGTGGCTCGCGTTTTCTCCTTTGAATCTCGAAACGATATTGTGCAACTATACATCGCAATGCAAGCCGACAGTTTTCCGAGTCAAACAGATCCCGTCCTTGATCCAAATATCTGGCTAGATAGTTAATCGACACAAGAGGATATGCTGAGGATATTTAACCTTATGCAGGTCATGATTCGTCCACGCAAAAATCGCAAGTTACTACATAGTTACCCCAGATATATTAAGCAAATCTCCAAATCCTCCGAAACTAAAACCCCAAGGATTCATCATCCATTCGCTAAGACTCTAGTCCAGTCAAACTTCCGCCATCGCTTCTTAAACCCATCCACTCTCCGATCACCGCCCTGCTGCCACCTGCCCTGCCGTTTGATGACATCCGGCTCGAGATCCAGCATTCCGCCAATGATTTCTCGTGCGAATAAATCTCCACGTGGCCAACGATTACTGTCTTCGACGATGTGGCCCAGTCCGCCGTCAAGCTCGAACCAAACATGGAAATAGGGCATTTCCTTCGCTAGCGTGCGACGGAAGGCCAGTTTTCCAAGCCCTTGTCGAGATTTGGCTAGCGTATCGATCACTTTCTTGTGCTGGGTCCACTCCTCATCGGCCGACAGAATAGCTTCTTTGAAAAATGCCGGTGCTGTCTCTCCAAGACTGTAGGGTAGCGGAACTACCTCCATAGAAGCATGACGCCTTTTCTGTGGCCGAGCAGCATTTTCATAAAAGATGACGTCTCGTCCTTGATCATGGTACATTCTCGTTAGAGATTTCATAAAATTTCGGATTTCTTCCCATTCATCGCCGTCGCATTCCAAAAGGTTTGTGCGATGTTGAATGGGAACAATACAAGCTGCTCCTTCACTCAATTCGGGTTCAGTTGGAAGCGTGAGATAGACTCTTGTTCCCAGGGATATCACGGGTGCAATTGGCGGAGTGTCCGTGTCCTCACGGTAGCACAAGGGACAATTGTCTAAAATGCGATTCATCTTTTGGAACTCATTGATGGCGGTGTTTTTAAGGTTGATTTCAGTCCTTTGCACTCGTTTCGCAAGCTTTGCAGCATTCTCTTCCATGTATTCAAGATCGTTCTAGGAAAGGTCACTGTCAGCACTTGATTCCCACATGGATAGATCTATAATTACCTACATCAAATCTTGAATCTTTGGCAATCCTTTCAGCGAACCGCATTCCTTCCCCTCCTGCTTGGCCTCTGGTTCTACGTTCTTCGCGAACCATGTCTTCGATACTCATATCCTCGTTATCTTGTACAAGACCTCTTTCCTTTCCTCTCTTATTTTCCACAGGTTTGACTTCGGCTCTGTGGCCTGCGAGCATCCGATTTTCCATGACCCCGAGAACTACAACGTCGGGTTCCTTTTGATTCGCCGCTGCGGCAACCGCAGCATTATATTGTGCTTCCAGATCAGCAGCCTCTGATGAGCCTCGTAGCCTAGCCTTTATCATCTGGGCTTTGAGCCTATTCAAAGCCGTGGAATCCAGCGGTTTCGTCACTTGAGAAGGAGGATTTGTTTCCATTTGTTCACCCTGTGTAGCGGTTTCAATATTCTCATCGCGCGTAGCTGCGCCTATTTCCCGCCTTACGCCCATTTTTAGTCTCCGTTCCTGATATAGTTCTCCTGTGGGTTTGATTTTTCCAACGTAGTCGTTTCCGTACGTCTCCCTCCGATCAAGTTCAATTTCTTCTTCTCGAGCACCGTCAAAGGAACGAAGATCACCATACCGCTCAATCGCGACCTCTTCAACTTTTCGACCCGTCTCTTTCGCTTGTGTGTAAACTGCTTTGAGTTTTGTCATTCGCCATTGTGATCCCGCGTCTCCAAACGTGTATTCAACCTCATGCTCCGCTGGTTCTTCCACTGCCGCACGCTCCGGATCATCTTCTTGGACGTCATATAGATGCCTGTTCAATTCTTTCTCATGTAGCTTGTGGACAAAATCCGCTTGTAGCATCTTTCCTTTGGGCGACGGCGGTTTCTGTTGTGGTCGATGAATGTAATCCACGTCAAGAGCAGAAGGCGCTTCCATCCATGCGTCGCGTTGCAACTTGGACGGTTCTTCTTGCACAAGTATTCTCGGTTCAGCCTGTTTCTCGGGCATCTTCTCATGTTTTTCATCGTGAGATTCACGTCGATGCCTCCGCTTGTGACTCCGCTCTCGATCATCTCCGTTACTGGAAGAATGGTGCCTCGATCGTTTATGCCCATGGGTGCGTTCATCATCGGAGTAATTATCGCGACGCCTTGAAGAGTGATGGTGATGATGTCGGTCGCGATGGTGCCTAGATCGCTCCCTGTCTCTGTCTCGGTCTCCATCGCCATCTTTTTCTTTTTTCCTTTCTCTTTCTCGATGTCGCTCACGATCATGATCTCGGTCGTTATTCCGTTCTCTGTGTTTCTCGCGTCGTCTCTCTCTCTCTTTTTCTCTTTCTTGCTGTCCTTCTGCCAATTCCCGTTCAAAATCTTCCAATGCCATATTGTACTGATGTTTATGTGCTGTTCATGTTAATTTACATCGAGATCTATGAAATGAATGGAGCTTGAATGAGGATGCAATGAGGATGCAATGAAGCTTTCTAGGGCGAATGACGTCTCTGGTTCTGGAACAACTCTTTTGTCTCCTCTTCAATCCTCAGCGAAAATAGTAAATCGACCACTTCCTCTCCAAGCAGACCTCTACCGTACTTTTAATTTATTGTTCAGGTTCTCAAACTTCATCTATTCGTACCCTGTTCTCAGTCATTGCATTTACTCTACAAGCATGGCGACACCACCAGTCGCTGTGGTCTGTGTCGGCATGGCAGGTATACACAAAGCCTTATTCAACAGTGTATATGAACAGATGCTAATGAGCAATCTCTGCACCAGGTTCTGGAAAAACGACTTTTGTGCAGCGCATCAATTCCCATCTTTACTCAAAACACCAACCTCCTTATGTCCTCAACCTGGATCCCGCCGTCCACTCGGTCCCATTTGAAAGCAACATTGACATCCGGGACTCAATCAACTACAAAGAAGTCATGAAACAATACAACCTAGGTCCTAACGGAGGCATTCTCACCTCTCTCAATCTCTTCGCAACCAAAGTTGACCAGATCCTTTCGATCCTCGAGAAGCGCACTCTTGTTGATCCCGCGCAAAATCCAACGGCAAAACAGTTCAAGCACATTCTCGTCGATACGCCAGGCCAGATAGAGGTGTTTGTATGGAGTGCATCAGGGAGCATATTGCTCGAGTCGTTGGCATCTTCGTTCCCTACTGTCATTGCCTATGTGATTGACACGCCAAGGACGAGTTCGACTAGTACCTTTATGAGCAACATGCTTTACGCGTGCAGCATATTATACAAGACGAAGTTACCTATGATTTTGGTTTTTAACAAGACGGACGTTAAAGATGCAGAATTTGCGAAGGAATGGATGTCCGACTTTGAAGCGTTTCAAGCTGCTCTTCAGCGGGAGGAGGAAACTGGTGCCTTCGGTGGCGCGGAAGGCGGAGTTGGAGGGATGGGAGGCGGAAGTGGATATATGGGCTCCTTTTTGAACAGCATGAGCTTAATGCTCGAGGAGTTTTATCAGCACCTCAGCGTGGTTGGCGTGAGTTCGATGACTGGGCAGGGTATCGATGAGTTTTTCGAAGCTGTTGAGGAGAAGAGGAAAGAATTTGAGCGGGATTATAAACCTGAGTTGGATAAGAAGAGAGCTGAAAGGGCAAAGGAAAAGGAATCTCGAAGAGAGATCGAGCTGGGTAAGCTGCTTAAGGATATGAATGTGTCAGCTACAAAGAAATCAGGGGAGCAAGAAACAGTATCAGATATTGAGGAAGGGGATGACACGGATGAAGATCAGGAAAGCACAGGTCCGTCTGACAGACGAGATGATGCCGGCCTATCCCAAAGATATAAGAAGGCTCTTGCAGAATCATCTGAAACTCCGGGAACCGAACAAGAGGACAGCTTTGCGAGACACATACGATCTGGCAACGCATGAGGAGTGGAATTCAAGAAACTGTTGGCGAGAGGGGTGTTTTACTTTTGGTTATCATTTTGATACATACTTACTACATACATAGCTTCGCGAACAGCTGCATGGAAACTGGTGTTATGGTGTCGTTCAAACCAAGATACTCCATACTCAATGTCAATTAAGGTGTCAGCTCGACTGCTTTCACAGTTGAGAACTGGTGGGCGGTGTTTGGATTCAATAATGTATTGATATGTAATGCATTGCCTGCCATTCCTCGTTCTATCATTCGTAGACCGCAATATAAAGGGTAGAGAACATAATAATATATGTTTACCAAATTCAGCAGAGTGCTCAATCCCTATATATATCTTGAGAAAAGTAGATTCAATATGCTTTGACGGCGTAACTGTTTTCACTTCAACTACTCTGTACATAGTTTGAGCTGTGATATCACTTGAATTTTGACGGCAGAGGAATGACATCATCGGCAGCATCTAGTTAACAAGCAAACTCTCAGATTGTTAACAACATCATATCATAACAAGACACAACAACTTCACCTCTTGTGTCAAAGGACTTCAATTACCTCTATACAACTAGATCCAATAACTTAGTCACAATGGATGTAAGACTTCTCTCTTGGCTTGAGTATCGGCTTCAATGTTTTCAGAAGCCATTAACTTCGTCTGTTCGCAGGTCTTCTACATGTACGCCTACGGCACAGGCGCCTGGCTAGGTCTGCAAGGGCTATCCCTTGTAGCCTCACCCAAAATGATCATTGCCCTACTCCTTGAAGAGCCTCGGTCGCCATCAAGTAAGGCCACACAGTTGAGCAGCAACTACGAGAGGAGCCTTGGCTAACTGTATTCTCTATTAGCGCTGGAAGTATACTTTGGACGCTCGTTCGGCTTGGCCTTAATCACACTCGCCATTCTTACGATGGTCCTAACAGGCACTATCCCGCTGACATCCAGTTACGCTATCAGTGCCGAAGAAACGGACCCCAAAGCTCCTTATGCGATGCCCACACTGATGGTGACATCCACGTTCCACTCCGTGGCGGCGTTTTACGCGTATGCTAGAGTCGTGCAGGGCGGAGCCATGGCTTATATGGTTGGAATGGCGGTTTATGGCGGCCTGTCAGCGGTAGGGCTCTGGAGTATGCTCTTTGGTAGTACGAAGGGACGAATTAGCAGAAGGACGGGAGCGGACAAGAGAACGAGCGGATTCCCCTTTGACAACACGGTGGCGGATAAGAAAAGACAAAGAAAGAGAATGTAAAATCAATGTGGACTCCTTTACGGGCGTGGAATGTGGATTGCCAAACGTGGTTGAAAAGCGGTGTATGGCGCTATTTAATGGTAGCTTCAAGCTTACTGTATTAGCATTGAAGGGATTCAAAAACTCAAGAGAGGATATTAAATATAACTAGTCTAGAATAATTGCACAGCAATGAGACAACAGTCAAGGCCAACTGCTTCCCCAAGTAATATCTGTAGACTCTCTTTTTTTTATGTATCACGTGACCGACTACCTGATCCGGCGCAAAAGTCACGCCGCTTCAACACTCGTCACATCAACGACCAGTTACGGCTTTGGAGCGAATCTGTCGCTGATTTTAGAGACCTGGAGCTCCACTCGACGAACCCGCGACGATGGATCTTGACGAGACGCGAACAGCAACGAAGTCACCACAATCACCATCAGAACTCACAGCGGTAACTGCTATTGCCGCGAGCGACCACGGATTGAGCAATCTCCATCGACACTTGCAGGCAGAGATTAACAATGGCAACGAGGATAACGTTGAGAAATTGCCCACGGAGCCGGAGGGCCTTAAGCCAGGGGACAGCCTCGTTGAGCCGGACAATACTCCAAAGAATGGACAGGAATGGGATCAGATAATCGCGGATCCCGATAGTGCTGTACCTGCGTCAGATGCAATTGCGACTGCTGAGATTGTCACCGAACAAGCACAGGCTGCCCCTGACCATGCTGCCATTGCTGTCGACCCGCAAATATCCACCAGCGAAGCACAGATCGATGACAACAACGACGTGAATCCGCCGTCAATCACAACGCAAACGCGTGAAAGATATCCCAGCGCTGAGCTTGGTGGCAGCTCCGTCAACGCAAACCCGCCGCAGCAATATTCGCTCATTGGAAATTATCAAATTTTACCTCCCGCGCCCCTCCCTCAGTCACAGCTTATTCCGCCGCCTATCCAGCAGCACGCACTACCAGTAAACACGGAATTCGCTCCTCCACAAAATCATCTGAGCCATTTGATTCCTCTTCCTCCCTACCAAACGCCCAATGCACCTCCAGCGCATCATAATTACTCACCGCAAACGCCTGCACGACAGCAACAACCAGTTTCTTTAGTACCTTTGACTTACGCCTCTGTACAATCGACTCCTGTAGAGCCAGATCGAAATGCTGACGGCGACAGTGGCTTTAAGGGGATGAAAATCGTCCTCGACCCGCCAGATCTACAACAATGGAGAGAGAAACTATTCAACGTCGAAGACACCATCGTCCTCAGTGAAGAAGAGTATGCATTTTCTCCCTTGACACCCCTAACCCGGCTTCACACTAACATCTTTCCAATTCATTTGCACTAGATTCCAAACCTACTTCCCCCACATCGACAATGTCTACTCCCACCGCTCCACCCAGCGCTACAAACGCAAACCCTTCATATCCCATTACTGGGACTGCCGGCTCAAAGGTCGACCACCGGGAACTCCGAAATCCATCGATCCCAACAGAAAGAAACGCAAGCGCGCCGTTCGTGAGAGAAACCTGTGCGACGTCAAGATCAAAATCACAGAGTACTTCCCCGGAGCAATGACCATGCCTTCGGAGCTAGAAGTGGGCATTACGACGCTTGCGGGCGCTGTTGACGCATTACCTGGCGATTCTGGAACTAATAACTCCACGAGTTCCCAACCATTTGGTGTATTGGCGCCAAGTACAATGTTGTCCAAAGACCATCCTGGCGCCACAGGAGCGAGGTATTATACTATTCAGCGGGTAAATGGCAATGGGGGCAATGGCAGGTCAGACACGGCTGGCGGACCACACAGGCATACTCTGGAGGAAAGCGATCGGATCAAGAAAAGCAGTGTGCAACGATATATATTAAAAGAAGAGAAAAACAGGAAGAAAGCCGTGGTGAGTGATGGTAATATGGCTCTTTTGGTGAGAAATAAGGTACTTTGCACTGTTCCGAGGCAGCGGCAAGGCACATGATTTGACGTCATCGTATCTTTCCGAAATCTTCCCTCTATTGAACACAACATCAACTGTCATTCCATCTCTTTATTCTTGTGATTGTGTGTTTTTCAATGCGAAGCAAACTACTTCCAAGGTTTCTAAAATATTCCAGAATCACCATGTCTGACCAAAAACAGGCCGAGCAGCTCAAAGAATACCACAAAAAAGCCTCTGGCTACGCCTGGTTGACAGTGAACAAACACAAACGGGAAAGCAATTTGAAGCTTTACGGGAGTTGTTTTTGGTAAGTTCACTACCGCAAACTACATATGTGCTCGAACATCGACAGAGGTATTCTGAGAACTGACTGTTTTTTTTTCTTGCTAATTCCGATTCATAGTCCTTTCGTCCAGCGGGTCTGGATTGCGCTCGAGGTCAAGGGAATACCTTATCAGTACATCGAAATCGATCCGTATAAGAAGCCGGATTCGCTATTAGAAGTGAACCCACGGGGGTTAGTACCTGCAATCCGCCATGGCGACTGGGGATGCCACGAAAGTACTGTGTTGCTGGAATACGTAAGGCTTCCAGTCGATTGATTGGCATTATCGGGACACTGAGTATTGGACTAGCTTGATGACCTCGATTCGGGTGCACCTCTCTTGCCTCCAGGCGACCCGCAACTGCGAGCACATTGTCGATTGTGGGCAGATCATGTGGGTGTTGAATTTCTCGTTTCAATCTCAAGATACACTGCTAATCCATGGACCAGATAAATCGACATATCATTCCGTGCTTCTATCGCCTTCTCCAAGAACAGGATCCGGCGAAACAGATCGAATTTACCGAAGAACTGAAAGAAGAAATCAGCAAACTAGTCAACGCGTCGCACGTAACAGGACCGTTCTTCCTTGGTCCCAGTATGTCCTTTGTCGACATCCAATTCGCGCCCTGGATGCTTAGACTCAGTCGCGTATTAAAGCCGTATCGCGGATGGCCGGACCCGGAGCGAGGGAGTCGCTGGGCAGCGTGGATGGATGCCATAGAAACCAACGAACAAGTTCTGGCCACTACCAGCTCAGATGAGCTTTATTTGGATAGTTATCAAAGATATGCCGGCAAGTCTCCAGAAGTCCAGCACTAAGTATCCTGAGACTGTTATTAATATGTTCACACAGAGAATCGGCCCAATACTTCGCTGCTCGCGAACGCGATTAATTCTGGCCGGCCTTTGCCATAATTTTTGAGAGACTTAGCCTTAACGACTTCCTGTTTTCACGTCGGTTCATGCCAGCTGCAGTAGTGAAATAGGCGCCGGGAATGATTCCATGACTTCTTGTGCGAGGGCTTGTTCTTCTCCCCTTCCGCTCTTCTGCCCTTCCGCCCCACCTCCACAATAGCTTTATCCATAGTCATCATAATCGTAATTCAATGCCTTTCAACGCGGTGCACTCCCACCATCTCGTTGAGCAAACCCGAAACCACCCGGTCCACTTCCATCTGGGCCCTTTGGGCTTCGAATAGGAGTTTGAAGTTGTGGTGACTGCGACTGCAGTCGTGATTCCTCTCCACCACCCATCTGGGACCGGTTCTCTTTTCTTTTTCCCTGGTTTGAATGCGGTTTAGGAGAGTGATTTGGATCGTACAATTGTTTGCCCTTTGCAGACCTCGAAGATGAGTCCCTCTTTTCCCCTCTATCTTTACTGTTTCCATTCGATCGGGTTTTGCCCTTCCACTTGTTGTTCTCTCCGCCACTAGTATGCTGCGGTCGCGGCGGCGGCGTCGTGTTGCCTGGAGTCGACGCGCCAGATCCCGCGTTGGAACTTCCGAACAGTCGCTCCCGGGCCTCTTCATACTTGCGCTGCTTTTCTTCTCGTTCACGCTGTGCGATGGCGAGACGTTCTTCGGCGGTTGGTTGTTTTTGTCTTGGTGACTCGTTGTCATCGGAATCGTCATCGTCGTTCTTGTTTTCGTTTGCATTGTTGCCGTTGTAGTTGCGACTGGCCGGGCGAGGGGAGATTGTTACTTTCTGTAATCCTACTGTTGTAGCACCAAGGCCAGCGGGGGATTGGGGGTTTCGACTAAGCACTTTGACGGCGGGTTTGTATTCTGTTTTTAGGGGGATGGTGGAGCGGGATTCGAGGTAGTGGGACATTTGGGTGGATTCGCTGAATATTCGAGTGTAACACGCAAAAGTTAGAATGGATATGTTGATAAATTCTTGCAAGTAGAACTGAATTCGGTTTGTAATTTTTAGACCGAGGAGAAACACGTACACTTCAGCTTCAGCTTCCGCCCACAGCTGCCGATTGAATTCCGCATGCTGAGCGCGCAATTGGGCTTTCTTCGCCCTTGAAGAAAGTTTCTTTTCTGGTTCCTGCTGAGAAGCCGGTGGGAGAGTCGGAGATTTCAATTTGTTGGACTATTTACAAGTGATGTTAGCTTTGCTCAAATCATCACGCAGGTTGATGATGTTTTCGTAGGGAAAAGCATTAACAGTAGGCATATACTGCAGAAAGGAACCAACGCACATCAACTTGCTCTTCCCAATCATCATCCCACGCATCTGGAACGTCCTTCGTTTTGCTCATCGTAGACCGACTCGGGTGAAGCTGCACACTTCTGACACTGAGAATGCAGATAATAGCTAAAAATGATAAATGTGAAATAACGGAGCAGGAAAGGGAGAAAAATGACCGGTATACAGTTCAGCGACGACGTTGCGAATATGACAGAGGTATGCAGCGAAAATGATGTGGAGGTCAGTGGGAGTGGAAGACCGGAAAATGGCGCTTCGATGGCCCACTGACTAACAAACTAGTTCTCAGTGGTTGGAGCACCTAGTGAGATACGTGGCGTGGCTCTGCAGCAATGACAATTATCAATATCTTCTGTATTCCGTGCATACAATTGCACCTTCATCCTTCACAACACAAGCCCTTTTCCCTTGAGTGTATCAACTGAACTGTGGTGTTGCGCATCCAAATCATCAGAAGGTCCAGCTCTCCAAATAGAGTTTGACTAGTTAACTAGTTATGTAGTTAGTTACTGTAGTTAGTTACATAAGCACACACATGCAAACCAAGCAAACACCACTCCCCTCCATCCCATCAGACCATTCTACACTCCGTAAAAACAACTTGATCCCATCAAAAGCAGAATCCCATCCCCTCCAAAGCCACCAGTCGACCTCTCTACCAACCTCCATAAACCTCCCCCTTCACAATGAGCTCCGAAAGCGGCCTCCCCACCCCCACTCCCGGCGCCAAAGCCGCAAGCGCAGCGCCATCGTCATCCACGAATGCACCATCAACGACAGCAACCACAAGTACAAGCACAGCTCCAGCTCCAGCTCCAGCACCAGCAACAACAACAACAACATCCTCCTCACCCCCCTCATCAACAGTAGCAGCAGCAACAGCATCACACCCCACAGACGTCTTCCCCGAATCCGAAGCCCAAATACTCCACGCCGAACCCGGCGCGTCATGGAACAACCGCCAAGCGCAAGAAGAATACCGGCGTGCCATGGAATTCGTGCTCGACAAGGATTTCAATCTCAGTTCGTCATTCTCTCTCCTTCTCTCCTTGTCTCTCTGTCTCTGTCTCTTCGTTCCATATCAATAATCCAAAAATGCAATGGTTGCTAACCACCCAGAGCATTCCTACCATGCAGATAAATTTGGCGATCCATTCGATGATCGGGATATGGAGATACATACATGATCCTTGATAACCCCTCCTTGTCGCTTACACCTTGCCAAAAGAAAGATGAAAGAAAGCTTCGCTCCCCTGGCGTAATCGACAAGCTTGAGAATTATGCACTCTTGAGACCCAATGCGGAGTTAGCCCGAGGAGCATTGGACGAGCTGCGCGTACAGAGACTTGGGGCCAATGTCTCTGCTTGCTACTACGCATATAGATGTTCATGAGGTACACAGGACTGCACTCGGCGTGCTTAAACTGCCTTTTTAAAAAGCACCCATGTGAGATTGATTTACTCTCAAAAACAATGAGCGCTGGAGACATGGATACTGCTTGTTGTATTGAAATACTCATTGAATTATAATATTGAATCAGTATGTTACATCAACTGTAGCCAGAGTGTAATACAGCACAGAAAGGAATAGAAGAGAAAGCAATAAGAAACAGCTGGACTGTAATCGCTCACCGTCGCTCCGTACTTGCATAGCATCAATCCACAAAGGTAATAACTTGTACTTTTCCGCTGTTTGAAATGCTGACCAGATTGTATCTGATATTGCCATAAAGTGCTGATAACAGTGCTCGCTAAAAGCTAACAATGGGAATGTTAAAGGATAAGAATAAGAACCTTACCAGAGCGGACTGTTTTCATGCCAGGCCATCCCCAAACGCCTCCCAGTAAATATGTATTTGCGAGTAAATCTATGCATCGAATAGCATCATAAGAGCGAGCTCGAAAGAATCAAAACACCAGTGCGGATAAGTTCGAGAGCGGTTCAACCGAAATCATTTCTTGAACATATAATGTCCGTAAATCCCACCAACGTCACCAACACAAACGGGGACCTTCCTCATCCCCCACCAACGCGCACCCATTTTCCATGATCGTCGTCCGTCGTCTCGCGGCATCAACTTTAAGTCGTTCGGATTAGTCGGTGGCTCTCGAACATACCACCCTCGCCGTCCCAGGTCTCTCACCACCCACCCGTTGCGTGGGCTGCGCTGACGAAGTGGAGTAATAATCCGCTCAGTCAATTCGATTACGTGTAATGGATAGCTCTGTGGCGTCACAAGGAGGCATAATTTGGGATTGAGAAGTGTGGCCTGGGTCAGATGTGGATTCTTGGTGAGATCAAGGTAGCGCAATTCGGGTCGAACCCACTCAATGTCCATTTGGTGTTCGCCAGAAACTGGACGAGGTCTGAAAAACGAATTGATATCATCGATCGTGATATTAGCCGAGTTAAGGCCAAGTTCTTCCAGATGCTTAGATAGTTTGAGAAGCATTGGCATCTGTGCGGAAGTGATTCTGGCGCCACCAAGGTTCAGAGATCGCAGTGTTGAAGTCAGATGCGGTAGGAGGGCCTCCACGTCTTCTTCCTCCAGAATCCTATGTCTCGACGCATCTGACATGAGATTCAAGTACACAAGCGTGTCGGTGACGGCCGGATGGGTTGTCAAGAATTTGACAACTTCTGGTCCGGTTAGTCGTGTGCATCGTGACAAATTCAGGTGAGTGATTTGCGCGCTTTCCGAAATCAAGAAGAGCGTTTTGTTGGTGATCTGAGTATGAGTGACATCCAGGTGGGTCAAATTGACCAAACGCGGTAGAAAGGCCTGGAACGCTTCATCCGGAAGGCCAGTGCATTCATGGAGAGACACCCGTCGCAAAGTGCGAAGCTGCGCCGGGAAATTAAGGTCTTCTGTCACTGCGCCAACAAAACCAGAAGAGAAAGTGAGCGATGAGCATCCACAAAAGTCAAGCGCACGCAGAGTGGGGGTGGAAAGTATTTTTCGTGTGACGTCGCCATTCAGATCATCTTCAACATGCTCTTGTAACAGCAATTCCTTCAAGTTGGGGAGCAAGTTTAAGCATTCCAACAGCGTCCTTGAAGTCAAATTTTGAATCTCGATATTCATCTGCTGGGTTCGGCCCAGGCCTACAGAGGTGAAATGGGAGAAATCAAGTCGCCTGACGATGGTACCAAGAGATGGATACTGCCTGATGTGATTCAATGCTTTGGAGAAGATAATGGAATGGGGGATGGTAATGTGCCGGTATAGGACACTGAGCGTGGCAGAGTGAAGCGTACGAGAAGTCAAAAGACATGATATCAGATCCACATTCCGAGGTGTGTACCCATTCGGCGGGATGTCCACGGCCAAATTAGAGATTATCTGGTCTGAATAGTTGATCAGCATTGAAAGTCCCATAAAAAGAAGCCAGCAGCAACACATACCGAGAATTTCAGCAGGTAGTTTTTCAATCGGAGCAGGCTCCCTCTCCTTAGGTAGCTCCTCTTCCTTCACTGTCGGAGCAGGTTTCAAGGTTGTCTCCTCCCATGCCCACCCTCTCGAGTGATGGCCACCACCTAAGATACGAAGATCACTGTAGCTCCGACTTGCCCTCCGGCCTCCGAGGCGGATCTGCTTCCATCCCAGAAATCCACCGCATGGGCAGCAGAAATCTGGTGTTTGAGGCGGGCTCTGGATGTTGAGAGCCGTTTTGGCGGATGTGGAATCTTTTGACGGGGAACTCTCTTTATCGACGAAGGACTGCGCAATTCCTAAAGCGTGTATCAGCATTACTTCCTGAGATGAAGCAAGATGGTAAGGCGAGGGAGGAAGTTCACATAATGACATGGACGGACCTGTACTCGCTTCCTCGATGGAGCCAAACGATTCACGACGGGTGCTGCTCGATCGAGAGTTGGAAGTTGAACTTGGAGAGTTATGACGGGAACGATGAGGTTCAGGTTCCGGTTTCGGTGGATCAATAACCATGCCATCGACCTGAGTGGAGTGGAGATCGCATGCGTCGGTAGGCGGCGGAGAGGTCATGGTGGGTGGCATGATACCCTAGTATGTAATAATCAAAAGCCCTGGTGAGTTGGCCCCGTATTATAGCCACTCCACTGCTTTTTATGAATCAGGAACTCGAACTGGACAAGACAGGGGGACTGAGAAGAATCTGGAGATGGGTTGAAGCCAAGTCGCCTTCCTGCAGCCCGCCGTGTGCCCTGTTTACTGCTGCTACAGGATGCCCACGGACTTGGTCGGAATTGCAGCGGGAAATAGGGAGATTGATTGGCAAACAATGAAGAAGAGGAAGAGGGAGAAGTGCATACCTGGCCTTGTCTCTCGTTGCTTGTTGCTGGCTGATCGCTTGGTGCTTCTTGTTCTTGCGACAGATAGAGGCAGGGATGAGAGACCCCTGCAGGTAGTTATGGTGGGCCTTCCCACGGAGTTCAGATATTAGCACAGATGATTGATTGCAATGTGAGGATGGCAGGCTTTCTTGAGGTTCTGTGATGCTCAGAGTGAGATGGAGAGCAAGTTGGATGGAACTGGACGAAGAGCCATGAGCAGCTGTGTTAGTCACGATTCTCGGCACTCGGGATGGATTTCCCAACAATCCCAGCGTTGAAATATACAGAACTGGCCACTCTTGATTTCTCTTCTCTGCAAACAAGCACTAAACTAACCAGGGTGGCAACAGGGTGTGCAGTGAATTCCGTGGCAAGGTGAGAGAGTAGGCCGAAAGCAGCATGCAGGATGGGATGAAAAGACACAAATTACAGGACTTGTCTGTGTCGGGCTGTGTAGAACAATGTATTCATGAGAAAAGAATTGCCACTGGCGAAGTAACAGCATGAATGCAGGCTACTCTGTTCAAATAATTATTAGTGAACCAACCTCTAGAATTGTGATTTAGTATTCTGTTCAAAAAAAAGCAACGATGGATAGCAGGCAAATCAGCAGCAGTAAACCAGACACTGAGAAGTTGAGAACTGCTTCCCTTCCGCGCTCAACCAAACACATCAGGAATCACTAGTTATGATCTTGGCAGTCTCCTGTCCTTACTGGATCTTCAGACTTGAAATAGGGATTTGCGGTTGCTAGTTAGTACAACTTGTATAAGAGTGTTGAGCTAGATCTGTATGTACTCAATACAATCCAGGTCCATCCCAGCACTTTCGTCACAACTCGTCACAAATTCACCAATTCTCCCCCCAAAAAAATATTCTGCCACACAAAGGCGGTGGAGACGTGCAGGCTTGCATCATGTGGGCATGAGAAAATGAATCTTGGCATGTTCTAGTGCAACCTTGCTGCCAAACTGTGGCCAATCAACATCCAGACAGCTCCCAACCCTAAATCCAAACCACCAGTCTGTGATTTTCATTATGTCATGAACATGCAGGAATGACAGCATTGGGTCTTGGCAGTGCGCCTCGAGCCAATTTGGATCCTGACTGGTTGATTTCAACATGTTAGAACAAGGACCATCCCATGTGGTTGGTTCCTCTTGCTAGTTTGCTTCTTCTTGACACAAACAAAATCCATCATTCCCATCACTTTTTTTTTTTTTTTTTTGATTTCTTTTGTTTCTCTCAAAGAGCTTATCCCAGAGATTTCTGAAATTGGACTGCCATGTTCTGAGAGTCACTCCACTCCGGGATCCAGACTGTTAGTTACCGGTGACCAAAACTCACGCTAGGCCATTCTTCGGCCATTGCTTAACTAACCTTTTCAATCCTCCTCACATTATACACACAGTATTGCAACTATTCCATGTACGCATTGAAGTGAAAGGAAACAGTCTTTTAAGGAAATCGTCCACGTGCTGTGGCCAGGGTAAACATTCTGTAATAACCATACCATGTCTGTCTTGAGTCGAGAGTAGCATGGGGATGATGGGGATGCAGGTGTTGTGCTTCAAAATCCCAGATGGACGGGGATACATTACAAGCTGTTCTGGCACTGCAGAAAAGGAGTGGGATCATGTGACGCGTTGCAAATTTGTACCTTCCAAGCCAATCCGCTCCTTTCCGTCCCCAAGCAATCGGGTTCAAGCCAGCAATCTTCTCCTCGGAGATCCTTCTCTGTACGACCGGTTCTAACTGAAACAAAATATCAGCAGCTATCACACTGCAGTCGAGTAGTTATACCATGATCGAGAATTCGGAGACTTCCAAGAGATGTGACAAGCCGGAGGCTCAGATGCCAAGGACGGAAGAGAATCACTTGTCCACTCCGAAGCTGATACGGAACACCTGTTACGCATTGATCTTGCTCTATTGCCTTGGCTAGTGATAGAGTCTCTACTACATATGTAAGTTCGTATCTCTTGAACAAAGAGAAGATCTCTACAGAGTACACAGAACAACAGGAAGCCACGACGATCGGTAGAACTGAGGGCCATAGTTGTTTGTTGCCCTATAATTAGTTAATATCCTACCGTCCTTAGCATTGTACATCTGACATACAGATATGTACCTCATCTCCAATCATTTCCAGGCTGTTTTTTGTTTGCTAAGGAAAAGATACCATGGATGCACTTTATGAATCTGGTATGCAATATTTAGAGTGGAGGACTTATACATATGTAGGGGTCCTGAATGCATACGTAAGGGGATGCAAATACTGTGTAGTGTGAATATCAAAATGTCACTGTGCGGCTGGACCCCTTTGTTCTACTCTAAATTATGCTTGAGGGAGGGAAAGCAACAGTACAAAGAACACATTTTAATATTCCAATATCCGACAAAAGATTCGCCCTGTCAATTCTTTGGAGCATTCTGCACCACTTCATTAGCAGTCTCAGGAAGTATGCCTTTCCGTACCAATTCCGCAACGACATCAATAACCCATCCTTGGCAGTTCTTCATCTGGATGGTCTTAGTCGGTGGCTAAAAGAGAAAAAAACATCAAACAATTAGCCAGCCACACACGAAACCAAATAGTTAAGACCAAAAATACTAAAAACAAAGTAAAGCGAATCTTGTTACCATCAAGCCATCCCCAACACTATTCAAACTCGCCGCCGGCGCCGGCACACCCACCGCAATCTCCTCCAAGTTATCAATCGGCTGCACCTCCCCCCCACCATCCTCGCCGTCACCATCAACTTCTTCACCACCAATATCTACGTGCTGTACCACCAGCCGATCGTCTTCGTGAAGCTCCCCCACTTCAATCCGACTATGCTTCCTTCCCGTGGCCTCTAGCCTGTATCTCCGCTGCACGGCGTGCGCGAAGCCCGCGTACACGCTGCCTTCGACATGGATTCTCTTGCCGATCCCGGGATGCTGCGGGTTCGGGACAAAGAGAGACCAGTGCGCAGGGAAGAAGGGAGAGTGGTAGACGATGAGGAAAAGCGGTGCCATAAGGTTATGAAGCAGGGGCGGAGCGATTGTCAGGGCGTACAAGCATGCATACGTACGATGTATTTCTCTTCTGTGCACATCCTTTGTAGGCTTCAGTAGCCTGGCCAGTTTGAACTTTGGTTTGATGGTTACGTGGTCGGTCACAGCGGCCCGCTCCGATAACTTTACCAGTACAGTACAGTAAGTGGATTTCTAAATTTTAATTGGCGGAAATGGCGTCAGCGGTCTAGTTATGTAACACCGAAAACAAGTTTAGTGTCACTCATGGCGGCTATTAAGTTTATGAAGCCTATCACAGACAGCAGTGGGGATTTTGAACGCGTATGTAGATGTCCTGCAAGCAAAATAGTTGCAGCTGATGAGCAGCTATTTATCTACATGATAGCACAGTTGAAAACGGGCTTTTAGCCAATACAACCCCTCCTGCGAGTAAGCAATAGTTACCCGCCAAGCAGCATTCGCTTGGTTATCTCAGTGCCATTTCTGCACTGCAGACTCAGATTAGCGACAAGCATGACTACATCACTCGCAATTCACCGATCCAGTAGACATGCTCCGAGTTTATCAGCCGCGATTTCGAGATTGGCTTTCATGTGAGTGAAGGTCAACGCCGTTGGATGGCAATGATCCTCGAAACTTTCCCCCAAAACGGACCTTCTACTGTCCACTCGAGGCATGATTTCCCCGTACGACGGCCGTTAAACAGTGCGATTAGACCTCGCTCAAGGCAATTTGGGTCTAAACACAGAATATAGTGCCAGCAAATGATCGCATTTAAACCACCAATGTTCAAAGTCTAATATCTTGCCTGAAGGCATCAGGCCATGTCGGCCTTGCAAACCGGACACCGTGCAGTACGCCCAGTGAGCCAAGGATCAATGCACGCTGAATGGAACATATGATCACATGTCAGTTTTCTAACAATATTTTCTTCTCTGAGGGCATCCAGGCAGATGGCGCAACAGTCACATAAATTAACAGCATCTCCTGTTTGGCTCACCACTTGGATCTGCAGTGCAATATCAGCAAAAAGAAGAAAAGAGTAACCAAGCAATGAGAGAGATATCGAGCACCGTCTTCTTACCTCAGATAACCCAGGCTCGGCTTTTACACCATGTGGGCTGCCGGGTGCCAGCTCGGGCTTATCATTCGCGGCCATTGCCATTTCCCCCTGACTGGAATCGCAAGTTGCTCTGTGTGCCACTTCTGGCTGCCCATCGGCATTCCGCTTCAACGCGCGAAACTTGACCGCTGGAAATCGGTCATCTAATTCTTTCAGTTTCATGACCTTCGTGGCGCACGAGCATTGTGCAGGTATCGCAGCGGGCGGTAAGGGCACGAGGTAGATGTTCCCAGCTCGTCCACCATGTAAAGGACGGTCTGCCTCTAGGTCTCGCTGTGGCCGTCGCTGTCGACGTTGTAAGCATCTATCGCGGTATTGGAACAGCAGACAGAAAAGGCTGCGGGTGGAAATTAGTCACTCTGGGTCTATTCGAGCAGGTATAAGAGTATGTATGTATCCGTACATCAAGCCAAAGAGCAGGAGGCCAAAAAGAAGAACGTAAAACAGAATGTAGCTTTTATTGTCATCCTTTGATGATTCGGCCATCGTGTGCCAGTCAAAATTGCCAGTAGAGAATGTCGATCAACAAGTCACCGCAGTCCGACGTAACCACACGATCATCCGTATAACGACCCCGGGGCAAGGCTTATCGCTCACGCAGGAGAACATCCAGACATCACGAACAACAAGTGATCCGAGAGACTAAAAAGTTAGAATGGAGACTCTGCCGACTGCAACTGGGAACATACGCGTAATAAGTGCCCATTTTTCCCCCCAGAATTCTCCCCCAAATTTCGGGGTTGACAGGGATCTAATACCCTGTGCAGTCCAACTGTAACCCCGCGGATGGCATCGCATCTGAAGCCCAGTTGGGTTAATTGGCAAATTGGGAGATCATGGCCTGCATACTGTTGTCTCGCAGATACAATGCCAGGGGCGACTGTTCTCCTCCCTTGATCGGTTGGAGCTGAATCCTAGCATACATGGAGTAGTTATGTATGTATGGATGAAGTTTACTGCGGATAATCGGTTACGCGACAGTGAACGCTTTGTAGGCCTGGAGTTTGTTGAAAATTTCTGTTAAATATCCCCAGGATTGCTGTGCCATCTCAAAGCTTCGTAGCAGCACATATTTATGGCCTTTTCGAAATCCGATGGCACAGCGTACATACTATCCAAAAATCCCCTTGGATTGCGGCATGGGAACTGTCAAAAAATCCCGAAAATCCAAGACCTCGCTAACTAGCTTCCTTGACAATCTCCGACAATGAGCGTGAAGCAGCTCGAAGACGTCAATTGTGCCCTGTCAGAACGGGAAAAAGCAGTCTACCGTCGAATCGGCTCATGCAATGAAGTCGCTGAGTCTCTAAATATCTCAAACGATGGAGTTCTACTGCTCAAGATTCCAATTCTCGCCAATGACATCGCGCCTCCAAACTTACCTCAACGCCAACGGCGCGTCTCTCAAAAGGATCGATTTCGACCAAGTGACCATGTAGGATTCTGACAGTCGACCTGAGCTCTGTCGATGCACACGGTCTCAATGTCAAATCCGACTTTTTTCGCTTTTGAGATTTACTACCTGCTCAATCACACCTGGTCTTGTTACGATCGCGATCCAGCCACTAACTCGACTGACCTTCTGGTGCTGAATGGTGTATTTTGCGGAGAATTGGATAAGAAGATACTGGTCAGGCAGGTATCAGTGCGTAAGTGAGCTCTTTTACCAGGAAGCATAGCTCTGCTCGCATCGCTTGCGGGCAGTGTCTTACGCACTGCCGTTTCGGCGAGAGTATGAATTGAAAGACCTGCTAAGTGCACTCATCTGGGCAGAGACCTGGTTGGCTACAATTCGCTACTGTAAAAAAGCAGAACAATCACCAAGTAGCAAAGACACTTGGCTAACAGAGAAGAAAATGCATTCCAATCCGTTCGAAATCACAAGTAACCATCAACAAGTCATCTGGGTATAATCAAACATCAGTACGGAAGCAAGATAGCCAGTCCATCCAACGCCTAAACTCCAAACCCATGATTTTTAAAACAAAAACTCCAGCAGAGATGCCAATCTTATATCCATTTCCATATTGCGATCCGCTTAAAATGCCATTCACCTTATCTTCACCCGAAATCTCTGCGCAGAATCCTGTAACCCACCAATTTTGGTTCCTCCCTTTGCTGTCTTATTCGCTTGTCCTTCTTTCTCATCTTCCATTCCACCACCATCGTCAAAATCTTTGACTTTTCTAGACGTAGGGGTCAGCTTCTTCCTCTTCGCAATCGACGGACCGTCGAGAAGCGATGGAAATGATACTTTCGTGGACGACTTTGTGACAGGAGGAAGAACGACGACCGTTGGGGGAGTCGTTACCTGAATACGTTCAAGGGTTTCTTTGTCGACCGACTGAGTCTTGGTTGTTCCTAATTTTCGCATCTTTCTCGGCACGGGAGAGCGCAATGGCGTGCTCGGCTGTGGTGCGATAGATGCTAAGCGCCTAGAGCTTCTTCTTCCAGATGATACTTGATCTGGGCAATCATAAATTGGAGTCATTGTATCTTCAGCAAATGTGACGAGATTCTCGTCATTCCAAGACACCGTTTTGCCTCCCCGTTTACCAACCTTGTTTGTGTCTGGAGTCGCGGTCATTGCTTCCTCAAACAGTGCCTCGTTGATGGTTTGGAGAACGAAGCGAGGCAGCTTTGCATCGCCCCTATTTTGTTTAGTGTTTGTCTTCGTGGTAAGAGCGAGCTGCTGTGCTTCAGTTTTCTGTAAGAAAATGAACTCTGTACCGTTGGAACGTCGAAGCGGGATCTCATCTGGAACTCGAGGCACAACTCGTTTCTTCGAAGCACGTCCACGCTTTCGAGGAGAGGAAGTTGAAGCCAGGTTTTCATCATCTTCTGTGAGTTTTATTCCGGCTGGGTTTTCTTTATCTGGCTCTGCCAGAGGAGATGCAAGCAGCTGCAAAGGTTTGGGAGGCGATGCCTGGCGGATGGTTGAAGACGGCGAATTTTTATCCAGGTTCTC
This sequence comes from Emydomyces testavorans, assembly GCA_029449355.1. Lineage (NCBI taxonomy): Eukaryota > Fungi > Ascomycota > Eurotiomycetes > Onygenales > Nannizziopsiaceae > Emydomyces > Emydomyces testavorans. The sequence continues at coordinate 2,181,562 of CP120630.1, read as the reverse complement.
GAGAGCTCGACGGAGCTTGTATTTCGAGGGAGAACGAGGAATGGTTATTGATGCCATCTTTTCAACCGTGTTTTTTGCTAGCGCATTGTTTGCCTCTCGTTTCCTGTGTGCCTCCGATAAGAAAGCGGTAAAGAGTTCTGCATCGTCTCCCTCAAGAATTGGTCGTCTCAAGAGAGATGATACCGTCGCGGGCTCCTTGGTTGGAGTTGGCTGTGCTTCAATACCGTCCGAAGAGGGCAGTTCATCAGATTCCTGCGAACTCTCTGTTGAATCATTCGGCCCTTCCTTTTGTTCATCACATTTCTCCTCGCTATTCTGATGGCCGGATTGACAGCTGTCGGAAGTCTCAAAAGCGATAGTATCCTGAGCACCAATAGGAAATGAAGTGCTTTCGCCTTCTAGTGTGTTCTTATGGATATCTTCGTCTCTCAAACCAACCACTGTCTCTCCGAATTTCTCCGACGCCGTAGAAATGTTCACATTTTTGGGTTCTGTTGGCAATGATGCAAAAAGCTGCATATTATCAGGTTTCTTCTTGGCCGTTTCTTCCACTTGTTGATCGCAATCCTGCTCATGGCCATTGATACCACCGCAATCCTCATCCCCAGCAAGCTCCACCATCTCAGCAATATCCACACATTCCGTTTCGTAATCCTCATCTCTCACCACATATTTGCGACGTCCCACAAAAGGCTCCGTCTCCAACTTCGTCTCCACAAATGAAACCTCCCAATCTGGCTGTGCTGACCTCACTCCACGACCAACACACAATCTCTTCACAGCACGTAATTCACCCGAGTCTTGGGCTACGTTAATCTCTTCAATAAGAATGGTTTCTTCCAAGTCTACCATCTCAATATCGACAACTCTTGAGGCAGTTCTCGGGTTCGCCCGCGAACGAGAAATACTTGAGGAAACACGAAGTCTCTTCCAAATTTTATGTGATTTCGATCGAGGATGAACCGGAGTCGCTGGCTTGCGATCCCAGAGCCGTGCTGGTTTCTTCATCATGGGTCTGGGCGTGAAACGAAATCGAGCGGTGTCGGCGATGTTCTCAGCTTCCGGATTTGTAACGTGGAAGGAGTGACTATGACAAGCGGTGATAGTAACAGTTAGTTGGCTGTTGTCTCTCTGTATTTGATTTCGTGGCACGGGAAGATGAGTAGCAAGAAGGTCGCGTTTTCTGCCCTTTTTTCTTTCTTTCTTTTTTCCTCGAGGTGCCAATATGGGTCGAATGGAAGATAATAAAACACATACCATCCTCGTGGATCCATAGAGATGCGCGCCATGTTCTCAGGAAATAGGAGTTGCCAAACCCTTGACGCCAAACTTTCGATTTCGACGATTTTCAGCACATGGAAAAAGACTGAAATTTTCCTGAGGGGTTGAAGAAAGCTAGTAGTGCGAGATTTATATGAGGAGGTGTTCTATTACAGTAGAATACATCATGCAGAGGATCATCAGACAGAGGAACACATCGTAAAAGGATGCAGTTGTATTGTCTTGCGTGTGAATGGCACGGGTCTCCCCTATTCTGCGTGACTTCGTTTGCATTTTCCAATTCACTTGGCGTTCTTCTATTGATGTTGTCATCGTCCGAAGTGCTTCTGGTTGCCAGGTCAACACTGGAATTAGTTACGTAAGCATACAGAAACACTTCAGTACTCTGAATTCAACAAGAAAAGATTATCAAGGTTGTTTCATTTTTGAGAGGCTTGTAACAAATGCTTTACTAAAGATTCAAATCACAGTATGTGAGAAAATGGGTAGTCTACATGTCAGGTAATTGGCTCTATGCTTGCTGGAAGGCAGAAGCTTCTTTCCATCGATTACTGGCAAGACCCATATATGAAGTCTTTGCCTCGGACCCGCTGCGCCAGTCGTCCAGGAGATGGAGACCAGCTAGCGTGGATTCTATGGATGCGGTCTCTAAGTCGATTGATGACATGAGTTTTTTTTCCGCCTGAGATGTTTGGTCCGGAGCTAGTAATCGCTGAACACTGAGCGCCGCGTGAATGTGCGAGACGCTCGAGTTGTGTTTGGCGAGATAAGCACCATTCCATGCGGCAAGGTCTTGAGATTTGGGGAGGATAGACTCGAATTCGGTTGAAAGGATTTCCTGGACCTCAGATGGGAGGGGTTCTGAAAGTGCGTTGAGAGTTAGGCGGAATTGAGCAAGTTGAACGTGCAACGTGGGGTTAGATGGAGCAATGGCGTGGCCAGCGAGAAGGCATTTGAGGGCGAGGAGATATTTCTCTGCAAGACTCAAGTTAGCAAAATGAAGATTTGTTAGTGTTCACGAAGGGACGCGTACTTCTTCGAATGTGCACCTCGTAACCGGCAGTTTGCACTTCAATATTTTCAGGTGACATCTCCAGGAGCGGACCCAAGAACTTCATCGCTTCCTTCATTGGATCCGACGTGTGTGCAAGAGTGGTTCCCAGCGGGTCCGAGTCGTCCTTCTTGGAATCGGAAGAACCACTTGAGCTAGCAGCCTTTTTGGCCTTTAACTTTTCAGCTTCTGCCTTCTCCAGTCTTTGCTGTTCTTTCTTAGCTTTCTTGAGGGCTTTTCTTCTGTCAGCGCTGCTTGCATCTCCATCCAGACCATTAGTTCCAGCAGGAATTGGTCCATGGGCAAGATCGGGCTCGTCATGCAATAGCGTGTAGGCCTTTATAGCGCCGAGGGCGGCTCTGGTGTAGGATGGATGTGATCGCAATCGGTCCTCCCATCGCATCATATCAACATAAGTTCTAATCATGCCCTTTCGCAAGGAAAAGCCGTGGAAGTCAAATTGATCCTCCTGCCAAATCTCGAAGATATTATAGATGGCATGAAACCGTTTGAGCGCAAGGCCAATTTTCCGCTGGCGGAGGTATGATTCGGCATCTTCGGTCAAGTACCAAATGCACTGCATCTCATGCAGATCTCCAAGCGGGCCTCCCGCTGTTTCGTTGCGTGTAAATTTGCTCATGGTATTGAGCGCTTTATCATTTTCATCGTTGCGAAGCTGGTACTTTGCCGCTTTGGAGTTTATATATCGATCCTTTTCGTCTAACGATCGTGCAGTATCCATGAGCTCTGCAGCTTTTGGAAGGTGACCATAATGCTTCCATATTCTAGCTTTAGTCATGTAGTAATCAACAGATTTCGGAGAAAGCTCGATAGCCTTGTCAATATAGGTCATGGCTTTCTTCAGGTCACGGCTAAGGTGGTAATTGTAGTGTTGAGCGAGGAAATAATACACCGAGACTTCGAACGCTGAGCCATCCCCGTTGCTCTGCTTCTCTGCGGAGCCATTAACTTGACCACCCAAATCTCCAGCCGCATATCCTTCCACCAGCTCTTGAACGATATCGCGTTTCCACGTGTTGGCGTATAATGATTTAATGTTCGCAAAGGTAGAGGGCACAGCTTTTCGCAGCATCCGTTGGAGGTAAGTATCTAATGCTTGGCGGAAATCGGTTCCCTCAAGAAATTCCAGCGGTATCCGACGAGGAGCGTCGCTGCGCGGATACTTTTCTACCCAGCTGTCATAAACCGCCTTCAAACTTGGATGGTCATTTTCATCAATGCCTTTTGCCTTTATTAAAGCGTCATAATAATGCGAGTTTTCTGTGTTTCGTTCGAGAAGGGCCTCATATGCCACTACGGCTTCATCGTTCCTGCCCAGCCGCAAAAGGTAATCTGCTCGCATCTCCATCACAGACAATACGTCGAAGCACTGATTTCCAACAGCATCGAGGTGCTCGAGTGCCTTTTTTATGTTTCCAGATTCCGCGATAATAGAGTTCTTATATAGGACAGCTTCCGAGTGCTCCATATCTGTTCTCGGCGGTGGTCTCTTTAATGTTTCCTCATAGGTTGTCAAAACATGTTCCGCCTCGCTTAAATTTCCCGCTAAATGGTACGCGATCGCCAACGCAGTCCAGTTTTGACGAAAACCCGGTTTTTGCTGCAACATCGCTGTCCGGCTCTGCACATACCCCTGAAAATCCCTGATTTGTATCTGCAAAAATGCCAAATCTCGCTGGATGGGTTGAGATTCTGGCTCGAGCTTCAGGGCAAATCGGTACGCTTTGATCGCTTCATCGTAGTTTTTCTCGGCGCGATAGAGCAGGCCGTACACGTGCCAGCAAATATGCGACTTCATATCGTTCTTCAAAGCAGTTTTGGCTAATGTAAATGCTTCTTCTTGTTGGCCTTGGTAGCTGAGCATCAGGGCTTTCATTGCCTGTGTATCGCCATGGTTGGGGTTTTTGCGGAGGATTTGTTCGGCAGCCTTGAGCCCTGATTATCGACTTAGTTAGTCATTGTGCTTGTCATGTGGCTGCGTGCCGAGAGGGGGCAACCTTTCTTATATTGTTTATTTTCGCAATGCCGCACTACCTGGCGGAATGATGAACCATCTTTGGAACTCAATGGCTGAGGCATTGTGTTGAAATCGGGGGGTTTGACCTGGAGGAAGCACACTTGGATTAGAGGTGCAGCTCACACTGGAGGTGAGACCTCTCAAAGCCTGCTTGAGCTATGAGATAAAAGGGGGGTTTTATGGCAGCTTCACGAAATAGGCAAAAGAACACTCTGAGACAGCTGTTAGCTTACTTGATCCCAGCAAGTCTAACAATGTTGAACATTTTCACATCTCCAAATTTCTGGTGGTTCAGGCTTGCATTGCAATTAGCTATTGGGCTGTGCCCACCAACCCCGGTGAAACAATTTATCCGCTAGTTAGCTTCTTGTCGCAGTTTAAACCTCACATCTGATACTTTTGTGATATGGAATTGCAACTTTTTAAAATACCATTAGGAGATTTGAGATAGAAATATCTATTTTACAGCCATAAAAACTCAAGGGCCTGCTTATGTTCTTATCTTCAGACACATAGTAACCAAGTGCTGAGATTGCACTTTTTCCGCAGTTAAAGAGGCCAGATGGCGTAGAGGAGGGACACACTTAATCCCTTCCCCTTTAAAACCATCAACCATACATACAGCCATGCATCCAACTGTCTGTAGTAATTGATTCCCTGAAGCAAGGTCGATTTGCCTCAGCCCTGTTGTTCGCGCCATCGGTTCAGCGCATCCTCCCACCCCTCAAACGAATTGCCACAACGTTCCGTGACCAATCCCCAAGTCCTAGAGCGTATGATACTCTCCACTCCCCTCTCGTTCCGTATCAACATGGCCAGTGACTCTGTTCGCGCCTCTCTAGGAAAGAATCTTGCGGAATACGGATCCAACCGCTCATCTACCACTCTTTCTCTATCTTTAGCTGATTCTACCTGCCTTAAGACCAGATCGGGATCTTCTGGGTCTGGACTGGTGGCAACCCCGGCGCAATAATTCAATACATCCGAACGCACTTGCCAAGAGGGGAATAGGACCTTGTCTTTAAATATCTGGCAGCTCCCGGGGTCAATTTGGGGTTTATTGGGGAAATCAGTTTGCCGCACGGTTGTGGAAGTTGGGTCGAAGCCTTTGCCTGCCGGTGTAACGAGAGCATTTAAATTCTGTGTAATGGAGTCGTCAATTGTCGATCTTGAAATCCGTAGGAAATCTGTGCAGATTCGAACCGAGGCAGGGTTGTTAACATGAAGATGCTTTGCTTTGAATTCTTGGAAACTTGAGGGGTACTGTACATCAGAAAGGTCTTGGAAGGGTAACCCACCTCTTAACGCGCGCTCATTAAAACAGAATTGAGGCGTCAGCGTGGGCCTTCTCGATGCCCGTGACATCTCCTTTTTCTGTGAGGCAACCGGCTCAGTGGCTGGTTTGGATCGGTGTGCCCAGAACAAATCCAGCATTTATAACTTCAAGCCGTGATGATTGCAGCTGAAGGTTTCAATGGTGGGTATTAATCCAAATATTCAATATTGTATAGATAGCCGTTGAAGATATTATATGATCATAAGACTTTTGGAGATAAGTGAATCCTTGAAGGATAATGTGTTGGATATGTACTTAATTCCATTGAATGTTCTTGATGCTTTTGACCTGTCGTCAGAAACATCAGCAGAAACCTTGAACATCACGTGGAGGCGTATCGCGTCTCTGGTTCTGGCTGAGGCCCAACCTGCGCCAAAAAAATTCAGACATGCCATGCAAAAGCTGTGAAGAGAAAACAGTCTTTTCCTCAGCCGTGTTCTTGGATTGCAACCGACTTTTCAACCCACCCTTTCGCATTCCTCAGGTTCACAAGGAAGCGAATCGTATCTGCCAGGTCCCCGGCGGGCGACCGTGTGACATCACGTGACATACAGCCTGAGTCCAATAAATGGATGTTTCGCAAGTCACGATTTGATGACAACGGTCCTCTTTCTAGGTATGTACATACCTACTGCTCTTTACTCTCGTGATCCGTATCAAGAACCTTTCTGCAGTGTCACAGAAGATGTGCTGAGTTGACGCTGAAGGCTTGATGTGCACATATTTCCTTCATGAGAGTTAAATGAACTCTACATGACTGTCTCTAGAGTAAGAGACAAGCTACGAACTTCTAAGAGTTGACCAGAGAGTCCATCTTGGTCGTCGCAGCTACAAATGCACCAAGCAATTCCCAATGTGCAATCTCCGTCCGAAAGAAGGGTGAGATTTCATGCCCAACGGGAAGGTAGCTAACCAATCAGGAAACATTAAGAAAGGCGTCGCATTTTTATTTTCGCACATAAGTGGCTTTGGGTATTGTGAGGTTCTGCTGCCCAGTGAAGCGCCGTGTCGTCGAAGCGACTCAGTTGGCCGAAAAGGTTTTGAAAATTTACTAGCAGTCCAACTCTGCCATAAACGCGTTGTAGGAAGCGCGGTGGTATTGCGAATTGGAGAACCCCCTTGGACTCCTCTCTGCTGCTCCCTTTTGTTGCATTCCGACACTTTTGATGTCGTCTACACCCTGCTTCGTCGTCTGATATTGAGCATCGGCCTGGAATGTCGAATGCTGACTAACACATCCTTGGCGCCAAGCATCCTCGAGAATCGGCTCCAATTGGGCACTTTGACCTCCATCCAGACTGCTGACATCAACTCATCGCTATCAAGCACTCTCAGTCTCTTTTGCTGGAACACTGTATGCAGGGTTCGATTTTGTTGCATGGCTTAATCATTCCAACTGACATTGTTTTCTTTCTGTTGCATGCTGTTTGTGATTTGTTCTTACGGCAATTGGTCGTCTTGTGTTGCATCCTGTTACTGGCATGCCAACTTTGTTAGCTGCATAAACAGCTTGAAGAGAACTTTGCAACTTGCTGCATAGGCCAGTTGTTGTCATAAGGCTCTCTCACTAAGTTCATAGCCGTACCCTCATCTTGCTTCCTTTTGTCGCATTTGACTCTTTTCTGTCACTTTCGTCTCACTACTTCTCGTCAGTAATAACCCCATTGTCTGGTTTTCTTCATACCCACTCTTGCCCAGTTTCTTTTGTTTCACTACTTTCCATCCACTGTTGTTTTTCTCTTTCAGCAGCCTACATTGTTTTGAAAAGCAATCTCTTCTTTCTATTGATCAGTATATTGTGTCTTCAGCCTTGGCTTTGAGCCACCGTCTCTGCTTGAAGGTATCTATTAAAGGACAATCACGAGCATACAAAAGGGGCTTCGCCCTCGACACTGTATTTATCATGCCAGAGCTCGCTGAGGTTGCCCGCGCTGTCCACTTCATTCGGAAACAGCTCGTGGGAAAGACAATCTCAAACGTCGTGGCACAGCACGATGATCTCATATTCGGCAAAGTGGGTACATCGGCCGAGGAATTTGAAAAGACAATGCAAGGCAAGAAAATCGTAGGAGCTGGCCAGCAAGGTAAATACTTTTGGATGATCATGTCAAGGCCTCCGCACCCAGTCATGCATTTCGGCATGACTGGTTGGCTCAAAATCAAGGGTGCAAATTCTTGCCATTATCGAGCTACCAGCGACGCAGAAGACGAAGCTTGGCCCCCGAAATTCTGGAAGTTCCAGTTAGCAATGGATGATGAACAAAAAACCGAAGCAGCATTCGTGGATACCCGAAGACTTGGCCGCGTTCGACTGGTTAGCTGCCCTGCAGAAGAAATCAGGTCTCATACACCTCTAAAAGAGAATGGCCCCGATCCTATTCAGGACAAGGGAGTCGTTACAGAATCCTGGCTGAAGGAAAAAGTTCGCAAAAAGAAGGTCCCCATCAAAGCTCTACTTTTGGATCAGTCCATTATTAGCGGCCTCGGTAATTGGATGACGTACGTGGATTTCTGCTTGAATCTTTATAACTATAAGATTTGGATATTAACAAACACCGTAGCGACGAGATCCTCTATCATTCACAGATCCACCCGGAGCAATTCAGCAACACCCTTGACGATAAGCAAATTCAGGAACTCAACTCTGCGATCCATTACGTTTGTGCCACATCAGTCGATTTGCTTGGGGACTCGGCGCGTTTTCCAACTGATTGGTTGATGCATCACCGGTGGAACAAAGGCAAGAAAGGATCTTCCACAATGCTAAATGGGGACCCAGTAGCTTTTATCACGGTTGGAGGACGAACCAGCGCCATAGTTCCGGCGGTCCAGAAAAAAACACCCCCTGTAGCTGGAGATGCCAATGGTGCCAACGTTAAGGAAAGTGATGGCGATGGATCTGCTCCGAAGCCCCGATCCACGGCACGCGGAAAGACTGCTGCCAAGAAGAAAATTACCCAACCTTCGGCGACTAATGGCAAGAAAACCACTACCCAAAACAGAAAGGCTTCAGCTAAGAGAGCGGAAGAAGTCGAAGAGATGAATGGTGACGCGGACAATTCAGCACCCCAGACTTCGGGGCGCAAGCGCAAGGCTGTGGCAGTTAAGTTGGAGCAGACTGGGAACAAGGCGGGTGCGTCACCTGCTAAAAAGTCCAGAGCCGGCACCAGAGAGAAAACCGCGCAGACGACGGCTTTGAGAAGGGGCCGCTCGGCTGGAGTTAAGAAATAAATCGGTTCGCAGACGGAGTTTGGTGGTTTAACTCATCGTTTTACAAATTACAAGCAAGCGAGATTCGGCGTTGGGTGGCCAATTCTAATTTGCGATACGTATTACCATCAGATTATCCAGAGGAGTTATGTTTTTTTGTAACTTATTATTTGCTCTGCGATAAGACGAGACTGAATTGGATGATCATAATAGCAAAGAAATTCGTCACTCCATTAAGAACCAACATATTGAGGCGTCTCATTGAAACTTAAAGAGTCAGACCTTCAACCTATTCAACCTTCGATAAAATACGCCATAATTCCCATTCCCGTGCTGCCCGTGCCGTGGATCACCTAGAACCGCGAACACCACACTCTCCCACCATCCTCCACTAAACTCCTTCTCCTCAAAGACCTCTGCCCAACAATCAGCCACTTCTTCTCCCGGGTTGGCAAACGCACCACAGCCCAACGCGCCCAGTACCAGTCGCCGATGCCCATTCAACGCTGCAGTCCTCAAAATGACCCTCATCTTCTCCTTTGTAACCTCTCGGTCTTCGGGGTCAGCGTACTTCTGTCTATGCGACACCTTCGCCCCCGCTGGTGCCGAACCCATTCTCACCTTGGGCCTACACAGCGCCGCCATACTAATCACGCTCACGACGGGTAAATCCTCCGGCTCGTGCAGCGGGAGCAATCCATGGCCATCTTTCATACTCTCACGGATAACCAGCACCGTGGGCGAGTATATCGCTCCTAGTTTTGGCAGTGGATAATAGCGCATTTTTAGGGTGAAACTGAGACTGGTCCGGTAGCAGATGGCCTCTTCTTGGGCTAGCGCGCCGTGCTTCCATCCACCCCCGGCGCAGTGGGCATTGGCCATGTTGAGGATGCAGACGGGCCGTTTGTCGCGCACGGTGATGTATTGTGCACATTGGGCCAGCCCGATTGCTGCGTCGAGGGTGTCGGAGTTGATGACGCGAATGGGGGTGCGAGGGAAGTGGGGACAATACTTGGCGTCGAGGTGGGGCGGGTTAGAGGAGAGATAGCCTTTGGGCGGGGCGTGGGGAGCGGCGGAGAGGATTTTGGGGAGGAGAGCGGTGGTTTCGCGGGCGATACGCGCGAGAGTGTGTTGGGAAGTGGCCGCTTCAGAGGGACCTGGTTTTCGAAAAGGCGCAGATTTGTCTTTCTTCTGTCCATGTCCGAAGTTGAGGACCGTTTGGACCATTTTCTGGTTTGAAGAAGCCGCCATGACGACATGAGTGACTATGGAATCGACGGGTGAAAAGCGAGTTGGGTTTGCGAGGGATCGGACTGGAACAGCAGGGCACATATATATGCCAGAACGGCCACCTAATCCTCCCCTCAACCCCGCGCGCTGCGCCGTCGAGCTGAGCCAGATTGGAAGCAGCTGGAAGAGCGCGGTCGTGAACACGTGAGAGGTGACGAGAGCTGCCTAAAGCGGTGAGCAGCGCGGCTATTTATCCGGCAGAATAATGATTATGTAATAAAATTTAATCACGTGTGCGATCAGGCTGTTTGCTCTGTTTGTTTGATTGACTAATCACGTCAATTGCCTCTCGCTGTCGATTTCAATCTTTGCGATATTGCTTCTCTCCACTGTAGTAGATACATATTCTGGGAGTTAAAGCAGGCCGGAGAGTTCGTATAGAGGATTCATATCCTCCTTGCACTGCTGTACTCGTATTTGGGCCTGTGTTGATCACCATGAGCGCGATTCTCTCCGCAGATGATTTAAATGATTTCATATCTCCAGGAGTCGCATGTATAAAGCCGATCGAAACTCTGCCGGCCAAAAACGAACAGGAGGTAGATATCGCTACTATTCCCACTCCAAATCTGTGTAATTAGCTAACATTGGAACTAGAATGCCTATGAAGTAACCACAGAAGACCAAGTCGCCGTCGAAAGTCTCCCACAGGCGCAGATCTCTCTAACCGACTGTCTTGCTTGCTCCGGATGTGTGACTTCAGCGGAAGCCGTTTTGATCTCCTTACAATCGCACGTTGAAGTATTGAATACCTTGGATGCGTATCCTGAATTACAAGTGGCCGATCTTCGGGAGGGAACCCAAAATATTGAAGATGGGAGGGTTTTTGTGGCGAGTGTCAGCCCACAAGTACGCGCGAGTTTGGCAGCGACATATGGAATATCGGAGCGGCAGGCAGGCTATATGATTGAGCAATTTCTCTGCGGGTCACAAGGCCTGAGAGCCGGTGGACAGCATGGAAGCGGATTTACATGGGTGATTGATACCAACGTGATGAGGGATGTTGTTCTGGAGCTCAGCACCAACGAGATTACTGAATCATTAATGGATCCCAAGTCTGCTACTGCTTCTCAATCCTCAGATTTCGCTATTCCTCGTCGCCCGATTCTCTCGTCTGCTTGTCCAGGATGGATCTGCTACGCCGAAAAGACTCATCCACATGTCCTATCTCACCTTTCTCGTTTAAAATCTCCTCAAGCCCTTACGGGTACTTTCATTAAAACCATCCTAAGCAAAAATATTACTCCTTCGAAAATATGGCATCTAGCCATTATGCCTTGTTTTGACAAGAAGCTCGAAGCTAGTCGGCAAGAACTGACAGATACCTCCTGGCAAACAGCCAACGTGAACACAAGCATTCCCTCCACAGCAGACCAACCAACCCGCGACGTCGACTGCGTAATAACCTCCCGAGAGCTCCTCATGCTGGCCTCCTCACGAAACATCTCTCTCCCTAACCTCCCTCTAATCCCTCTTCCACCTTCGTCCACTCCACCCTTCCCCGACGCCACAATCGCTCCATTCCTCTTCCCCAAACACCACTTCTCCAACCAATCCCTCTCCGCCGGCCCTTCAGGCGGCTACCTCCATCACCTCCTAACAACCCACCAAGCCCTCCACCCCAACAGCGCCATCCACACCCAACGCGGCCGCAACGCCGACGTGATCGAATACACCCTCATCTCTCCAGAAAGCAACCAACCCATCCTCAAAGCCGCACGATACTACGGCTTCAGAAACATCCAAAACCTCGTCCGCAAACTAAAACCCCCACGAACTTCCAAACTCCCCGGTGGTGCCACCTCTAGACCGGCCGCCTTAGGCCGCAAAGTCGGATCATCACCTTCCCCCTCCTCCAGCGCTGCATCAGCAGCCAGCGAGTACGCCTACATAGAAGTCATGGCCTGTCCCGGCGGATGCACCAACGGCGGCGGCCAGATCCGCCTCGAAGACGCAAAACAAATCTCAGCTACCACCAACACCACCACCACCAGCAGCCCGGCATCAAACCCCCCGCAAAAGCCCACACCACACGAACAACGAACCTGGCTCGCACGCGTCGACGAAGCGTACTACTCCGCAGACTCAGACCCCGGCTCGTCGCCCTCGTCCACGTCTACCCCCGACCACGACGATGAAACGAACAAGCTAATCTACGATCTATCCGAACCCAGATCCAAATCCCAATTCATCCACTCCGTTCTACAGTACTGGTCCGATATGACGAGCATCCCGCTACCGAAGCTGGTTTATACCACTTTCCGCAAGGTCGAGAGCGATGTGGGGAAGAGTAAAGGTGGCGTGGGGGATACAGCTCGCGTTGCTGAGCTGGCAGGAAAAATTGGCGGAGGTTGGTGATGAAAGTCAAGATAGAATGTGTTTGAGCATTTTGAATCTGCATAATATTTTATTTTATTTTACTTTTTGCATTTACCTGGGAGATTGTGGTAACAATTTGGACTCTTAACATTTGGTAAGGATTGCTGATTTGCATGCTTGTGTTCTTGCATTGCAGTGGTCTTTTGAATTTCCCAATAGAATAGACACTGCATATATACATAGTTAAACCACCAAAAATTTGCAGCTGTTCTTTTGTTACAAAACCTATAAGTTACATAATTCAGGAATACTCCATTTTTGTTAAGGGAATGAATTGGACACAAACACCAAGGTTCCAAACATGCATGCAAGTGATAATGCTGCTCTCCAGGGTTGCATAAAACTAAAAATACAGTAGGGTTGTAGTAATTGGCGCCTAATTACAATTAAAACTTGTTTTTCGAATGTTTCCGACAGGTATCGCATTGACCATGTGGAGATGAAACTGGCGCCTGAGGACACGCCGGTGTCGTGTTATGTCGAAATAACTCGCGTCGTGATGGCCGTTCGAATGATTCAGCATCTAGAGCTGCAATGGAAGTACTGAAATTCTGTTGAGCTCCATCGCCTCCTGCATTGACAGCGCCTGAGCTAGGAGCTATCATATTTTGATCGTTCGAAAATCCATTCAAGCGACAGGCACATGAAGCGGTCCTCGCAGATCCGTTGCTTTGAGAGCAACCGTCGCTGTTCGTGTGTGACCAAGGCTTAACCCCATCCACATCAAATAATTTTGGTGATTCGGGCGATGGGGCCAATGCGGATCGGATTGCTCTCCAGTCTTCAGGTGACAAAGTGCCTGGTGTTAGCGAAGATAGAGTACTATAGTAACTGGCCATCCAAGAATCACAACAAGGTCCTGCTCCACCACGTAGTGGACTTGCTGGAGGGTGTTTGTTTTTTGTATGCAAACATGTCAGTTTCAAATTAGGCGTCGGCTTCGAGGCTCTGGGCTTTGGCGTTGCATGGTGGGAAGAGGGGAGACTAAGCGGTTCCAAAACGGGTGTTGACGGAGCTTGATTTGCTGGTTAACGAAAAGTTAGCATACCGACGCCCAGACATTATCTCAACATAAAAAGTACCTTGTATATCATCCAAGACAACAGTGGTACTTCTGGTGGTTGTTCCAGACGCACAAGCTGATGAAATTCCTCCCATATTAACATCTGGCCTCTCTACCATATGCCCCCGAAACGTGTCATTGGGATAGCGGGGAGGACTGTCACCACCCCCAGCGATAGTGGCGACTTGGGGAGAAACTGGCGACTGTGCCTTATTTTGATGAATATAACGTGCAGCAAAACCAGTTCCATTAGCCTTTGGTGCAGTCCCTTGTGAGGTTTTAGGATATTTGCCCAGAAAATCAAAGACGAGGTCAGCTAGCTCTTTAGAGCGACCTGGATTTTGTTCAATCATCTCCAGTAACCTTGTCATCTCTCTCGGCTCAGAGGTCAAAGGCGGCCCAGACGCGAAACCAGCAGTGACAGCTTCACTGGACGTCTCACGCAGTGCTGGTGGTGGCAGATAAATCGCGTTAGGAGGAACAGACAGCGATGCGGGCTCTGACGATAGATAGCAAGGCGTGTGACGCCCAAATAGCGGTGCGCGCGGGATTGATTTCTTCCCTTTTTCAAACGGCGAAGATATATCCATCTCGGGTTTGGTATTTGGGCTTTCAATGTCGAAAGGGTCTGGAGGTTTCAACGACGCACCATTCTTCAGAAGCTGAGGCGAGCAATTGGAATCAAAAGCGCCGTTCATGATCTCAGCAAAAGACAGCTCCCTAGTATTGGGAGATATTTGCGGTTTCTTTTGGAGATCACAACCCTCACGATTATCCTCACGCCAATCATCGACGGACAACGAGGAGAACATTGGCTCAAGTCTGTTGGAAGGATTGTCAAGTACTCTATTGGGCCGCCAGTAATCACCTTTTCGTTTCCATCTCGGAGGAGACCTATTATTAAATACTGATCTTTTAGAAACCGCACACGGACTCCTGTGAGGGCATTGGGCAGGATATCTATCGAATGCATTTCGTTGTCCATGCCAACTACGAGGAGCAGCCAACAGAATGTCTTTCCCACGGTGAGAATACCGACGAGGACGGGGAGTTCGTGGCGGATAAGGAGGCAGCTGCGAGCGTCCAGCAACCATAGTAGCGTGAGCTCTGGTTCGAGTATCCGAAGGGAGTATGCTGGTCCTTTGAATGGGGGGATGTATAAGGATGAAATAAGGTCGATTCGACAGCGCGAGAAGCCTAGATTACACTTCCTCGCAGTAATAGATAGCTATTACAGAGATCGAAATCATGAATTGACTTCCAGAAAAGAATAAAATTTGCCAATACCACCTAGTGCACCCTTCGATGCGAGTGGTAAAGGATGTGAATATACAATATGCAACACGAAAGAGGATGAACTGTGAAAGAGTCTCTGAAAACCAAGAAGACAGGAGACTGCGAGCATAGGGAGATATAGCAACTGGATGCTATAGCTGAAGGTAGGCTCGACTCCACACTAAGATCCATACTGAGGGAAGGGAACAAGCAGGCCGTCAACGAGACTTGGAAGCTGCAGATTGAAACTCGCAGTAGCCAAAGACAAAGACCAATGCTCTGTCTCTCTGCTGGTTTGAAGGGCCGTATGTCTTACCTGCGAGCATGAAGCAGCAAAGGATGCGGTGAGGTCTCCATTCAAGAAACTCTGAGACCTGGGGCGCGTCGAATGCCAGTGTTCCCCGGAATTGTAGCGTTAGTTAACACTTACATACTCTGGAGTGAGTTACTGAATATGCAAGAGTCATCAGCAATTATGCCCTATGAAGCATTTGCTTACGACGTTGATGTTCAAAATTGCTCGACAGGATGTTTTTCGTTCAGCGATGTTGTGATGCTAGATGGACTATGGTTGAGGATGCCAGAGGAGTTCCCCGCGGCCCTAACTATTCGATCACGTGATAGACAACCAGCATCACCGCTTTTGCCCGAAACAAATCCTCCCTCTCTGTCTATCAATCCAGTCAGTTCGCAAACAGTCTCTTGTTCTCCTGAAACCAAGATAAGTTTCTATCTCTCTGCCCTTAGTCCAGACAGAGAATCTTTGGTTCCTCAGCCTACGAAAACATGTCCCGCGAAGCCTACCAAGTTCCCTCTTTCGACAACCAACAGGGCCAATTCTCTGGCGGTGCTGCCAGTGCCGCTGCGCCCACCAATCCTAATGAGGAGCTCCTTTCCGTTATCTACGTATGCGGCGACTGCAGTGCTCGCGTGCAGATGAAGCGTGGGGATCAGATTCGGTGCAAGGAATGTGGGCATCGGGTGTTGTATAAGGAGAGGACGAAGAGGTTAGCTAACTTGAACAAGCCCATTTTTTTTTCTCCCTCTTTTTCCCTTCTTTGGGTTATGTATTGCGGTGAGAAGTGTGGGAGAGATATGGCTGACATTTGTGTGTTTTGCGATGCGTAGGATGGTCCAGTTTCAAGCACGCTGATTCGATTTAACATCGACAAGGATCTTGCGTCCATGAGACGGCTAGTTTTACGAAACGCATTTGCATGGCGCTGTGGAGTGTTAATAGCAATACATCTAGCCGAGAGCATGTTGAGTTGTTCTCTTCGTTCTGCCCTAAATATTAGATTTCTCCAAATTCTAAATATCCTAATGTGTCTCTGCCTTTTGGCCCGAAAAGAAAAAGGGGGACAGAAAGAAAATACGAAAAGTTATTACCCTTGTTTCCTTGTTGAAAGTTTTGACTCCCTCGCTTTTACTTTCTTACAGCCTGTTTGTCACGTCGATAAATTTTTCAAAACACTTCAAGGCTTCTCCGCTCTCGATTGCCCAGCGCGCACGTCTCACACCTTCTTTCCACCTGAGGCCTCCAGGACCACGTTCCTTGATAACGTTTCCATCATCCCCAGGACCCATATCACTGGTTTCAGCTTCACAGATACCCGAGATGACAAGCAATGCAGCCACATTCATGATAACAAAGTCCAAGATGGGGTCATCGCGAGGAAGCTCATTGCGGAGAATACTCATCAGCTTTTGCGCATTCTCTCGTGGCGGTCTGCCTCCGCCAACTTCGGATAGCGGATGTGCTGGTAGACCAAAATCAGACGGTTGGATCTGGAACGTATCCAACTTAACTAGAGTCCTGGGAGGTGCTTCATCGTCGCTTGTATCGTCGTCGTCGTCGCAATCAAGTCCCTCCCGTCCTTTGTACGCTGGGTTTGGGTATTCAGAAAGCCTCCAGCAGTTAGTTTTGCCAGCACAACTTATCTCGTCCAGGTCCTCCTCGCCACAGATGATCATTGCTTTCTTGGCTCCGCTCAGACGAAGTGCATTAACGAAAACAGGCCCCAGACTCTGATATGCGACACCAACCAACCGTGCTTCCAGCGCCCATTCCACTGGGTTTGCAAGCGGGCCCATTAGGTTAAAGATTGTTCGAATGCCCAAACCTCGCCTTACTGGATTGGCATACATCATACCAGGATGAAAGTTTGGGGCGAAAAGGAAAGCATAGTTGGTTTCTTCAAGGACCTTGACGATGTTACTGGCATAGATAGCGGATATCTTGGGAGGCCTGGGTGCAATTGCGTTCAAGACATCGGCCGAACCGGAGAAAGAGGTCTGTGCTCGGTTTCCATGCTTCGCAATCATAAGCAATGGTGATGCTATAATGGAAGAGGTTGTGGAGATGTTGAAGGTGGAATGTTGGTCGCCTCCGGTTCCGACTATATCACACTTCAGGAGACATTCCCTGTCAGCTGCAGTTGCGTGATATTCTTCCCTTGAGACACATACCAATCCACCACGATAGGCACCCTCCTTTCGGCCTCGCTCTCGTAGGACGTTTCTTAATGGTGCTTTCTCCGTCTGCTGGGCAGCTTCGCGCATGCGATTAGCACATTGCGCAATCACATCTGAATCTTTATCCAGTCCAGTTGAGTGTAGTAAAGTGAGAAGTGCAGCGGTCTGAATTACTGAGAGACGGTCTTCAAAGATTAACGCGAAGGCCGAAGCAATCTCTCCAGCCGAGACTTGGATCTTGGAGCGCTCCGGGTATGCGAGTCTCTGGAGTAGAGGTGAAATCGAAACGGGTTCTGGCTTGACTTCTGCTGTCATTGTGAATGTTGTGTTAAAGCTTTGTGGCTGTAGACTTGATATTACGGTCAATGGAGTAGCAGATGTTGAAGAAATCGGAATTGTAGATGCTCGCTGAAGAGAGAGACCACTCGAGCAGCCCGATTGACAATTTGCAAGTCAAGTCAGATTTTCTGCATGACCAGCGACACCACTGACTGCCCCTCCAATGCTCCGAAAGCTCCGTTTGCGTGCGACTCATCGACCGGCAGAAGTGCTCGCTCACCGCCTTGGGGTCGTTGTAATTTATTGCTGAGGTAAGCTGTATTGCTGGTACGGTAAAGTAAAGTCCGAGGAATTGCTGTTGGAATCTCTCCAGTAAATTGACCCCTTGATCTTGTGTGTATTCACCTGACCTACAGATCCTGGCTGTAGCTTGCTTATTTACATACAGAGATTTTTTCTTGACACCTTCTAACATGTGACTATGTTTTCAATCAATCAGAAGTCATGATGTTGAGTTTTTATTTTTTAACACATTTTCACAGATGAATTCATACTGTTTTTTTAGTTAATGATTTGTTTATAAATTAAATTTTCAGTTTTTAAATTAAAATTGAATAATTGTAAATTAATAAAATAAATTGAGTTTTGTTCTGATTTGTTTTTTTTTAATAAATATATATTTTATTAATTTATTGTTGTTGTTGTGACAAACTAATTTGAACTGAAATTTTATTGATTGTAATTTAATTTATAATTTTAATTTAATTTAAATTTTTCATGAATATATTATTTAAATTTTTTAAATTTTTTTTATTTTTAAATTTTTTTTTCTGATGTTTTAATATAATGTTCTGCAGATTTTGTAAATCTAACTGCTTGTAAAAGTTTTAAAACTTAATTTTGAAAAATATTTTGATTAATTTATTAATAATCATGTTGTTTGTTAATGTATATATAATTTAAATTTTTTTGTTTATAATTTTCTGCTGCAGTTAATACTTATGAATATTAATATGCTGTAATTTAATTTGCAATTTAATTATATTTTTATTAATGAATTGAATTATTTGTTGATTATTACATTAAATTGTCATTTTATGTTGTTTTAAATTTATAATCAGTTTTTTTAGTAATAAATCAATATAAATGTTTTTCTTGATTGCTTAAGACAGTGCTAACAGCTTTGCTTCAATTGTAAATGTGATAATAGTATTTTGTTTGTTAACTTGTCAGTTAATTAAATTTTTAAACAACTTTATAACATATATTTAAAAACTTTTGTAATCAAAAATGTTGTTTGTAAAAAATGTGTTGCTAGTTATAATCAACTTGTTTTCATTTTTATATATTAGAAAAAAATATCTGAATTAATTAAAATAATTTAATATTTAATTTACAATTACATGATGTTTATTTGATGAATTTATCATAAATTGTGAAAATCTGAAAACTGCAAAAATTATATTTAATGTATTATAACAATAATATATAAAAAAAATTTAATCTTCTGTTGATATTTTGTAATAAATGATTTGAAAGCTTGAATATTGTTTAAAAACAGTTTTTTTTTGCTCATTAAAATGTCATTTAATGTGAATAAATTATCTGCAAGCTTAAATATTTTGTTAATATATGATATTTGATTCAGTCAAATTTTGTCTGCAGCACAATTTTTTATAATTTTTATTTTTAAAAATTATTGAAAATTATTTTTTTTTGAAATGTTGAGATTTTGTTTAATTTATAACATTTTCATTATATTTTTTGCTTTTAATTTGTTTTTTTTGCAGAATTTTAGTATTATATTGTCAATGTAAAAAAATAAAATTATATTTTTTTTAAAAAAACAGCATAACTTGTGTGATATTTGTTTGAATTTTAGCTTCAGTAGTTTTTGTGTAAAAAATTTTTATCAAAAAATTAAAAACTTTTTTAGATTATAAAAAGTTTTATTTAATTGTAAAATTATGTTTTTTTTTTCATCTGCTCAATGACATTTACATGTAGATTTTTTTGTTTAATAAAGTGTATATAAAAATGTTAATAATGTTATATTGCTTCAATTTTAAATTAAAACAAATTACTACAATTATTATAATTTAAAAAAATCTTGCTGCTAAAATTGCTGTATATGTATTTTTTGCTTTAATTTTTGCTTGTTGATTTTTTTTCATCACAAATTTTATTTTGTATTTAATGTATTTTTCATGCTTGTCAAATTTATATATATATATTTACATGCAATCAAGAATCTAACAGCTGTATGTTTTTTTTTTCTTAACAAATGATCAAAAATTGATCAGTTTATAACTTTGCAGATGTTTTTTTTTTGATTTGTTTAAATTGCTTAGTTAATGAATAATTTTGCACTTTATTTTAATAAGTTGAAATATTTGAAAAATGCTTGTGATGTAAAATGTGCAGATTTTTAAAATTGTATTTTATTAAATACTTTACATTTATTTTTGTAATCATTTTATTTTTTATGTGTTTTATTTGTTGTATTTTTTTTTCAATCATGAATGCAGTTTTTCAGAATTTAAAAAATTGATTGAAGTGATAAATTTTTTTTTGTGTTGTTGCTTCAATTGTATAACTGTTAGAAAACTTGCTTCAGATATTTTTGAAAATGTAGAATACAGTTCACAAAAATTCATTTTAATAAAATTTTGTTTAGTTATTGAAAAAAAAATTTGTATGTCAGTTAAGTTATTTGTAGAATTTGTAACATTTAAAAAAATATTAAATATTTCATTGTTTTTAATTTTTATTTCTTTCTGAAATTTTTTTATCTTAATAAAAAAAACTTTGTATTGTTTTTCTTGTGATGAATTTTCAAATTTTTTTTGTTAAGATGAATTTTTTGATTTATCAAATTTTGAAATTTTCTGCAAAAACTTTTGCAGCTTTTCTACATTTAAATATTTAATTTAATTTTTGATTGCTTTCTTAAGCTGTTTAATATTTTCATTAAAAAGCTTATTTTTGTTAAATATAACATTCTGAGTGCAAATTATTGTGTTAATTATAAAATTTTAAATTTAATAAATGTTTATTGAGTTATATTTTATAAAAAATTTTATTCAGATTTTTAATTTAAATTTTTTTAATTGTTAAGTTTTTTTTAATGCTTCACTTGTTAAAACAAATGTTTTACAATCATATACATGTAAATGTGCATGTTGAAACTTTTTTTTTTTAATTTCAGCATCATTTTTGTGTGAAATTTATGTGTAAAAACAGTTATAAAAAATTCTTCAGTTATACATTTATTTTGAAATTTGATTGTACAAATATATAGTCACTTAATTTATTTCAGATCACAATTTATCTGATAATCTTGTAATTTTTTTCATTGCATATGATTTTTTTTCTATTATTGTTTTTAACTGCTCTGTGGCTTTATTAAGATTTTGTGTGTGAAATAAAAACAGTTTCTTAGTTATGTTTTTCTTGTTAAGAAAATTGTTGATAATTTGATTTTTAAATATTTTGTTATTAAATTCAATGACTCACATCTTGAAGTCATGAGACTTCATTAGCATCAATTAATGTTTTAGAATTGTTAGAATTTTTATATGCTTTTTTGAAAATAAATAATAATTTTATGCAAAATCTGATCAATAATTTATTATTATCATTATTTGTTTTGCATTTTGAATTTTTGATTTATAATTATGAAAATTTATTATTATTTTCATTTGTGAAGCTGATGAAAGTTTTTTAAATTTTTTTTAAATTTGTTATTTTGTTTTTGAGTAATCATAATTATTGCATTTCACAACTCTAAAATTTTGAATTCAGATGTTTGTAACACATTTAATAAACTGTTTCAACTGTTCTGAATTGATATTATCAGTTTGTAAATGTCAGTATAATGTATTTTTGCTTAAAAGTTTCTAATTTATTCAAAAATTGTAAAAATTTCTGTGAGTGAAAAACATTTACTTAAAATACAAATGATCTGCAGATATGTTTTTCATAATGTATTAATTATATGTTTTTGTTAAAATTGTTATTTTTTCATTAATTAATTTTTTTGAAATGCAATTGAACTTCTGATGTGTGTTTCATCAGTAATTTAATTATTGAAGCTTTTGTAAAAACATCAAATTTGTTGCAAAACTTTCATAATATATAATGTCATAAAGTTTTAAAATTTTTTATTTATTTTTACTTTTTTTCTGATAGTGAATGTTTATATTAATATTATTGTAATTTTTTATAAAAATGATTGTTTTATCTACAATTAAATTGTTTTCAGTTGAAGTGATTTGAAAATGTAAAAATTAAAATATTTTGTTAAAAACATGAAATGTAGAGTCTGAATTCAGTATTAATAAGTTTTTTAATGAATAATTTTCAACTCTGAATGATGCTTAATGACTTAGTAAAAAAATTGAATTCTGAATTCTCACATTTTTTATCAGCTTTTTATTTAATTTATTAGAAATTTTAA
The DNA here is from genome assembly GCA_029449355.1 of Emydomyces testavorans. Taxonomy (NCBI): domain Eukaryota; kingdom Fungi; phylum Ascomycota; class Eurotiomycetes; order Onygenales; family Nannizziopsiaceae; genus Emydomyces; species Emydomyces testavorans. The sequence goes on along the minus strand of CP120630.1, from coordinate 2,159,426 downwards.
TAAAAAATTTGAAGTTTCTTAAATTCATGTTTTCAATATTTTTTATTTTCACATTTTTCAACTGAAGTAAGTTTAGTCATTCTGAAGTTTTTTATTTATTAATATATCTTGTAATTTGCTTTTCTTTCTTATCTTGACTTGTTTGTATTTTTTTAATTTTTTTTAAATCTGAATAACTTTTCAGAATCTCATTTTGTATATTTATTAATATATATTATTTGAATGCAGTTTCTGAAAAAATTATTCAGCATGTTTTCAGTTCATGTTTGCTTAATTTACATATTTTGCAATTATTTAAATTTGCAGTTTGTTGTTTAATGATTGCTGACAATTGTAAATCATTAAAAACTGAGTTTTTGTTTTATTGCTTTTTTTTGTGAGTGAATGTTTTATTTTTGTTTTTGATTTTTAATTTTCTTTTCATGAGTGATTTTTTTCTAAAAATGTTTTTTTTAAGAGCTTGAGAGCTTCTGAATTACTCACAAACTGCATAATGAAAATATTTTTTGTAATAACTTCATGTTTTTAAAATTTTACTAGTACTAACTTCAGATGTTAATGAAAATGAATTGTTATCTTGTGAAAGTTGAAATTTTCAGTGTTGATTTGATTTTTATAATATATTTTATAAATATTTATTCAATTTGCATGTGCAAGATTTTGTTGCAATTGTTTTTTCAGTAGCTGAAATCAATTTTTGCTGTTTGTTATAATTTATAATTTTTTGAATTTCATCTGAGACATTGTTGAGTTAAATATATTTATTCATTTTGTTTAATTTTTGATGACTGTTTTTGAATTGCAAATGTACTTAAAGTAATTTTTTAATTTATTATTAATTTTTGCAATTTTGTGTTGTATTTTAATTTTCAATTTAAAATATTAAATTGCAAATGAATTTTCAGATTTGCAGCATTTAAATTTATAAATTTTGCAAATTGTTGTTTTTATTTATGTGTTCAGTTTGTTAAATATATTTTATTGCTTTTTGTAATTTGTCAGATTGTGCTCATATTTATAAAATTGTAATAAATAAATTTAATATTTTAAATTTTAAATTTTAAATTTTGTATTTTTTATCAAATATTTTATCTGCTGAATTTTCTTAAATAATTTTTGCAAATATTTGTGAATTAATAATAAAAATATTGACAGTAAAAACTTTCTGAGTATTTTTTACTGATAAATTGTATTTAATAATTTATTTTATTTTATAAATACAATTTAAAGCAACTGAAATTTTTGTAATTATTTTTTAAAATTTTTGCAATGATAAAATGCTGTTAAAAATTTAATTTTCTAGCTTTAGAGTTTTCATTTTATATTTAAAATTATTTTTTTAAAAATTTTAATTATATAAATCACTCAGAATTACTTCAGTTTTTTGATTATCAAATATTATATTAATTTGAAGATGAATTTTTAAATAATTGTAATAAAATCAGTTTTGAATCTTTAAATCAATGAATAAAATAAACAAGTAGTAAAAATTTTAAATAATGCAGAACTAGCAATAAATTTTTAAGTCTTGTGATTTTTAACTGTTGAAATCTCTTCAGTAAATTGATTTCTTGATCTTGTGTGTATTTGCCTGATCTACAGATCCTGACTGTAGCTCACTTACGGAGTATTTACATACAGAGATTTTTCCTTGGCACCCCCTAACACATGACTACATTTCCAACCAATCAGGAGCCACGGTGTTGGGCCTCTATTTTCCAACAATTGCATCTCATCTCATCTCATCTCAACTCAACTAGCAATCAGAGCGTCAACTCTTGGTCAACGCAGCGGACCGTCGGGCTGGTCAATTGGTGTATTGCAGGTTCAAGGAGCTCAAGGGAGCACGCAGTATCGAAGCAGGCTGCCTTTTACACATCCTACCCGTCCCCATGCCTCCAAGGCTGCGACTCTCAGCACACTCAGCGCTCCGCCATTCTGGCCGCTATGAGTCTAAAGGGCCATTCAGAGTTGCAACCACGGCTGCATCTATCTCACAACCCTCAATCGCCTCATTCAGTCAGATACGAACCGCCGCTACTGCCTCCGTCGCCGTTTCTCCCACTCCCTACTACCCGCCGACACAGCCACCTTCGCACCGTCGACCAGAATACCGCAAGTCACAGCTTCATCGCCAATATGCCTCTCTCCTACGCACCATGCCTCTGATCCTCTTCTTTCAGCATAACAACCTCAAATCCGTCGAATGGGTAAATATCCGCCGCGAACTAACCAAAGCGCTAAGAAAAGTCGACGAAGAACACGCCGCGAAAGGACGAACCGACCTCCCACCGCTAGCAGACATAGTCAAAATCCAAACCATCCAGACAAACATCTTCGATGCTGCGCTACGCGTCGTCGACTACTTCCATCCCAAGACCACAGCACCCGTAAACGACGACCCCTCCTCCTCTCCCATCCTCTCCCGCGACGATCCCAGACTCACCCACGATCTATCCCACACAGCCTACCAAGCCGTTCTCGACAAGCGCGGCAAACATGACCTGGCAATGCTCCTCATGGGCCCCATCGCCATCGTTTCCTTCCCGCTCGTCTCTCCCGAACACGTCAAAGCCGCACTGTCCATCCTCGCGCCTAGTCCGCCGCAGTTTCCCGCGCCAACACGCAGGGCGAATCCTGGATACTACGAGCTGGGGACGCAAGCCGGATTGCGGAAATTGATGCTCTTGGGGGCGAGGGTGGAGGGGAGGGTGTTTGATGATGAGGGGACGAAATGGATTGGCGGGCTTGAGGGAGGTATGGCGGGATTGAGGGCTCAGTTGGTATATTTGTTGCAGTCGGTGGGGGCGAGTCTTACGGGAACTTTGGAGGGGGCGGGGAAGAGTTTGTATCTTACGATGGAGAGTCGGAGGATTGTTTTGGAGGAGGAGCAGAATGGGGGCAAAAAGGAGCAGTAAACAGGTATTGGGACGAGGAGGGGGTGTACTGGAGAGTGGGTTGGTTGAGTTTTGGATGTTTTACTACCTTTCTTACTCTTATTTGTGGCAGGGTTCAAAAAATTACCTATGTACTATACAAGATGCAATAGACTTCTCTTAGAGATTGTCAACAGTTGATTATCAGTGGCGGAAAAGATATTATGAAATGCACCCTTTTGCAAGTCTTGATGATCTGGCTCAATTGTTTTATACTTGCATTAGCTAACAAATAGGTATAACTACATACATGACTATTAACTACATACTAAGAACTGCCAACAACTCATCGGTAATAAACGCGATTGCTGGTTCTCCAGGAACCTGCAAGAGTCAAGTGGTCACTTGAAGTGAAAACTAGAGGACTGAACGAAAAAAAAGCCAAGGGAGCATCAAGTATCATCTCTGCTTCATCATTAATTTGCTATTCATTCCCACAATACACCTCACCAAGTCCCAATCACCATCCAAACCCACCCAGTCACAGACCAATATGCCGGTCGACCAGTCCCCCTCCTCGTTTTCGTGATGCTTTCGGCATATATAGTCCACCGTGGCGGGATTCAGCTTCGCAGCAATCTTCTCCGGCCACGTCTGTACTTTCCAAAAATTACTCGCACTCAGAAAGTTCACGTAGAATGGATTTCGGTCCCCATTGTCGTCTCCTTCGGAGCTTAGGATGCCGCAGGGGTAGCGCAGCGTCGCAGCCCTTGCGAGCTGCGCGTTGACGTATTCGATTTTCTTGTCGATGTTCTCGGTTTCGAGGACCTCGTAGAAATCTTGTACGCAGATATGTCCACTGGGACAGAGCGCGTGGGGAGTGTTGTCCGCCCATCCACTGGCGTCGATGCCCCAGCCACGACCATTCCATTCTTGCCGGAGGCTGTCTTCCAAATCAAAACGGCGTACTAAGACGATTTTACCGCGTGCTTCGGCCAGAGTGGGGACTTTTGGCTCCGTGTACCATTTGAATGGATCTTTCGCGTAATGATCATAGAGAATCTTGCTGAGTTGGGCATCTGTGTGTTTTCCCGGTCCCTCACGCTTTACGGACATGATCAGTGTCTCGGACGGATTGCGCTCGAGAAAAGCTTCGATCTCCTTGACAAGATCCCGAAAATACTTGTTGCCTGTGAGAGAGATTGGGAATGCGCTGTGAACGAGGACAAGGCTATCCCTGCTTGGGTCGTCGGGAAATTGAGGATGAGCGCGGATGTCAAAGAATCGTACACCGTTGTCCAGCTGCTCTCGTGGGCTCACCGCTTGACATCGCACCGACGGAGGGGCAACGTGGCACGTCGGGGAGTTGTGCGTTCCCGGGATAGACAGCGCAGAGAGCAGCGTGTCATCTTTGAGTTCTTTCATCCACGAATCAAGATTTGCAGACGAGAAGACCGCTAGGTGCGATTCAGGAGTGACATAGATGCCAGTCAGCCGAAAGCGCGGGTTGTCCTGCAGTGCTTTCATCGTAGCCGAATCGCTGGTTGGAACGGGCGTCTGAACTTCATGGCGTTCCCCTTCCACCTCAATGGTCAATTTCAGCCGCTCTTTCTCGGAGTTCTCGTAAGCGCGGATGTCGGTGTTGACTGTGGTAAAGGGCTCTACTCGAACGGAGACATCGGTCCGAGAGAAGGACTCTGAGCCTTGTGCAATTGAGTCAACTTCATTTGCGGATCTTGTGATATTGTTCAGCAAGGTCGTAAAGGACTTGGTGATATTTTTGATGTCCGGTTTGCGAATATCGAGAGGAGCGAAGCGTTCCACCTGCTTCAGCTCAATTGGATTGGCCGTGAGATTTCGGATGGTCAGATATTCAGCGACCATGGTGACTTTTATCCTTCCTCCTCTTCTTTTCCCGTTTTTGATGAACGACAGCAATCAGTTGGGCATATGAATGGCTAAAACAGCGCAGTCGACCAAGTGCAATTCATTCCGACTCTCAATTCCCATAGAGAAGTGGGTTCAGGGAGGGTGTTCAGATCTGCGGTGAATTAACTAGTGTAGGGCTGAATGAACGACAGCTGCTGGCTGGAAGCACTTTTAGCGAGAGCAACCCCTTGAGCGAATGTGATGCCGCGGTGGTTAGAGAGAGTCTTTGAAGTGTGCTGGTGGAGATCAGTTGGGAGGGGTTGTAGCAAGTTAGAAGTTAGTATCCAGGAACACCACAGTAACTACACAACTTACTACTAGTTATAAAGGCTCTCCTGAACAGCCATGGATTGACTGCTGCAATATCATGTAATATGCAGACAAGATGGCCATCTCGTCCAGCAGCTTATATACAAAAATCATGTTCAGCAACAGTCAGCTACTCTTCATCTCTCAGAGCAACTACATGTTAACTACTACATGTTAGCTACACTAACTGTGCAGTGATAACTAACTAGCGGTTATGTGCTGGTTGATTGCAGATCACGTGCATTAGTTAGTTAGGTACATACCTACATAGTTATCAGTTTGCGGCTATTGTCGGCGTTGAGCGTAGTGTAAGTCCATCAACACCGCGAAACAAATCTGCTGTGGATGGAGACGAAGGGAGTGTTCTCTTCTCTTCATCCTCTCTGAAGAAAGAAAGAGAGCTGTGTCTGGGTCGGATTCGCATTTTTGATATCGCCCTTGTATCATGGGACCCGTATACTGCAGAGGATTGCTCCCCAAGGCACTCAATTCGCGCTTTTCAACCCGCCTTTTGCCCGTCGCTCCACAATTATCTGGACTCAATCACCGTTTCCGTCGGCGGTTTCATAGCACTCCGGTGCCATGGGGAATCAGATCTCAGGTTCTGAAGGATGTCGGTGAAGGTACGAATACAGACACAGTCTTTCCATCAAGAACAAGGGACCTGACGGCCTGATGTTTTGCAGGTATCACCGAGGTCCAGATCATTCAGTGGTATGTGGAGGAGGGTGCCAGAATAGAGGAATGGAAACCCCTTTGCCAGTACCAATCAGACAAGGCGGTTGATGATGTATGCTGCTTTCCGCCATTTGAAATGCATCCGCTAATGCCCATCGATAGATCACTTCGCGATATGAAGGGGTCATTAAAAAGCTCCATTTCCAAGCCGACGACACAGTTCCAACTGGAATGGTATTCTCCTCCCCTTGCGAAGTATCCCTGGTCAAGTATTAATACCAAATTAGGCTCTTTGCGATATAGAGGTTGACGATGCTCAATATCCTGCGGCAAATGCGCCTGCTCCCCCGAAGGCAGAGCCAATTTCAGAGCCAACCACTTCGACGGCTGCCATAGCTCAAGAAAGCGCTCAAGAGGTATTGGCTGAAAATAGCCAAGCACAAGTTGAGGCGGTCTCTGCTGCACCGAAGTCAAAATATGCGACATTCGCCACCCCAGCAGTCCGCGGACTTTTGAAAGAACATGGTTTAGATATCTCCCAGATAACAGGAACTGGCAAGGATGGCAGAGTCATGAAAGAAGATGTTTTTAAATACATGGCGGAAAGAGATTCACAAGGAGCAGTGCCGTCAACAGGGATTGTAGCCGCTGCCTCAGCTACACCATCCGCGGATGCGCCACAAATCGAAACATCAGCACCTTTGAGCCCCATACAGTCCCAGATGTTCAAGACAATGACCAAGTCCCTCGCAATCCCGCACTTCCTCTATGCCGACGAACTGAGCATCTCTACCCTTTCGTCTATCAGACGAAAACTCCTTTCACATCCTACAGAGTCACAAAAAATATCCTACCTGCCATTCATCATCAAAGCCGTCTCATTGGCCCTCCAACATTACCCCCTGCTTAATTCCAGAGTCGACACGACCACGGACCCCAACAAACCCGCCTTAGTGATGAGATCGAACCATAACATCGGCGTGGCGATCGATACCCCAACCGGCCTTTTAGTACCTAACATCAAGAACGTGCAGGCCCGTTCCATCTTAGACATCGCAGCTGAATTAACCCGACTCAGCACCCTTGCTCGTGCCGGAAAGTTAACGCCAGCCGATCTCAGCGGTGGAACCATCACTGTCTCTAATATCGGAACTGTTGGCGGAACATATGTTGCGCCCGTCATCGTCCCCACAGAGGTTGCGATTTTGGGTATTGGCAAGGCACGTGCAGTGCCGGTGTTCGATGCTCAGGATAATGTGGTTAAGGACCAGAAGATGACGTTTAGTTGGAGCGCGGACCATCGCGTTGTCGACGGAGCGACGATGGCGAGAATGGCGGAGAAAGTGAGGATGTATTTGGAATCCCCAGAGACAATGATGCTGGCGTTGAGGTAAAATCCAAGTGGGACTTAATATTAAATACTTTTGTATACCCTCATCGGGCTGCATCTTTTTGGCTTTGGAGAGCATTACAGCATCTCTTCGCAGACAAATTTTCTTACCGAAACGTCTAGTTCTGGGAGAGGTTCTATCGGCTTTTAGAATTGTGTGATTTTGTATATATACGTTTTCCTGCCTACGAACGGGTTAGAAACACCCGTACTACCGCTTCGTGTGCTCCACAGGGCATATAGACGTGTGATAGATTACATAGCTATCCGTATCTACCGAATGAAAAGAATTGTTATTCGTCTGCTTCCCTTAAGTCATACCTACATACCTTTCTTTTCTATAAGCATTGAAGTGCCCTCGATCCCAATCCAACACCAGATCTAGACCCCCCATCCCACCCACTTCTTCCAGACTTCCCTAGCCCTGCAGCGGAACATACTTCCCGACCTGCATGCAAAGCCCAACATCCATACATATGCACTCCGTACCTCATACCTATTACTCAATAAAATTGCTCCGACGGGTCTCGCACATTTGCAAGGGTATGTTAGTATGTTTGTCTGATAAATGAATCAGAATCGACATCTCACATGGGCATACATACATAGTAACTCTACGGACTAAAAAAAAAAACGGACAAGGCAGGGAAACGAGGTAACACTTCACCCAGTCGGAATGTTGTGTTCAGCCTCCGCGGCTGCGGAAAGTCTGCTTCAAAGTCTCAGCTCCGACACAGTAGACAAGGATAGGGATAGGGATAGGAGAGGATGGTGATATATGAAGTGCCATACTGCATAATAAGTACTGTACATACATACATATGTACATATGTACGGAGTAGGGACCCTGCAAAAAGCCAGTGCAGCTACAGTATGTAAATACTAACCATGCTGAGCGGCATGGGCGCTTAATGGCTTTTCTGCATGTTCTCAGGGAGCGGCAGGTCTGTGCAGGTCAGTTTGAAACAGGCGCGCAGGGTGCCTTTCACTTCTCCCAGCCAGTATGGAGTACATCAAGTAACTTAGTACATGTTATGATATTAATGAAATACCTGCAGGGGAGCGACAATCATGATATATACACATGTATGTATGCACGCTGTCTCCTGAGCCCCCCCCCCCCCCCCCCCCCCCCCCACGCCTGTATTGCTGGTGGCTTCTTTTTCTCCCATTTGGCTGGCTTGCTTTTTTTCAAGTTGACTCCCTGCTAACTTCTAAGGCGGCTGAGAGAACGATTGAAATTTGAACGCCGGGATATTCTCTCCAGAACTAGTAGGGCCTCGCCACATGCTTGATTTGGGAAAAGGATCCTGGTTTCATGCACTGAGCCTTAAAGACCCTGATCGGCATCTGCTTAGAACGCTAATGGCTTGCGGACCACGTACCCAGTCTGGATTCGTGCGTGGTGATCCTTCTGTTCCATAACCATGGGATATCTCGACTTTCGCTCATGTCTCAGCGCGGAATGATCAATTGGAACCCCCACGGAAAGAGGTCAGCGGACTGCTAGTCGACCAAAAGGTGCTTTTCAAGAATTGGACTTTTATTTTTCGTTGCTTGGCCCGTGAAGAGCTAATGCATACTGCACGAGGTTGTATGACTGTAACCATACCTAGAATTAACCACAAGGGTAATCACGTCCTCGCCGAGCAATGCTGCAAAAACCACCTTGCGATTATAGAAAAAAATTCATAGTAGAATAATAGCAACGGGAGAGAATGCAGATAATTACAACTGGTATAGGGATTGAATCAGTACCATGGGAGCCCGGTGCGGGGACCCTTTTTCTGACTCCGAATGCGCCTGTCGCTCGACCCGGGGAATCACTAGACATGAACAGAGAGATGAACGGAGGATTAAAAAGCAAGAAATTGATCACAATCAGGTATTCGTGGCTCGTGCTTTGATGGCAAGGATCCCGGTGACACTTTTTGTTGATTTCAAGAATCAGAAAACCGAAGACGTTGGATCCGAGTGGCCATGCCAAGGTACCCAGCCATTGACATTCCTGCATACCGTCTGGGAAGGTTTCGAGATGCCACACCAGCTTATTGGTATTCTTCGAGCTTATCCCGCACCGCAGTATTCACACGCTTCTGCACCTCTGCCGGACACGCCGCACAATCAACCGAAATTGCATCCCATTCCGAATCCGGCTCTTCTAGATTCTCCAGCTGTGACTGAACCATGTCCGATTTCATATAATGCCCTTTTCGCAGTTTGAGCCGTTGGAGGAGAGTCTGCTTGTCGGCGCGCAGGTAGATAAAATGGACCTTGACAGAGGGATGGTCGTATGCAGCAACACGAATGACGTCACGGTACTTGTGTTTGAGCGCTGAGCAGGTGACGACGACGCCCAACGGAGAATTGCTGGACGCCAGGCTGCTAATTGCGGCTTCACGGAGTTGGATAAGCCAGTCCCAGCGATCGGCGTCGGTTAAGGGGATGTTGTTCGCCATTTTTTCCTTGTTGGATTTGGAATGATACTGTGATTAGGAGGGGCCTTTTCGTTAGCTCTTAGGTTCAAAAACGGGTGGGGATGAAAGCCAGGACGCGGCAAAGAGACAAAGTAAATTGGACTAAGACAGCCTACATCGTCTCCTTCTATGTATGGAAGATCAAATTCCCCTGCTAATCCTTTGGCGACGGTCGTCTTCCCGCAACCAGCAGGTCCTGTGACGATCCAGATGTGCTGCATGGACGTCTGTAAAACGGAAGGATGTGCTGGGGAGTGCTTGAGGGATGACTGGCTATGGCGGCCGTATGATCTAGCAGTAACTGGAGTCATGGAATAGGGACGGCGAGCTGGCTCTCCCGTAGACATCATTTTGCCAATGCTGAACGTCTGTTGCCACGCTAGACTTCTTGGTTTAGGAGGATTAGATGAGTGCCAGAGCGATGAAATCGAAGAGTATAGAAAGTTTTCCACACGGATTGTGAGAAACGGAGAGATTGTAGCGCAGTGAAGAAGTACATATGTAGATAGATAGGTTTCAGAGTAAGGGATGAATAAACCAGATGAAAATCAAGGGAGGAGCGGTGGGTATGACCCTATATTTCTAGAATCGAGATCTGACTCTAGGCTAAAATATGACTTTCAAAGGGAAAAAGAAAGACGGGAGGGAATGATTAAATAAAAAAGAGAGAGATGAGAAAAAGAAAGGAGATGATGCACTGGGGGATACTCCTGGGTTAAAAAGGCGTATCCCCCCCAACGAACAGAAATCTTGGACAAAATCCGAATCAACCGGAGGGGATCTCACAGGTCGAGTTGATTGAGCTGAGCCTTGAGCGAGTCTTCCGCGACACTCAAAAAGGATGGATAACCAACTACAATGCAGTGAATGGGATTTAGCTTGGAACGGACGCACGGGATTGAACGCGCTTATTGGACCCGGTATCACGGTAGCTGGGAGCCGGAGCAGACCCGATCTCTGGGGGGTTGCGTTAGGCTTTTGTTCCTTGCTGGGGGTCCCTGTCCGGGGTCCATTATCACCATTGCTATTATTAAACAGCTTAGTTAAACCCCGAGGAGGTCATCCATTAATTATTATCTACTTCTACTTCATCCTCTATCTTCAGATTCAAGTCAAACAGTATGATAGTATTGCTAGGTGGTAAGATTTTTCTTTCTAAAAAAAAAATAACAGATTTATCTCTTTATGACATGTTCGAAGAAACAGCTCTAAATCCTGCAGGGTTGTGATTCCGAACAGCCATCTACTAGCTACATAACTAGCTAACTATCTAACTACACACATAACTGGTCCTGCCAATGAATCATGGCTTTGATCTGGTGCTTTGCAGACGCCCAATCATCAATACTTGCTGATAATCACAGGAAATCATGACCTCATAGCGGAATCGCCGAGGGTGTTCCCCAGGGCCAGCTCGACTGTTGCTCCTTTTCGAAGTGAAAGAAAACAGACTACATCAACAGCTGTCAATAGCGCTATGCAAGTCTGATTTGAAAATCGATTGTCCTAATTGCGGGCCCTCCATCATACTTGAGAACAACCAGACTTCTTCGTCAACAGAGATCAGGCGACGCGGGGAAAAAGCCAGTTGATTGCAGACTATGACGCCTCTCCTATCTCGACATTACTCTTACGATGATCTATTATGTTCAAAACCAAGAGTTTGAGACTGAACTATCGGTGGTAAGTGGAACTCCGCGACCCTTTGTTTCATCGCTGGCCAATCACTATTTTTGCGCGGTTATGTACAGGGAATAAAGCCACAGCAGTCGCAGCCAGATTCGTTGAAATAACAACGATGACCTTGACAGAAGATGAACCCAGATAACCACTTCATGGAGGAATCTTGGGCTTGGTTTCTTCCTGCATGAAAGGCTTGGACCCCAAGTTTGACACGTTAGCTGTCATCGGCGATCGCCATGTGCAGAAATCGCAGAAAGGCAACGGCTTTGCATAGGAAATAAGACAGATCATCTGTTCAACAGCGTGTCTGCTCCACACAGAGATCTTTACGAAGGCCCAAACCCACTGTCCCTATGCCATGTATCGCTGACACTGGTAGCTCTCAGCTCATGGAACCACCAATACGCTGCATTTCAAAATTACATTTCTGGAAGTTCCATACCGCACCAAGGAATGATTCCTCAGTTCACTCTTTTCCATCCTCCTTTCCCTCAAGCTTCTTCTGTTGAGGGTCGATTGTCATATATTTTGCACGAGCGGAAAAGTTCGTTTCCACCCAACTGAGTTGTTGGAGTCTGGTGAAGCGCGTTAGTTCCAGAGACTGAGAGCTATACACCTCCACCATAATAGGTTATAACGACTCTGTGGAATATACAGAGTTCAATGTGCACCCAGTGGTCACAGGGGAGATAAGAAACCAATAGTTCTGATCTCGAGCAAATTATTTTGATTGTATGTATGTATGGACATATACATACATACAAATGGACAAATTTCGGGGAAAGCTACTCCCCGCAATTCTTGACAGTCAGTGATATGAGATATTCTCACCTCCGCTGCAGGCATGCATGCATGCATGCATGTATGTATGTATGTCGACCCAATTGTTGGATCCGTTCAACCACAATTGCCCAACTGTCTTGGAACACAGCCACGTTGATGTTTATGAGCAGCCTTGAATTGAGAGCAAGCAAGGCCTTTTACAAGCGCTATGTATGCGAAGAAACCTGCCTCGCGTGAACAGCTGCAGGGTGATGCATATGGCCGCATCGCGGAGAAGGTTGAAAGAAGTGACAACTTGTAGTCTTCCATACATGTTTTGCTACTCCCATTATTGAGCTTTAGTTAAGTTATGGAGAACAGATGTCAGCTTTAAAAACAAACTGACTCTTAACGCACCTCTGAGCCCTTTGATTATCCTTGTCAACATACACACATATACATAAAGCCGACCGGGTCCGACAAATCAAACAGATGGAGTTGTTCGAATCTGGCCAATCGTCTCTTTTGCTTCCGGGCAGAACCTTATTATTAGATAGCACTCGCATTGGTGCCTTGGAAATTTCAACGTCTTGGAGAGAGAAAAAAACCGGCCGGATGCAAAGCTGGCAAAGGCATGCAATGACAACCATTGGTAGATTTTCTTTATGGTCATCCATGTCATTGGTAGGAATGTCTGGGAGATTCTCTCGCATGAACGAACTTATCTCGCGACCAATACCCATTCTATAGGAATCTACCATCTTTGTTTGTCTGATGCCAGCAATCCGTCATACTGTTCATCTTGAGATTGCATGTATTTCGGGTAAATGGTTCGGCTAGCCCGTGGGCACCTTGGGACGGCACTCAATCTGCGTCTCGTCAAGTCCGATTAGACACGTTAAGGTCTATGCAGTAGCTACATAGTAAGACTAGATTGGAAGCCATTTGGCTCTGTTGAAAGATATCTTGTCCGGACGATATATAATAAATGGAATAGAAAACCCGATAAAAGCACATGTGAAGATGGAAAAGGTAGCCCCTAGACTCGTAATGCCATTTTTCCCACATCTCTAGACCATCAACACATAATTAGATTGTTATTGACAATCATCAGACATCAACCAAGCTGTGTGTGACTACATAGGCATGTATGGGTTGGACCACCAGACTCCTTTTAGACAGAAAGCTGAGTCTTACATAATCACTCACCTCTCAACGTCAGCGAAGGGCATCAAACTACATCAAGTGAATGCGACAGCGATTATTCGAGTCTTTGATGAAATGCTGATTCTGGGATCGACGCTTTTCTTGAATAGTTTCTCCTGGATCTAACAATAGTTTCGAACTGGCTTTTGTATCTAGGATGTCGTCTTTCTTCTTTTCCACCCCCGTCGATATCGACATAGTCCTTGAAGATGCCGACGAACGAGAAACCGTTGATATCAAGCTCGACAAAAATAGGCGTGAGAAGGCGCCGTTATATATGGACGGGGAATCTGTCAAGGGCGCAGTAACAGTCCGGCCAAAAGATGGAAAGCGATTGGAGCACACAGGCATCAAGGTGCAGTTTATTGGAATGATTGGTATGATCGAGGCCGTCTTCCATATAAAGCGGACTGCTTTAATGCCAACTTTCTCTGAGATAATTATATGCTGATATTCTATGCAACATGGTTATAGAAATGTTCTTCGATCGTGGCAATCACTACGAATTTCTCTCTCTCGTACAAGAACTTGCAGCTCCCGGTGAGCTCCAGCATCCCCGCACCTTTCCCTTCAACTTCAAAAACGTCGAGAAGCAATACGAATCATATAACGGCATCAACGTTAAGCTCCGATACTTCATACGTGTTACCGTTTCCCGCAGAATAGCCGATGTCGTGCGCGAGAAGGATATCTGGGTATATTCGTACAAGATGCCACCGGAGAATAATAGTCCCATTAAAATGGACGTGGGCATTGAAGATTGTCTACATATCGAATTTGAATATTCGAAATCCAAATACCATTTGAAAGACGTTATTGTTGGCAGGATATATTTCCTTCTGGTACGGCTGAAGATAAAGCATATGGAGCTGTCGATTATACGGCGGGAGGCTACAGGATCACCGCCAAACCAGTATAATGAGAGCGAGACGCTTGTCAGGTTTGAGGTGAGTGATATTCTAATTTGATGGTGTTGGCGAGACTGCTAGAGGTTGTTTCTATAGTCACTGACGTTCAATTTGCCGATGCAGATCATGGACGGATCTCCATCGAGAGGTACGGATACGATTTTTTGCCCCTGGATTGCTGTCGTCTTTCGCCTTCTCATCCAATCCTGTTATGAAATATATTCAATGGAGCTTGTCGAAAACCAAATGTGTATGCTGGCTGACGTCCTGTCTTTGATTTCGATAGGAGAGACCATACCCATCAGATTGTTCCTAGGCGGATTTGATTTGACACCCACATTTCGTGATGTTAACAAGAAATACTCGACGAGATATTATCTCAGTTTGGTTTTAATTGACGAAGGTGAGCCTGAGAATACGATTTACATCAGTATCTTTTCTTTTTTCTTTTTTCGCGTCTTTTTTCCCGCCCCCAGTTCACATCCCGTGAAGAGTCGTATCCACGTGGTGGAGACGGGCTCCAAAGTTTAAGCCCACGAGAGCACAGGGATTCTCTGCAGCATTTCACATGGCTTCCCCCGTTTTCCTCGATTCGCGTCCTGTTGACGGTACAGAATCCAACCTTTTGCACTTCACCGACTTTAGCGCCTCTTTCAGCCCCCATCCCACTCTCCCCCCCCCCACGCGAACAATTCACACCATGATACCCGCCCCATAGTTCGGGCTTTACTTCGCCGTTCAACGGCAATCAACATGAGCCAAGAGGTAAACTTGGGATGAAATGGGTCAATAAACCCATAAATTCCAAGAAAACACTCAACCTACAATTAGCCTATCCCTTTCTAAAGATGATTTTCGCTATCAGTACTTTGGTTTTTGGCTGACGCATTTCTCTCTACACAGATGCCCGCCGCTATTTCAAGCAATCCGAAATCGTCCTTTACCGACAGGCCCCTGAACTCCCACCAGTCCCTGGTGCAGCACCACAGCAGCGCCAACCTCAGCAGATGCAACTACAGCAAAATATGCCACCTCATACTCCAATGGAAGGTGGGAGCGGTGGTGCAGAAGCGCAAAGCTCGGATTCGATGACTAACCCGGTGGTTCACGGAGGTCAAGAAGTCCCTGCTGCTGCTTAATTGGTGAATTTCAGCGTTTTAAAACGACGTCGATGGTGAAGTATCCGTCGCATGTTATGCACTACGAAATACGGGCGTTCAGTGGAAAGAGGTGTTTGCCAGATGGACGGTTCATTACATCGTATGATTTTGTGGTCCATTTCTGTATAACAATGTTGAAATATCTACATATGCATAATGACAATGCCGCAGTTCATCTTAACAAATGATAGCTAGTGCGCAGCCGTTATCAGGACAACTTTGCTCGTAGTCTTGAACACGAGATATTCGATGAAGAAGATGTATTTGGCCATCAAGACGGCGGAGGGTTAGGACCAACTACCAATATAGAAAATCCAAAACATGGCGACTTTCAGTATGCACACGCCTTCAAGGCGAACAACACCCTTCATCATAAAAGCAACTCGAGACTTCGTAAACTGCGTGATACTGATCAGGTGCTGAGGAACCCTTCAAAGTTGACTGTTACCATATTTTGCAAGTCGATCTCATTCTTCTCAAACAACTTCTGGAGCTAGAGATAAAAATGCACTCATATTTCTATACCATATAACACGATCAATCCTCCAGAGCGGAATGCCCCGCAACGGAGTCCAATATCTCTGTCAATGCCTCCAAGACCTCGCGATCATCAGCCTCTCTTCCAGCAATCGATACCCCTTTAACGATGAGCGGATACACCCATCCAAGATGTTTCTTATACTTGGCTTCGTCTTCGCCAGTTTCGGAATCATCGGAGCTAGCCCGGACTGGCACGCTCGCGCCAGCAGCAGGAATCGCAGCAGGTTCGCTTCGCAACTGGTTGAGTTTGTGGAGAAGATATAAGAGTTCTTTGCGAGAGGCCATTGGCTGAGGCATAAGCCCTCGCAACGGTTGGTCGGCGATGTAGCATTTCAATGTGATCGCGCAACGTAAAATCAAGTAGGGCGATATGGATTTTGCGAGAGTAACATATGAAGCCTTCGTCTCGATGCTGGTCTGTGAGTCGACTTCGTCATTGGATGCGACTGGTGATGTCAATTCGAATAGCGTGTCGATGAGGAGATAGGACAGTTTTACACGGAGGGTCGGTTGTGGGTCGACAGTGCGGCCTCTGCGGACTCGATATAAGTCTCGAAGCGGCTCGACCTTTAGGCGCTCCAAAGGCACGTCTATACGTTGTGGGGGAAATATAAGTGAAGATTTGAAAAGTACAAAGGCAAAGTCGCGACGTATCTTATCTGGTATAAAGGGGGAACCCAAAGCAGGGATAACTAACGTCCGTAGCCGGGAAAAAGCACTTATATCAAACGCCTCGTCCACTGCAACGGTTGCTGCAGACATACTTTGCTCCCTGGAATCAGTGAAAACGATACCACTTGTTAATTCAACAATACGCATCCAGAAGTTAGTAATCACGTTCCGTTCAATATCGCGGTACTTCTTTTCGATACAAGGAATGGCGACCTTGAGAATGTCCAACGAAGCCGTGGTCGCGACTTGCCAAAGATATGGTTCACAATCTTTTCCAGGCCAGGTATACTTGTTCAAAATCGGATTCACCAGATGCTCTATCGCTTCGCTTAAGGTATTCCTAGATAAAACGTCTGGGTTTATGCCCTGTTCCGTAATATACCAGCTCAAGAGCTGTAAGGAAGCTTTTGAAAATGCGACAAAGGTAGGCTTTTTCTTTGCTGGCGATGGCGATCCCTTCGTCAAAGCACTGTCCGAGAACTGTCCCAGACAACGAATGATCTCATCTTGTGATGATGATTGATCCAAGCAGAGAGCTCTTAAGCATCCAACTACAGAGCTCTGCACTTCAGATTGCCGTTCCAAGTCCCCGGAATATTGCGAAGTGACCGATTCCCACACGCAGAGTTGAAAATTCGTCAAAACTTGGACAATTTGCTCATTGTTCAAGTGATTTTCAAGCAATCGATAAAGTTGCTTATAAGTATTCAGGTATGCCAACAGGGCTTCTTGGTTTGAGGTCTCTGATCCATGTCCTTCCACCGCAGGATGATTATTCGCCCAGAGTAACCAAGCCTCTATTAGGGCGTCTTGTCTAATATCCTGATGTCGCTTGATACGTGAAAGTACTTCTGCAAAGCTTGCTAATATAGAGCTCTCTAATTCCAGCAATTTCGTCTTGAGCATACGGTCCAGGCATCGCAATAGCCGACGCCATGACTGATGAAAGCCTGCGTGCTGAATAATTGTGTTGAAGAAATTGGCAATAAGATCCAACAACCCTTTCGTCGCGAGTGTGGCGGTGTCAATCCAAGGCTTTCGGTCATCAGAAGTCACACCTTCACTTGGTTGTAGTGCATCTAACAGTTTAATTTGAACAGACTCTGCCATCATGAGTAGAATGCGGTTCAGACATAGATGCCATGCATCTGGTGGTAATTGTTGGCCATAATGGTCCAATATTCGAAGAAGAGTTTGAATGGCGCTATTGCGGATTTCCGTGCGGTTGTCAATTGCAACATGCACGATTTTCAAGAGCAGTAATAACCATAGCGCATTCCTGGATACTGGAAGATCCGCTGTTCTCGCCATTTTTGATAAGCTCTCCTCGGTAGACGTAACATTGATTTCATCCGCTATGTGAAAACTGTCAATCTGACCTCGAAGGAAATCGGAAATATTCCAGAAAAAAGTTGTAGTGGTAAGAGAAATATTAAAATCTTCTCTTTGAGAAGTGAAATAGGAGAACGTTTCTACCAATTCAAGGAGACATGAAGCTGGCAGCAAGCCAAGGAAATCAGAGGCCACAAGTTGAAGCGAATTGTAGGCTGTCCTTATGAGTCTAAGGGATCTCGGAAGTACAGGCTCAGAATCGCTAATGGCTGGTAAGACCGACGAAATGGGTTCTTTCTCCTCGGCAGGTTGGTTTCTCTGTGTCTCGAACACACTGGATATCAAGGCAAAAACTAGATCCCATCCCTCAGTTATCGAATCGCCACACTCCTCTAAGATCGATTTGAGAGTTTCAAGAGCAAGTTCGTGCATTTGAAAATTACCACCACATATTATTGAACTAGAGTAGCGTTCCATTTCATAGAGCCCAGAGATCTGCGTCTTGAGAGCACGAAGGCCCCTAAGCTGGACTGGATTTCGACTCACAGGTTCCGAGGAGTTGCTAAATTTAATTGTGTCGAGTACAAGATTGTTCAGAACGTCGCTAGCTTTTAAACGAAGAGGTAGACCTACTTGGTCATTTTGAGTGATTGCAACTAGGTTAGTCACGATAATATCCCAAATGTGCTCGCTATCGACGGTCACGCTGAGCCTTTCAGAATTTGCTTTTGTAACTTCACTTATTCTCCATAAGACAAATTTTAATTCGTCTTCCCGTATTCTCGATCGGCCTAAAGCAGTGGTTATGCTGCGCTTATTTTGACGAATGCGCCCAGCCTGCTGGCCGGTTTGAGAGGAAGACGCAGGAGGCTCTTTGTCGATTTGGTCCCGCTTATGTGTTTCCGTATGTTCTGAAAGGTTTAGAAGGGCGACCAGTAATACCTTTAACGACGTGTTTGGATAATCCCGCGTACATTCAAATAATTTTATGGAAGCCGTACGAACCGCGGAGATTTCATTCACAAAATTCGCCTTGAGCACGTCTGTGCCAGATGGGGCAACTCTCTCGTCATTTTGATCTGGAGGGAGTGTTTTGAGGGTTAGCCCTGATGAAACGCCGATTATCAAGTCCGCACGTTGTAAACTTTCAAGGATTATAGACCATGACTCTAAATCTAATGTCGGACCTAAAGCAATTCCCAAATTCAACAACGCCCGTAAGCACAAGAGATTCCGCGTATGGAGAGTTGCGTCCTCATTCCCAACAGACGTGTTAATCAGGTCGGCAACACTTGGTGATTTCGGAATAGGAGATTCGGGAGCTGACAAATGGTCATCCTCAAGCCTAGAAGACAATGCCGTAGCTAAGGATGTAACATTTAGAGCATCAGCCGGAACTGCGGCTTTTGCGAGAGTGGTAAGAAAAGCGTCCCTGGGTGTAGTTAACCTCAAAAGGCCCGCAACATGGGTCAACTTTTGAAAGGCTCGGACCAAATCGTGGTAGTAATCGGCATCTAACGCAGCATACAAGAATGTAGAAGAGGTAGCAAGAACCGCTGGCCAGCAGGCGTCGATTATTCCTGCAGTAACTTTAATATCCCCAATCTGCGGATGGAATTCAAGATCAAGTGGATTCACTGGAATAGAAAAGCTTCTCAATCTTCTTGATTCGCTGGCAGTTTGTCGATCTTCGAGGTTAGTCGATCCAGCTTTATTGGATATTGAACCTCGCCGCTTTCGTCTGTTTTTTGTCTCAGCAACGGTCAGAGGGAGGATGAATTTTGCGATGCTCTCAGAGAAAGCGCCAATGCAGTTGAGAACAAGACTATAGATGTAAGTTTCGGGGGGAGTTGGTGCTTCCAATTTGTCCAGTGTCTCAATATATGGCGTTCGAAGCAAACTCCACTGGCTGCTGATGCCACACGCATTTACGCTTGTCGCAGGACTTCCAATTATGCCTGCCACGCCAACAGACTCGAGAGCAACCTGATCTTCAAGAGTATTTCCCGATGATTCAGGCGCAGTTGGTACTGTTGACTGGTGGCTTACACCTATCAGGGAGGGTTTCTCAGCAGCAAGCCGCACCAAGCAAGCCATCTGATCTCTAAGAATGTTCTTCCGTCCTTCGTTCTCGTCGAACAAGCTGAATATGAGCCTAATTAATCCTGGCTCCGAATATAGACTCTTAAACATTTCCATGCAGATAACACGTTTCCATGGAGGCGAAGCGTCGGTATCAAGCAGATGAATGAGAAGGCTTAGTGCCACTTCCGATTCAGCCGCCAAATCTTGTATGTGTGATTTCAGCAACAGTAACAATATCCTCGCCACGCGAACTGTGAATGGAAAACTCTGTCGTTCAGATAAAAATCTCACAATCAGGGGCATTAAACGGTAGCGAAGGACATGCGCATGCTCCGGATGCCGTGCGAAAACCATGGCATTGTTGATCAAAATGCTTTCAATTAACTCCAGGATGAAAACTCTGGATAGGGACTTGATGGCAAGAAACTCGAGCTTTTCGCCTTCGACAAGCCGGCAAAGATCGTCGAGTACCTAGCTACATCATTAGAACCAATTCGAAAACATCAAGCAAAACTTCTCACTTGAAAAGCGTCATAGCTTGCTGCGGAAACAATAATCTTGTCATCACCTAAGGAAACCGATATTTGAGAGGTCTCAATCATCTTTTCTATTGAGAAAGTCAATACATTACACAGTTGGGTCCGTGGCCTAAGCTCGGTATTAACAAACCATCTTGTTTGACAGCCTTGTCAAAAACAGACCCTACAAGCTGCTGAAGGGTCGCTGCAGCTGTGTTAGCAACTGCGACTGTTTTCGCATTTTGTATGGTTGCGCATGTTTCCAGCGTCTTGGCTAGAAGCTGCCCGCTCAGACTGTCCCCATGGCGCTGAAATAACGAAGGAAGCGTCTGAAGAACTTTGAGTTGAACATCGAGGCCTATATATGCGTCGGTGAGAAAAATACACAAAATAGCAGCGAATACTATGTATGTACCTACTTAGATTTGTGGTCTCATACAAGCTATCTATGACATCTTTGAGCTGTTCAGATGGCAATGCTCCAGAAGCCACAAGCCTATGGATACAACCCACTCCCACTGCTGCAAGTTTAGCATGGCGAGTGTGACAAGCCAAAAGAAACGGCTTCGCAAACTGTGGCCTCCGGATCAAGTCTCTTGGTTGGTCAGCAGCTAGTACCACACGGGTAGATGTTTTGAAATCCCGAACCTGCTGCTAGCTGGGCCTCTGAAGTTGATGACAGAGCCTTGAGTTCATTGAGGGACCTTTCCGCTGCCTAATCGCATTGTAAGTTTGAGAACTAGGCCAAGTTTCAACGACAAATAACTGGGGATCACGACAAACATTTCTTAGATCGGAGTTCTTCCTTTTGGAGTCCTGTATTAAGGTCGATAGCTCTCCCTGTAGAAATTGAGAAGTCATGTCAAGGACAGGAAGCCAGCATGATACATTTGTACACGTGGCTTGTGTGCAGAGCAGATGTCAGCAGATGAATTCCAGATAGCCAGATTCACCAGGAAAATTGTATCTTCAAACAAGTATGAAAAGGATTATATTCGCTAGCAATAATATGTCTGTCATGACAGTATGAGTTTCGATGTTGTTCAATCCACACGCTAGACAGTCTGCTCTGACGTCTGGGAAACATTTTGCCAAGGCCCCATGCCACTGGCTAACTTAGGTTTTGCACTATGCCTTATTTGTATTAACTAACTAGCTATTTGTACCTAACTACCTAGACAGTCGGGTCGGTTCATGATTAGTCAGAACGGCACGTGGAAATGGCTTCGTTGTCCCCCCTACAATGTATGTACTACGGATGTCCACATCTTCCCCTGTCGCACTAAAGGTTACTAATGTAGCTATGATTCGATGCGCCCCTCCTTGAGAGCCAAAAGTCCTGTCCCTGATATTTATTTGCTTCAGCAGCATCTGCAAGCATGTCAGCCAAGGTTCCGCGCAATTTCCGTCTTTTGGAAGAGCTAGAGAAGGGAGAAAAGGGCCAGGGCCCAGGTGAGTAGCTCACTTGAACCTGTCCCGCAGATTGCTCAACTCAAAAAGGGTCACTCCGTTCTGACACCTTTGGCAGAGGCATGTTCCTATGGCCTGGCTGATGGCGAGGATATAATGATGAGGAATTGGAACGGCACCATCCTAGGTCCCCCTCATGTTTGTTTAAAGCCCGGTCTTTGAAGGGGATGATCTTCAGCTGATATGCTTTGTATGTCTAGAGTGTGCATGAGAACCGTATATACAGTGTGAACATCCACTGCGGGGACGATTATCCCGATGCACCGCCATTAATTCAGTTTGTCTCTAGAATCAACCTGCCCTGCGTTGATCCACGGTCTGGAAAGGTACAAGCCGCGCCAGTTGCAAAGAATCTACCTAGGGGAAGGCTCAATAACAAAATCTCGCTTCTTAGGTTGACCCGACAAGACTCCCTTGCCTTGCGGAGTGGAAACGAGACTTTACTATGGAGACTATCCTCCTTGAGCTTCGAAGGTTGGCAAAGGTATCAACGATTGGAGAGTTTGGCTAATAAATTTCTCCTAGATATATGGCTCTGCCCCAGCATAAGAAACTTCCGCAACCTCCAGAGGGGGTTACATTCTAGTTTTGAACACTTCATGGGTTTCAAGTCTCCTCTCAGAATGTAAAACCGCGGCACCTCGACCCAATATGAATGAGAGATATTGCAAAAAGGGAAGATGGGTTTCTAAAACCCTACTCCGTACTGCAGCAGGATATCAAAGCGCGCCAGACAAAAATTGCACTGCTGAGTATTCGAGCTATTGCTATTGCCATTACCGATATCCATACCGTTCGCCTCGTGCAGACATTCATATTATATGCTTTTCCTGTACCCTTCAGGTCTTCTCTTGTTGTCATGGCTTGACGTTTCTACTATTCAATGAACACATTACTTAGCAGCTGAGTGTGAATTTTTTTTTTTTTCCAGGCAATATCAAACGTCATACATAAGTACAGAGGTAATCCTGGCATTCTTAATTGTAAGTCCCTAAACGGGTATTGATTGATGTATCCATGAGAAGTTGGTAAAGCTGCTTTCCTAAGTGCTTGCATGCCTAGGATTGTTCAAACTCCAGAGAATAGAGCCTGGAGAGTTTTAACTGCTGTAGTAATGGAATCCATATTTTGTTTTTTTTCTAGATGGATTTTATTTTCTTGACACCAAGTCTCTTGAAAGGACAGCTTGGGTGAAGCACGCAGAGACCATGTTAAAATTGTACATATATATGCTCTTGAAGCTGGACGAAACCCAGCAATCAGTAACTATGTCCAGAGGTACAGTCACTCGCAGTAAATAACGTTAATAGAGTTGTATATTCTTGGCATAAACTGTTCGAGTTCTTCAACTCCTTTTGGTTGAAATTACTATTAATAGAAGTACAAAATTGATATTATTAAATACCTAACCATGTACCTATGAGCAACACGTCAATGAAATAAAATATCTGAAATGGCGCAAAATTGATGTGATACACTACTCTGTCACTCTCTTGGTGCCAATTCACTCAACTCAATTGAATTTATCAATTAATATTTCTGATATGTGACCCTCTTCGACGCGAACTACTGGGTGATCACTCCGCCGGCTGAGGGGAATCATCTGTGTGTGGGTGCGAGATACCTATGGTCACTTCGAATGCCCCGACACTTAGCTCCTAATCGATCAGGAGTCCACCGGCTCGCATGTATGCTCTACTTCGTCCATTGTACTAGTTCAACTTACGAATCTTTGCAGGTCTCTCGCTTTATCATGTTCTCCTGTCACAATGCTCCCGAACCTTTATCGGCAGCCATAAGGCAGATGAAATTCGTGAACTCATAAGGACGAGGTTTCACAAGGATAAAACGTTGCAGAGCATAACCAAAATTGCCAATGCTCTGAAAGCAGGGCATGAAGTACGTGGATAACATGCGATTTCGCGTTACGGGGGCCTGTCAAACTAATGGTAACGTATTATAGGCCCTCAACCTATTTCAGTTATATGCGAAGGGGGATAAAAACAGCATCCAGCGTGTCGATTCCCTACTTGCGGCAACCCGATCCCTTAGCCAGAAAATCCTAGAAGAACGCCGAGCGCAGGCAATCAGAACACCTGCACCTGATCCTACATCACCTGCTGCGAGAGCAAGGGCTAACCGGCGACCGGAAGCTCTCCGCCCTCATCCTGATAGAGAGCCAATTTTATCTCGACCGAGACCTGTAGTCAGCGGTCGACGTCGTGTGCCTGTCCTAGTTAATGCACGGGGTATCCCGTTCCTACGGATCAAGAAACCGCAGCCTCCTAATCTGAGCCACACGATAAGAGGATTGCTGAATACTCGATGGAAGAGAATTGAGAGACGTGAGCGGCTAGAGCTCGAACTTATAATGGCACGGGATGAGGACTTCTGGGATGGCTTAACAGGGCAGAACGATGCTTCATCTTGGGCGGTGAGCGTAAAAGATAGTTTGGATGATGTCAACAAAACGATATTGGAAGGAGATCGAGCGAACAGAGACATGGCTCAGAAGATGTGGGAAGTCGTACTGAAAGAAAGAGAATTGGCGAAAAAAGAAGCTCTGGAAAGGAAGCAGAAGCTGGACGAAAAGGCAAAGGAGGACTGATTCGCTGCTATCCTAAGGCACTTCTTGATATATCAGACGACAAGCATGCACTGAGCCCCAAAGTCACAGATATATGCGGAGCTCTAAAGCTATTGTTATGTCAATGTTCCTATTATGGGTTTATATAAAAGTCGTTACGATGCCTTCCATCTTGCCTGTTATCTTGAGTACTTATGGATGGGCCTATTTGAAAGAGCAGATGGCATAGACTCCAAGCCCATCCAATGCTCCCAAAGATATTGCAGGGTTAATGAACTTCGAATTCGAGATTTGATATTTGAGATTCCTGTTACCTACCGGTGAACCTAAACCGTTTTGCATCATACACTTAGAGATTCCATGAGCAAAGCGTCAAAGTCGTGAAAGGAAACTTGACGAACAGGTAATTGATTATTCTTCCTCCAGAGAAGAGGACACCTGCTTAGCGAGTACATCGCCGTACCGTCCCGGTCAAGTATCTATACTAGAAAAGAAAGCTAGATCGTATATGCAAGACCGGAGAGGTAGCGCCTATTGCATATCAGCTCACTAAGATTCGAGGAGTAACCAGCATCTTGAGGGAAACTTTATCCGTTGACGTCTATGCTTGCCAATTTTGTCGGTAACAGATCATCTTCATCGTAGTCCGCCTTTCCAGCCAGGCCCCTCTCCCACAGCTGCTTTCCAGTAAGTTTTTTCGGCTCTTTAGCAGCTCCCTTCTTCTTTTTCTCCTCCGCTTCTCTTTCTTCCTGTCTTCTTTTCTCTTCTTCTTCCATCTCTTGTCGGAATTTCTCTCGCCAAGCAAGGAAACTTTCCCTTGTTACAGCCTCGCCGTGGAATTTCCGGTTTTCCTCCTCTTCCGCTTTGGCTGCTTCGAATTCTTTCATCGCCTGGACGGCTGCTTGACGCTCTGAGATAAGCAGTTCCGCGCCTTCTTTAAGCGTATCAACTAGTGTAAACACCATTGCCATGCCCATATTCTCTTCAACTGTAGTTTGAAGTGACTCGAGCAGCCGGTCTCGATCTTCTTGGACATCAAGATGCGGGTATTTTGGGGCATTGGGAGGAGCGGAGATTTCAAGGCGAGGGGCAACATCAGGATAATCTTCTGGATAGGACACTTGGAGAATGAGGATTGGCGGATTGAAGTAATCTTTTCCATGATGGCTGACATCTAAAGTTATTGATATCCGGTATGTATCTTCTGATACATCTATCAATAATGCCAGTCAGCTGTACGCTCTAATACGATCGAATGTGGACTGGGTACCGGTAATCTCGTCTGGAAAAATTGCCTTGAGTGTCTCCCTTTCTTCCTCCTGGTCGGCGCGACCCATGGTGGGATTGCGATTGGAAGTATGGAATGATTTATGGAATGGTTGCGGATATGGCCACTACATGTTACATAAATGCACGTCACAACCCCAAGCCATCGGAAGACAAACGCGACAAACACAAAGTTGAATTTCAGTGTAAATATTAACAATTTTCGACTCTCTTACATTTCATGATAGTATTGTCTAACTACGCTTACTTTAATTGACGCTTCCAAAGCGTCCCAAGTGACCTGCTTCTTCAAGAACATATGATTAAATGAACAATCGCGAAAACTGCTATTCTCAAAAGTGTAAAGTCACCTCCATCCAGGACTCATTTTAACCCATGACCAAAACCAGACAGTCGAAAAGACAATCGAAAAGGAAACAGAAGTCTGTATTAAATGGCACGCGAGCAGTTCAAAAAGAGAAAATGACCGAAGATCCTTCAGTGTTATTCGAGCAGGCGATTGTGCTCCTTCAAACTGGACAACCAGCCGAAGCACTCGTCCTCGTTGAACGGGGCTTGCGCGCCGCACCCACTGCGTCCCCAAATACGTTAATTGGATTGAATTTGATAGGAGAAATATATGTCGAGCTAGGAGATATTGATTCTGCCCGAGAACATTTTATGCGCGCTGTTACACTCGATCCCGAGGGCGTTAAACCTGAATCTCAAGGGGGAGGAGCAGAGAAGTTTCTGTGGTTGGCGCAGTTGAGCGAAGAGGGAGGAAAAGACAGTGTTAGGTGGTTCGAGCGAGGGGTTGGTGTACTGAGACGGAGCATACAGGCCCTTGAAGAAAATGAATGTATAGAACAAGCAGAAGAGCTTGAAGAGCAAAAGAGGAAACTGGCAAACGCACTATGTGGAGTCATCGAGATATACATGACTGACTTATCGTAAGCCTTGCCGGTGTCCCTGATGGCTATCAATTTACTAACAATTAGTCTAGATGGGAAGAAGATGCTGAGAGTAGATGCGAAGCCTTAATTACGGAGGCACTCTTAATGGCCCCTGAATCGTCGGAATGCCTCCAGACTCTTGCGTCCGTCAGAATATCACAGCTTCGATATGAAGATGCAAGGGCTGCGTTATCGAGAAGTTTAGCATTATGGAAAGACTTACCTCCCGACAGTCCTCATGTACCAGATTTTCCCGTTCGGATCAGTCTTTCGAGACTTCTTATGGAGGCCGAAATGGAAAGTGAAGCATTGGTGGTGTTGGAGCGAATGATCCTCGAAGACGACCAGAGCGTAGAGACGTGGTACCTTGGTGGATGGTGTCAGTACTTACTAGGAAAAAAGGCCGAAGAAGTATCTTCTGGCCTTGTGAGCGAAGCCGCTGCGGAGCAGCAACGTTCTCTTCTGCTGTCGAGTCGGGGTTGGTTAAAACAGAGTCTGAAACTCTATGACATGATCCAATATGAGGACTTGAGACTCAGAGATCATGCGGTAGAACTTGTGCAAGTGTTGGAAAAGGAGTTGGGCGAGTTTATCGAAGATAGCGGTGACGAAGGAGCAGCCAGCAACGAAGACGAGTGGGAAGATGAAATTGAAGGCGAATCGGATTACGATGACGATCATGAGATGAAAGACCCTTGAAATACATAACTACATAAAGAGAATGATATTAATAGAACTTAATGAGCTCCCACCAATTCTCTTCCTTAATATTGCGAAAGAAAGAAATCCCATCCTGATAGCCACTCCTTTGCTCACCGAGGTACTCTTCAATGTAAAATAGGAGTGCAGGTACATTCCGGATCAAAAGCGGCCATCCATTGGCGGAAAGTTAATTCCGACATCGGATTATCCGAAGTTCCGGGGTGATGGCATTCCGCGACTCTCTCCCGCCCATAACGTCCACGTATCGACGTGATATAATGTCTTCACTTCTGCCTGGCGAAGGTGGGTGATACATCCTGCGTCTTCAACATGGATGTCGCACCGAAGCCTGCCGCAGATGAAGGCTTAGCCCCGAAGACAGAAATCCTGGACTCTGTTGTCATCCTCTCTCGCGACGCAGGCGATGCTAGAGATGTACTGGGGTCTGATGAGGACGCGTCTCTTTCTGACTTATCAAGTCTCGGAGAGGCGCCTGTGGACCAGTGGGAGACGGAATCTCTTTTCGAAGATGCCTTACAGTTTATCAGCGATGAGCAACTCCGTGATAGAGGTACGCGTCTTTTGTCTTTGAATACGTATCAACCTTGGGTGTCTAGTACCGAATGGCTAACCTCGAGCAACGATATCCAGTGGTCTCAGATGCAGTGACGCTGGAAGATGCGCGGGCTTTTCGCAAACGCTTGCGTGAACTTGGCATGGCGGAATTCCTTGCGGAGACGGTTTACCGTAAAAAGATTCCCGCAAAGACACTTTGCACTGCATTTGGGATTGTGCCTCCGGCTTTCTTGGAGGACTCACCTGATGAGGCCTATCTTAATCCCTTGTGTATTGGTATGAAGCGTGAATACACAAAACGCTTAAAACTTCCACAATACAATACGATTGATGATGCTGTTCAGTTGCTGAAGCGATCAAAGAACATCATTGTTTTGACTGGCGCTGGTGTAAGGCGCTCGCAGCTCTTCTAGAGAAAAAAAAAAGCATGCTGGCTGACATGGACTTAGATCTCTACAAGTCTAGGCATTCCTGATTTTAGATCCAAGGATATTGGCCTGTATTCGAAACTACAATATCTCGGACTCAACGATCCACAAGAAGTCTTTGATATTAGTCTTTTTCTCGAAGATCCAGCTGTGTTTTATTCTGTCGCGAAAGACATTTTGCCGACGGAAGAGAGATTCTCTCCCACTCATGCTTTTATCAGGCTACTTCAAGATAAGGGAAAGCTGCTCACTAACTTCACCCAAAATATCGATAACCTAGAAGCCCACGCGGGAATCCTTACATCCAAACTTATCCAGTGTCATGGATCCTTTGCGACTGCAACTTGCGTCAAATGCAACACTAAGGTACCAGGAGAGGCCATCTTTGACGAAGCTCGTCAAGGCTTGGTCCCGGAGTGCCAAGCATGTGTAGCAGAGCTCAGTGCGAGACCGCAAGGGATGAAGCGAAAGCGCAGCTCAAATAAACTGCAGAGAAAGGATCGAAAGAAATTCACCATGGACGATTCTGATGACGAAGATTACAATATCCCAGCACCGGGTGTCATGAAGGTATGTCTTACTTCAGTTCGTTATTTCATCTGCTGATTTTTTCTAGCCTGATATTACATTCTTCGGCGAAGACCTTCCTGATGCGTTCAGGAATCGCCTTATAAATCACGACCGTGACATCGCGGATCTTGTCATTGTCATTGGGACATCTTTGAAAGTTGCCCCAGTTTCTGAAGTCCCTGGCGTTATGCCTCCCAATGTACCTCAGCTCTTTATTTCTCGCACTGTAAGTGAGTGCCAGTCCCCTAACAAATGTAGAAGGGGTGCTTCTAACTTGCGTTGGATAATAGCCGGTCTCGCATGTAGATTTTGATATTGATATGTTGGGCGACTGCGATGTTGTCGTGGCTGAACTCTGTCGACGCGCTGGCTGGGATCTACAGCACGAAATGATCCCTCCCGATCAACGAATCGATATTCAGGCAGAAGATGGCTTCGAATCGCGATACCGATTTAATGTTGCAAAGCTGTAGCTGTTCCGTCGTTCACTTTGCATTCCTCTTTGAGATACACACTGGCCGTCCGCACTTGCACAGTTGAATTCAGCTCTTTCATAGATATTTTCCAGGTTTCTTTGCTTTGAATGGTAATTTTATGATGGCGGCGGGTGTTCTTGCTTTCTCACGACCATTTTCCAAGAGGGTTCTAGGCATTATACCATATTCGGCGCCTAGATTCGGGCAAATTGTGACTTTACATATCTCCCTTTGTGAGCCAATTTCTTATGAATGCATGAGTTTGATTTCGATAACACAAATATTTACATTTCTCCAGACCTGTATATATATTATGCCGTAAGATGGCAACTTATCGCTCATAAACACATAAACATGCCCGCCAAAAAATGAAAAAAATATAAAGTGGTATCTCTAAGCTCATCCAAAAAAAAAAAAAAAAAAAAAAAAAAAAAGAAGAAGAGATAAAAAGAAAACAAGATAAAAACGCCGACCATATTCTCGCTCAGAAAACCAAATGGTCAGATATTAGACCCACCAAAGGATCATTCCTTCGAAGACGAAGACACATGCTCATCACTCGTACTTCCTCGTTGTCCCCCTTCTTCCAATTCTTGTACCTTCTTCTCTTCCTCTTGCTTACTCTTCTCCTTCTGCACCTTCATAATCGCCCGCTCCGTCAATTCCTGCCTAAACATCTTTTCAATGACGTCCTTCTTCCTCGTCCGCCGATCTCCAATCCAAATCAGCAATCCTCCTGCAAAATTACAACTCAACGAACAGCACAAGATCACGGTTGTGAGGGCAAATGGGCGATGATGGTAGTCAATTCCCCAGGTGGTTGCGCCGAGTGCGATTTGGAATAGAGAGTGGAAGTCTAGTAAGATGACGACGGCAATTAGGATTCGCAGAGGAAACGCGTGGTGAGTCGTGGTTTCGTGGGGTTTATAGAACGTATGGGATTTGGCAAACTTGTTGGCGTGATGGGTGAGACTATCTTGTTGCGCAGGACTGAGGACGGAGAATTCGGCGGTATCCGCGTCTTTCGGTGTCGCTCCGGCCGCTTCCACGTCGAGGTCTGGGTCTAGGTCTTCCTCACGTCGCTCAGGAAGGTCGTTCTTGTTTCGAAGTTTCGGGAGCCGTTGCTTCCGGCGGAGTTTGTGGGTTAGGCGGTGGTAGTGGGCGATATAGATCATGTGATATGTGTCGATGGCACGGAAGGGAGCGAGGCCGTCTCCTACGACTGCAAATAGGGCCACGAGAATGTAGTCGATCACGTTAATCACGTAAAGCTGCTTTCCGCCAACGTTGATCCAACCTGTGGCCCACGAATGAGTGAGTACTAAAGGAGTTTGGATAAGGAGCCACGTACCGATCAGAAACAATACCCAAGCTAGGCCAAACAATGTAATCAGCGTTGCATACAAAGTCACCAGGAAGCCCAAAGCTAATCGAAATCAATTTAGTTAAGACCAACCCTCCGTGTCAAGTACGAGGTTGCTTACGTTTTTTCACATATTGACCAAAGCCCCTTAAGCCACGCTTGAAAGCAGATCTTCGAGAGTGTAGCATGTGCCGAACATGATCGTTCAGAGCTCTTTTATCTTCTGCACTCCAGCCTTCCAAAGACACGCCATCCGGCAGCACAGCGAATCGCGAATCGCTGAGTGTGGATGTGATGGTGTCCATCGTGCCCGACCGGTCAACCTTCGGCCGAACCCCATCCTGTTTTGGTTCCTCTCCTTCTGCTGGCGTTCTTGGCCGTTCGACTTGGGCATGACCATGACTAGGGCCCGGAGTGACAGTATAAGCAGGACAGCGATTGACCCAATGTCCAAGGTTAGGAATAAAGAGAGAATTTTGGACATTAGTAAGGGTCGTGATGGTGGAGACTTCGGGATCTATAGATCAAGTCAGACATACAGCTGTTTCGCCAGTCGCGCAAGAACAAGCATACCAACAACATCTAGCAAATTTACGACTTCTGCCTCATACTCCCCCTGAGGAAGAGAAGGCACTTCAATCGCACCATTATGAGTAGCAACCCTATTCAATCCCAGCATTGAACGGGCTCCGGTGCTCATCCTCCTGATTCTGCCCCCCTTGAGCCCTTCTGCGCCTTGCCTATTGTCAATAGGACGTAGTACGACGCCCTGCGCCGGTTCTGCTGCTCCGGGTGCTTGGGCCTGCTGGTTTGGGCTGGACGGCTGCTGGGACGTTTCTTCAGACAGTGGGGACATGGGTGCATTTCGCCGAGCCGGTGCAGCGTTGTCACCAAGCAAATAATTCAGCGGGATACGATGGGGCTCGGAGCTACTTCGTCGTCTAGTCGCTGAGGGCTCAATGACTTGACTAACATCATGGCGGATATCCGATCCAGGCGGCACGGGCTGCACAAGAAGCCGTTGAGAGCTCGGTAGACGCATGAGCCGTATACTGGGCCGTCGTTGCCGCGTACGGTCCATTGAGGCAATTGGAGAGGGCGAACCGGACTGGTTGCTGGAATCCATAGCAGTGGTGCCGCCATTGCCAACTTTATTGCTGTCGGATCCATCGATGGGATTGCCTGCAGGCTCGATGGGGTCCATATAGCAGGCGGGAATCGAAGTTCGTTCTTCTTTTTTTTTCTTTTTTTTAGCAAGTGGTACAAAATTAAGTCAAAATACGACGCATTTTGGTTATATCCAGAGATCTGGTGGTAGGTTCAGGCACAAATATCGAGCTTGACCTATATCCCAACCCTGATATTCGCCCCTTGGCCCCTGACCAATATTCCCCGCCTATTAAACATCATTGAACAGTCAGCAGAATGACGTCATGAAGCTGGTCAGTGGCTGGAAGCAACCTACCAGCCACACCTCAACCCAGCAACCAGACTAGTGACGCGCGCGGAGCACGCCTCAGCCCTGAAACAATTTGAAAGATAGAGGCCACTTTATCAGATTCTCAAGCAAAATTTGTTCATTCAGACAGATGAATTGAAAGTGACTGCTTATATAATAAAAAAAATTGCTTTATCAAAATCTCACAAAAAATCTGTTTCTACAAACAAATTGATTAAATTTGATTGCTTACATAATGAAAAGATTAAATTGTTCAAAATTTGCATATGTTCATTAAAAATTATTTATCAGATTTAACTGTTTATATAAGTAATTAAAGAAATCATGTAAATCAATTTTCACATAAAATTTATTTTTTTATGCAAATTAATCAATTTTGTATGCTTATATAATAAAAAACATTGTTTTAACTGATTTTCAGAAAAAATTTGTTTATTTTGACAGATTGAGCAAGTAATAAATTCAACTTTTTACATGATTAAAAAAATTGTTTTGTTTAATTTTCATGAAAAATTTGATTTTTCAGACAGAGTAATCAGAATTGAAAGTTTATATAATTAATAAATAAAAATAATCAATTTAATGTCAGTGTGAAACATGTTTATTCAGAAAAATTGATTAATTTCAATTACTTAAATTATATAATAAAAAAATTGAATTGTTTAAATTTTGCATCAAGTATGTTTATTAAAATGAAATCATCAAGTTTAACATAAATAAACATTTTTTTAAGTGTTTATCAGAATCAGCTTGACTGTGAAACTTCTCACATGTTATATTATATATATTATAAAATTAGTGAAGAATTAATATATTACACTACAAACAATGTCATACAAATAAAATTTTGCAAAAAAAACTGTGAAAAATTTGTAAAAATGAATAATGCTTATTTGCAAAGCATGTAATGATTGCTGAATTCTTGTGAATAATATATACATATTATTATATCAACAATTTAACAAATTAATTTTTGTTTCAATCAGAAAAATATTGTATTTTTGTTGAAAATTAAAAACAATCAACAATTGACATTGAAATATAAATTATATATTTTAAAATTACAAAAAAAACAAAAAAAAACAGCAGCAGTGCAAAAAAAAAAATAAAAAAAAATGTAAAAAAAAATTTAAAAAAACACATTACATTATATGTGTACAACTGCATAGTTATTACAATAATAAATAATGTATTTTCAAATGTTTTTTCAGACACTTGATATAATTAGTCAGCAAACAATAATAATTATAAAAACAGCATTTTTTCTGATTGCAGTGATGATAATTTTTATCAATTTATATATAAAAAAATACAACTGAAAAAATCAAAATGATTAATGAAAAAGTTAAAAAATTAAATTTAAATGATGAAAAAAAAATGTGTGATTGATGATGCTGATAATTTGATTAAAAATTTTATTCATTAAAATAAAAAAAATGCTGATGATGTGAATGCAGTTGATTATATTTAGTTAATAAAATAACATTCAGAGTTAAGATATAATTAAATACTGATTTGTAAATGTTAACAGCAATGTAAAAAATTTAAATAATATTGTCAGATGTAAATACTAAATTATTTGATGAATAAATGTCAACAATCAATATGAAATGATCAAAAATTTTATGCAATATTCACATGTTATTTTATTGTGTATCAAATCAACAATCAGAAAAAAAATCATCAGTGTAAAAAATATTACAATTAATTTCATTTATAATTGTAATGAATTATTAAATAAAAACAATTACATAACATACATTAATAAAAATCTGATATAAGTAAAAATTTTAAACATGTATTTTTTAATAAAAATAAATATCAAATCAAAAAATAATTCAGAATGAGAGCACAACAAATTAAATAAAAAATCAAAATTCAGAAAAAACAAATTATTTTAAATTATTATGTTTTTTTTTTAATTTCAAAATCAATTTATTAAACTTTTGTTTCAATACTTAATGATTAAATATTTTTTTTTCAATTTTGACATTCATTCTGATGAGATGATATGATATAATATACAAATTTTTTTGTTTCATACAACAAGTTTTTTTTATACACTGAGATTTAGTTATGACAAGTCACTTCAGCTTTATTAACATTATTCTGAATGCTCTTGTCAGTTTATATTCTTGATTAAGAATTGTAAATGTGCTTATGATGATGTCTGAAATAACATCAGTTTTGAAACAATTATTTTTAATTAAGCAATTTTTATTAAAAGCATTAACATATTTTGTGTGAATTTCTGCATTCAAATCACTGTACATTGTTGTAACTTGATAATTTTTTTGTATCAATCATTAGTTACAATTAGTTCATTTGAACTTAAACAAAAAAGCATATTAAAACAAGAAAAAATTGTGAAGACAGAAAATTCACAATTTTTAAAATTTTTTTTTATGATAAATACACTTATAATAATGATAAATTTTTCTAACTGATCAGTATAATTCATTAATTTAATCATATCAGTTAAAATATTTTTAAAAATCTTACATTTTAAACTGAAAGTGATCAATTCATTTAATTTCTGAAAATATAAAATAAAATTGTTGATGATGTTTCAATTATTTTTTGTATATTTAGCATTAGTTAATTTAAGATTGTGTTCAGCAGTCAAAAAAAAATAGTAAAAAATATTACTGTCATTTTACATTTTTTTAATTAAATAAAAAAAATATTCAGATTTATTTTTGACTTGAGTTCATCATGATTAAATTTTCACATTTTTAAATTTTTTCATAAAATAAATTTGATTTTCTGCATAACTTTTTGTTTTTTTTTCATTATGTATAACAAATACTGCAGTTTGATATGACACTTAACATCAAAATGCTTGTGTGATGAAACATAAATGATTAATTTTAAAAATCAAATGCTCTGAACACTGCAACAAATGATTATTTTTTTCAAAATGTCATTAAACATGTGAGCAAGTATAGCTAGCTCATGTCTTTTACTTATGAAAAAAAAGTGTTTTTTTTAGTAAGATTATGAATGTAATTTGAAAGTCATTTGTAATTCTCTTCAATTACATTGCAGAAAACAGAATTAATTGTTTAACTGTTTACTTTTAGTGTCTTAAATTAATAAAGTAAATTTATTGATTTTTTTTAAAATAATGTACTGAACAGCAATCAAATCAATAATGTTGTATTTTGTTATTGTGTGAGTTGTCAGAATATTCTGATTGTTGTATTTTTTTTACTTTTTTCAAAATAAAATTCATCATGAAACAATTGATTTCAGCATAATCTAGTCTCAGATACATTGTCATTAAAAAAAAAATTTTGATGTTTTTTTGAATTATAAAAATCAGTGAAGAATACAATTTTTAATGTGAATGATAATAAAATAATTAATATCAAAAATCAGTAATCAAAATGTTGAGATGTTAAATTTTTTTTTGCTTTAATCATGTCATTAAAATTTGCTTTCAGTGTTATGACTGAATGTCTGATTTTGTTAATGATTTATCAATTTATATTATTATAATTTATCAGAACTTGTAACTTCAGTATATTTTGTTTTTTTGTTTTATCAGATATAATTTTTGATAATTCATTTGTTCAGAATAATATGAAAAATTTAAATACAACAACTAGTGTAACATCATGCTAAGTGTTCAGATTTTTAGCAGAAAACAGACTGTTTACACAATTACATAAAAAAAATCACTTGTTTTGTGAAGAGCATTAAGAAGTAATGATTTGATTTTCAAAAAAATGAAAAAATCTAGAGAAATTAAAATCTTTTCTG
This sequence comes from Emydomyces testavorans, assembly GCA_029449355.1. Lineage (NCBI taxonomy): Eukaryota > Fungi > Ascomycota > Eurotiomycetes > Onygenales > Nannizziopsiaceae > Emydomyces > Emydomyces testavorans. The sequence continues at coordinate 2,123,286 of CP120630.1, read as the reverse complement.
AAATTTTCAATGAACAATTCATTTTCAACAAATCAAATGTTAAGATATCATAATATAATAGCTGTAGTTGTTTTTTTAAGCTTCATCTCAACATTAAAAAATTCATTTTGTGATATAGAATTTTCTTTTAATAACATAACAAAAACAGCATACAATTGATGAGAAAACAGCAAATATTATAAACTGAAAAAAGAAATAAACTTCTTGACATCAGTATCATTGTTATTTTTGATATCAAGTATAAAAAAAATTTAAAAATGTCTTCAAGTGATCTCATTAAACTGTTCACATTTTTTAATTATTGTGTAAATAATATTATTCATGCTGTTCTGAATGAATATATTTTCAAAAACAAAATTTATTTCATTGAAAATTTCATTCTGATGAACAATATTCTCAATATAATCACTGAAAATCTTTCTGAAATTATGTAAATTAAAATCAATATCTGTTGTTACTGATATGCTGACAAAAATAACTGAGTCATTTTCAACAGTAATGAAAGTTGAGCATGTTTTTATAAACATAAAAAAATTTGTATTCAGCAAATCAATTTCTTCATTTATATAAATGAATTTGAGATGTTTCTCAATTGTTTCAGTCACTGAACTTAAATTATTGTGTGAAGCAAAATCAGAAATAATGCATTTTATTTTTTTTGAAAACTGAACAATAGAGTCTTGCAAAATATTTAAGTGACTTGAAAGCATTAAATTAAATATTGATGATAACATGAGTGATGACACTTGTTCAGATGAAATTACTGACAGTGCAGTATCATTAAATGAATCAGATATCTGTGCAGTGAAGTCAACATTAAATGTTGTAGAACAATTTTAATTTAAAAATTAAAAATAACATCATTTTACTAATGAACATTTATTATAATTGTGATACAAAGTATTATCAAAAAAATCATTTAATAATAATGAATTTGTATCTGATAATTCTTCAGTTGATGAATTCTCAACATTAAAATTAAGTTTTTTCACAATGAAAAAATTGACACATAAAATTGTGATGACAACATCAGTTTCTGAAAAAATTATTTTTTTAAATTTTATAATAATTATGATTTTTCATATCTGCAGATTACAAATTTCAAAAATGTCATCTTCACATTAAATTTTGTGAAAAATGTTAAAGTAAACACAATGATCTTCAAGCATTGATATTCAGTAATTTTAATTTTTTTTTAAAAATATACTGTCAATTCTGCAGAAAGAAAAACTGTTGATCATTACAAATCACACAAGTTCATTAATTCAATTCTTGATGATTATAAAAATATAATAAAACTCAGTAACTGATGAAAAGAAAAATCTGCAATTTTATTTTGAAATTTAAAAAAATTATTTTTTTTTGATACATCATTGAGCTGAAGAAACTGAGATTGATACAGAAAAATTTAATAAATTAAAATCAATCATTTAATCATTATTTGTGAATACAAGTTGAGAAGATATATCATTTTCAGTTTGTAAAACTGATCTTGATGATAAAAACAAAAAAAAAATAAAAGTCATTTTTGTTGATATCTGTGAAGAAGCTGATGATAAAATAAATGCAAAAAAAAAAGCAATTTTTTTAATTAGTTGATTTTTTTGATAATGACACTGACAAATAATAAATAGCAAAATTTTTTTTGTGTCTAAAGTTTCTCACTGCTTAACTAATTTATTAAATATAATATTTTTTTTTATAATTTGTTGAAAACTGTGAAGCAAAATTTGTTGTTTCTGAATCTGAATCAAAAATTAATTTGATATTTTGTATAGATTAGTTTTCTTATAAAGTGTCTGAATCTGACTTTTGATGATTTCAAATTTTTCACTGAACATATGAAAGTGAAATTTAATAATTTGCTTTAATTATTTCATCAATTGTCAACAGCATGATCAGTATTTATTTTAAACATTAAAAAACACAAAAATAAATGTATTTTATGAAAACTGCTTTTATTGTTGAATTCATTTATTTATGTTTCAGTTATAATAATATATTTTTGAAAAAAAAAATGTGTAGAAAAATGATTTCAAGCTGATTCAAGTATATCAGTCAGATATATCATGAAATGAAAGTAAAATAGCTAGACAGCAAGCTTCACATGCTGATGTGCATCAAGAAAGCAGATGAAAATGACTTGTAAGAATCAGCAGAGAAAATCACAGAGTAACAAAAAATAACAAAATTCATATTAAAAAAAACAAAAAAATTGTGTAGATTGAGTGACAAAAAATAACTGAAAAAACCAAAAAAAACAGTAAGTGTCACAAATAAATAAAAAAAAATAAAAATAAAAATAATCTGATGAATTCATCAGAAAAAATTTCAGCATCAATGCAGTATCAAAAAACAATGAGTTTCAGCAAGCAAAACATGTAAATAAAAAAATCAAAAATAAATAAAAAAGTTTGATAGATAAGAAAAATCAAAAATATGAATTTAGATGAAAAAGTTATTAAAATTTATAAGTCAGAATCTGCTAAAAAATGAAACAATTGTATTGATAAAAAGTTTCACAAATAAACATTGTGTTGAAAAACAGCTGAATGTCTTCAGATGAAAACAAAATGTTCAGTCAATGTTATTTTATTGTCAACTAAACACTAGATGTATAAATGAAATAAATAATAAACATTTTATATTCTTTTCAGTGTAATATAATACAGAAAATAAAATATTCACTATATTCTCATCAAACATTATCAGAAACATGAAGCAAAAACTCAACAAGTATGTGTAAAAAAAATCATTTATTTGTTTTTTTCAGAAAAAACATTAATGACTGAATGAAAATTTTATTGTTTATAAATTATTATATGATGAAGAAATGATGTAGTCATATGAATTTGAGTGCAAAACATATAGTAATTATGTTGATGTCATAAGCTGACTATGAAAAATATAATTGAAAATGTAAAAGTTTGTAAACTTTGAGTTTAAAAAATTCATTTTGAGAATTTGAGATAACAATAAATAATTAGCAACTAATTACATATGTATATACAAAAATAATCAGAAGCAAAACTTAACTGTGAGCAGTAAGTAAATAATAATAAAAAATAAATTAAACACAGTTAAATATTTATCTAAACAAAAAATGTGAAGCTGATTTTTTTTTGCAAAAAATATATGTCAGTTCAACAGCTTGATTAAATCTGACAATTGATAATTGCAACAAAAAATGCTATTCAGAAAATTTCTAACAAGAAATAAATTTATTTGAAAGTGTTAGTTAAATTTGATAATTTACATTATAAAATAAGTTTTATCAGCAGAATTTTGCACTCAGTAATTTCATTAATTAAATTTAACTGCTTACATAACAGAAATAATTGTATCAGTAAAATTTTGCATTTAATAAATTTATTAATTAAATTTAACAACTTACATAACAAAAGCAGTTTTACTGACAAAATTTTGCATTCAGTAAATTCATAAATTAAATTTGACAACTTACAAAACAAAAACAGTTATAATGACAGAATTTTGCATTCAGTAAATTCATTGATTAAATTCAACAACTTACATAATAAAAATAATTATAATGACAGAATTTTGCATTCAGTAAATTCATTAATCAAATTTGACAGCTTACATAATAAAAACAGTTATAATGACAGAATTTTACATTTGATAAATTCATTGATTAAATTCAACAGCTTACATAACAGAAATGATTTTACTGACAGAATTTTGCATTCAATAAATTCATTAATTAAATTTAACAGCTTACATAACAAAAGCAATTATAATGACAAAATTTTGCATTCAGTAAATTCATTAATCAAATTTGACAGCTTACATAACAAAAATAATTATAATGACAGAATTTTGCATTCAGTAAATTCATTAATCAAATTTGACAGCTTACATAACAAAAACAGTTATAATGACAGAATTTTACATTTGATAAATTCATTGATTAAATTCAACAGCTTACATAACAGAAATGATTTTACTGACAGAATTTTGCATTCAATAAATTCATTAATTAAATTTAACAGCTTACATAACAAAAGCAATTATAATGACAAAATTTTGCATTCAGTAAATTCATTAATCAAATTTGACAGCTTACATAACAAAAATAATTATAATGACAGAATTTTGCATTCAGTAATTTCATTGATTAAATTCAACAACTTACATAACAAAAATGATTTTACTGACAAAATTTTGCATTCAGTAAATTCATTGATTAAATTTGACAACTTACATAACAAAAACAGTTATAATGACAGAATTTTGTGTTTGATAAATTCATTGATCAAATTTGACAGCTTACATAATAAAAGCAGTTATAATGACAGAATTTTGCATTTGATAAATTCATTGATCAAATTTGACAGCTTACATAACAAAAATGATTATAATGACAGAATTTTGCATTCAGTAATTTCATTGATTAAATTTAACAGCTTACATAACAAAAACAGTTTTATCAGCAGAATTTTGCATTCAGTAAATTCATTGATTAAATTCAACAACACTTAACAGCTTATATATAAAAAAAAATGTTGTTTTGAAAAATTTTTATCTTCAGTATGTTTTTCTGAGTGAAATGATCAAATTGATAAATTTATGTAATAAAAAAAATAACTATGATAAATTTTCAAGTGTGAAATATTTATACAAGAAAATTGATTTAATTCAGTGACTCATGCAATAAAAAACATTGTAATAACAGATTTTTGCAATCAGTATGTTAAATCAAGTCAATCAGTTAAAATTAACAGTTTAAAAGAAAAAAAAAATCACAGCAGTAAAAAAAAAATAATAAAAAATCACTTTTTGTAAAATTCAAAGTTAAACACAAAAATTAATTGTGAAATTGAGTGTCAAAATTAGATAACACAACATATCTTGAACTCACAAGAAATGTCAGTTAATTATATATTTGAATTTATTCACTTAATGAAATGATGTATGTTTGTTGTTATATTACAATCAACTACTTTCATCAAACAAAATGATGTTGAGAAGCAATGTAAAATCAAACACTGTATTGTAAAAACTTGACACTAAGTCAAAAAATTTAATTAATATTATCTGATGTAAATACTTGACAATTTGTCAGATAAATATCAATAATCATTAAGAAGTGTTCAGATATTCTATATATTAATTATATGTTATTTTGTAGTATACAGAATCAGAAATCAAAAACAAGATCATCTGATATTAGTATATTTAAAAAAAATTATAATTAATTTCATGCATAGTTTTATCAGAGCACTGAATAACAACAATTATATACAAGAACAGAAATCTGCTAACAATCATAAATTCAATCATTTTGAAAAAATGTACATAAAAAATTGATTAATAATTTATGAAAAAAACAGTACAGTCAAAGCAAGCAAATAATTTTTTAAAAAAAATCAATTACATTAATGTTTTGTGACTTTAATTTCAAAATCATTTTATCAAATTCTTGTTTCAGCATCTAACAATTAAGTATTTTTTTTTAATTTTGACACTCATTTCAATGAGCTGATACAATAACATACATCAATTTTTTTGTTTCATTTGTCAGATTCTTTCAATATATTGTGATTCAGTAATGACAAGTCATTCTGAATTCATCAAGATTATTTTATAAATTCTTGTCATTGTATATTTTTAATCAATAATATCAGAAATTCTCATAATGATGATTGAGAAAAAAAAATGAATTGATAATTGTTAATCAGATAATTCTCATTAAAAACATTTATATATTCTGTGCAGCTGTTGGCATCAAAATTGTTGTACATTGCTGTCACTTTATAATTTTTTTTAAGTCACTAGTTATGATTAATACAGTTAAGTTTAAACAAAAAAACTCATCAGACTGAAAACTTCAGAAATTAAAATTTATAAATTTCAGAATATATTCAACAACAAATGCATTTGCTACAATCACAAGTTTTTTTTGTTTATCAGCATAATTTTTTAAATTAAACATGTTTTTCAGTATGATTTGAAAATTGTGACACTTTGAGCTGAATGCAATCAACTCATTCACATGTTAAAAATATGACACAAGTTTTGTAGTGATGTTTTATTTTTTGTTTTTAAATTCAACATTTATGAGTGCAAGATTATATCTGATTATCAAAAAAAAATAACTGAAAATATCACAGCTGTTTTGCACATTCTGAATCATTTAAAAAAATTATTAATATTTATTTTTAACATGAAAGTATTATGATTAAGTTTTCTTCAGATTTTTAAACTGTTTCATAAAGCTTGCTGAATTTTTCTCAGAGCTTTGATTTTTTTTTTTTTATATAATGTAAATATTGCAGTTTGATGATGCATTTGACATTATAATGTTCATGAAATGAAACATGTATGATTAATTTAAAAAATCAGATACTCTTCACACTGCAACAGATAATTAGTTTTTTTAAAATTTTACTAAAAATGTGAGTCAGAGCAGTCAGATTGTTTTTTTTATTTTTTAAAAATGAAAATTTTTTATTAAATAATTTGTGAACATAATCTGATAACTGTTTGTAAACTTCATTAACAATATTGTAAAGAATAAAATTAATTGTTCAGTTATCAATCTTCAGAATTTTTATTCAATGCAGTAAATTTATTAATTTTTTTTCAAACAATATTTCAAAAAGTAATCAGATTGGCAGTGATGCTTTCTGATATCATATAAATTGTTGAAATATTTTGACTGTTGTATTTTTTTTGTTTTTTTTCAAATGAAATTCATCACAGAACAGTTAATCTCAGCACATTTGAGTTTTGATTGCATTGTTTTTAAAAAATGATTTTAAATGTAACTTTTTATTATAATAATCTGTGAAGAAAACAATTTTTGTTTTAAAAAACATTGAAGTTATCATTATTAAACATCTGTAATCAATTTCTTCAGATACTAAATTTTTTTTTGCTTTGATCAAATTCATAAAATTTGTATTCAGTGTGAAGATTAAATAATTAATTTTATTGATTATTTTATGTTTTATATTATTATAAGTTATTAAAATTTGTAATCTGAGAATGTTCTGTGTGTTTTTTCTGTCAGAAATAATGTTTGAGAAATTTTTGATTCAGAATAACATAAACAATTTAAGTACAATTATCAGTGTGACACTGTGCTGTGATTTCAGACTTTTAGCAAAAAATGAATTATTCACACATTTGCATAAAAAAAATCACTGATTTTGTGAAAAACATTTGAAAGTACTTGTTTAATTTTCAGAAAAATGAGAAAATTGTGAGAAAGCAAAATTTTTTCTAAATGTTTTAATAAAATTTTCATTTTTAATAAATCACATGTTCAGATATCAAAGCATAATAAAAATTGTTATTTTTTCAAATTTCATTTCATCATCAAGAAATTTTTCTTGTGATATAAAATTTTCTTTCAATAACATAACAAAAACAGTGTACAATTGATGAGAAAACAGCAAACATTATAAATCAGAAAGAAAAATAAATTTCTTAACATCAATACTGTTGTTATTTTTAATATCAAGCATAAAAAAAAATTGAAAATGTTTTCAAGTGATTTTATTAAACTGTTCACATTTCTTGATTGCAGTGTGTATGACATTATTAACATTTTTTTTCTTCACATTGATTTTAAATGCAAGATCAGTAACATCAGTTATATTTTCACAGTGAACAATATTCTTTATGCTTTCACTCAAGATTTTTTTGAAAATACATAAATTGAAGTAAATATTCATCACAACTGTTCTGTCAATTGAAATTTCTGTATTATCTTCAATAATGATTAAAGTTAAACATGTGTTGATTGAGATTATCAAATCTTTATGAAACAAATTACATTTTTTTTCAGTAAGAATGAGATTAAAATATTTTGCAGAAAAATGATTTGTAAACATTGCATCAGTTGATGAAGCAATATTGCTTTTATTGATAAATTCTGAAGTATATTTGATATTTTTTTCAGTGATTGTACTGATATTGAACATCATGTTTTTAAATTTCTTTAAAATTTGAATGTTGAACTCTCACAAAAAATTTGAATGTGTTGAAAACAGTAATTCAGACATTAATAATAATATCAAAAGTGAAGCTTGTTCAGAAAAAATTATTTGTGATGAAGTATTTTTTAAAATGCAAGAATTGTGTGCTGTGAATTTAACAATAAATGATGTGCAATCATTCTGATCTGAAGTCTGTAGTTAACATTGTTTTGCAAATGAAGATTTTTTATAATTGTCATACAAAATATTATTAAAAAAATCATCAGATAGTAAAAAAATTGCATCTGATAATGATTCAGATTTTGAAAACTGAATTTTTAAGTTTGATTTCAGCACAATGAAAAAATAAACACAAAATACTGTGTTTACTGCATCAGCTTCTAAAAAAGTCATTTGTTTGAATTTTATTGTGATTATGATTTTTCATATTTGCAGATTACAAATTTCAAAAATTTCATCATTGAATTGAATTTTATAAAAAATGTTGAAATAAACACAATGATTTTTAAGCATTGATATTCAGTGATTTCAATCAGCATTCAAAAATGTATCATCAATTTCATGAAAAGAAAAATTACTGATCATGATTGATCACACAAGTTTATTTATAAAATTTTTCATAATTATAAAAATTTAATAAAATTCAGTAATTAAAAAAAAAAGAAATCTGCAGCTGCATTTCACAATTCAAAATAAATGTTTGTTGTTGATGTTAGTTTAAGTTGAAAAAGTCAAAATTAATATAAAAAAATGTGTTATCTTGAAACAAGCATTCTGATTATCAGTAACTGATGTTATTTAAAAAAATAAATATTTTTCAAATCTAGAAATGAATTTTGAAAATATAAATGAAAATGAAACAATATTTTTTTCTGTTATAAATTGAGATGAAGTTGATGATAGTAAAAATATAAAAAATAATGTGATTTTTCTGAATCATTTATTTTTCTGATAATGACAGTGCTGAATCATCACAAACAGTGTGTTTTTTGCATTTGAAAAATTTTAATTGTCAATTAATTTGTCTAAAAAAATATTTTTGTTAATGATTTGTTGAAAACAATGTAGTTAAGTGTTTCACTTCTGAATCTGAATCAAAAATTTATTAAACAATTTGTGTAAACTGTATTCATCACAAATGTTTTGTATTTGAGTTTTAACTGCTTCAAACTCTTCATCTGATATCTGAAAATAAGTTTTAATTTTATGTTTCAATCACTGTGATGATTGATAACAGCATGATCAGTGTTAATTTCAAACATTAAATAATACAAAAATGAATGTATTTTTTAAAAACTTGTTCTAGTATCAGACTTACTTTTTCATGACTCAGTCATTGTGAGATGTGTCTGAAATGAAGATACATAAAAAAAGTGATTCAAAATGATTTGATGATATCAGCAGAGAAAATAAATTACAGAGCAAATACAATATTGTAAAGAAAAATAATAAATTTTACAATTAAATGTAAGTAGAAAAACAAAATCAATTAGTTCAAGATAGTTTGAAAATATCAGTAAAAAAAATAAATCACAAAGCAAATACAGTATAATTGAGAGAAAAAGCAAGCTTCACAGTCAGATGTGATTAAAGAAACAAAATTAATTTAAAATGAGAGTATCACTAAAAATAATCCAAAAAAAATGTAAATCAGAAATTTAACATGCTTTACAAACAAACAACTGATTGCAGATGAAGTAAATGTGTTGATAGCAAGCTTAAACATTAAGAAGTTGCTGAAGTAAAAAATAAATGTATTTAAATTAAAACATAATTGAAATGTTCATTCAATGTCATTAAATTACAAATTGAAAACTAAATTTACAAAATGTGTATATATTAAACATTTGATCATAAGTTCAGTGAATTAGTATTAATTGATACTTCAAAAACTGAAATATTTAGTTCAGTCAGTCTCATCTTCACTAAAATCACAGAGTGAAAAGAGATTAAGTACTTAAAGTTGAATTTTTTGATCATTTTCTTTACAAAAAGCTCTGACAGCTGAACAGAAATTTAATTGTTCATATGTTTATATATAATAAAAAAATAATGTAAATATATATAATTAATTGCAAAAAATATTCATATCAATGTTTTTCATGAATGATGTTTTTGATGCTGTAAAAGTTTATAAAATTGAGTTAAAGAGAATTGTTCTGAAAGCTTGAGATAAATAATTAAACTTTAATTATCTAGTCATGTAATCTGCAAAGTAAAACATTTTTGATACAAATTGTATAATTTTAAGTAATATACATATTCAGTATGATTAAATACTCATTATTTTTTACTGCTTTAGAAATGATCTTGATAAAGTTATATGAAGAAATGATTCAATTTTTGCACAAAATATGTATTGCTCAGATGAAATGATTAATGTCAATAATTTACATTATAAACAAAAATTTTTCATCAGAATTTAGTGTAGAATGTGTTCATCTATGTGAATTAATTAAATTTAATAATTTATGTAATGAAGAATGTTGTTCTGGTAGATATTTGCAGAAAGTAATTAAAAGAAGCAAAATCAACTGCTTATATAAAACAAGTATTGTTAATACTGATAGATTTTTACATGAAATGTGTGCTGAATGATTATGTTAAATTCAACAATTTATGTAATAAAAATTTTTTTATTCAGATGAATTCTGACAAAAAGTATGCTCATCACAACTTCAATTTTATATTTAAAATTTTTCATAAAAGTTCATTAGTTTTGTTTTCAATATAATCTAGTCAAGTAGATTTAAAAACTGTAGTTCAGATACAATCACTAAATCAGAAATCAGTGATGCTGATCTGAAAAAAGTAATTAAATGTGTAGTGTTATCATTCACTTGCAATATCTGTGTAATAAAAATTAATGAGATTTTCATAAACAGATGCTGCTTTAAATATTAAAATTAAGACAGCAGTTGATGCAGCACAAGATTATATATTTTCTTCATATAATATATAACTATTGTGAGAACTAAAGTGTCTGATTCAATCATTCAAAACAAATATCTTTAAGTTTTTTATATTTAAAAAAACATAAATGTTATGTATTTAGAGTTGAATTCAGATAAATTAATTTTTTAAACACAATGAGTACAACATTTTGTGCTTTGTGAAAATTTGATTATGTTAAATAATTATTCATACTGTGATGAACACAACTCTGAATATTTTGTTTTTTTTTTAATAAATAAGATAGCTTGACTCAGTGCAAACAAGAAATTGCAGTTGTTGAAAAAAGTTTTAGATGTTAAGTATTCAGAATGAAAAACAGAATTATTAAATAAATTGAATTTTCAAAAACAATGAGTACAACATTCTGTGCTTTGTGAAAGTTTAATAATGTTTAATAATTATTCATATAATGATGAACACAAAAATTCATATTTTGTTTTTATTTATTTATATGAATTAAATAAATTGATCTGATGCAAAAAAGAAATTGTATTTGTTGCTAAAAGTTTTTGTCATTGTCAAGTTAAGCAAAAAAAAATAAATCTCAAGAATTAATTTTGTCAGTATTTAGAACATTCATTTAAACTGAGTGTTTGCCTCAGTATAATTTGACAAAATCAAATCAATCAGTGTTAAATTTTCAAATTCTGAATTTTTTATGTAAATCTGAATTAGTAATGTTTGTGTTAACAAAATCTTGAGCAGTTTAATCTGATTAAATTTGTAAATTGTTAAAATCTTGTAAATTATTTTTTGTTTTTGTTGTTTTTGTTTTTCTGACAGACTTTTTAACTTCAAAATCTAATAAATATAAAATTCTCAAAAAATGATGTTGAGATTCTGTTAATAATTTTAAATGTAAAAATCAAAACTGATGTCATCTTGAGTGTGAAAAAGTCACTACAGTCATCAGAAAGAAAATAAACATGTAGTTAGTAAGTTTTCAGAACAATTAACTTCAATTTTTTATTTTTACTTTTCTCACTTTGATATTTCAATCAGAAAAAATTTCTCATTTAAATACTCATTAAGTTTGACTTTTCTGTTGATAATCACTGAATTGACTTGAATGATGTTATAAAATTTATATATAATTTGAAACAAATTATCAAGAATCTTATAAAATTTTTTTTAATATTCAAAAACAAATTTCTGTCAAAAATATTATTATTAATACATATAATTATTTCAAATCAAAGAATTCAAACATGAATTATGTTGATTAAATTATACTCAATCAAGTATCTGATTTCAGCTTCAGAAGCTATCTTCTCAAAATTTCAAATAATCATATTTTTTATAAAAATATACTTTATAATCAAATAAGCAAAATGATTGATTTTCAGTCAATGTTCAGATGAGAAACTGAGACAGATATAACATTCAAGAATTGTGAAAAAAATTTTCTAATTAAAAATTTTTATCAATTTTTTATTAAAAAATCATTCAAATTTTTTTTTATATTATCTATTTTGATATATAATTTGCTTAACAAAGTCACTGTCATTAGTATTATTATTTTTGATACTCAAACAATACTGTCATTTAGTAAATCAAGCAGATATCTTTCAAATATAATTGTATGAAAATCTGAATTTGAGAGAAGTATCAAGTTTTTATTACTTTGAAGATAAGTTTTTTCAAAAGTATCAAGAAGTTATTTGTTCAGTTTAGTGTGAATATCACACTGCACTCAGTGTATATAAAATATATTCACATAAAAATTAATAAACTTTGAGACAACAAGTTTTAAAACAGATGTGTATCACATTTTATAATATATTTTGATTGTAATTGTCAGTGAATGCATTACAAGTCAAGTACATATTAAAAAACTGTTGACACATATTCATAAATTCATAATTAAAATTTTGACATTTATTGAATATTAATATTGAATCATGCTTCTCTGAAAAATTATATTCAACAAGCAAAATATTTGCTTTTGAATTTGTATCAGCTCAAGCTGATGACAATCAAATATTATGTATGTAATGAAGCAAACATGACATATTTGTGAAAATTGAGAAAAGTAATTGTTGCAAGATAAATTAAAACAAACAAATAGCAAAATTATGATAAAATACTTTTTATTAATTATTTATATTTATCTGATAAATTATTAATTATCTTCAGTAATTAATAATCTTCAAATCATTCTGTGTTGAAAAGTAAAAAATGATGAATAATCAAGTATGATATATTGCATACATGATCACTTAATCATTTTTGATGATATATAAGTAAATGTTAACTGTTTCATAACTGATGATGTATTCAATTAAAAGCATTGTTATTGCAGTTTTCTGCACAAAGTATGTTTCATTTGAATGAGTTGATTAATTTTAACACATTAAAAATCAAAAAAATTTGTTTTTCTGAGCATTTTATATGTAAGTTTTAGATGTGATGTTTGATAGTTCAAAAAATGTAAACAATTTGTAAACAACAAGCATTAGCATTGTATTTCTTAATTTTAAATAAATTATTGTATATTTTTATGATCTGACAGATTTTGAATGACAGAAAAAAGTAAAATTTCATCATTTGATGCATCAGAGCTGCAGCAGTCTGCAACAAATAAATGATAAATAATTATTATTGTCACTGCAGCATTAATTTCTTGAATGTTTTGCTGTTTCAAGTTGAGCATGTCAAATTTATATAAATTTTTAAATTATTAAATAATGTTTATAATTTCACAAATGTCTGAGTTTTTGAAATGCATATTAGCAAGATGAAGCACTGAAGTTAATATATAATGCATTTTAATGACAGTTTATTATGACAGCATAAAATGCTGTGACTGTGAATGATGTTATAATGAGAGAAAAAAATTAAAGAAAAACTATTGATAGAAGAGCAAGAATATCATATAAAAATAACAATTAAAATGATGTATTGAATTATAAAACTTTATACATGTAAATATATAATCAAAAAAATATAGATGACTCTGCTGTCAATATATATCAAGAGTATAAAGCTCATCACTGATTTTTAGTGAGAAAAAAAATCAGAGATGATGAATTATATACATGAAAAATAATTAAATCACAACAAAAGTGATTTTGAGAGCTGAGCAAAACAAGATGCTTAATCATGTAGAAGTGAATATTATAAATTACTGAATGAATTTTGACAATAAAGTAATATATATATGTAGTTAATAAAAAATTAATATTTATCAATCTGTTTGAAAGCATGCAAAAATTTATTCAGTTAACATATTAATGTTAAAATTAAACAAATCACTACATTCAAAAACAAATTCATAGCAGATTTTTGTAGAATGTTCAAGCAATAATGAATCACATGTTGCTTTGAAGAAACAATTAAATCACTGAAAATGAGAAAAAATTTCTGACAACATAAAATTCATCATTGCTTTACAATAATTAAGTTGCTCAATTCTACAAAATTTCAGTACAGTTGATTAAATTTTGTAAAAACTTGATCACATGTAATATATATTATTTAAAGTAGTTATTTTAGCTGAAAAAATCAAATGATTCAGAATAAAACTTTTGTGAGCAGACAGCTTATTAATTAAATTGTCAATATTAATCAATAAATACAAATTGAGAAAAAAATCTGTCAAGCAAACATATTTTTTTATATTAGTACTCTGTCAACTTCAATCAAGCTTTTCATCTTTTCTCACAAGAAGAATTATCATATCACACAAGCAAAAATCTTCAATTATCACACATTGTTTATAAACACAAAATGAAAACACATCATCATTTAAGCAGATGATATCAGTGTAACACATTATTTTTTAAAAAAAATGTCAGATGAACATATAAAGTCAGCAAGTGAAATAAAAATAATAATTCATATAAAAAAAAAATTTTCAACTGACAGTTATTCAAAAAAAAAACATCAACAATTAAATAAACAGTAAAACACTTAATCAGAAAATTAAATTTTAATTAAATAAATAAAAAATAACAAGCTGTAAATTTTTATTTTTTCTTTCATTTTGTTTTTTTTACAGCAGATTGACTTGCAGTATTTAACTTCTTATAAGTTTGCACAACACAATTTTAATGTGCTGAACTGATATCATCATTTACATTTATTGATTAAATAAAAAATAAAAAAATTAAAAATTTACTGCTAACAATCAAATCAATATATAATGCAGCATTAAAAGCTGCAGAAAAATCAGATGAAAATAAATGATCTGAAAATGCATTTCAACTCAAAACAACAAAAAAAAACACTGAGCTCAGAATTGAGCAATATGTGAAAATGATATCAGATGTTATATTTTACTAAAAAACTCAAATTGTGATTTTTTTCAAAACTGAAAATTTCTCAGAATTTTTAATGAAATGAAAAAACTAAACTGCAGAGCTGCATCAGTTATTTTAGCAGTAATGAAAAAAATATTCAAGATTAAAAAACTTGACACAATAATGATGAAATGACAATCATCATTAATTTGATAAAATTCAAGCAAAATTTCTGCAACATGAACACAATATTTTGATTGTGATATTTTTCAGTTTTAAAATTTAATGTTGTTGTCATTAAAAAAGCAAACTACATAAGCATCATCTGTAAGTACATTTTTTATCAGATTTTTTTCATGATAAAATAAAAAATTAATGACAAATCAGCAGACATCTGTCAGCTTGAGAAAAGCATTGATAATCTCACTAAAACTGACATGCACAAATAAAAACATGAGACAAATTAAAAAATATTCATTGCTTAAAGAATTTTTCTGAATACTACACATAAACTGAATCAGTCACAGTGTGAAAACAAAACAAAAAAATAACACAAATCTTGTCAAAGCTGAAGCAATTATTCTAACAGTAATATTTGAAAAATCATTGTTTTTGATGATCATTTCATCATAGTCAAAAGTTATGCAACTGTCAGAAAAAAAATTATTTTTCACATTATAATAAAAAACTGTCAGATAAGTAATAAATTCATAATTAAAAATTTCACATTTTAATTTTTCTGAAGAAATCATGATACTGAACTCAATTTTCTTATGATTAATTTTGAGAATTGATGTTATTATAAAGACTTCACTCAAAGTGCAAAGTGATGTTGACATGATCACAAGAAAATTCAGAAAAATTAGATGATAAAATTGAAGAAAAGATTGTTGCAGAAATAAGCACAAAAAAATAACAAATAAAAGCTGAAACATTGAATGCTCAGAAAAGTCAGAAATGATAAAATAAAAAATACAAAAATAATTTAAAAAAAAATGAAAAGAAACTGAAGAAGAATTGAAATATGTAAAAAAAATTAAATCAGTGAGTGAAATTCAAAAATCAAGTAAGTTTGTTTGCATTCACAAGAGAAAATGTGCAAGAACATTAAAAATCTGAAACATTAATCAAAAAAATAATTTTCAAAAAAAAAAACTGTCAGCAAAACAACAAGCAAATGAAAAAAAATAAAAAAAATGAAAGTTTATCATGAGATTCATGAAGTAAGTAATTAGTTAACAAAAATACAAAAACATCAGATTTTCTGCAGCAAAAAATACAAAAAAATAATGCACATACACAACAATTACACAACTCAAAAACAGTACTGTGAACAATGATTTTGAAAAAAAATAAATTTAAAACACAGTTGCTGAAGTGTTTCAGTTAATGAGTACATCAACATCAATGTGCTAGTGTGAAATTTTGAAAACATTGTAGTTTTTTTAATTTCTGCTTCAAATTTTGATGTGATTTAAAAAAAACATCATTCAGTGTGATTGAATGAAAAAAATGTAAGTTTTCAAAAATACAAAATTTTAATAATTGTACATAAATAAAACAGTATTTGTGATGAAAATCATCATAATGATCATCAAATTTTAAATTCAGAATGACATTTGAAAAAAAATAATTTTAAATTTTATAATCAATTATAGCAAATTCAAGCATTAAAAAAATCTGAAAACAAATGACTGAAAAAATTTTGATTTTCAGCTGAAATTTCAGAGAAAAAATTGAAGAAACTTTATTTAATAAATTTTTAAAGTTTTCATTTTGAATTTTCTGATCAAGTCTTATCAGCAAACAAACTGATGATTTTGAATAAAAAAAATGAATGTTGTTTATCTGAACAAGTGTAGCTATAAAAAATGTCAGCATGTTAATGAAGCATTTACTTCAAAAATGAAAAGCATCAACATGCTTAATGAATTAAGAACATAATCATAAGTGATTTCAGTTGCATCATTGATGTGATCAAAACAAAAAAAAATGTTTGAAAGTATCATCAAAAACATGTTTAATGTAAAAAAAATATTTCAGAAAAGAAAGTAAGTGATGCATAATCTAAACTTACAAAAAGCTTGTCAAAAAACAAATGATATTTATTAAAATTTATCATTTGTACTTGAAAATGCACAGCAGAAAATATGATAATGAACTGTTTTTGATTTTTGACAAAAATTTTTAATCTCAATTAATTAAACAAGTGATGAACATTATTGAGTTTAACAATCATCAGCAAATATGAAAAAAATCCTGAACTAGCTTCAGATTGATTTTGCTATAAAGTTGATAAGCATAAATTTTATGTTTGAGACACACTCTGAGCATCTCAATTCTGCTCTAATAAAGCTCATGACTGAACAGACAACAATATTAATACAATGCTTTTATTAAAGTCATAAGCTTTAACAATAGCTTAGACTATTGCTGGCAATTTCTGAAGTTTCTTGCAAGTTGATGCAGTATTTAGCAATCAAGATTTTTTTATATAGCATCTTGCTTTTATTTCTGCACATAGCTTTTATTTTTGCATTTAGCTTTTATTTTCACACATAGCTTTTGAAGTTGTTTTATTAATTTCATGTTTCACTGTTGAACATTATGTTTTTTTTTATGCATCTGCATAATTTCTGTAGTTTACATCATCATCAGCTTCTTGCATCAGCATTGTGAAATATGTGACACTTATAATTTACTTTATAACATGAAGCAATTTACAAAATCTGATTTAACATTTGCAAAAAGAAGAAGTTAATGCTTTATCTATCACTTTGTTGCTTTACTTTAATCATCTGCTCTTTCATATTGCTACTATAATTAATTGCTTTCTCATGAAAGCACACTGTTTCTCAAGTATCATTCATTATCTTGTGTATGTACAAAATACACACTGCTGTTTATATATTTTCAAGTATCAATTACAGTTAAATTAATAAATGTAATAACAACATTTCAAATGCATCACACTCTGAAAAACAAACACATAAATTCAACATGATTAAAAAAATATCAGTACTATGTGTACTTTGTGAATCAGACATTAAAAAAACATCATGTATCAACTAAGTAATTTAAAATCATACAATGAAAAAAAATGTCAGCATTTAAAATTTCTTGATTTAAATCATCACTGATTTAAATAAAGAGTAACACTGAATCTGTCAAGCAGCATTGTTTGTGATATATCAATTTTGTGTTACACAAAATAATTATTTTAAAATCTTTCAATCTAGATTAGCAATAATTTAGATCAAAAGTAGCACTGAATTTGTCAAGCAGCATTGTTTGTGATATATTAATTTTGTGTTACACAAAACAATCATCTTGAGTTTTTTGTGCAGTTTGAGAAAATTCAGCTGTATTTGACAATTGCTGATCAACTTAAGTTAGAACAAATATATTGACATAAATATTAAAAAACATATATTTTTGCAAGAAACTCTGCAACATGATATTCATTTTTTTCATTATTGAAAATATCAATGATTTTTGTGACAGAGTCATAACTTGTCTCAGTCTCATCTGATGACTTCTCACTAAGTTTTTCAAAATCATTAAGTTAATTTGTATATTTATTCTCAACAATCTGTACAATTGATGTTTTTTATGTATGCTGTTTGTAATCACAATGCTTCTTCACTTTCTGAAGCAAAATATTTTGAATTTTGAATCATCTTGCTTCTAACTGAAAAAGTCAGATATGTCACATTTAATTAAAATTCACTAGTAGTATCAACAAACAAGAGTTAAAATTAGTGACACAAATATTCTGATTGCAGAAAGCAATTAACTTGTTTTTCACATCAACATATTTAAATTAATAAATTGCACAGATATCATCACTTCATTTTTATATGCAATGTTTTACATCAATTGCAATAAAAAAAATAAAAGTTCTCAAGAAAAAATCAAACAGATTTTTTGTTGTTAAGTTGAATACTAATTTTTAATTTTTTGTATAAAAAAAACATTCAGATATTTTTTTGACAAGTATTTCATCTAGAAACTGTCATTCATCATTTTTTATATCACACACATTGATGAGTCAAAACTGTGATATCAAGTAAATCATATTATAATTCAAAAAAATACTTATTTTTTTCTCTCAAAACTTACAAATGAAATTGTCATCTTTCAGAAAATTATTAATCAATTGTTTTCAATTTTTCATTTACTGAAAATTGAAATGATTCTGAACAACTTCACAAAATTTATTCATTAAGTGACTTTATCAGATTTCAACATCATCATAAAGTTATATATTATCAGTATGATTTTGTGTAAACAATTTGTTATTGATAATGAAAACTCAAAACTCATCATCTTTCTTGCTGCTGCTTTTAAAAATATCAGAAATGAAGAAATTATTCTCTCATTGCTAACACTGAAATTTGTTGTTGAAAATTATTTATTATGCAGTTTCAGTTTTTCTGTTTATGTCAACTGCATAAAATTATTGATGATTTTTGCATCTAAATGTTTCAATCATGATGACAATGCAATATTTTTTTTTATCAGTATTGACTGCTGTCATGATCTGTGCATAAAAAATCACTCAAATTATTTTGAATATATTTTTATTTGTTTATGAAAAAATATTCATTTTGTTATATCAATCACAATTCTTTCATAATGTCATTTGATCTGCTGTGAATTTATTTTCAAAATTCTGCACTTCATTTTCATTTTGTGTTGAAAAATTTGTTAATTGTATGCTTAATGAAAATGAATCATAAAAATTATCTGATCATCATTTAAAAACACTATCATTTTAATTTAAGTCTGAACTTTCAACATGAGAAAATTATCAAAAATAATTTGTAAATTTGATTTTATTTATTACAAATTGTGAATTTTAATTCAAATAACATTTAATTAACATAAATTCATACTTCAACTTAAAAAATAAAAAACAATTAATCAACTTCAGTTTCACAACTTAAATTAAATTCAAAATTCTGACTTGACTCATTGAAATCATGTTGTGAATGAAACTGCTGTCTGACAATCAAATCATGTTTTTTTTTGACAGTGAGTAATCACTTGAAAAAAATTGTTTTTTCTCATTTTCATTCAATGCTGACTTATCATCATTAAAGTAATTGTTATTTTCATTGTCATCTGCATGATTATCTGATAAATTTATCACTTTATGTTAAGCAACTTTTAGCAGTAGCTGCAAGTTACTTGATTTTGAACTAGCATTGAACTGTGAATTTCATTCAGTATGATTTTGTATACACATTAAACATTACATATGCTTTAGAAAGATATCAACTGATGACAAGAAAATTATAATTAAATGACACATATTATCTGTTTACACTTTTTACTTGCAGTGCTGCAAGAAAATTTTAATTTATCTGAAGACACAAGATTTGAAAAATATCATTTTCACTCAGTTTTTGATGTTGCAAAATTCTGATATCTTGAAAAAAGCATGTTGTTGTCAGATTATTAGTTTGTATATTTAAGCAGATTGATCAATGTCAGTTAAAACTGATTGTAAGTGATGAATGATTTAAATTGCAAGCACAATATGCTCAATTATAATCAAGCACATCATGCTTTAAACATTAAGTAAGTAAAACAATGCTGTCAATGAATAAAAACAATTTATCAATGTAAATGCTAAGTAATCAATTTTATTTTACTTTCAGATGTAAACAAGAACACTTGAATTGAAACTCACTGAGCATATTTCAAATTGTGCAGTAAGTAAAATAAAAGCAGAAATCTTCAGAAGATTTTGAAAGTGTTTTAATGTATTCACACATTGTCATTGAAACTGATTAATTCAGCAGAAAAAACATATTTTAGCATTTTCACATAATTTTTTAGTAAAATTTACAGCAAATTATGATGACTGATTTTGCATTAATAAAATAATTCAGATTGTTTATTGTGATGTTGTTTTTTAATTTAATAATAATTTGTCAGAAAAATCAATCTGTCTTCACATCAGATTTTTATAACAAATGTTTAACATACTTAAATTAATCAGAATAACATAAAAACTGAAATCAAATATGTTTTTTGAAATTATAAATACTAAATCATTAAAGTAAAATCAGTTTTCAGTCATAACATATCATTCAGCTCATCTTCAATCTTAAAATACAAAAATGATTTAATATCTGATGAATCAATAAGAAAAAATCAAAATCACTTTCATTATTTGTGATGCATATTTTTCAATGTTGTTCAAAAAAAATATTCATTACAAATTTTCAAAACTTCTGACTCATTTCAGTATTACAATTTGTGCTCATTCAAATCAATTTGCAGTTTCTGCTGCATCAATTGTTTTAATCATTCATATTTTAATAACATGATCACAGCAACATCTTGAAATACTGCATCATCATTATTTAATATATTTAAAAAATAAAAACACATCAAATTCTCAACAGTGCAAATCATCATTTCTTGCTTTTTCAGATGTTGAATAACAACAAACATTGATCATAATGTTATACTTCTTGTTTCATTCAAGTTACTGTTGTAGCTCATTGAAATTTCTCATCTTTTTAGAACAATATTTTGTGATATATGAAAGATTGACACATTAGACTTTAATGTTGTTGTGAATTTTAAAAATTCACAATTTAGTACTGCTGATTTTTTCACATTCTGTGTTGTGTTGCATTAATTGCAGTTTTTCAAATAAACATTTTTGAAGTATTGTTTTTTAAACTCATGATGACATTTTCAATTGTTGTTGCATCATTGAGCAATTGCAGTTAAAATTCACTGTTTTTGTGACATTAAGATGAAGTAAAACATTTGTTGATATTATAAATTATTCAGAATTTTGTCAATAATAAACTGCAATTATTGCTTATTTTGATGAGTACTGAGTTTGCTCTCAATCAATTTTCTTTACTCAGCTCAATTTTCATTGCTTTACATAATGATGTGTATTCATTATTATTAATGCTCAGTTTTTGCTTAATTCATGATATTGTTCAGTATCTCACAGTAAGCATCATGTTACACTCAACAAATGTTTTACTAAAATTAATAAATTTTTTTGAAACTTCATGATTCATTTGATACATTATGAGTTATTGTTTATAATCATTAAACATTATTGACAAAGTAATTTAATTTTTTACAGCAAGTGAATCATTCTGTTGACTGTTCAAGTTGATCAACAAGTTAACATTCATACTGAACTTTGAAAACATTTGTGTATGCTGCTGATAAATGATTAGCAAAAACTGAATCATCAGTTTACACAGAATGAAAGAAACACATAATAACATTTTTACTGAAATAAATATTTGATGAATAATGATTTGAGATGTAAGTTCTCTAAATAAAAACTGATGTATTTGAAAAAATTGTCAAATAAACTGAAATTAACACAACAAAATTATATTAATTAAAAAATGATTGCTA
Source organism: Emydomyces testavorans (assembly GCA_029449355.1). Lineage (NCBI taxonomy): Eukaryota > Fungi > Ascomycota > Eurotiomycetes > Onygenales > Nannizziopsiaceae > Emydomyces > Emydomyces testavorans. The sequence continues at coordinate 2,100,716 of CP120630.1, read as the reverse complement.
ATTCACTGTCAGATGTACAGCAGTACAGAAAGTAATCTGCAGTATTATTAGTAAAAAAATATTAATGTATTATATAAAATCAATTTTTTGTATGATGATTCAGAGATTGAATGATGTTGAAATGCTATTTTGTTTTTAACATGTAGTGAAACTTGAAATTAAACACATGATTATTAAAAACACAAGAACTGATGTGAACTCATCAATGTAACTGCAGTATTCTCAATTCAAATCAAAAATACTCAAACTAGAAACTTGCTGTCATCATGTACATATTTCATAAATTTTTGCTTTTTATTATGAACATTTAATGTACAAAAACATGCTACAATTAAATAAATACATTGCAATTTCATTTCTGAATTAGTCAGCTGCTTGCTTCAAATTCATTGTAAAGTTCAGACATGTATACAAACAAGTTGTAGATATTTTTTTGTTATTTTAAACTTTATCATTAATGCTATAAAAGTTCTGAGCTTGCTGAGTGCTTTTTCAAATTATTAAATATTTCACATAATTGCATTGTGTTTTTCATGAGCTAGCACAAAATTTTTTTAGCTTGAAAAAGCTATGAAATTTTGTGTGCATTTATTCAGAAGTAGTTTGTCTTACTTGAATTATGTATTTTTAAACATTAATTATCATGTGATATTAACAAAATAAACTTTATGATGTAGTGATTAATAATCTGTCTCTTTTTTTTTTCTTTTCAAGTTGCAAGCTATATGTGATGAAAATTTCATATATATCAAAGAATTTATGATTATAAAATACTTTTTACATGATTTGAATTTCATGAACTGATATAGCATTCACTCAAATTTCATTTTTTTGTGACATCATCATTCAGATCATCACAAATCAATTAACAATCTTGACACATTGAATTCACTAAAAAATCAAAATTATGAGTTCAAATTTCAGCATCAGCAAACTAATTTTTTTTTTTGTCAGTGCAGCTCAACTGTATGTGTAAATCATTAAACAAGTGACAAGAACATGAGTGAGCTAGTAAAAAACAAATGAAAAGCAAACAAATCAGCAAACATGAAGACTGACAGATAAGCAGATGAATAAAAACACAAAAAAATTAATTTTGCTTTGAAGAGATTGAGAACTTGTTTGCAAGTTGTTTTTCATTTGTTTTAAAGCTCAGTGCATATAATGTATTAAATTGATTTTAATCAATGTAATTATTAATGTAGAATAATCACTTTTCTGATTCAATGTGTGTATTTGAATGTGCAGCAAACACAACATGTGCTTCTCATATTATATTTTTTGATTAATAAAATCATCACTTTTCTAGATTGCAATCTTGAAAATTGTTTGATGAAATTAGAATAATTTTCACTTCATACATTTCATGAATTTTATGAATAATTTGTTTTTTGAGTTGAAGAACATCAATAAAAATCTCATAATATATTGCTGATTTTTCAGTAACTAGTTCACTGAGATTTATTTAATAAATTCAACAACACTCATCTGAAACTGTAATAAATATCAGAAGTTAATCAACAAATTTTTTATTCAAAATGTCATAAGTTTTATTTTCATTCTTCTGCACTCATACATAATCACAACATTACTTGTCAGTATTTTGTCAATTTAAAAAACAGCACATAATTTAATTATTAAGCTTTTCTGAATATAAATTCTTTTCACTTGCTCTGTATGTTGTAATACTGACATGAATTTTCACACTGTAATTGTTAATTTAGAAGCAATCAAACTCACATCAATCACTGATTTCAGATTGTTTTTGATTAACAACTGATTAATCTTGATTATTTAGTCACAGTCACATTTGTCATATAAATACAACAAAAGCTTTCAGAAACTCATCATGTAAAGTTTTCATCTGCTGTGCAACATTTAAAATTATTAATTTGTCAGTTTTTAAATTCATACAACAAAACATTTAACTCAAGTTTCTCAGCTCAGTATTCATCAATGATCTGACAAATAAATTGTTTTTAGCATTCATCTGCTCATCAACAGCAAGTGCATTTTCATTGTTTGTATTTTCATGATAAAAAATATTGTTCATCATCATTATATTGACACAACAATCAGTAATATGAATTATTTGTCTTTCATATCTTTCTCACTTATTGCTTCAGCAATATGAGTTCTTACAGTAAATCTTATAAGCACTCTCATAAGCACTTGTATCATAATCAGACAGAATATCATATTCTCAAATAAAATTTACATAATGTAAAAGTATATAAAATTTTAAGAAGTTGAAATGATCATTTTTCATTGAATTTTTTTTATTAATTTTGTAGTTACTAAAAACTCACTTCAACTTGTTCATTTGATACAAAATTTGTTTCATATAACAAAAAATATCACTGATGTGAGAGTGATATTGAGCAAGAAACAAAAAATTAATAAAAGCACATGTGAAAAAAACTGTTATCAGTTTTTTCAACATGAAAAGCAAAGCAATGATTGTCATTAATTATCATGCAATGAATTTTTGTTGCTCTTCAGTGCTCTGCTTTAATTCAGTGAACTTAACAAAACACTTTAAATCTGAATATTTTGAAACACTTTCAAAACATTTGTTAAGTTGCTCAAACTCATCACTTTCTGACAGAAGAATTTTTGTGTTCAGATGAAAACAGTGTCATATTTTATATATATTTTTCAAAAAAATTTTCAATCACATAACAAGATTTTCAATCACTTCTTTCAGCAGCTGATGAAGCAAATTCAGCATCATGATTAAATGAATATTAATTAATTTATAATGTCACACAAAATTGTTGACATCACAAATTAAATTATTTTTTTTTCTAACTTAAAGTACTTGATTCAGTTATCAACAATCATTTTTTTCTGCTCATTGATTTGATTTTGCATAAATTTATGAGTTTTTAACAATTAGCATTTTATTAAATACTTTTATTTTTTTTAATGAAACAGTGTAAATGCTGCAATGTCTTTCACTTTTTATTGCAGTAATGATGATTTGTTTTTCATAATCTGCTGAAATGACAGCAATGATAAAAAAGCAACAACAAATATGATTATCAGCACATCACATCAGAGTTTTCACATGAGTCAGTTGCTTTATGTTTATACAAAAAAAACAAATTAGTCATGAAAAAATTCACATGCTCAATTTTGATTAACAATCACATGAGTCAAAACTTGAGATACAAATCACATTATATTGATTTAAATCAAAAATTAGAAAAATCAAACACAAGAAATAAAAATTACATTAACTCAATTTTGATCAATGATCACATGAGCTAAATCTGAGATAAAAATCACATGATCATTAATCAAAATCAAGCATTCAGCAGTTGTGCTTATAATATATACTTTCAAAAATTCACTTCATTGCAGCATGATATATTTTAATTTTTGTCAGAATATTCATTTTTTTTACATTGAGAAAAAGCTTAATCAATCAAATATCATTCATTTTTTGTGAACAGTGAGCTTAATGACTTAAATTTTCAATTGTCAAATACATCAGCCACATTGTTTTATCTTTTTGAAAAATAATTAAACATGTTTTGTTACTTGCAATAAGTAAGAAAATGACAGTAGCTTCTTCAGAAAGTTTATTCTGAATAAATTATCATCATTCTGATGAATGCATTTTTATATACATTCTGCAGTCATCATCATCATATTGATGCACTGAACTGTATGTAAGATGATTTTTAAATGATTTATAATCAAGAAAATTTCAAATAACAATTTTCACATCAGCATAAAAAAATGTGAATTGCTTGTTTTTTACATTTTTAATGTTTGAATCAATCATTAAAGTACTTTTCTTTTAATTTTCATCACTTTCATACAAAATATGATCAATTAGATTGTAAAGCTGATCTGCATTACAAAAATCAAGATGATTTATGATATTTTTTAAAATTAAATTTTGAAAAAAGACATTAATATCATTTTTAATGAGCTCACAGTCAACAAAAAAATGTGCAATTGCATACTTAAACTTATTTTTGAATGAATAAAATGCATCAGCAGCAAAGTTGAATGCAAATGACAAATGATGCTTATTTTCTTAAATAATCATATCAGCAAATCAACTCATTTTCAGTTAGTATGTGAAAATGTGCATTATCAAAACAATCAAGCATGATGCAGACAGTATTGTCACACAAAAATTCACAAATCTAAAAGCAAAATCTGATAATGAAAAATTGTTGATTTGCATGCAAATTGTTTTGCAGAAATTTTTCACAAAATTAATGATATCAAAATCAATGAACTTAGCTGACATAGTGTTAACAATGTCAGTTAGTTTCACATACAAATCATCATCATCATTAGTGACAATACACATTGTGTCATCTGCATTCACTGAATATACACACATAGCAAATTGCATATTTGTGTTGAATTCATAAAGAAAAATATTTATTTTTTTTATGATTTTTTTTCAAGTTTTGCAATGTGAACAATGTTGTTTTCATCTTAAAATTGTTTTAAATCTCTTGCCACAATAAGCACATGCTCAATTGTGTATGTCTAACATTTTTTGAATAATTTTAACAATGATAGCAAGTTTCAACAATATACTTAATAAAGTGTCAATGAATAGTTTCTTTCAGTGACTTCATCTGCTTACTAAATATATTAATATATAATTACAGAATTATGCACAGAAATAAATTGATTTTTTAACATTCATTTCAATTCAGCAACTAGTTTAGTTAATCTCAAACTGACTTTTATGTCATTATATCATCAATTTCACATCTCTTCAGTAAGCTTAAGTCTTAAATAAATCACTTTAAAGTCATTGTCAACTCAAAGATTTTCTGAAAAAAAAACAAAATTTTTAATAATTTTCTTCAAGTCAGCAATATCATGCAAGTTTCTTATAAGTTTTAACTCAATATTCTGAAGTGAAACATTTAACAAATCTTTTTCTGTACTATCTTCTCTCATTAGATGAGTTAAATTATGATCAAGATACATTTGCTGAAGTACATTCAGCAGTAACTCATATTTTATATAATTAATTTTATTCTTCTTTAAGAGTTTTAATTCATGAAAATGTCAATCAGATGTAATATAACATTATTGTTATTAATTTGCTTGTGCACTGATTTTCATAATACTTAATGTGATTGTGAGCATTCAAATATGTCATATCAAGAATTAGTGTCTGTCAACATAAAAAACAGTAAAGATGAACAGCACAACTTAATGTATACATCATTTCATTTATAAAACAAGTAAGCATATGACAAGAACATTAACTTTTGTATATTTTTCATACTATACACATCACTCTCAAAGAAATAATATAAAAACATTGAGAATTGAAACACAAAACATAATGTATGTAGAAGTATTCACAAATTGATTTTGTGAAAATTTGAAAAACATGAAGCTGCAGATCTGGCACTGAACAAATCAGTGAGCTGAAAAAAAAAAAAAATGAAATATTTATATGAAAATTCTTCATCAATCTTGCAAGTAAAAATCAACAAATTTTCACATATAATTGCATCATCAAATTATAATATAAGCAGATTTTCAAGTTCAGTATGTTTCTCAAGCAAGAGCTCTAAAACACATGCTATCACTCATCAAGCATCATGCAAATGTCATTTGAAATTAACTACAGTTTTAAACAATAATCTTCTCATTCAATGCTCATTCAGAAACATATGTAATATTTTTATTTTACAATGAATAGCTCAAGAATAAAGTGAAATGAAATCATCAACATCAGAGTTGAGATATTGATAGCTTTTATATATCAAAATTCAAATAATATGAAACAAAATATTGTTATACTTGTGAACACTTGACTGCAGCAGATCAAGAATATAAAAACAATGTAGTTAGTGAAGCTAGAATAAATCAATGTATTCTATAATTAACTTTATTATATTTAAGCTTATTCATTGATGATTGATGATTGATAGCAGCACCAACTGAGTTAACTACATAATTACATTGTAGCTAGTCAGTGTCAAGATATGCTAGTGACTTAAAACTTGATGCATGCACACAAAATCAAGTCAATACTGATATCACATTGCTTCAAAATCATTGTTATGTTCAGCTATCATGTTGAAAATTGTCAAACAAACTTGAAGCTTTGAAATAATTTAAATTAATATCTGTTGTCTTAATTTCTTACATATTTGAAGAATACAAATATACTGAATATCTGAGATAACTTCAGACAGAAAAAATCATCAGTTTTGCATTTTTTTGCATTTCAAGATACTGAAATACTGAAAAATGAATATTTTCTCTCTCAAGATGATTTTTGCTTAATCAAGATCAGATGTTATTAATGTGTTTTTATTAAAAATAACAACATAATCAAGTTCTCAATTGAGAAAGACTCAGATTTTGACTCTAACTTAATATTTCTTCTTATATGCTTTTCATCTCTTCTCAATTTCTTCAATTTTTTCAACTCAGCTTTCTCATTTGTTTAAAAAAACATTCTGCTTTTTCTTTTTTTTAGCATTCTGCTTTTTTTTTTTATTTGTTTGAAGTCTCAAGTTTACTCTCAGATTTAAATGCTAGTTTGAATTTTTTTTTTTTTTTAATTGACATAAATTTTGTAATGTGTTGATCTGCTCAAGTTTACATGTTGAATTTGATAAATTAAGAACACAATTTTTGTAAATTATTAGCAAAAAAATGTAAGACTCCAGCTGTAAGCTTCATGAAAGCTAACACTGCCTCTTTTCTCAAATGTAACTAGTCTTAATTTGATTAGCTTTAGTGAGCATAACACACATATAAATAACACACTGATTTTCCTCTTCATTGAGAGAATCAGTGGCAATCTTTTTTGCTTAACAACTATATTTTTTGCTTATTGATTCTCTTATTAATTAAGTGAATAGTAGTCATCTCACACCTATTTTATACATCAACTGAATAAATCTTTTATTTTATTTTTATATTTTGCCACTTTTTTGAAAAGTATGCCTGAAATGACTCTCAAAAACAAAAAAAAAACATCTGTTTCTTTCATTTCTTATGAAAATTCTTGTGAAGAATTTTCATCATCTGTCAACTCTCAAATGAAAGTGATTTCAGAAACATCTCACAAAGCAGCAGAATTTTTTCACAAAAAAACATTTTTTACTCAGAGCACAGAGTCAGAAAATTCTGAATTTATTCATAAAAAATTCATTAATACATTTTTTATGCTTTGTGAATATTTCATTATTGAAATTATATTTCTTGAGAAGCTTTATGAACAAAATCAGCTTTTAGAGAATATGATCTCACTTTCAGAACAACTGAAAATTGATTTAGAAAAACACATCTGAATGAAGTTTTTAAATGTGTTTACTTAACAAGAAAATTCAGTTAAAAAAGCTAGATGATATAAACTGTCAGAACTGAAATCTGACTACAAGATTGTCATTTTTATCAAGTTTTGCAAATTTTTTTTCAAGATTGAATTCTCAACTGAATTTGTGAAGATTGAAGATTCTCAGAGAGTGAATTATGCAAAAACTGAACTTCACTATACATTTCAAGAAAAATAAAAAAACTTTGTGAAGAAAAACTCAACAAGAAACATCTGAGAAAAAATGAAGATTTTTTTATTTTTTGATTTAAATGATCTGCAAAACATCATCAAAAATTCATGACAATTTTTTTTTCATTTGTGAAAAAATGACAATGAAACTGACAATGAATTTCACACTCAATTTGAACAAAAGCTTCATAAAATAAATGATGAAATCAAAAATCATGCTGAATGAATGAAACATTTATTTCTGTGAGCTATGAATAAATCAATGTGTTTCAAACTCAACAAACAAAAAAAACTTTCAGATACTCTTCACAAAATAATCATCATTGCCACATGATTATGCTTTATTTTCATTTTCAAAAAAAAAAAATGAAAATTCTGCAAAGACTTCTGTGAATAAATCTCAACAAAACTAATTCAAAAAAAAATTTAAGAGAAAAACAAAAAATTTTGTGAAGAATAAAAAAAACAAATCTGATAGCAAAATCAATTTCATAAATATCACTTACTACAATTGTGATGAAAAAAAACATAAATCTTCTGATTGTTTCAAGAAAAAAAAATAAAAATTTGAAAATTTGAAAAAAAAATAATTTTAGAATAATGCAATTATCTGATGTTAATTTTTTGTTCATGTTTTTTATTTAATTAAGTGCATTTTCTGTAGAATCATTTAGTGAGCATAAATGATCAACTCATGTGAATTTTTACTGCATTTTTTTTATCATCAGTTCTAATCTCATAAAGTCACTAGAACTGAAGATACATTCAATAAAAATTTTTCTCAAGATTGCTGAAAAAAATCAAGCATTTCTTGATGCTGAAAATATTGCAAACATTGTTTTTAAGTGTTGAAATTTTCAAAATTAAGCACAAATCTTTCACAAGCAAGTCATTGTTGTTAATATAAATGATGATATAATTCTAGACATGACTTGACTTTTGTGACATGATTTCATCATTTTATGAAAAAATCATTTAATTTGTTTTCAGAAAACTCTGCATGATCTGCTTGTGATGATTTAATCAGTTGATGTAAAAAATTTAATGCAAGAAAGAAAGTTTATTTATGTGATGACATGCTGTGAAATTAAGAAAATAGTCATTATGAATTATGATCATCAAATATCTGAAGTTTATAAAAATCTTGCAAAAGCTTTCAGTGAACAGAAAGCTTGAAAGCTTGCTTCTCACTGAAAAAAAAACTTGATTATTGAATTTAAGTCTGAAAAAAAATTCATTTTTGATTTCACTTATCAATTTTCAGAAAATGAAACTGAAATGCTTTATGAATATCTCAACAATACAATTGCTCATGATTTCATTCAGTTTTTCAAATTTTCTGCAGAGACATCAATTATATTTGCTTTCAAAAAAAATGATGATTTATAAATGTGTGTAAATTATTATGACTTGAACTTCAAGACTGTGAAGAATTGCTACTCATTATCATTGATTAAGAAGTTTTTGAAGTGTCTTGTGAATGCTAAAATCTTCACTCATTTTAATGTCAAGAATGCTTATCATTGTCTTTGCATTCAGAAAAAAGATAAATGAAAAACTGTTTTTTGCATATCTCTAGAATTTTTTGAATATTGTGTGATTTTTTTTGATTTATTAAATGCTTCAGCTGCTTTTCAGTTTTATATCAACAAGATTCTTCATGATTGTGATGCTTTTATAATAGTTTATTTAAATGATGTTGTGATATACTTCACAAATGAAAAAAATCATGTTCAACATGTTTGTCAAATCTTGAAGATACTCATGACAGCAGATTTTTACTGCAAAATCTTTAAATGCTATTTTAGTGTTTGTGAAATAAATTTTCTCAGATATATTGTATCAGCTGATGAAATATTTATGAAAAAGTTGTTTGTGAAAATCATTTTGATCTGATCAGAACTTAATTTGTGAAGAAATATTCAAGTATTTTTAAAATTTGTGAATTTTTACTGTTGTTTTATTTCAAAGTTCTCAAAAATTGCCTTAGGTCTTACTAATATGCTGAAGAACAGAAAACAAAACAAGAAAATCAGATGTTGCAAGAAATGAGAATTGAATAAAAAAAATGAAAAAAAATTTTTCATGAAAAAAACTTGCAAAATTTTTTATGTCTTGAAAAAAATTTTTATGAATGCTGTCATGCTTCATCACTTCAATTTTGATTGTTAAATATATCTTGAAACTGATGTCTCTGATTTTGTTATCTCAGAAATCATCATTTAATTGAATGATTTTCAAAATTGAGTATCTGTGACTGTGTATTTGTGAAAAATGAAACTCACAAAACACAATTATGATATTCATGATCAAGAACTCTTGATCATTGTTGAATTCTTTAAACACTGATGTTATTGACTAGAAAACTCATGAAAATTTATTTTGATAATGATAAATTATGATAGTTTTTGTTATTTTGCAACAGCAAAAAACTTATCTAGACAACAAGTTTATTAAATTCAAAAATTAATAATTTTTTGATTTACTGTGAAACATCAGAAGAGAAAAAAAAATCTGATTAATGAGTTTTTGTAATGATTAAATTATGTGAAAAAAGCAGATTGCAAAAATACTCAAGAAGCATAAAACTGCAAATGAGCTCTGTATCATGCTTTTTCTTGAGAAAACAAATTGTGCTGATGAAAAACTTGAGCTGATAAATGCTTTACTCAAATTTTTTGAAAAAAAAAAAAAAGTGATGCACAATTTTTTTCTGCAAAGCTTATGATACAAATCAAGAAACTACTTGCAAAGATTTTCTTGAACAGAATGTATCAAAATAAAAAATTTAAACTGAAAATTACAAGTATCTGTAAATTAATTCATGATAAAAATTTTTATGATATTGAAAATTTTCACAAAACAAATGAAACATTCTGCAATTTTATTTCAGCATTATCTGAACTGTTAGATGCTAATAAACATGCAGCAAAAATTAAAGAAAAAATGAAGTTTCATTCTTGATTTGTGAAAAAATAAACTCTTAATGAGAACATGTTATTTTACAATGATCACTTATACATTTCAGTCAATGAGACTTTACAATTAAAATTAGTCAGATAACATCATGATACATTTTTGATAAATCACTTTGTTATGAAGTGAATCTACAAGTTATTTTTGTGAAAATATTATTGATCATGAATGAAAAATATGATTCAGAAATACTGTAAATTCTGTGAAATATGCATAAATTTGTGAATTATTAAAATTAAATCACATAAAAAATTTAATTCATTGCTGATTTTTATGAATTCTTGAGATTAAATCAGCATGAACATCATTATTAATTTTCTGTGAAGTAAAAACATTGAGAAAGCTGAATTTAACTGCATTTTAGTGATTGTTGATTGTTTTAGCAAAATGATTCACTTCATTTCTGTGATCAAAAAGCTCACTGCAGAGCAATTGACACATTTTATTGTTTGTAAAGTTATAAAATTTCATGAAGTATTTTTGATTATAATTTCTGACTGTGAATTTTTATTCATCAGTGAATTTTGAAGTGATTTCTTACACATACTGAAACTTTTGTAAAATTTAAGTACTGTTTTTCACTTTCAGACAAATGATTAAACTGAGTGATTGAATAGTATTTTGAAACAATATTTGTAAAGCTTTGTTAATTACAATTAAAATAACTGAATATTCTGATTGTTTCTTGCTGAGTTTGCTTACAATAATTCTCAGCATTTTTCAACAAAAAAATTTTTTTTCAAGTCATGTATGAGCTGAATCTGTGAATGGCTTTTGTGAAATCAAGTAAGTATATTTTTGAAATAAAAAACTCTCAGAATTAAGTGAACATCATCTGTAAATGTCAAGATCAAGTCAGAAAGTTTTTCATGAAAACACAAGTTTATCAGAAGAAGTATTATAACAAAAAGCACACATTAAAATTTTATACTGTTGAGAATAAAGTTTGACTTAGCTTAAAGAATATCAAAATAGCTCATGTGAGTAAGAAACTTGATCTCTTACACACTGATTTTTGTAAAATTGTGAAAAAAATAAGCAAGCAAGTTTATCATCTGAAACTTTCATCAGATCTTGTGAGCATTCACAATGTTTTTCATATATTCTTGCTTCACAATCACAAGAAAATGAATGATGTTGATAGCACAACTCATCATTCAGTTCATAAAGCACTTAAAAAAAAACAAAAATTTCAAATCAGAATTATAACTGACTTTTGCAAAAAAAATTGATAATTTCAATATTTTGTTCAATGAAAAAAATATGAGAGCAAAAAAAATGAATTCATCTGAAAATCTGCTGCAAATTTCAGACACTTATGAAAATTTCTTGTTAAATATCATAATGTCAATTCTGACAAATCTGACTTGCAAGTTTTTTATTGTTTTGTAAAAAATTAAAAATCTTATTCTGAGAAAGCATGATATATATATAATATTTGTGAATGATTTTAATTACTTATTCTACAAGTTTTATGTGAAAAAATGTTTGAATCTCAATGATAATTATATTCTTGATAATGAATTCATATTACATAGTTTACTGCATATTATGACATCTCATTTTTATTTTCATCATAATTGCATACTGAGATGCTCTTACTTCTGAAAAAAGCAGAAAACATCTCAATAAAAACAATTATTGCATTTCTCATGAAATTCATCAGATATGCACAAGATGAACTGACAAGCTTTGTGAGTTGTGCTCAGTTTTTAACACTGATTATATTTTTGCTCATGTGAAGATAATTATTCAGCTCAGATTATCAATACTGCTTCACAAAATTGAATTTGAGTTACAAAACTCTTCTGATCAGCTGCATCAATCAGATTAATTGATTTGAAAATTGATGCTCTGATTCAGTGAAGCTTTCTGATGAAAAATCTGAAATTAGTACTGACTGATGACAAAAACAGTTCTGAAAGTGTCACTAATGTAACTGATGAATGCTTTTCAAAGTAATTTTCAGAAAACAAATTATGAAAGTGACTTGTTGCTCAAACATTCTGTGAAACTGCTGATGAAATTTAACAATTTCATTAATGATGTTGTGAAACATTGATTAACACATCATGATCAGTTTTTTGTTCTTCAGAGTCATTTTGTGAAGATGCTTTCACAAAAAAATGAAACATATTTTTTTCACAATCATTCAGTGATGAAACAAACACACTCACAAAAATTTATTGTGAAGTGAAAGAAATGATGACATAATCAGCAGAAATTATCAGAGTCATCTGCATCACTGATGCAGAATTGAAAATTTTTAAAATTGTCTGCATCACTGATGCAGAATTGATGATTTGTGAAGTTAATTGCATTTTATTGTCATAATGAAACAAATGCTCAGATTCAATAAAATAAACAGCAAAAATGACTTACAAAATCTGTGCATGCAGATTAAATTCTTGCATTTCATGACAAAGTTGATTTGTTGAAATTTGATTCTGCTTGTGAAGAGCAACAAAGTCAATTGAAGTCTGTTCATGAAAAAAACTCATTGAAGTTTGACTGTGAGAACTTGCTGAACTCATTGAAGTTAATTAATGACTTCATGCTAAAAAATACTTGTTTATAAAAAAAAGCATCAGAATTGATTTTTTGTATAAATCAGAAGTTTCTGAAATATGAATTTGAGTTTTGAGAACTTGTCACAGAAGAAAAAATTATGAAATTGTTAGCATGAAAACTTATGAAAAACATTTGTGAAGCAAGCTTTGCTGAAACTTCATAATCATATTTTGTAAAATCTTAAATTTATTTATGAAACATAAAAATTGTTCAGAAAGTCAGCACTTATTAACATTTCAACATTGAAGTTTTTTGTATTTGATAATATAATAAATTGAAGTTTACTTTCTTCTGAAGTATTTGAATGAGACATGATGATATATTATTGTTGAGATTGATTTTGACTGTGATTGTGCATTATATTCTCAATTAGCTCAATTTGCAAAAACTTAACTCAGCTTCTGTCAGTTTGCAAAGATTAAATAATTTGTGAAACTGATAGCTTGTGATGCTAATTTCTTGTGAAGTCAATATAAACTTACAAAATTTTATTGTAATTGTAAAGTAATAAAAATCTTTTGCAAAGTTTTTTTTTTAATGAAACTGATGAATCTGATGTCAGAAAAGTTATACTCACTGCAGATGAATTTTGATTTGATCAAAAAAGAAAAAAAAAAAAAAAAACTGAGTTGCTAAAAGCTGTTGTTATCACTTTTGCAAAATTAAGTTATATTTAATTAGAAAAAATTCATTTTTGCAAATGAAAAATAAACTTTTACAAATCAAAACAAGAAATTACAGCAACAATTGTCTGACTGATGCAGCTGTATTACATACAGCTGCAACAATAAAAATCATGAGTTCAAATCTCATCATGATCATTAGAGTTATTATGCATTTTTTAATTAAAATACATGATGTTTTCTCAAAATCATGCACAGCTGAATGATCTCAACAAATTTTTTTTGCTTTGCAAATCAGCAACTGCTTTTGCAAAAATATTTTACAAAGCTGAAGTGATGAAAGCTGATGCTTACATCATCAGATTTAGTTCACAAAAATTTAGTAAATGATAAAGCTGTTACAACAAAATTTGATATAATTGATATCATTTGTACTGTGAAGTTTTTTTGCTAGCTAAAAAAACATTTTTTTTCTTTGTGAAGAAACAATTTTTTTCTCACAGAATTTTTTAATTCTCACAAAGATTTTTTATTGAGATTTCAATAACTATTGAGTTTATATGCTCTGAAGAAATCAGAGTTTTCATGAAGAAAAAAAAACTGTAAGACTTCAGCTGTAAGCTTTGTGAAAGCTAACATTGTTTTTTTTCTTAAATGTAACTAATCTTAATTTGATTAGCTTTAGTGAGCATAACACACATATAAATAACACACTGATTTTTCTCTTCATTGAAAGAATCAGTGGCAATCTCTTTTGCCTAACAACTATATTCTTTGCTTATTGATTCTCTTATTGATTAAGTAAATAGTAGTCATCTCACATCTACTTTATACACCAACTGGATAGATCTCTTACTCTATTCTTATACTGATTGAAAATAATAACATTTTTGAATTTTTGTCACAATATTCTGTCATTATGCTTTTCAGAAGTGTCTGACAATTTTCAAAATGATAAATTCTGAAAAAATGAAAACTGACAGAAATCACTCATGAAAATCATTACAAAAACATTGTCAAAATATTTTTTTAATAATTTTTGAGAATTATATGCATTGCTACAAGTGTGATTTATCTGAGTCAAAAAAACAAGATCAATCATGCTAATCTCATTTAAAATTATAACAGTTTTGATTCATCAGAAAGTTTGTACATGTTAAGTGAAATAATCTGATTAATCAGATTTCTTAAATTTTTTTTATATCAAGATTAATATGATAAGTGTTGTCTTCAACATTATTAACTGTGACTTCAGTCAGTGTCATTACTATGATTTTATCATCATGATGAAAATAACTTATGTCAAAAATAATTACTTTGACAATTTGATTTTTATTAACTTTTTTTCATCTTCAATGTATAAAAAAATTTGTTTTGAATTATAACTGCTAGACTCTTCAGAATTGCAGATTAATAATTTTTTAAAAATATTTTATATGATGAATTTTTGTTTGATGTTCAAAAAAACTGATAACAAAATCAAATTTGTCAGTGAAGTATAATCAAGAAAAAAAACAGAAACTGAAAAACTGAACAACTCATTCACAGTGAAATTTACTAAAATAATGAATAACAACAAAACACTGTCATTAAAATCTGCAGCAATCAAGTCATCATTATCATCAGTTGAAGATTCTGATTTTTCTGAAAAATCAGTTAAATGTTTGAAATATTTTTTAAGCAAATTTTATCAAGCTTGAATTAACATTTCATCAGCAGAAAAAAATGCAGCAAACATGCACAAGAAAAAATTTTCTGCAGAAAAAAATCTTAGATGCTAAATAATAAAATTATGCAAATATAATAACAAATTTGACAATTTTTGTCTTCAATTATTCTTGAAATGAATTCAATGTGAAACTACAAACTGATATATCTTGACAAGTGATTTCAAACTGAAATTACTGTTATCAAAAGTGATTATCTCAACATTATTATCATTATTCTGAAAATCAATATCAACAATCAGATTTTCAGTATTCTGATCTGCTTCTTTTTTTCATGTTTGTTTCAATAACATATTCAATCAAGCATTATTTCAAGATTTTTGAAGCAGCAGCAGATTCTGAACAAAAAAACAGCAGTGAAAACTCAGTGTAAACTTAATAGCATTTCAAATGAATTGATGTAATATAAAGTTTTTATTTTGTTTCTGAAAAACTTCACTGTACAAATTCAACAAATGATTTCACAGCATGAAAAAATTCAGTAATATTTCAGTCACATCATCAGCTATTGTTATAATTAATAAATGATTTTTTTATATGAAATTTTCTTCAATCTGACACTGAAAAATATGATTATTGAAAATTACAATGTGAATATCTGATTTTTTCTGAATAATACACTGAATATTTTTAACAGCAGAAAAATGATCTGACTCAAAACAAATGTTATTTAAAGTATATTGCTTCACAGAAACAGCATAAATTATTATAATGTATTTAAATAAAAAAAAATTTCTGAACACAGCATTTCTGAATTTATAATTTTTAAAAATTGTTACTGAATAATTTTTTTGTAAATCATAAGTGCAATGCTTATTTTTGAAATTAGTAGCATCAGTATCAGAAAGCAGCAGATGAAGTATATAAACATAATGTTTTAATAATCACAAATTGATGCATACAATATTATTATGCATAGTATAATATCTTGAAAGTTTCATAAAAAAACTTGTAATTTATACTGTTTCAATCTTTCTGCTGTGAGCAAGAAAGTTAAAACATCATAATGTGAAATTGTGATGATTTCAATTTTTGAATTACTGCTCTAAAGTTAAAAATGATTTAACTTGAAAAACTTGTTTTATAATTGTTTTTATTAATGCAGCTTGAATCATGAAATGTGATGAAAAAATGTCATTTTTTGTAGCATAATTGATCAGATAGAAAAGCAGATTCAATGATTTTATTGCTGTAAAAATTCAAGAAATATTATAATTAAACTGTATGCAACTAGCAATTGCTAGATTTCAAGAATTTATTCAAAAATGATTGCAATGAAGCTGAATTGTTTCAAAATCATTTACAGTTGTGATATCATAAAGCTTATAAAACATATCAAATTGACACTGATCTGATTGTTTGCTACAGTATTTGAAATAAATTTTAAAATGCTGTGAAGAATGTAACTGCACTTTAGCAATCACTGTGTGAATGTCAATTATCAGATGTTGAATAAATTTCAGAACACTCTCATCAGAATTAATAATCAGTCATGCTGTTAAAAAAAAATAAATCTAAAAAAATGTTTAAATTGTGACAAATGATAGTTTCAATATAATGCATGAGTTAAATATTAAAATCATCATCATTCAAAATTTGCATTTGCAAAATATTAAGTTTCATGACACTCTGAATTTATACAAGACAGTGCAAATGTAGCATATTTTGATTATTTATCTTGATTATATTATAATAATTTTTAATCACTTTCAGAACATTAACATCATCAGTTTATTTCTGCAACAAATCTTCAAAGAAAATTTTGCAAATTTGATGAAAGAACTTGATAACAGCAACTGAATCACACAAAATCATTGTTCACTTCAAATAATTATAATTAAAAAAAAACATGAAATCAGAACACTCAACATCAGCAAGAAGTAAAATTATAAAATTATAAAAATTGAAGAAATTTATTGTTAATCAGATTTAAAATTCATTCTCATGCATTATAAAATTTTTAATATAAAAATGAAACAATAATTTTTCTGCAAATAAATCTGACATTTTAAAAGCAATATTACTTATGTACTTCTGTAATCACAGAATGATTGAATTTTCAATATGTTTTTCAAAATTAAGAAGATGAGCAGTTTCATACAATTGATATAATTTTATTGTTTTGAAGTTCTCATTCATTGATTTTCAGTGATGTTGTTTAATCAGAAGATTGTTAGATAGTGAGAAAATCTGAAGCTGCATGATATCATACATCACAAATTTGAAAGTATTGTGATGAGCAAAACTAGAAAACATTAAAAATTAATTGAAAAAAACATTAAAAAGCAATCATCAGAATCATTAATCAGCATGTATGATGCTTAAAACATTAATGCACATATATATTCAGAAAAACAAAAACTTTATGATCAGCATTATAATTGTCAAAGCTGATTGAAAACAAAATGAAAAAAACAAAAATCAGATAATGTTGATTTTTTTAATGATTTATTAAAGTTAAATGACTGAAAAAATAATATAAAATTACAAACATCTGAGCACTGTCACTTCTGAAAAATATTTCAATAAAAACTGAAAAATTATCAGAATTAATTACATCAGCAAAACAAAAAGTTTTAAACTTCATTTGCATTAAATTTATGATCAAAAATTTATTCTGAATCATGATTTTAAGATTGACATCAGATATCATTGAAGCTGTCAAAGAATTTGAATCAGCATCAGAATTAATGTTTACTAAATTATTAAAGCTAGTAAATGCATCATGATCATTTTGAATCAAAAATAAAATTTGTTAATCAGTAGCATGAGCAGCAGTCTGAAGATTATTTTCATAATTATCAATAACAAGATTTAAAGTATAATTTTTATGCTCTGCAATGTCAGTTTCTGAAAAATGCACAACATTTTGCAAAACATCAGTCAGTACAAAATCATTTAGTTAAGTTATTGTGCTCATGTAGTTAATAAAAATCTGTTCATACAAATGATGTGTTGCACATAAAAACTTGAATGCAGACAAAATCTTCTGTTTATGCATTTGAAGATATGATTTTAATGATGTCTTGTCAAATGATTTTTTATCAATTCAGAAAATGCAAATTGTTGTTTCAAATTTTAACAAAAAATTAAAAAGCAGATGAAGCAAGAGTAAAAAATTCTGAAATATAATTATAACATAATTTGTCAGTATTTAATAAAAAACATTATTCAAAATTTCATCTGATTTTAATTTTACAATCATCAGCAAGAAATGATTTATGACAATAAAATTTTTCTCTATCAGAATCAAGTTAATCAAAACATTAAAATAAAAATGACAAAAATTCACATTCATCATATTCAAAATTAATAATCTGAGAATTAATTAATAAGATGTTTTGTGATAGCACAAACTGCAGAAAAAGTAAAAATTATTTTAAATATCACACTGATTGAAACAATTATAAATGCATTTTAAAACAAAATCAGAATGAAGTCACTGATGCAGTTGTGAAGAAAAAATTAAAATGTCACACATGATACATACAAAAATTATACACTTTTCTAAAAAAATATAATCAAAAACTGAAATTGAAAAAGCTATATGTTCTGAATCAATTGTTGAAGAAAAAACTGTTCACAACTTTAATTATTTATTATGTTCTGCTTGTAAAAAATCAATGATTTAATATATTAAAATGAAAAAAGCACAATATTCTTCAGCAACATATAATACTCAGCAAGATTAATCAGAAATAAAATGAAGATAAAAAATGCAAAACATTCATCAAAAAACTTATTTAAAGAAAAATCAGTCTGAAACACATTCAGATGACTGAAATTTTCAGATAAAAAATTAATTCTTCACTGTTTAATTAATTAGTTTTTCATGTAAGCTCAATAATCATTGCAGATTTTTCATTTCAAATATGATCATGATTGTGCACAATAAGAGCAATACATCTGAGTAAACATCTTCATTACAACAACAATCAAATTTTCAGAATATCAAAAACAAACAATGAAGAAACAATGTATATTTTTTGTATTATATACAAAACACATGAATAAATATGAAACAAAATATATAAGATAAAGTATATTAATTATAAAATTAAATAAAACAAGCAAGACAACAATACTGCTGTGAAAATAACTGAATAAAAAAAACTTCATAATTCATCAGTATGAATAAACAAAATGATACAAAAATAACATGATGACAAGTTATCTGATTTGATAAAAAACATGTCAATCTCACAGCATGAAAGATAAATAATGTGCAAAAACTGAAAGTGACTGCAGTTATGAATAAAAAACACATAAGCTCAAGAAAAAGTTGATGAATTTTATTAAATCAAAGCAATTGACAACACACATTAATTTTTACAAAATTAAGTTATTTATTCAATCAACATAAAAGAAAAATAGCATACAATCAGAAAAGTTTTTGTATCACATATATTTTCAGAAAGTGAAAAAAAAACTTTGAATTTGAATAAGTGTTTAAATTTAAAAAAACAAATACATCAAAATAACAAATTAAAAACTATAAATAAATTATACACAAAATAACAATAAAATAAAAATAAAAATGATCAAGCACTTCAATCAAAACAATCAACAAACAAAAAATACATCAGATACAAATTTTGACAACATCAGCAACAGCACAACAATCATAAAAATCATTTAATCAAAAATTGTTAATAAATCAATCTGCATGTGCAGTGATCATTTTTTGTGCAAGAAAACTGACATAACAATAAAATATTTTATATAAATCATTGAATATAATCAATTCACACAAACAGCAGTCAGTTACAGTCAGAATCAGTAAATTAATAAAATATATTATGTAAATTATTAAATTTAATTAACTCACTTAAATATTGTTCAGTTCTGGCAGAAAATCATCAGAACAATAAATAATTTTACATAAATTATCAAATTTGATTAATTCATGCAGATGATGATTGATTTCTGCAGAAAATCATCAGAACAAGTAACTTTCTTACATAAATTATCAATTTTGATTGATCAAAATATATAACAGTCAAATTCTACAAAAAATCACTGAAACAATTAATTTTTTTATATCAATCATCAAATTTGATCAATCAATGCAGATAATAATCAGTTTCTGCAGAAAATCACTAAAATATTTAATTTTCTTACATAAATTATCAGATTCAATCAATCAATGTGAAGAATGATCAGTTTTTGCAGAAAACTACTGAAACAATAAATTTTTTTACATAAGTTTTCAGATTTGATTGATCAATGTGAACAGTATTCAGTTTCTACAAAAAATCATCAGAACAATAAATTTTTTTACATAAATCATTAATTTTAATCAATCAAAAATTTCCTGTAATGAATCATTGTTTTTTTTATTATTTTTTTTCTTAAATTTCTTTGCTTTCTCAATAAATTTTGTTACTTGTGCTCTGAAAACTGAATTCTTGACCTTTTTTTTTATCTGCTTCATGATTTCTGAATTTAATTTTGAATTGTTTGAGTATATTTCTGAATTGAGATAATAACAAATGAACATTTAGTGTCATTTGCTGCAAGAGCATTTGATTTTTAAGTTTTTTAATTGCTTTTTATTTTGTAAGCTTGATCTGCACTCTGAGATTGAAAATGTTAAAAATTTTTGTTTTTTTGAAATTTGTTGTGTTTGATTCTGATGAAATTCTTTGATCAGTTTCTTGATGTTAATTACTGATTTGTTTTTTTGAGCTTGCTTCATGCACTTGAAATTATGATGATTTGTGAAATTTTTATTAAATTTTTCAACAATGTGTAGAAATCTGAAAATAATGCTGCTGTTTTTTAGCATGTTTGTGATTTTATGCTCAGTAAGCTGCTTCATGATGAGTTTTCAGTCACTGAGTCAGTTTTTAAATGAAGTTTTATGATCAGAATTTATTCAAAAAATCATGAAATAATTTGAAAGCTTGTGATTTTGTTGCTCAGTGATTTTAGCAAGTTTTTATTTGAAAATAATCAGCAAATCATGAATGATGCATTTGTTGATTAGAAAAAATCAGAATTAATGTTTGTTAACTGATTGACAAATTTTTCTGCATTTTGTTAAAATCTTGTTATTTCTAAAATTATTTGTAAAAAAAAACTTGAATGAAAAAAATGTTTAATGAGCTGTGCTGTTTGTTACAGCTAGTGAAAAATTAAAATACAAATGAAATTTATTCAAATATACAGTCAAATTTGTATATAACTGTGAGTGATAATTCAATGTTAAAATGACTTTGTTTGAGATCTCAATAACATGTAAATATAATGTTTGATTTATATAAAAAAACTTTATATAAAAGTGATCTGTCTTGTAAGATATTCTGATTGAATCTTGAAGATTCTCAAGAACTTAAGATGCTGATTTAATATATATTGAAATAATATAAATTTTAATGAAATATGTCATATAAAACTGTATGTAAAATTCAGATTGATATATAAAAATTCAGCAAGAAAAAATGATTTTGAAAAAATCTGATTTCATAATTTCTGCAGAAAATCATCAGAACAACAAATTCTCTCACATAAATCATTAATTTTAATCAATCAAAACAAACAATTATCAGTTTTTACAGAAAATTATCAGAACAAGAAATTTTCTTACATAAGTCATTAATTTTAATCAATCAAAATGAATGACTGTTAGTTTCTGCAAAAAATCATCAGAACAACAAATTTTCTTACATAAATTATTAATTTTGATCAATCAAAACAGACAGTCATCAGTTTTTACAGAAAATCATCAGAATAACAAATTCTCTTACATAAATTATCAATTTTGATTAATTAAAATGAATGATTGTTAGTTTCTGCAGAAAATCATCAGAACAACAAATTTTTTTATATAAATTATTAATTTTAATTAATCAAAACAAACAGTCATTAGTTTCTACAGAAAATCATCAGAACAATAAATTTTCTTACATAAATCATTAATTTTAATCAACAAAATGAACAGCTGTCAGTTTCTACAAAAAATCATCAGAACAACAAATTTTTTTATATAAGTCATTAAATATTCAGAGCAAATTTCTGTAAATCTGAGAAATATTTAAGTAATGATAAATTATGTATTGCTTTAAAAAAATGATTGATTCATGATGAAAAATTTTTTAACAATGCATGATTCATAATTGCTTTACAGCATTTGAATTGCTGAGTTTTATAATATTTTTGTATGAATGATCAAGTCATTCAAATGACAGTCAGTTTTAATCAAAATCATCAGATTAATAAATTATATTATATAAATATTTAAATTTAATCAATCAATTCAGAAAGCACTGCAGAAAATTATCAGAGCAACAAGTTTCTGTATGTAAGTTAATAAATTTAATCAATTTATTTAAATGATAATTTTCAATCATTGTTGCTGAAATAAAGCTGTGAAGCTTTTTTCATTGAAGAAATTTCTTTCTTATATTTAAATTTTATATTATGAGAATGATCATAATATTTTAAAAAATTTTAAAAACATACAAAGCTACAACAGCTTTTTTACATTCATTTTCATGATGTTACAAATGACTGCATGAAAAATGTTGTATATTTTAAAATTGTTGCACATTTTAAACATGATTAAAAAAATTATTGTTATTCTAAAATTTTTATTAAAGTTATTACTTGTGAGTGCAACTGTAAAAATTTTTTCAGACTTTTCAGCAAAATTTTGCAATGATTGAATTTATTATTATTAAAATAACACAATTATTGCATTCAATCAGTCTCTAATTTCTCTAATTATTTTATTTCAATTTTTTTACTAAATTTTTTTATTTTCTTACAGCTTTTTCAACAACTGCTGCTGCACATTTTCAGTAATTTAATTTATGAAATCATCAAGATTAAGCAATCTGTCAGCAGTCACATCATCAGCAATTTGTTTATGTTAATGAATAAATTCTTCAATTATGCTATCAGTATTTTCAGTCAATTTTTTTTTCTCATCATCTGAATCAGTCACTTTCATTTTTTTATTAATAAATTCAACTTTTTTCAACTTTGTTTTTTTTGTGTATAAATCAGTAAAAGTCATCATCACAATCATCAGAACAGAAAATGCTTTTGCAACTGTAGTGAATTACTAACAAGTTAGAATTAAAATCTGAAAAAATATCTGCT
This sequence comes from Emydomyces testavorans, assembly GCA_029449355.1. Classification (NCBI taxonomy): domain Eukaryota; kingdom Fungi; phylum Ascomycota; class Eurotiomycetes; order Onygenales; family Nannizziopsiaceae; genus Emydomyces; species Emydomyces testavorans. The sequence goes on along the minus strand of CP120630.1, from coordinate 2,077,194 downwards.
GCACAAACATTAAAAACACTGCAGTCATCATGATGAAAATTATACAATTGTATACACACATAATAATTTGTTTTTTTAAGTTTTTTTTTTTTTTTTTTTTTTATTAATTTCTTTCACTGTGAGAATTCTCTTTTTTTTGTTTTTACAATTTCACAATATATAATTTATTTTACAATTTTCAAGTCAGTTGCTGATTATATTTAATTTTCAACAAAACTGATATGATATTTATCTAATTGAAATGAACATTGTGTTGTCATGTTATTAACATGACATTTCACACAAGCATTTTCAAAACAATTAATAATCATCATGCAGTTTGCAAATAATTTATAATCATTTTTGCATCACTGATATGACTTTTTCTGCAGTTCATCATGAGATTGCATCAGCACAATTTCACAATTTTTTAACTGAATTAAATTCATTGTTTTCACATTTTCATGAAAAACAAATTTTTTTGCAAATGCAATTGCAGTCAGATACTGCATGATTTTAATTAACTTTTTGAGTAATTGCTCTGCTGCCACAACAAGCTTCAACTTTTTTTTAATTATTTTCACAAAATTGTAATTGTAGTTGTAAAATGCTTGCAATAAAATAAAAAAAATTTTTGTAAGTTATTTGATTTTTTACAAATTATAATTTTATGATTTTACAACTCATATATAAAAATTTTTCAATGTAGCAACACAATGCTTAATAAAATTTTACAATCATTCAGTATAAAAATTTAATGATAAATTTTGTATATTGAAATCATAATAATTATTTGCTGAGTAATTTTGCAATTTTTAACTAAAATTTAAACATTTCAAGTAACTGTAGAGAAATGTTGATCATAAGCTAAATTTTCATTATATTTAATATTATTCATTTCATCTTCATATTAAATTTTTATAAATTCAGACAACAGTTAATCAATCATTGTCTCAGAAAAATGATTGTTTCATAATAAAAATATATTAATTGAAGAATCTCATAAAATGTTTTCAATTATATACATATATATACTTGAACATCAGTTTTTTACTTCACTGATTATTGCTAAATGTATACACAATTCAATACTAAACTAAAATCACTGCAGTTGAAAGCAGTTACTTCATATATATTACTTAAATGCATGACATCAAACATGATAAACTGATATCTTCAATTATTAAAATTTAAAAAGCAAATCACAAACACTTTTTTATTTAATAAACAATTGTAACAATTAATTTTAACTTTTTTAAGATATTTTTTATATTTTAGCAAAAAAGTTCAAAAAAATCAGCATGAAATGTACAAAATCATGATTTTGTTGATTTTTTTTTAATTTTTTTATTTTTATTTGCTGCTAACACTTTCAGATATCAAAATTGTCTTTTCAAATCATTCAGATATAATGTTGTATTTTCAAGAATGATTTTTAAAAAAAATTTTTGTTTAAAGAAAAAATTATACAATTTGAACAAATATATTATTTAATATTTTTTTTTACTAAATTGTGAAATGTCACAATTTATTTTTTCATTATTTTTTCTAATTTTTCATTTAGTTTCTGATGACACAGTAATATTATTTTTTTTTTCTGAATAAAATAATTCTCAAATTGAAATGAAAAAAATAATATTATATTTTTAAAATTTTTCAAAACATACATTTATTTTTTTTTCTTTCTTTTCTCACAGTTTCTTGTACAGAAAAATCAAAAAAATTAACAAATTTTTTATTTTATTACTGAAAACACTTCTAGCAAAGCAAACTGTAAATTTAAAATGCTTTTAAATATTATAAAAAAATCAACATGAAAGTAATGTATGAAAAATTAAAAAATTAAACATTAACTGCAGATGTAATTATTTTTATTTTAAACATTTTTGTAATGTTTTTTTCTCATGTCAATTGACAGTTGCAGACAGTAATCAAACAATGAAAGTCAATCTCAATATTAAATATACAACAAGATATTCAACTGACAGTTGCATGCATTTGTCAAATTGTGCAAATCAATGTTAATAATAAATATATAACAAAATATCATAAAATCAAAATGAAGATTTATAAATCAAAACTGCATTTTCAAAAGCATTAAATAAATTATTCTCAAGCTTTAAAACATTGCTTATTTTGTATGAAGAAAAAGCAAATAATCATAAAAAGTAGTTGTTAGTTAGCTGTAAAAAGTCACAAAATTTGATATCAGTAAATGAATTACATAAATTCATTTAGAGTTGACCAACTTCCAGATCAGATCAGACTCTAAAAAAAATCAGTTCATTTAAATAAAATCTAAAGTTTTGAAAAACTGACTTCTGCTCATCTGCAGACATCTAAAGTTTGAGCAGAGTCTGATTTGAGCACTCATCAAGCATCAAGACTTCTGAAACTATACTTAATGATGCTTAGTGTAGGGTCTCAACCCAGCCTGCTGCTGCCTGCCAGCAGTCTGTAGCAGTCTGTAGCAGTCTGTAGAGATTTTGCCAAGCTGCTTACACAATAAATATAGCAGTTTACATGATAATAAGTGATAATTCTAGAAGTTTAGACTCTCTCAATCTCTAAATATAGAAGGTTGAGTGATAATTTAGACCTCTATAGACTCTATTCATGCTAATTAAACTCTATAAGCCTTAGATAATCAGAGTTGAGTCTGCCTGACAGGTCTCTGAATTTGTAGGTCTAGACTCTGCTCTACTCATCAGATAGATTTTGAGAAGCTGATCTGTCTGAATCAGGCCAACAGGCAGATCAGACTGAATTGAGTCTGAATCTGTAGAATTTGATGATCAACTCTAAATTCATTTGAAAAATAAAAAAAATCATGTCATCATGACTGCATTTTTATCAGCAGAAGAAAAAGTAAAAAAAATCACATTATTGTATTTTTTCTTCAGTTAAAAAAAAAATAAATAAAATCATATAAATGTGTTTTTCTTTCAGCAGTGAAAAAAAAAACAAACAAAATCACATAACTGTGTTGCTCTCATCAGCAGCAAAAAAAAAACAAATAAAATTTATGTAATTGTATTTTCTTTATCAGTAATGAAAGAAAAAACAAAAAAAATTACATAATTGTATTGTTCTCATCAGCAGCAGAAAAAAAAACAAAAAAATTCATGTGATTGTGTTTTCTTCATCAGCAATGAAAGAAAAAGCAAAAAAAATCACATAATTGTATTATTCTCATCAGCAGCAGAATAAAAAACAAAAAAAATTATATGATTGTGTTTTTTTCATCAGCAGTGAAAGAAAAAGCAAAAAAAATCAGATAACTGCAACAAACTTTCAAAAATCTGTCAAATCTCTCTGAGCAGCACATTTGTTTTCTGCACATGATCAGAATGATTCTAGACTCTTTCTCTCACTTTGTTCATTTCAGAGCAAAGCAAAAAAAGTCAGGTGACTGCAACAAACCCCCAAAAACCTGCCAAATCTCCCTGAGCAGCACACCTGTCTCCTGTATGTGATCAGAACAGTTCTAGACCCTTTCTCTCACTTTGTTTGTTTCAGGGCACAGATGAGCAGTTTCAATACATAAAAAGCAATGGTAATGACTATATCTTAAGCCTCTGGGAAACATTCTTAATGTACGGAGTAAGAGTGCCTCATTTGTAGACGAAGAATTCATTTTTGGGCAATTCAATCGGATAATTGATTGTCCATTCCAGCCGCCATCGATATCTATTCTAGCCGCATATGGTTTAGTTAGCTTTTCTCCAGTCAACGCTAATCCCATTTGGTAGATGAGTGCTTGGCATCAGATTCAACCTGCTCTCGACTCTCGAGGGACAAACTCTTGTCACTTGTGCTTCAACGCTGCGAGAGTCGACGCTGTCAAGCTCAGATCCATTGAGAAGTGAATCAGATTGAGTGAACTAGGTGGTGGAACTGACCATGGAGTTCCTGATCCGGTTCGCGCAAGTTCACAAGACCTTTCGAAAACCAGAAATCGAAGCTCTTGCGATTCTTGCCGGTGTGGGTTTAGAAATAATCGAGTATGACGAGGAAGTAAGTTGCTGACCTGGATATTAATGTATGCATCCAGCACTTTTCTTAAAGATATCCTAAGAATTGGTGCTAAGTCCCTTCGCAGTCTCCTTTTTGTATTATAAAAGTACCAGATGAAAAGGCGGCTCGGGCCCTTGTCTCCCGTAGCATATTAGCAAAATCACTCTATGAGCTCTGGGGTAGAGGTCGAAATTATGAAGAGCTGCATAAGGATGTCCGCCAGCGTACTGAATCAAAGTGGCCTGGTTACAAGGCCTGTTCGTTCAAATTCGATTTCGACTCTTATGCTGGAAAACGAACCTCCAAGGAGAAGGTTCCCCTGATCCAGTCGTTTTCATACCTAGATTTTCAGGGACCCATTATAATGGCTAACCCAGATGAAACGTTTCTCATCTTTGAGTTATATGATCCTTATTTAGCCCTTGTTCGGAACGAGAACACTGCTACCCCACTACTACAGTCAGAGCCTTTACAGCTATATTTCGGGAGATGGATAGCCAACAGCAGCAGAGATGTGATGGATAAGTATGATTTGAAGAAGCGGAATTATATTAGCACTACGTCTATGGACGCTGAATTGAGCCTGGTGTCAGCCAATATCACTATGGCCGCACCGGGAAAGGTGTTCTACGACCCTTTTGTTGGGACCGGAAGCTTCTGTATCGCCGCTGCACATTTTGGGGCCTTGACATTTGGCTCAGATATTGATGCGCGGAGCTTCAAAGGTCAAAAGGAAGAAGGGAAACCAATCGGCCTCGTGAGAAATCTAGTTCAATATGGCCTGGAGGCCAGCTATCTAGACGCTTTTACTTCTGATTTGACGAACACGCCCTTCAGGAATGTACCGATATTGGATGGGATTATATGCGATCCGCCATATGGCATCCGTGAAGGGCTGAAAGTGCTAGGAACACGTGAAGGAAGGAATGTAGGACCAGTGTATGTGGACGGGGTACCAACATATACGTAAGGATGTGAACCCACAAATATCAATACGTTCATGGCTCACAATGCGATCAATGACTATATAGTTTGGAAGGTTACATTCCTCCTAAGAAGCCATACAGCTTTGAGGCCATGTTAAACGACATTCTTGACTTTGCAGCACGAACTCTGGTTCCAAATGGTCGGTTATCTTTTTGGATGCCTACCGCAAACGATGAAGATATTGAACTTACCATTCCTAAAAACCCGCACTTGGAGCTTGTGAGCGCCTGCGTCCAGGTGTTCAACAAATGTAAAAGACGTCCGACTACCTACAGCAAATATGGTGGCTGACAGCATGATTAGGGTCTCGGCGATTACTCACATACCGTAGACTTTCAGAAGGCGAGACTTCGACGTATGAAGTTCGAGTGAAAAAGGATATCTTTGCAGGAACGACTGCGGATGAGTTGAATTCTTTTAGGAAGAAGGTATGAGCAGGATTCATACCGGATTCAGTGGTCTAGGTTATTGGAGCTAATCACATTCCAGTATTTCCAAGGATTCACACCAAAACCCAGCGAGTCTCCTCCTTCCTGACGCGAGTTGCTTGGAAGGAATTGAATATGACCGCTATCATGGTCTGACCTTAGCCGCATAACACTCACCAACCATAAATGTCTTAACAGAGTTTAAGCTCACGCAAAAGCGTCGTTATCTAGATGGACATTATTATTGATATATGTACAGCCAACAGTGAGAACAACTATCAGTCAAGTTATACTCGTGGAAATTCAAGTTCTATAGCTTCTCTGGTCGAGGTACGTTGGCCGCATCTTCCAAGCAATCGGTATCAAGATCGATACCCTCCGTTTCCTTAATTCTAGTGACTTCCTTTGCAAGCTCGATTCTTAACTGGTTGGCCAGCTTTTGCCCATCCTCGTCGTTGAGTTCATGACGCTGACCGCGGCCAAACATCACCCAACTCATTTTGGACGACGTCATTTGGTCCAGTGGTGGCCTGGGAATGATATGAAAATGTGCATGAGGAACTGTCTGCGCCGCTCGGAGACCTAATCAAAAATCATATGAGGGATGCGTATAATAACTGAAATGAAATATACGAACCGTTATTCTGCACTACGTTCCAATGCGCCGGGTCTTCACCGCGTTCATCAGGCTCACTGCCTAGTATCGTCCTCACCACTACTCGGGAAATGATAGGAAGCCATTTCCCTAGCTGAATATGCCTCACCACAGGGAAATAGTTAGCCATCGAATGTTTCCAACCGAACAAGCAGAGACATCCTCAATAGGTCGCTCCAGTCAAATACATCGCACCAAGACAAGAGAAACGGAAATCCCCACCTCCCTTCCCTCTCTAACCTTCACCTCCCCCAAGTTCCTAAAATGTCGTCTCGGAATCACCAATACATGGCCCCTCGTAAGCGGCATAATGTCCAAAAAAGCAAGGACATGCTTCGTAGAGAGAACTATATGTGATTCTGATTTGTTTTCATTTGTGCCAGAGAACTTGTGGGTAAAAAATGGAGAGCAGGGGGGATGAGAAGCAGCGATTGCACAGAAAGGGCAGGTGGAAGATTGGGACATCTTCCACCATTGAGGGCTTTGGAGTATTTGATACGGACTACGTGCTTGCACAGAAGTAAAGATGCGCCCGTCTGTTGCTTCTTTGTTCACCGATTGCTGGTTCACGGAGAAGATGATGTGGTGAAAAGGAGGATTATGTAGGGGAAACTTAATTCATGAGTGCTGGACCACAGATAGACTGGAGAACACGCAGAAGAACAAACAGTCGACGGCGAGGTTCGTCCTTCGAAGCAAATGATCGATCTTCAGCATAGATGTACCTAGGTTCAAAGTTGGCGAGCCTAACCAGCGATTTGTCATCAACAGTAGGGCTTGCACTCTCCAAGTCGTCAGTCAGACCTCATTCATCTTGTCTACTAAGCGTGTACTAACTCATTGCTAGGATTTCCACTGAATAACGAGGAGCTCATTCGTTGCTGATTCCTTTGTTAAGGTCCGCGTCTGATGACCTTCGTCTTGGTGGCCTGATCCATAGACGCGTACTGTGATTAGTTACTCTCCCACCGACCTGATCATTCCCAACATGACTGATTACGGCGACTTTGTTGACCGTAAGGCCTTCACCTGTGATCTTGATGACTACACAGAACCTCTTAAAAATTATCCTTCTAGTACTCAGCACAGATTCTATCTCATTTGTCTTGAAGAAGTTCTGAGTCAACAATATCATGTGGAGCATAAACTTGATCATGTGGGCTTTCAACTGCCTGGATGGGCCATGATCTTAAGAACAAGATAAATGTTGCCCTTAAGATCATGGCTGAGGGACTTGGGAAGCATGAGTACCATATTCAGAAGCAAATCCTCAAAAATGTGAAAATACATCCCATCTTATCATGTATCTTGATACCTTTGTTCTGGAAAAGATCATCAAAGTCTTTGTCTATTCAGCATGGCCTGATGCTCTCCATTTTTACAGTGAAAAGCAAATCAATGGTCACTCGCATGTCTGCTGAAAGACAGTTGCTACAGGCCCTTGGAGAGCCTACACAACAGTGGAATTGTGCATCAAGGTACAGTACATACATCTAGAAATACTGGGATACTGATTTGCTGTTTGAAGTCTTGCTAATGTACCCTACAGATCCCAATAATGGGAATTGTATGTGAGGAATGATCTCCCTCAGGCATCTCAGCAGGGATGCTAAATACAGTGTAGTTACTTGATCACACACAAAAAGCAGCCATTCATCAAGAAGAGAGTATCTGGAAGCCAGGAGAACTTGTCCAACCTGTTGAGATTTCTTGAAAATCTACGCACAGAGGCCTTCTATTTGGGTGATTTCGGTCTGGCAATGAAACTTGACTCTCCAGTAGCTGAACTTGAAGACGGCCTGCCTCCCATTGAATTCTGCTCTCCAGAATGACTCTTTAATGCACCTCCAAGCATTGCCTGTGACATGTGGAGTTACATGTGTCTCTTTTCAGAGCTCTACTACAGATATTCTCCTTTTAGGGGGTAAGTATGATAATTAATATAGTGAGAAAACTAGGTCACTTTTCAAAGCAGTGGAAGGGCCACTACTGCAATACAGATAGCAAATGCAATTTATGGTTTGAGGGAACACTTGATCCTGAGAGAGATCTTGCAGCAACAATTACAAGATTGTCTTCTCATGTCAGTCAAGAAGAGCTACAGCATGTACTGTCTATCTTGTATGAATGTTTTATCTATGTTCCTGAGCAACATCCAACTGCAATGCAACTTCTTCAGGATGCTTCATTTCAAGCTATTATGGATATATACTGTTAATGGTTGATTTACATATGGGTTACATACTACAACCAACAAGCTACAGATTCTTTTTCTTTTATTTTAGATGGCTACATTTGGTTGCACATAACTTCATGGATTTATCACCACTTCAATGACCAGGGCAAATGACGAGCGCTGCTCGGTCCCGGTTAGGGCGAGCCAACCATCAGATTTCCCGTCCATATTATGTATGACATTCCTCCACCTGGGTCATGGGTACTTTCTACTAGCCGGCTCGACCCTCTCAAGTGTCTTAGTCCCCTCCTCTTCCTGACCGGGGGGGAATGAGAGCCTATAGGCTATAGGAGAAGAGCCGACAGGCAATGAACTTAAGACTCAGAAAAGAGCATAACTGCTAAAAAGCCAAAGCAAAAGCCGATGCATATGTACAGAAGCCAGGAAAACAGAACAGACGAAAGCAAGAGCGGAAACGAGCAAACACCACTATTAACACCAATGTAGTAGACAATAAAACCAGAAAAAGCCCGATCTCTCAGCGAATAAATCAGTGGCTCGCACATTGCTTTTTATGAACATTTTTCTTTTCTCCTAGAACCACCTCCATTCCGGTCCCCGTGGCTGTCGACCCTGAAAACCCATCGCAAATACAAGCCCAACAATGTTATTGGCATAGACTGTTCCTTCGCAGCCAGACATGTGTAGAGACGACTCGCATTGAATGCTCCCAGATATTAACAGCAGAATAAGATGCAACCACGCACCTCCTGACGCCAGATAAAGCCAGCATAAGAAGTAGAATCGAACAAACATAATCAAATAGACAAATGTACACAATACCGATGCTTTCCAACCATGACTCACTCAACACCGCGATTAAGCAAAAGGCAAAAGGGAGAAACGGGCCACGGAAACGGTTGTCGGAATGGGATTTATTGCAGGAGGCCAAACCTAACGCCCATAGGAAGCTTGAAAATGACGTTCAAAGAAGGATGTGCAAATACACATGTATCATTATCTCAACACCACGAGGTAACCAAAACGGTACGTGGTATATCCGGAAAACACTGCACCACTTGTTTAACACTGACGGCGGTGAGGCATGTCAAAGTGTAAGAATGATATCACGAGGGAAAAAGATCGACAGTCCATATCGACATGATCATCCATCAGCTATATGCGTGGCGACTCTCTTGGTTGTGATTTTCAGTTTTTGTTAGGGATTGAGAACGGTATTTCTTGGCCCAGTGGCGAGCATGGATTGAGGCTATATATGTGTTAGGCAACGCTTAGTGGGTAAAGGAGAAGGCCAGATACACACCTTTAAGGAATCGCTTGCTAGCGTACTTTTTATAAAATGCTTCATGAGTAACAGGCCGATAGAGGTAGTCGACCATCAAGTGAAAGACAGGAAGAATCTCCTCTTTAGTGTAACCGGCATAGTATGCAAGGGTCGAATCCTATTCAAAATAAACGTTACTACTTGCAATTCTTGCTCAAGTGCGCAGAGAAGCTTACCCATGGGCCGCGCTCGAAGATTAGACGCGCGAAATACATGGCCGCTGCCGCGATATGACTCTGCCGATAGCACATGAACCGGTGGTCCAACAGACTAATCTCCATCAAATATTTGCCAAATGTCCGAGTTGGGACGTCATAATTGTCCGCTTTTGATATTCTTCGTAGGAAATTCATGGGATTAGGATAGCTAATATCATAGTTAAGGGTTGCGAGGATGTGTCGTTCGGCGTCAAGAATTTCTTTATCCGAAAATGTTTCATCTGCGACATGACTAAAGTTTGCAACATGAGGCGAGAGGACTTCTTCGTATTTGGATGCAATAAACATGGCAGCGACACCAACGAGCTGCAGACGGTCGAGAGCAACCATATCGATCGACAAAAAGCGATCAATAATATTGACGGCAAGAAATAGAGTTTCGGGGAGCAGTCGGAAGCGGGTATGGACTTCGACGAGCCAGTCGACCAAGATACCACGCATCTTCCATTCTAGTTCCTCCTGATGCTCAATATAATTCGGGTTTGGCATAGTCTGTGGCTCAATCTCTCGAAGATAGTCAAAGATTTCGATAACGTACTCGGATACCATTAACGGGTCATAGACATCTTCAGCGTCAAGATCTATCACTTGTTCTAACTCCTGTGCTTCATCATCCACGTCTTCTTCTGCCTCCTCAACTGATTCGGCCTCACGCTTAATATAGTCTTGAGATGCCGAAGTCTTCTTTCCACTGTCAACCTTTTTTCGAGGTGGCTCTTCCGTAGTTGAACTATTTTCGTTCGTAGCAAGGGACTTTTGACTTTGCTGCCGTTTCAGCTGAGCGCCGCCCATGACACCCGAGCCGCTTCCTGGACGCTTTGGTTCCACTTCACGTTTGTTGGTATCTCTGACTCCTAACGCTGATCGAGAAGTATTGTTGCGAGTAATCTTTTGAACGCCTCCAGACTGAATTGTCGCTTTAGATGTCAAACCGACTCTGCTCGTGGTTACTTTCTTCACGTCCTTTGTGTGTTCAACATTATCTCCCTTGGTCACATTGCTCACATCACCTAATGCTGCGCGCTTTCGTTGGACTCCACTATTAGCAGCACTGAGAGCGCTCTTCTTTGATTGTAGGGGTCTCTTTGCAGCCATGCTGTTTACTTCTCCCTCGGGGCCGGCTAGGGCAGCCGCTTTTGCTCTAGTAAGACGTGTCGTTGGGGCATTCTCGTCATTCTCATTGGTAACGGCGCGTTGCCGTAGACTTCTAGCCTGTAGAATTGTCATTATCTTGCATTGTGAATGGAAGCCCATATTAGGCATTGAAGGTGTTGTATTGAGCGAATTGTGAGCGCCAAGTGACTTACAGGTGGCATATTGACAGATTCTATGCATTCACTGGCACAAAACACCAGAAATCTAATTCTAGCTCAAAAAAATCTTTCTGGAACTGATGTCTGCACCAAGAGATGTTAGTTATAAACATTAAAAAGCCATCTTGAGTGGTCAACCATACAGTATGCCGTCTAGTCATGTAAGGGAATTTCGTAAGGCGTATTTGGACGACAAATTGGCCAATTGGCAATTCGAAGGCTCAGGAAGGCCTTTTATTGTTATTTTAAAAGAGCAAAGAGATCAAAGGCTTTTGTTGACACACGGCGTTTGACTAAGGAAGAGACCGCTAGTCAGCACGCCATTGCTGAAGGGAAAAACCCGTGGCCTAGGAACTCCGATTGATCTTCACAGGAAGGGAAGAGGTCCTCACTCTTGACAGGTGTATTGAAGGTTCCCTATCCTGATTTTGTGGTAAAGCACGTCGAGTTTGCCAGTCAATCTTCGCGTAGAAAAGGGCGTCGGCCTGGGGCAAGTGAGCCCAGATTTTCGCGTCTGGGTATATAGAATGGCAGGATTATTGTAATACACAGCTGCAATTAAAGCTGCAGAGTATCAGCCGTTATCGAGATGAGAGGAGTTCAGAAGAATAGAAGGCAAATGGGAAAAGAAACAAAAAGCCTGTGTCAACGAAGTCTGATGAAGGACATCGAGAAGACAAAAAGGTATGGCGTTTATTATTACTTGTATGTATGTAGGTGGTTGTGCCCACAAGAGGAATACATACCATACACAACCAATCTGTAACTTACTAGACGGAAATCGTGGGCTGAATTGCGGTATTGACCCAGCAACAACGTAACTGCAATACTAAAGTGGAGACTCAAAGAATACGGAACAAGGGGGAAAGAGAGCCACAACAAAGGTCGTTGTCAGGGTAACACACGAGATTTGCTAGCGTATGTTATGGAAATACAAAAACAACGTGACGTGACTTGGGTACGGTCACGCGCCGTGCCAAGATAGCAGCCGAAAAGGGTTAAGCTTGGGTTACGGCTGAATCATTCCAGGCTTTACTTCGTTTGGTTTAGAGCGTAGATTTGGGTCACGTGGAACATACTGAACCCAAAGATTTTCGCGCAGAAAGCTCAGATAAATGCTGGTCGTCAAGTTCAACAGGATCAATTTGGGGTGCACTGAGTTCAAATTTCTGGTGCGGGCTTTTCCCCCCCTTAGAGCATGATCCCTCTCTACTCCGACCTCTAACGATTGGATTAATGTCATATCAATTGCTCATGTTATTCTAGCCTCATCGCTAGCAACCTACGATCCATCGCCCATCGCCATGCTTCAACCTCGCATATCCTTACGGAGTTTCCAACAGTCCTGCAAGTGCTTTTCCTCTATATTATTGCGAACATACGCTTCCGTTGTTGAATCGCAATCCGTGCTTCCGGATCCTTTGGCTGATGTCGGCACCTCTTTTGCTCCTCCACCCACACACGAAAAAGGAGAGCTTGAGTTGCGAACCTACAAGCCTCGCACTCCTGGTTTAAGACATCTCCGCAGACCAGTTAACGATCATTTATGGAAGGGTCGGCCGATCAAGGAACTGACATTTCCTAAAAAGGGCCATGGCAAGGGCGGGCGAAATCACACCGGTCATATCACTGTTCGGCATCGAGGAGGTGGTCACAAGCGAAGAATTAGAACTGTCGATTTTGATAGAAAGGAGCCAGGGCCACACGTAGTGGAGAGAATTGAGCATGACCCTAATCGAAGTGCACATATTGCGCTCTTGCGATCTAAAGCTACGAAGAAGCTTAGCTACATAATTGCGGCTGATGGAATGCGAGAAGGCGACGTTGTGCAGAGCTATCGAGCCGGTATCCCAAAAGATTTATGGGAAAGTATGGGTGGCGTTATGGATCCTGGTGTTTTGGCTGCAAAGACTGCCTGGCGAGGCAATTGCTTACCGTTGCATATGATTCCGATTGGTACATTAATCTACAATGTTGGGCTACATAAGGATAAAGGGGCTCAGCTTTGTCGAAGTGCTGGCACTTTCGCAACCGTCGTTGCCAAGGCTGTCGAAGGACACGATCTTGAAGCAGACGTCATTCGGGATGACAAGGGAGAGATGAAACCTTTGACTCTTCAGGATAAGCACAGGCTGAAAAAGCTGTCAGAGCATGTTACCATCCGTCTTCAAAGCAGTGAAATTCGACTCATCCATAAGGATTGCTGTGCAACCATTGGTGTTGCAAGCAATGCAAACTTTCAATATAGACGACTTGGCAAAGCTGGCCGCAAACGTTGGCTAGGCATTCGACCCACGGTGCGTGGCCTTGCGATGAACGCGATGGATCATCCTCACGGCGGTGGTCGTGGCAAGTCGAAGGGTCATGTCCACCCCAAGAGTCCTTGGGGTCTTCCGGTATGTGTGATTTCTGAACCTTGCTGGTTAAGTCGTTCCTACTGACCGTCTCTATAGGCCAAATCCGGTTACAGAACCCGTCCGAAGCGGAAGGTCAACAAGGCGGTTGTTACACCCAGAGAGCGCAACCAAGGCAAGCGCCGTAGAGGTTACAACTAGAATTACCCTTTGTCGGCGAGGATCTCTGTCATCCATGGCCTCCTTGTACTTACCGTTATCCCAGCATTCAAAATATTTCCAAGGCTAAACTGTGGTTCTGCATTACTTCCCTTACTGGCGATTCATGATAGATTTCTGTGGATGTGCTCTGTATGACTACTCATTTGACGCATCTGGAAATATTGGATAGACGACGAGGGTTCGTCCTTGCATCATTATGAGGTGACTTCATATATTTGTTGATTTATTATATGTATATATTGGCTACCAAGCCGATTGTCTGCCATCTCCAGATTCACCAAATTCCAGCACTCTACATACAACAGTACCCAACTTACTGGAGATTTACCAGCCCACACATTAGACTCGCCAGTCCTGTCTCCTTTCCTAGGCATAGAGCCGACATAGTCCTAATTGATTCCATAGATCATGGACGATTAAGTCGGATTTAGGTATACCAATATATATTAGCGGATGGTAAGAGCCAGAGCAGCCGTTGTTTTAGTATGGAGTCAGCTTATCACCCAGTTTCTTATGAGATGCAGCTACATATATTCGAGACAGAAAGCAGAACTAATCCTGCTATTTATACTTGCAAAAGAAAAGTAATAGTCGAGTCGTCAGGTCGACCCATCGATTCATGGATCGCTTCATCGTGAAGATTCAGTTCAGAATACTCGCACAGATTGAAATATATTTACAGAGTAAGGGAAGTTTCAACGCGACTACGGAGTACTTATGTACATATATGGGCATCTAGATTCTTCCGCTCAAGCTTGATTATCTAGCCTACACAGTATGCCGTCGACTGCTTTATGGATAGGAATTTGCTTCACGTTCTTATAGCGCGCCGCCTTCTGCGTACTGTGGTATGTAAGTAGGTTCCTGTCGACCAATCCAAGTGCCCGAGAGCGTCCGGAAGAACCAGGTCTGGCTTGCGTGTTTCAAATTAATGCCGCCATGCATGGGCCTGTGAAAGCAGTCTGCAGTTCATGCCTCGAGACTGGAAGAAATCTCCAAAGTTGATCTCCGTGGAGGGTCATTGCGTAGAAGACATCCATGGCGAACTGGGATTATGCCCCGTGAAGCCGCCCCAGCCCCTTAACTTAACTGCTGAGTACCGATCACTTGAGGCGAACATTCTTGCAACACCATCACACGTACATATTTGGGCTGGCTAGTTATACGCTGAAAAGGTGCTGATAAGCGCGTCAAGATTTCGATTGCTTGGGAAAACCACAGAAGTCGCTGGATGGCCCCCCGCATAGGGTGCTCTTGGAAGAACCATTGATGTCCTGAGTCCCTCAGGCATTGGCATCGCGCGACGTACAAGGTGCTAGCTATAACTAAGCGACCATCTATTCTCTTCTTATGACACCCTCGAGTGATTGAAACGGTCCCGCCGGTTGATCATTGCCTCTCATTATCTTCCCGAGAAAGTTCTCTATTGCTATATATTTTTGTACTGACAATCTGCAGTACTTCGCTTTTCGTATCACTCCAAAGTGACACTTGTCGCGTGTATGCGCGTTGATGCGAGGCTAGAGCTTTGGATGAGCGCGCGACCTTTCAGGACACGGATTTACATAACTACGTTTAGTTACGCGCCTTCTTCCAACATGGATGCTGGCTACTAAACTATACGCGACCCTGTCCTGTTGGACCGTCAACCGTTGATATCAGTGAGCGGTGAATGGCTAGAAGCCAGGGGAGCCATAGGAGAGACTCAACTAACTATATTTGCGGGGCAGAGGCTGGGATTTTCCAGTGGCTACCATTTGGCCGCGATGGAAACAAGAAACATTGTTTCCTCCCTGCGTTCGAGCGCACCATTCATCACGTCGAAATCAACATCTTACCAGCGCGTCTCTCTCGCGATTATGGCTACCCAGCTTGCACAAAAGGTTTTTCTACAGCTTTTGGACCTTCTGGATCCCCCCTGCGAGGCCGGATCCATCATTTTGAGTTCATGGGAGTGCTTCTACCCCCGCTTTTCCTTCGTTTCTCGATGCTCTTTTTCAACCACAAAATGCTCCAGAAGATAAGCCGCCTCTTCGTCGCAAGGGCAGTTTTCTTTCTCTTTCGAATTTGTCGCTCAATTAATACCAGGCGATGAATTCTTGAACTGTCTTTCATTTTTGAAGTGGTTGATCCAATGCCCTTCGTTTTGCTAAACTTATCCCTGATATTTGAAATAATCCCCCAATCTTGGATATATTGAAAGAGTCGACCACAAGTCGGTGAATCACTGTCAACGGAAGGCCCTGCTTAAGCTGAACCGAGAACTTCTCTCAATTGTTCTGTTGTGAGATAGGCCTGATTGGCCAATTTCCTTGGAGCTCATTGAGATCGACGGCTTGAATTAGTCCTTCTTAATAATGCTGGCGCAATCTGCTTTCATCAACCTCTTCTTGGATGAGAGGATTCGGGACACTCTTCTAGCGCATACTGCTAAGGAAGATGTCGTGTCGCTACGGTTGGTTTGCTTTGAGTTGAGCATCCAAACCGCATCATTTTTATTTTCAAACGTCGAAATTGGATTTCGGAGCAGCACTTTTACTCGGCCTGTGCGGATGGCAGCCCTGGAGCGCATAGGCGGGTTTATTAAAACACTTACTTTCCGATTATCACATATACCTGGAACATTTCTACCGCCACTACTTGATCCACATACTGGAGCGGAACAAACATTCGTCTATACGCCTCAAATCCACGCATCTCAGTGGACAGGCTCGAGGCTCAGTATCCCCAAATATGGGTCCTGGGAGATGACAGATTTGTTAACGAAACAATACCCTCCATTATTCCATGCCGCAGCCAGTATACCGTCCTTTGTTCGTGCATTTACAGCCATGCCTTACCTCTCTCACCTGATAATCTCCTGTGATGGTCAAATATCAGGCCATCGTTACCGACGCAGCATCGTCGATTACGCTCTCATATCTCTTCGTATCGCTATTGAGCAAGCGCCACTCAAGTCGCTTAAGAAGTTGTCGTTACTTCCAATTCATCCTGCCGCTCTCCTCTATCTTCGCCATACACCTGGATTTGGTTCGTCTCCATCTGCACGCAAACGATGGATGCAGATACGAAAACTCAAGATTCACATGGACAGCTTTCCCTTTGAGTGCGGTGAATCCACCGACCATCTAAAACTTCTACATTCGTATCTCGAAGGCTTGCCATCTCTTAGAGAACTCACATATTGTTGGCGAGGAGAAAAGGGTCCTTGCCCGGTCACACTATCAACAGAGCCAAGCCTGCAAGCTTCGTCGCGTTGCCTACCTCTCTCCTCAAAATTCGCCAAATCCGCGAAATCAAAATTAAAGCCACTCAGATTCCCGTCTTTACGGCAAATGAATTTAGAAAATGTGGTGTTAGATGCATCGCAAGTTTCGTCCTTTATTTTTGATCACCGACATACTGTCAGAGTGCTCAACTTTGAAGAAGTAACACTTCGCCGCGGGACATGGGATGAAGCTCTGGAATTTATGTCCAGAAAGCCCAGCAGCAGTCAACACCTCAAGAAACCGCAACCGGTGGAAGCCATGGATGTGCCCATTATGCTGAGCCCAGTTGGAATGGATGCACGCCAGCTTCAAAAAGTGATCATGGAGGAAACGAGGAGAAAGGATCGCTCAAAGCACTTCAAAGCCTATAGCAACTTGCAACGGGCGACCTCGAGGACTCGTGGGTTACTGCTATGCGGGCCGGACCATATGAAACGATTGCTTCGATCTTCGGTGTTCAGCTGGCGATGAGACTGTTTCTCGAGGCTTGTGTTATTTGAAGGCTTTTGAAATGAGGAACGGACGTATTGGTGCGTAAAAAGGCGGGAAGCATTGAAATGAATGTCCACGGTCTGGTGGATGATGGCACGGAAATGGAGATGATATTTATGCTTCTTTTTATGACTGACGACTGATGAGAAAGGAACGACGATCTGGCGTGTTTTATTTCTGTGTCTTATTACTATTATGACTTTTAGCGTCGCCCCATGAGCACAATGTGCCTCGGTAACTAGTTGCGACCTCATCATCTACGAAGATGGTGTTCTTGAGACATTTGCGGATCTCTTTTTCAGTGCATGGACTTCATCGTCATATATGTACCGAGTAGCTATAGCTATTGCCCATGTGTCTGCATGAATCCTATGTATTTCTTCAAATAGAGAAGCCAAACTGCCATCAAGCTCAACTATGCTGTAATTTCTTCACCATTCATCCACCGCCAGACACCGCAGTGTCTCTGGATGGAGAGGTTATTTTTCCCTCACAACACAATGCAGCATGTCTAAGCTGAAGACGACAGCTAAATAAGTACATCCCTCAGACCAGGGCTTTGGTGGACATACTGTGTAATATGGAAAGGAGAGTGATTAGTGCAGCGATGTTACAAGCAGCTCAGCTCCTCGGCATCAACCTTTTATCTGTTTTAACTATGGGGGAAAATTCACATGCACTCGGAATCATTCCAGAAATAGGTGTTAAAAAGCTACCATTTTTGCGCTACACAGAGTACATATACTCGCGACGAATCCACTGAATCGTCGATTTCTATAACTTATTGCAATCACGGTCTGTTTTGTTGTCAGTTACTGTACTAAGATACCCGGTTTCTTTCTTGATCGCCTACTCGAACAACCTTCAATTTTACATAGATTTCATTCTCAATTCATTCACCATGTCTCTCGCCAACCGTAAGTCAGGCACAATCGCCGATTCAGGACTTTCGGTTCTCAAACTAACGGCCTCTGAATTACAGCCAAGTTCAAGTCCTCCGCCGCATTTGACGTTATCAACGACGCTCTCCAGTCCGACAAGACCGAGCGTGAGAAGGCCATCAAAGATGCCAAAGCCATTTTCACATTTACCCTGACCAATGAAGGCGGCGAAACCGAGAGCTGGTATCTCGATTTCAAAGATAAAGGTGTTGTTGGAAAGGGTGCTGCTCCGGAGGGTGGAAAGGCGGATGGTTCGTTTGATTTTCGTGGCTCCTTTTAACTGCCCACATGAGAGGCGCTTGCACTGAAACTAAATTTTTACTACTTTTACTGATGGATGCGAAAATAAAACAGTTACGCTGTTACTCTCCGATGCCGATTTTGGTTCCCTGATCTCCGGCTCTTCCAACGCACAGCGTCTCTTCATGGGTGGCAAGCTGAAGATTCAGGGGAATGCTATGAAAGCTATGAAGATGGAGCCCATCCTTAAGAAAGCCCAGACCAAGGCCAAGTTGTAAAACACATTCCGTATGGCCTGTTGATATACATTGGATCTCTTGCATTTACAACAAAAAATTGTTGGACACGGAGAGATGGAATGTTTACATAGATTGCAACGAGTTTGGATGGTTTGGTGATGATCATGAGTTAACATCATCCTAGAAGCTGTCCATTGCAAGTAGTTGGATGTGATTTTATTTTATTTTCGTTCCCTGATTGCAGGGTGGTTCATTGCATTCCTTGTGTATATTACAAGAATATCAAACATGCATGTCTATTGATAATGATCTCTTTCTGGGTTGAACACTGACAATGTTATATCAGTCAGCAGAGAGCTGGCATGTCTACAACATCTGTTAACAAGTAGAAAGCAGTATCTGAACAACCATGGTAAATATTCCAGTGAATGCCACTCCTTTCCCCCAATGCAGTATGACGGGTTCCAGCTTCTGTAGGTGCATGTGATCTTTTGCAGTCATTGGTGACGGCTGTAGTGGCATGTATAAAGCTAAGCCTAGCAGAATGCACTGTGACTGAAGATAGCCTTCATCGATTGTGACCATCACAGGATCGGATCGAAAAGTTCAAAAGTAATTGAGAGACTGGATGAGATTGGATGGATTGATGGATTGACGCCTCGCCAGCCTGATATTCGGAGAATTATTAATCCGAGATTTCCACGTGACTTTCCGCTTTGGGGCTCGCAATGCTTGGCATGAGAGAATCAGGGCCAAAAAGGATCTTTTGGACGAGGAACAACTGCTTTTTTATCCTCAGTTTTATCGAGTTGGCCGCGCGCATCCAAGTTGACCCTGCCTTTTACCTCTAACGTTTTAGACTCTTCTTTTTGCTTCTTCAAAATAAATCTGTAATCCTGTTCCGACCGGTGTGACTTCTCTTTCATATTCTTGTTGTGCCGTTCCAACCGGACTCCGTTATCGCGTTCAGTTGTGGTTTGTGTTCAGATGTTTGGTGAACACAAATAGTTCTGTTGAGGTGAGTTCATGGACATTGTTTTGTTTTGAGAACATTTGGGCAGACTTGTTCAATGAATAGACCGTGCTGATTGCTGTCGTGGGGTAGTTATATCATCCAACTTAATCGCGTTGCTATCTCGCCAACTCGCGAAATTTCTGATGTCCTAGGTCGAATGTCGCCCTAGCAACAACATCTAACAAACTGTAGAATCGGAAGATTGATCAAGGAAGCTCGACTGCTACGCGCAGCTTGCCATTTCCTTTCTTCGAAATCTAGACTGAACACTTTGTTGGAGGTGAACAAGTGGCGACGCAAGACCTTTTATGCTGAATGATAATTTGACCGAGGAGGGTCTTTGAAAAGATATTTGTACTCTCGCAACTTTGTATTTGACGAGGCAAGTGGCGGAAACTCTTAACGAGCGAGGGTTTTCTGCCTGGACCAATGTCAAAACGAGGAGCGGAGATTCAGGGCTCAAAAGAAACTGGATTAGACACCATGTCGATGAATGCAGAAGCGTCACAGCGGGCTACGGCCGCGCAGCTGGCGAAAAGAAAGTAAGTGGACTTGTTTGGATTTTGATTTTCTGCTTGATTGCCCTTTGCTTTATCTCTGAGTATTGTTTCATTGTGTATTGGGCGGCGGAGATATCCATATCCTACTCCGCCCGCCTGCTGGGTCCTAGTTCATTTTCCCTATTGTAGATTCCCATACAATAGGCGACAATGAATGCTTTACCCTGTTTGCGAAGTGTCCTTATTCACTGCATGTTGCACACAAAAGCGTCTTTTCCTTCTGCTGCTGCAAAATTTCGATCCCTTCTTTTCCTTTCTCTCGATTGCTGTCTCATTCTGCATCAGCACAGCTTCTCTCTTTTTTGCTGTTTGTCATTTCTGTCGTCTGCATCTCATTTCCAGTCTATTGCTTCTTGAGCTCTGTCTTCTAGGGACGTCTCGACTCGGCTGTTTCCTCGTCGGCACCATAGCCTGTTGATCGGGCAGTGTTGCTCACCTGACGGCACCAGGCGCAGATACACTTCGTCCCAGCTTCTCCACCCTTCACCTTTTCATTTTGCAATTGCTGTTGTCTCCAGCTAGATCGATATTCTGATCCCTTAGTCGGAGATACCTCAAGTTTGAGACTTTTTCTTCGTGAGAAATCGCTTTATTGCTGGACCTGTTTTCCTTCCGTACATTCTGCATACTCTGTTTCTTATGGTTGCATGGGTTTCTAACCAAATCACAGAATCAAGCCCTTAGGCCAACGCCGACCTCGCGTTGGATCCCCAAGCACGACTGCTTTAAATCAATCATCTCCTTTTAGCACCATCGATCCGAATGTTGTTCCCAATTCAGTCTCCGCAGCTGGAGTGAACGGTTTTATATTTGGCCAGTCTCAAAGCTTCTCACAAGGCAACTCTCAAAATTCCCCGGCTCAGATGTTTGGTGACCAAAACAATTCTTCTTTCGGGTTTTTCGGTTCTCAGAGTAGTTCTGCACCGTCGTCCTTCAATTTCTCAGCTTCAACACCCAACCAGCAAATAAATAATCCTTTCAGCACCATGCCATCGAACCAAAACTCCAGTTTTCAGGGATTTAAAGGAAATATGTTTAATATTCCACCTACCAGCACTCAGGATGGCCAGCCAGTGTCTACTGGCAGTAGTGCTTTCGGAACTGGTGCTTTTGGTTCCCAACAGACTCAACCGTCATTTGCGTTTGGAGGCAATGCCACAACTAGCAACGCCTTTATGACTTCAGCTCCATCCAACGGCGGAATGTTCGGACAGTCATCTGGCGGCAACATTTTTTCGACCTCTCAGCCTTTCACAACTTCCAGCACAGTTAACCAAGCAGATAAGTCTGCAGATCAGATGCAGATGTCCCCAGAAGGGAAACCTGGTTCTGGCAGCAATTCGAATATTTTCAACGTCTCAGCACCAGCGCAGCCCTCTTTTACTTCTTCCGCCACCACCACCGCTACCCCATTCAATTTCGCTGGCTCCTTCACTCAGACTAGCGCACCTTCTACTTCGACTACAAGTGCTCCAGCTGCGACTTGGAGCTTCTCAGCATCAACCCCCGCAAGCACACCTTTTTTGGCCAGCTCTACGCAAGCCATTGGGAGCTCAAAAGCCCCATCTTCGACGGACGCTGGTGGCATAAGCGCTCCAGCGGCTTTCGCTGGTGGTTCGCTTTTCGGACGTGCCAGTAAATTAGAAGAGCCTGCGAAAACTGATATTACGGTGACTACTGCTGCTCCAGCTACAGCTAGTACATCCCAGTCGATCTTTGGTGCTCCTTCATTTGGAGCTACTTCTACAACAAGTACCCTGTTTGGTACTATCAACAAACTTACGGACAAAGCACAGGATTCTACCACAAAGAAAGATGCCACTGCTATTGAACCTCCCAAATTTCAATTTGGCAAATCGCTCTTTGGCGCTTCGAGTAAGCCACAGGAGCCTGAATTCGCCGCTTCATTGGGTCAGCTACCATCCTCTACCCTATCGGCTACATCCGCACCTTCATTTTCTGCTTCTACTAGTGGTAAGCCATTCTTCGGGGGTGTATCTAAGCTGGAAACATCTGAAACTGAGGTGGCCGCAGCGGCACCTTCGACCACACCAAGCTTCACTTCATCCACCGCAGCTCATACGTTATTTCCTCCTTCCGCCAACGGCAGTTTCTTCATCCCTCGCCCTTCCCAGCCAGAGAAGAGCGTTTTAACGAGTGTATCTGAAAAGGCGGCTGCACCTACATCTTCAATTTTCGCCTCAGCTACCGCTCCCAGTGTTCCCTCATTCCCATCGTCTACCGCCCTTAGCACCCTATTTGGGAGTAAAGCCGAGACCACCAAAAGTCCTGCCAGTGGGCCGTTGTTTGAAGCAGTAACTGCAGCGCCATCTTCTAAGTCCACTTTCGGCACTGGCTTCTCGTGGGGTGCCACCCAAACGGCTACCGCCGAGCCTAGTAAGCCGCTCATTAGCTCCGAACTACCAAGTGGCGAAAAAAATGCTTCAAAGGTCCCAGCCACAGGCAGCAGTGAAGCATCAGAAAAATCTCTGGCTGAGACGAAATCCGGTTTCAACGTCGAGGCGCCGAAAGTTACTGAGAAAGCATTTGGTGCCTCTGATTCTACCTCAAAACCTATTGGTGGAGTGCAATCTCTTGCGGCAGATGCCTCCCAAGGAACCTGCTTTCCGTCTTCAATCGTGCAACCAACTCAACCAGCTCCAAAGGCTGCGACTGCAGGTGCAGGTGCGTTGGTGGAAAAGCCAGCTTACGTGGACTCAGGCATGCAGACACAGTATGATGTGGAGTCAGAAGTCGCACAGTTGATGCCTTCAGAGGACGAAATCCCATTGGGGCTGAACAAGAGTGAAAAGGCAGACTGGATTAAGCGATGGCGTTTCCAGTATATTAATGAAAATTTCAAAAACCAAATAGCCAGCATCGATGCTAGTTGCAACGATTTTGAGGCCCTTATCGCTTACTACGTCATGCTTCGCTGGCAAATTGGGTATCCCTGTTCTATGGTTAGTCACTATCGTGCAGTCCCATATGGAAGCAAGCGAATATTCCACGCCGAAGAATCAATCCAACCGCAGCAGGAAGAATCAAGCAAGAAGAGAAAAACTGCTGACCAAGAAACTGAGCAAGAGCAAGAACCAAGTCCAAAACGTGGTAAATCACAAACCTTTGATACATCTCCATCTATATCCACGAAGCGTAAGGCGACTGATGTACCTGAAGGGGAAACTTCTCCTGGACAAGCCGGAAAACGTACTAAAGTAACCGAAGACATGAGCGCGGATCTAGTCAACGGTGAGGATAGTACCAAGTATGGCGAATCTAATCAATCTGAGACCTCTGAAGCTCTCCGCATGTTTATCAGTTCCTACGTTGCTGCTCAAGGGCGTCAGCCATCACCTCAACCCCTGCAACTTGATGAAGGCAGCGAGAAAGAATCTGCGCCCAAGTCGGTTTCCAGCGGATCAACGTCTTCTGAAGACGCATCCGAAGCTTCAACTCCTTCCGTGGCCCCTGGAGCATCTCCAGCTGCCACCAACGGCCGCAGCCTGTTTGATCGAGTTGAGTTGGATCAGAACGGTCAACTACGTCGTCAAATCGAATCCGATGATAAAGAAGATGAAGCTGCTTTATCTACAGCAAGAAAGGATGCTGACCCAATAGCGTCTCTGTTCACTGGAACAAAATTTGCATCCTCCTTTAATACACCAGGATCAGTCACGCCTCAGTTCTCGTTTACTTCAGCCGGTAACACTCGGTCCCCATCTCCTTCGAATCAAAAGGCCGATGGAGAACCACCAAAGACCTCCCTGCCAAACTCAAGCTTCGCCAATAGCACATCAGCAACAAAATTTGCTTTTGGTGCAGTTCTTGAGACATCTATGCCAAAAGCTGTACAACCTATTGATAGTGTCTCTGCACCAAATCTGCCTACCACTTTCGGCAGTTCTACTTCAGCGCCATTCCCTGCTTCAAAGTTTACGGAGCCCGAGAAGCAAAGCAGCAATGCGATGTTATCTCCATTCCCATTATCCGCGAACACGTCCGTCGAAGCGAGCAGAGCTACGACTCCAGCAGCTTCTGACACAGGAGCGGGTGATGCAACGGAAGAAAGCGGGAACCTACCCCAGGTTGACTTTACGAAAGGTGGTGCCGGCGAAGAAGATGAGGATGTCGAATTCGAAATTCGTGCTCGTGCATTGAAGCTAAAGCCCGGCGCGAGTTGGGAAGTTAAGGGCGTTGGCATGCTTCGTATTTTAAAACGTCGAGACAATGGTCGCGCGAGAATGCTCCTTCGAGCTGACCCTAGTGGAAACGTCATTCTCAATGCGGCCTTGATTCCACAGGTTGATTACGCTCAACGTGCAACCAGCGTTCAATTCCTAGTTCCTACTGCTGATAAAGCGGAACACTGGGCTTTAAAGCTTAAAGAAGCTCCGAAAGCTTCTGAGCTAGCTGCGACTATGGAAGAATGCAAGAAAAGAAATTAAATACCCCGGACAGCTGCAGAATTTTATTCTTGTGTTTTATGGGAGACGCCTTGATGAGTTGTGTACATGCTCTTTGACTGCTTCTTTTGACTTGTTTTCGACGAAGCATCCTTTTAACCTAAATAATAGGATGTATTCTGTTGATGTGCACGTATTACCGGCTGTATTGCCTTGGTTTTCAGTGCAAAGTTGTTTTTATCTTTTTTTTCTGCCACTGCAAAGCATCCTTTTAACCTAAATAATATTCTGTTGATGTGCACATATGACCGGTTGTATTGCCTTGGTTACCAGTGCAAAGTTCCCCCCTTTTTTTTTCTGCCACTGCGAATGCTTTTATGGTCTGCTTATCCTGCTTTGTATTCTGGGAATTTATGCTCGAGGGTTTTACGTTTCCTTCTGGCGTTTTGACGGAGTTCTTGACCTTTACACAGTAGCATAGCCTTTGTTGCGACAGACTTCACAGTCTTTGGCATGTTTGTCCAGATAGATTGCGACTTACATACATACTGCCCTTTAGTTGCATTTGAAGCGCGATTGAGTTATGATGGTCTATCGATTTGTATGGTAATTGGGATAGAGAACGGAGATGTCTCGCAATTTTCAAGGAGTTGGGAATAAAAGCGTTTAGTGTCTTATAGGGAATGGACAATATATTTGTTTCTGCCAACGTGCCCTGGCTGCTTCTGCACTGTGAAAAAGAGATTTGAAGCTGAGATGAAGTCAATAATCAAATGGCGATGTTGTTCATAGCTCTTGGTTGAAGAGTTCCTTAGGAGGACCTGTGTGCCGGAATCAAATGCTGATGAGATATCACTGCAGTTTTTGTTTCTCTTCAGTTGTGGCTTCAGGCAGTGCACTGAGGATGACAGTCTGATGATACAACAGTGAACAGATATTCCTCTATATTGTTAGTTTAGTTATGTGAAGCATGTATTTTGAAGCCAGGAGCATCTTACACCTGGGTCAGTTTTCTTGTCATGCTACATGTTTTATTTATGAGAAAGATGTAGTGATCTCTCCTTTAATGTTTCAGTATGTCAGACAGATTGTTTCTTTGAGCAATAGTTGTTGCACAGTGTTTTAGCTCCTATTGAAGATCGATACTTCCAACTGTCAACCGGTCCTGCATATTGATTCACTCATGGCATTCTATAACTCAGCAGTGAGAGATGGCTATACATAGCTCCCGTCTAGCATCCTGACTAGCAGCGTCTCGACTGTGGAGTGCAAGGGAGAATACGATCGGGTGTGCAGCCGAATCTCCACCACCTCAAGAGCCACGTGTCGTGAGGATATATCCATGTCTGGAGTGGTAATCGGGCTGCATACTCGGGAGACGATAAACGATGTTTCAATCCTGGAGCTGACGGGTTGGGGTAGTTATTAGGCGATGAGGCCTGTTCGGGTGCACCCTCTTGTACGATTTAGAAGCCAACCACGCCATCCCCGAGTTCCCGCGTGTTGCTGGGGTTAGCGATGCCATATGATGCGTCCTGCGTATGGTTACATTAGATGTACGGAGTATGTATGTGCGGATATATTTTGTCACTCACAGAGTCACAGAGGCTGGAGTTGGGCTCTTGTTGCTGTTGGTTGGAAGAAACGAACTCGCCTTGAAGATTTCTTTTTCTTTTTCTTTTTCTTTTTCCTTTTCTTTTTCTTTTTCCTTTTTTCCTTTTCTTTAATTCTGTAGTCATCCGTGTGCCTGAGGAGATCCATGCTCGCGAAAATGACAGATCCGTGCAGTCAGCAGTTGTTCCCCGTCTGGCTGCTCGAGTGGCTCTCCCCCACCTCCTGAACTCTAGGTGGTGTTGCTGCGAGTGACGTGATTAGTTAGACGGTCGCGTCCATCGAGATCAACCTACACAACTTAGTTTCGAGTGGCCAATAATGCCGTTGTTTGAATCCCAGCATCAAAAAGCTTTTTAAACCACGGGGCTTTGCTCCCCCGTTCTCCATCATTGACAATTTATCAATTATTGGCCTGTCTGTGCGTCGTGAGACGTCGACTCTAGAGCTTCGTTTCTTTTTGTTTTCGTTGAATCCACACAGTCAACAAGCTCACACATGGCTTCACAGCCTGTTGCAAACAGTGCTGGTGGCATCATTCAAGGTGACGGCTACATTGAGCCAGATACTGATGTATGTATGGACCGATCTGACCACGTCCTATTCCTCCTCCTCCTCCTCCTCCTCCCCCACCACCACCATTTACCCAACTTGCAAATGTCAATTATTAATGAAATGGGACGCTTGTAGAATCTTCCAATCGACGAGGGATACGAAGACGATGACAAGTAAGATCACACACCCTGAGAGCTTGGGAAACAGAAAACAGCGTGATGCTAACCAAGCGAGACTGACAGGTCCACCTTCACTGCCTCGATCACATCTAGCGTATTGGCATATCGTCAGGAGAATGGGAGGACGTATCACGCTTACAAGGAAGGGAGTATGCAATCGTCCTCGAGCCCTTCCTTTCTGCGTGATGAGAAGGTTGCTAAATGTTAATGACAATCCAAGGTTACCTATTGCCCAATGACGATGTGAGTGGCCTTGTATGGTTTGGGATACTGCTACGCTTGTGTTGACACTGTTCGTTCATAGCAAGAGAACGACCGGCTTGGTTAGTATATGGATAAGATTTATCCTAGTTTTGCGGACAACTACTGAACGTGACGGCAGATATGCAACATGCGGTCTTCTTACGGTCGATTAAAGGGAAGTTAGGCCTAGCGCCTATTTCTAAGAATGTGCAGAACGTTTTGGACGTTGGTACGTTTGGACAACCCGCAAGGATACGGACTCACGAATTCGCTCGTTAAACTGAAGCTAGGCACGGGAACGGGTATATGGGCATTAGATTTTGGTACGTCTGCCATCCAGCTGTTGAAACTCAGGGACATGGCTGGTTCTAACAATGTCATGCAGCTGATGAATTTCCGTCCGCCGAAGTCAGTTTCCTCTGAATCCCAACAGCTATCTCTGAACCTTGCTTACTTGTTTTTCCTACAAAATCTAGGTTATCGGCACTGATCTGTCGCCTATTCAGCCTTCACTGTAAGTCTGTTTGTGGCTTTGAGCTTCATTTCATACAGCTTTTAACTCCTGTGACTAGTGTGCCGCCAAACCTGAGCTTCTTGATTGACGACGCAGAAGCAGAGTGGCAGTTTCGTCAGAAATTTGACTACATTCATGGAAGGATGTTGACTGGGTCGCTAAATGATTGGGATTGGTTTTACAGTCAGAGTTACAAGTTGAGTTCCATTTCCTCGCCCATGCATTTGGGTACCAAATGAACCTCGTCGGTCTCTTGCACATATCCCGAAGCTGGATTTCAGTTGCAGCAAGTGTGCTGTTGTGGATAACTAAACGATGTATTTAGGAATCTCAAACCTGGCGGTTACATCGAAATTCAAGATACACAATTCCCATTCGACTGTGACGACGGCACCGTGAAGCCAGAGTGCGCCATGTCCCGATGGGCAGACCTTATTGTGAGAGCTTGCAAAGCTCTCGGCCGTCCTATCGACATTGCAAAGGATCACAAGCGCCGAATGGAAGACGCCGGCTTCGTTGATGTCGTCGAAGTGATCCACAAGTGGCCGCAAAATCACTGGCCAAAGGATAGAGAAATGAAGGAAATCGGGCGCTGGACTATGATGAATACACTCGAGGCTCTTCAGGCACTATCGATGGCTCCGCTGACCAGAGGTCTTGGCTGGTCACCGGAGGAAGTTGAAGCGCTCCTGGTTGAGGTGCGAAAGGATGTCAAGGATAAGAGCTTGCATGCTTATTGGCCAATGTGAGTATTTCTTGAAAACATCGTTCCCTGAACTTGAGTTGATAATATCGTATCCTCTGTGGACATTGGTTGATTTCAATTCTCTTAGCACTTTTGTGTACGGCCGCAAACCGGAAAAAGCAAAGGATTGAGTGGTGAAGATGCGTTTTTTGGTTATTCATTCTTTTGCCTTGACGAGGTTTTTAATGATTTACGCTTGATCGAAGACAAAAATTTTCTTTTTTCTTTCAATTTTTTAGTCGAATTGGTTTCTTTTAAAGATATCCAGTCTATTCTCTCGAAGTCGAATCCCCCGTTGAAACCATACAAAGAAAATGGCATATCATAGTCATTTTTCATTGTTATGCATAGGGGCGTTCTGAATTTTACAACATGTAGGTAGTAGCCTTCATTTATTGAACAGGAAGAAGCTATGTATGTGTTCATTTCACATAATCCCACCATGAATCATATGGTTTATTATAGGCCCTTCCAAACCCCACAACACCGAAGTAGTAGACATCCTCGCAGTTCATGGCAGCGACAAGTTTTACGCATCTTCGATCACCGAGGTCTGGAGACCCTTGGGATCCTTCACATTGACAGCCTGAACGAAAGAATATAGCTTCTCCTTGGCACCCTCCTCGTCGTTACGCTTGCGGCTAATGCGAACACGCAGTCTGAACGGAACGCCCTTGATACCGGCCTCCCAGACCTTCTTGTTCAGCTGGGGGTCTAAACGGACGTCTTTGGTACCCTGTGTAGAAAGGTTGCAAGTCGCGCAGGATTTTCCCCACCGGGGGGGAAAAAAAGGGCGATGAAATGGTTAGCTAGGTTTATCAAATTGTCTAGTAGATGGGGAAGAGGAAAGACCACTAAGTAAATGGCGTTTTTTTTCGCTTACCATTGCATTCTCGGCAAAGGCACGGATCTCCTTGATGGCTCTTGGTGCTCGCTTTTTGAAGGAGACGCCGTGGACCTATAACCAAGAAAAGAACGAGAGAAAGAAGAAGAAACGAATTAGTCTTCCGTCCGAATGCCCCAATTTTTTTTTTTTCGTGCAAAAGAGAAGAGATATTCTTGTTTCCGCGCAGATTCTGCGGAGGGCCTTGAGATGGACTTCATAAAACTAATTATTTTCTTGCTTCTTCCTTTTTTGTTGCCCCTTCCCCTCTCCGTTTTCTGTTATTCCGGAGATATTTGCCTAGTTATCCACGGCGAAACGTGTAGAACGGGGCGAATTCTTTTCCGGACCAGCAAATGCGGAGAAGGGGTGGATGAGGAATGGTAGTTTGTCTGAAGTTTTTCCTTCAAGTCGGATTTTCCGTCCATTTTTCGACCCCAGCAGCTGCGCGCGTTGCAAGTTGGTGACTCTTTCCGCCACCAAATTCCATTTTTTTTCTCTGCTCTTCTCTTCTCTTCTCTTCAGGTGGTAATGCAAGGTTTAACGTACTCTCTTGTGAAGGTGGATTGTGTACTCGCGAGTAACAACATCGGCGATGGCGGAACGGCCGCCCTTCTTTCCAGCTTTGGCGCTCGACATTGTCTGTAGAGAGAAAACGTTTCGTCAATTGAGACTCAAGTAGAACGAGAGGTGGCTATACTAACTGGCTGGTGCAGAGGTGTCCGATGATTCTCTCTGGTCGTACTCGGCTGTCGTTCGTCACAATTTCCTTTCGAGGCTTTTTTTGGTGGTTTTGATATTTGGAGAATTGTGGTGCGACTCGCTTACTGATGACTCATCAAGGGTCCGGCTTCAATTTACCTGATTGGCTGCCTTAAAGTTTGCTCTGTTTGCGTTGTTTGCATTTTGGGCAATGAACAAACACTTTACCCTTATAAGGCCTGATGTTTTGAGGACCAAGATGATGATTGATTGCAATTATTTACTCCTCCAAGAGTCAGCGTCGTATGTTGGATCTAAACTTCAGTTTGCTACAGAGGTTTTTCGCCAACATGAGAGATATGAGAGATGAGTTGCGCCCTTTTAGCAATGCAGCATTGAGCCAGGGTCAGCCTGTTCAACAGGCACATTGGCTATCTGAAGTCAAACAATTCTGCTGCCCATTTGACATTGAGGCCATCGAACCATAGCCCTCGCTAATCCTCCCTATGCGCCATGCAGGCTCATCATGATAGCAGCTCTACACCCCATACTACCCAGCAAACGAGAACCTTTGCGGACAATTCAATTGCTCCGTATAAGCACACCCTAATATACCGCTCAGCCGTGAAGCGTACGGCAGTGCCTTGATAGCAACAGGGGCGCTGGGATGCGAACAACAGTCACTGAGAAATTGCAAAAGAGACGAAGCAGTGCAGATGTTACTCAATGCGGGAACAAATGTGAATGCGAAACTAACATCTGAAACATATACCCAAGTGCATTAGCCGCTGTATTGGATAATGGAGGCTAGAATCTTGTACAAGCTCTGGGTTCTGTTCCTGGTGTCTTCCAGCCATGTACTTTTAAATAGAAGCATTCAGCAAGAAGATTTGAATGAAATCCAAAACCTCTTTTGGTATTTTTGATCACGATGCTGGGATAAAGATGATGAGATAACCACTGGCTTTTGCTCATCAGTTTCATTTCAACTATTTATATGACACTGTTATCTGAGCTTTGTCTAAAGGACTTACTCTACTGTTGATTATATGTAATTTCATTGGCTGTTGAATTGGGAGTAATTCACCATTACGAAGAACGTGATCTCATGGGATAATAAACATATCTAAGCAGTATATGCTGTTCACGGGAAAGAAATAGGGCCTAAAGCGACTACTCCTCAAACTTGACGTCTCCCTTGCTGATGTCTGGATAGACATCAAATCTCCTTTGACTGTAAATCGGAATAGACTTTCTTGTCTCCTCGATAACACCTTGGTCAAGATCTGCGTACACAATGTCTTCGGATTCGGCAGCCTCAGCCAGTATCTCTCCCCTTGGATTCGCGATCAAACTATGGCCCCAGGCATTGTAGGTCGCATTCATGTCTCGCGCCGGGCTACATAGCGCCGTATAAACCTCATTATCCACCGCTCTCGCGCGACCTAAGAGAGCCCAGTGCAATGGGCCAGTCGTCATATTGAATGCGCCGGGATACACCAGTAGAAAGCATCCCTTCCGGGCCGCAATCATCGCGGATTCCGGGAAACGAATATCATAACATATGGAGAGGCCGATTTTCCCGTAATCCGGTAGATCGACGAGGGTGATCTTGTTCCCTGCCGAAAGCACCTCGCTCTCTTTGAATCTGATCTTGCCTGGGATGTCAATATCGAAGAGGTGTGTTTTGCGATGTGTCGCAATAAGTGTTCCCGTGGGCGAAAAGACCAGGGAAGTGTTGTAGTATTTTTTGGTGTTAGGAACGAATTCGGGAATGCTTCCGCCTACTAGATAGGCTTTTGCTTCTGCTGCAATTGACGATAGAGCATGGAATGACGGTGACTGTTCGGTTGTGGGAGGGGAAGGAAGGAGGGTTTCGGCGTACTTGGAGAAGTACTGAGTACCGTAGGGGGAGTTAAAGCATTCTGGTAATACGATCAATGAGGCGCCCGCCCGTGCGGCTTCGAGGACTTTCGACCTGGCATGGGCTAGATTGAGTGCTTTGTCCGCACCTGGGGAGAACAGTTAATGATGCTTTTGATGCAGTGTCAAGTCTGTAGGTACATACTAATACATACCAGATGCCAGTTGCACCAAAGCGAGTTTGAGTGGTTTCTTCAGAATAGCAGCCATCATTACGGCAGATATCTCCCTACGATAGAGAATCAGCCAGATGTGCTTTTATATCTCATAGCTAAAAGCTGCTCCAGCTATATTTAGGGATTCGGCTTCGGCCTCGGCTCTGCACCAAACTCCAAAGCCGCTTAACGCCACATCTCATTGGATTAGCTCCAACACATCCTTATTATTATCTTCTTCTCACTCATTCTTCACGCTCTCAAAAGCTTCAAAGCTATGGACAACTGGCAGACTCCTCTGCATAAAATCAACTCTTCAATCCACCGGGCCATCCTGCCTCGTGCAGTGAAAGTTCTTCAACATTGCAGACCTCACCTTGCGCCGCGAGTCTTACTTCTGACGCCCAACCACATCGTCAAATATGGCTCTTCCGATAGTATCCTTTCCGAAGCACGAGCTATACAATTTGTTTCACAGAATACCACAGTCCCAGTACCGAAGATTCTTGCTGCTTTTCAGACTCGCTCGGGGAATTCATACTTCCTGATGGAGAAATGTCCCGGTGTGCCACTTTGCAATGTGCTTCCTGATCTATCTCCTGGGGAGAAAAGGAGTGTTCTCCTCCAACTGCGCAGATACATGGATGAGCTCCGTGCATTGAAACCTCCAAGGCCTGGCATGGTCGGTTCCACAGACTACAGCTCTTTAGACGATTGGCGGCTTCATGGCTCTGCTTGTGGACCTTTTGAGAGCGTGACAGACTTTCACAAGGCTATTAGAGGAGGCCTCGAGTTTCCTTCTGGGCATGAGGACTGTGACAACCTGATTACTGCCCAGGAAAGCCGGTCTTACAACATTAACTACACTCATGGTGACCTTGCCTTTCGGCATATTTACTACCTAGATGGAAG
Organism: Emydomyces testavorans; assembly: GCA_029449355.1. NCBI lineage: Eukaryota > Fungi > Ascomycota > Eurotiomycetes > Onygenales > Nannizziopsiaceae > Emydomyces > Emydomyces testavorans. The sequence continues at coordinate 2,043,916 of CP120630.1, read as the reverse complement.
AGTTACAGGTATTATCGACTGGGAATCGGCGGGTTGGTATCCTGATTACTGGGAATATGTCATGACGTGGGATTCCTTTTGGGATAATCCAGAATTAAAAAACGAAATTTCTGTATTTTTGGATCCCTTTCCAGAGGAGCAAAAGATGGAGGAAGCTCGACGAAGACTTTTCCGCGGGATGTGACACATTTGCAAGCAGAGATTTGTATTTAGCAGTCCAATGGCCATACAATTTTTCAATCAACGCTTTCATGCTTGGCCATGAGATGACAAGTCGGGATGATTAGATGAAGATATGAGCAGAGGAAGAACGAGCAGTTATCTACCGTGCACTGCACCATCAGAGGCATCTCGACATCTCCCAGTTGTGTTATTGGCCTTTAACTGCTCAAGTTCCTAGCAGTGCAAGTTCCAGTCCTTGTTTTTCCAAGATGACAATTCAGCTTGCTTTCATGGAAAATGGATTTACGCAAATACTTGGCTCAAAACAAGCCATTCAAATCACTTCGGCTCAAGTGGTTCTGTGAAATGACTCGCACCCTCGCTCATATACATGATCAATATGCCATTGTGGCAGATATCGCCAGTCACAATTTCTTCCTTGCTGCTGACCTCTCTGTCAAGTTCTGTGATTTTACTGACTCATCTGTTATGGATCTCCACGTTGATATGGAGACTGCCGGCGATGATGAATACTCAATCCAAACAGATGTCGGGCAGCTTGGGGCAGTGATATATGAAGTTGTGAGTGGGGAACGTTGCGAGTTTGATCTCTTCAAGGAACCCCCACCAGCAGCAATCCTAAGCAAAGCTGTGGCAAGCTTAGGAGGCTGTTCGATGGGGGCTCCAGCACCTGAGGCGTAGCCTCTAGAGGTCAAAATCACTTGGAGCATTAACGCTACCAGGAGCACCAAGGCTATCTATGATAGGCCCCAGAGTAACCTTGTGGGGTCCCCGACGCCTAGGCTTTTAGGCTCCATGGGCCCTGGGGTGCCCCGAAGCTGAGATTCAACCGCACTTCCATAACACAACACACTACTCCTAATTCAATTTAGCTCCTCAGAATTAACTAGTTATGTCATACTGTGTTCTCAGGACTCAGGAGGGTGTCCATTTGACCCGACCCACTGGTGAACGGGCAAACCGACTACTTTCGTTTTAAGGGCGGGTGATGAGTGTAGTTATGGGAGTCAAAAGCCCCTCCTTCGCGATCCTACTAGTTAATTCGATTTCTCAAGTCTGGATCTGCTTTGATAACGTACATATTAAGCTTTGAACATCCTCTTCCTTCACCTTTATCAAACTTTACGCTGCTTCGACAATAAATCCTATGAAGTTGTCTTTGATCTGCCTGGTCACCCTCAGATGCCGTCCCAACCTCACCACCGCCACCAAACATCCTGTGAGGGTCTCATCAGTTTTTCTGCAGCGGAACCCTTGACCGTAGGCCAACGGTCTCACGCTAAGATGAGGTTTGAGAAGATCATTGAATATTTCAGCAACAGCGTCAATTCCAGCGAAAAATACAAACCGGACTTACTTATTCGCTATACATATGAATTTGCGCTGTCTGAGCTGTCAAGAGATATGTTATTACGTTACTTCTTTACCTATATAAAGATAGATATCAACAGTACTGAAGCTATTGATTTTGACGAGAATTTGCTTGACAAGCTGAAGGACTTTGCGGACTTGCTTTTGAATAATTTCTTTGTGCCGTGTGAGTCGGCCCGGTCAATCCCTTGTTTCCGCCTTTGATAACTCAGCTGTGCTGACAATTTTGCAGTGAAACCAACGGGCGCAAAAAACCCACAACCATCCTCTGGGAATCTTTCAACAATCCGAAGCATACAAGGGCCACATGATTTTATAGGCACACCAGAACGAGTTGCAAACCTTTGCAGTCTATGCTTGGAACGTGACCACCATCGGTGTGTGCTTTCACAATCTTTTGACTATCGAGAGGCAGTGAGACGTATCTCAGAGGACCTAGAAGAAGCTCTAGATGATGAGGGGGTGCGGCTTAAAGGTCAATCCATTGTTACTCTACAAGTGGCCCACATCATTCCCCATTCCCTGATGCAATTAGACACGAGTTCCGGTTTGGTGAGTCATGATTTCAAATAGAATTTATATATTTGTTTTCTTAACTAAGTTCTTATCTTCTCTACACAGTCTGAAAGCAAGAAAACTGCAATTCAGATTCTGAATATGTTTGACTATGATGTTGGCCTCATCATTAATGGCCCTGACATCGACCGGCCACGTAATGCTATAAGTCTTACCCAAACAGCTCATGATGCATTCAGCAGTTTCGAGATCTTCCTGGAACCAGTTGATGGCCAAGAGCATACTTACCATATCAAAACTCTCAAACCATGCTTAGCACATGTATTTGGCCTTCCTTTGACGCGCAAACTCTTTCTTAGTGACAATCAGTCTATTGAGCCTCCTTCACCACGCCTCCTTGCTTTGCACCGGGCCATTGCTCATATCCTTCACTTATCTGGGGCTGGTGAATACATTGATAAAATTCTTCGAGATTTTGAAAACACGGAAATTCGAGATGATGGAACCACAGAACTGGGCCGTATGATACACTGGCGAATGGGCGGCGGGCTGGATGGTGCTGTTGTACACTAGGCTTTTGACGGATATTGACTTCCTCCAATTGCCCGAGGGAGAGATATTATGTGTCTCAAAAAAGCCATGTCATCAAATGCATAAAAGCCCACTTAACCCACAGCTTTATATTTCTTCCTGAGGATATCTCCAATACATTAGATAAAACTCATTTTATTTAAAGTAGGCAAATGTTCTTCGATGAGCTTTCTGACAGTGCTGGCGGTGCAGAGCTGAAAAGCAACTTTACGGCCTCACACTCAGCACATTAGTCTGTATATTGAGGCTCAAAGGCGAACCTAATCTCCTCTTCGTGCTTCGTTTGCTCTTCTGATGATATAAACATAGGAAGTGGTGTGATCAGTCACTCCACACCATAGCAATTGATCTTGACACTATAAAAAGAATAGTGACATTAGATGCCTGCATCCTGCAGCATTGCAACACAAAGAGCATAGTGTGCCTCGGTGGTCCGCGTAGAAGAGGATGCATGAAAGTTCTGGATAAGCAAAGACTGGAGTGCAACCATGGCTTTGGCCGTAATTGTTTCGGCTCTGCGACTGCTTAGGAGCGTCACTCATCTTGAAACTGCGCTGTTTTTGAAAATATCTCAGACACGATCTCTTTTCATTTTCGGATGCGGATATCTAGACAGAGATTGAATCGGTGAAATCGGATGGAATGCCCACTCGATAAATGTTCGATATATGTTAGTATGTATGGTTTGTTGCATCCATACCAATGCAGAAAGGCATTCGGTTAGGCGTCATTTACAGGTTACAGATAACCCGACCAAGTAAATAGAGTTGCCTGACCTCTTGGCAGGGATTCTTGGCGTTTTTTTGTCATCAGACCAGCCACCTTTGTAATTTACAGTATTGGTATTACCAGTGAAATTAATTAGTAATCAATTTAAAAGCAATTTTTAATTAATTCTGAATCAATTGAGAATTGATTTTCTCTACTTTTAGATACCATAATTCTATCATTTATTAGGGCAAATATTAGGGTGTTAGGGGGTTAGGGCATTAGGGATTAGGGAGTTAGGGTTAGAAAGGTTAGGGGTGGAGAAGAGATATGGAAAAAAACACATGGTATTGGTGTTACAAACTGAACTTGACAGGTCGGGTCTGATTACCCATGCTTAGTCAGCCGCCAAGAGGTCAGGTAACTCTATTGACTTGGTCGGGTTATCTGTGAACTCGCGTCATTTAGGATGAGACTCAACCTGACTGCCATAAATATTGATGGAACGTACGGAGTATGCAATTCCTCTTGGTACTGGAAGCAGGCTGAGGTCTTGAATTGGCTTAGGTAATACCATGGTTAGCCACATGCTGTCTGGATAATGATTCTGATTGGCCGATGCTCGCCTAACCGCATTGGGGTGACTGAGCCACAATGTAGGGCTGAGGCTTTTGCCGACTGAGCCACAGCACCGCCCCACCGCGGCTTGAAGCGGCAGTTCTTTGTTCCTTTTTTGGCTTCCAACTGGAATTTCTGCATCACAACATCAGAATGATTTCTTGTCGGTTAAAGGACCATCACTACTGCTCAGCCTGTTACGTTCATGACAGCACTATCGACCATCCTGTTTCATTCCAGCCACCATGTTCGAAGGCTTCTCCTTTCCGTCCCCGTCGTCCAGCGATAGCCTGCGATTGCTTGGAAGCGGTGATGATGAGCGTTTTCTCCGCTGTGAGAGCAATCTAGTCTCTCCCCTATCATCCCGTTGTCCATCCCCGCGACTGAGATCTAGAGACCACTCTTCGAGAATCAACAAAGGCTCTCGATCCCCTTTCCACCTCGGCCCAGCTCCTACCTCTATCCCTCCTTCCTATGTGGACCAACATCGGCTCTCAATCGGGACCCTGACGCGAAAACTGAATGCACAAACCCTGGAGCCCAGCGATCCGGGCAGCGATAGTGATGAAGGCCGTGGCTTTCCCATTACTCCTCGAAGTGCATATCTGGAACCCAATGGTTCGACACAGTGGATGGACCGGAAGCCCAGTATCGCCTTTATATCTCCTCAATATGGCGACAAGCACAACGGCTTCCCGCAATCCTATCTCGACGTTTCGCCGACGTCAACACCCCAGTCCTTCTCGGATCGTAGATATTCTCACCCAGCAAATTGCACCTCAGCCCCAAACACCTCCACATCACGGCATGGGAGCATCGAACCAAACCAGCACCGCCAATCTCTTAGTGCCCTCCGGTCACAGCGTGAGGAGCTATCCATTCTTCAATGCGCGACAATGTCGATAGCGGACACCATCCGTCTCGCCCAGCTACTCGATGAAGACGAACGCTTCCGCTACGGAGACGATTACGTCAATGACGGCCAACACCCAAGCTCTCTTCCTCCCTCCCTCACTCCACCGCGAAGACACCCACAAAAAAAGACAGAATCCATGAAGGGATCCAGAAGCTCAAAACTTTCAGCCACAGCTGCGAGCAGATGCAAGGTTGACAAGACGTATGTCTGCAGCGATCGGAGGAACGCGAGGCCTGGGCCAAATGGCCTTCGACGGAGAAGCCTTGTGCTAGCAGCTGTCTCTGCAGTGCTTGAAGCTGAGGCATCGACAAGGAATCGAGATTGTATGACTGACTCTAAAAGGTCAGATCAGCTGCATACACTGCAGACTGGATCTCATCGACTGTCTCCCCAACCTACCTTGTGATGAAAAAGAAATTTGATTGAAACTATACCCTCATTCACCTCTCTTTGCATATGGCCGATATTTCTTTTACAACATATCAATTTGCTGCTCTACTCTACTACTCTTTATATACCCTCGCTCAAAATGGTTGAGTGGAATCCTTTTGGATGTTTTGTTCTCTGGCGTTTTGGAGAGATAAAAATTTTCTGTTCTTGTACCGTGTGCTCCCTTTAGGCCTCTGGAACATACAATCTTGTCATTCCATACTAGCATTGTTTAATTGTTTGTCTTTCATTTAATTTGGATTTGGATCTCAGATGCCCTGCTTATAGATATGGTGAGGCAAAATAGATTGCTCACTTGGGATCTGTGGTACATCAGCATAGAATCTGGCAGATGAAAATCAGGTAATGCAGTATCAACTGCAATTTTCCTGCAGTTATTTTTTTTGGTGATTCATGTACTGCTTAATGGAAGGGTGCATGGGGCCCAAAGCTGTTCTTAGAATATGTACAATGGATATGAGAACAGTGTCAGCTGAAGACAATGGAACTTGTGAGATCAGAGCACTCCCGACACTTACATCAAATCTCATGAAAAGCAGCACATAATTCTCTCCTTCCTCCTCCCTTTCTTTCACACCCCCCCAACCCACAAGACTTTTCATGATTCCTTCATTAATCTCTGGAAGGGAGCATAGACTCTACCAAAGGGTGCCAACACATGCTGCCACCCAATAGAATGGCATCCACAAGGCAGAGAACAAGAATGAATGAAAGACCTTCACAATCAAGAAACATTATTAAGAACAGTGAAGATATCGCATGGTACCACAACATAACAAGAAAACCAGACACAATGGAGTTTTTCTCCACCTCTGATGGCAAAAAGACAGAAAAGACAGCTTCATCTAGAAAACAAAAAAACTAATTAGCACACCTCCTCACAAAAGTTAACAGGCTACCAGGGAAAAATATTCTTTTTTAACCAAAAAAAAAAAAAAAAAAAAAAAAAAAAAACTCAACCTCAAACTTACAATGCCAGAATCACAATCATGACAACCATCGCCATCACAAACAGAGCAGAAGCATACGCTACACTCAGTCGTCGAGCCAGAAGCTCCTCTTTCTCATGGAATTCGTCCACGCTACCATCCGATCTCCACTGGATCAGGACATCTGCCACGCCTCCGCCAAATCCAATCAACGCGAGAGCAATCCATCCCAAGGGCCCTGCTAACGAGCCCCACAGGATGAGCTGTCGCCCTAGGCGTCGCTGTTTAACCAGATTAATGCGTGTGGACCGCCTGCGTGTCGGATTGAGACGTGGAGGCTCAGAGAATGAATGGTGGTCAAAACTCATCTCTGGAGGAATCGCTGATTCCTCAGCAAAGCCAATTGGGGATAAGCGACCGCCGGTTGGGGGTTGTGCATGCGTAGCGTTAGGAGTACCATCCAACGGAGAGAGTCGCGCCTCCCGGGTTGTGCGGAGAAGTCTGGAGTGAGGACTTGGCTGGCAGAAATCTGCAAGGAGGGCAGGGTCCATTTGTTCCAAACGATCTCGGAGAATCTCGTCTGGCTTTAGGCGCTTTGTGCCTTGTCGAGTGCTGCTTTGACGCGTTACTGTTGGGGTCTGGGGATGAGTCGAGCGAGAGGCGAAAATGCTAGACCGAACGGTTCCTTGTCTTTGGAGGTGTCGCTCCAGAAGGCCTGTAGAAGCAGCACGGGGAGTTACATCCTCTGACGGAGACTCCTGGATCGTGTTCGAGATCAAATGATTCAAGGACTTTCTTTTGTATCCGTTTTTGAGGACGCGATCGCGGGCCGATCGAATCGAAAGGTACAGTGAGCCAGGGGCGTGTTTACCACCAACTGGTGCTGGAGGAAGAAGGCGATCAGTTGAAAGAGAACGCGAGGGCACGTTCGAGTTTTCTCTCGTGAGTTCAACATGATTCGGCAGCTGGCTGACCGGCTGATATGGACGAAAGCACGGATGGCAGTCCAGATTTAAAGACAAGGGATTCGTGCTGCTATTGTCGTCAGTTCCTGTAGCTGTAATATTTGTGTCAGGACAGGGGTGAAGTCTTGTGCCTTCAGAATTCCTGCTGAAATCCTGAGGAGCTGATGAACTCTGAGATGAATTTTGTGCTGGATCTTTTGCAATAATTTCAGAAAACCAATGCTGAAAAGACGTTCTTGTATTCTGCAAAATATTGATATTTGGTTGCAATTGTCCATAACCACGGCGGGAAGTGTGTTTGTTCGCTTTGCTGTCATAGGAGCTTGACTTACTATTGCCAACAGTGGGTGAGCAGCTGCTACTATGCGCTGGCTCATCGCCCTGGCCAGGTTGACCATGTAAGGAAGGGGGAGTAGAACGGAAGGGATTCGTGTGGGCATCACTAAGCGGAGTCGGGTGTTGATACCGATTCGGTAGAGGAGTTGGGGATCTGGAAGTCGAAGCAAGAAGAGCAGGTGCTGGCTTGCTGAATGCGTTGAGCCGGGCGCCTTCAGAGTGACGGTAGTAAGTGTTAGGAAGCAAGACATATTGGCCGGTACTGGGGTCTTTGTGAAAATAATGAGAGTAACGTCCTGCAAAAGCTGGAGTTTCAACAGTGTCAGTATTGGGAGAAGCGTTAGGAAGAAATACTCTAGATGATCTCAGTGGTCGTCTGCTCTGCATCTTTGGGTTCTCAAGGCTTCCAAAACTGGAATAATCAGCCAAGCTACCCTCGGTATCTGCCTGACGGACTAATCCACTTTTAAACTGCTGGCTACCAGCAACAGTTTCCCAGTCATGGTCTGCATCCTCCTCTTCTTCCACGCCTTCAACACCCAAAAGCTCAGCGTGTTTGTTTAGAGTTGCATGTGTATTTCCCCTACTTTCACTTCTCTTTGGCAGTGGAGGCGGTCTCAGGCCACCATGAAAATATGGATTCCCAGGCCTCTGTTCTGAAAATTGAGATGACGGGCCAGATGAAAGTCGGAGGGGTGAAGGGAAAATTCTGGACGATCCCGTGTGTTGGCTCAAATGCTGGGTAGACGAGCTTTGGCTACTTCCTGGCCCGACATCAATAACTTCCTCGTCATCGAGCTGGCTATCAGAGCCATAGGTTCTGGCCTGAGAAAGGCCCCGCTCGATTTCACGAGCAATAGAGGCAGACTGACGTGACAGAAGTTTCACAATTGACCGCTCATTCTCACGTTGTACTTCCTGGTCTGATTGAATCTGGGTAGGTGAACGAACAGAGTCAAGCGTAGAATTATCGTGCAGGACTTTTGCGCTGGAACGAGTACTTGATCTGAATGAAGAAAGACGAGAGGCTAGCCATTTCCGCGTTGGAATCGGCCGTGAAAAGTTTGGGCTTGATGCCCCTGTCTTTTGGCGGTATAGGTTCGGAGGTACTAATTCACGCGTGTCGAGGTGGGTGTTGTTGCTTGGCGTCAAGGAGTCAAGATGAGGAGAACCAACGACTTCTTCGGTTGCATAAGCGCGCTGATGCATTTGCGTTTTGGAATCAGATCCCCCATCCACGGTCTCAATACCGAATCCTTCATTCTCCGCTAAACATTGCTGAGTATCAACTTGCGACTCGCCACCGTCTTGAAGATCTGGCCGACAAGTGTTTCTTAGTCCCATGCTAAGCATACTACGCCGATTCTTCATAATATTATCAATCGTTTTTGGTTTGTCGATTCGGCCCCGAATGCCATTGAGGTTTGGTTGGCGTTTATCTAGGAAGCTACTGAGCACGGAACTGGCAGAATTGCGTGGTGAAATATGAGTTGAGATTGTCCGTTGGATCGGGTCGGTATGGGAAACAGGGCGGCGTTTGACAAGCCTAGTGCGTTTGCGTTGACGGTCACGGCGCCCTGTCGCGTTGAAAGACCACCTCGTTGATATGTGGCGAGCAAGGGCGCATCTATGGGACTCGAAATCAGCATTGGCTTGTGCGGCAGTCGCTCCGCTCCTTTGGCTAATTGCAAACAGAGGATCCTGGATTTTCAATGCATCGTTCGTCTCGTGCAATTGACTCTCCTCTCCATCCGGAATTAAGTCGGTCAGGGGATCGTGATTCACAGGCAGGCTCAGAGCCATAGAATGTTGCAATGGCGCAGCTCCCAGGCTCTGGGCCACCTCAGCCTCCTGTGCATGATTTTTCTCTTGAATGGGTGAACCATCTCTCTGTAGGTCTGGAGATGAAGTAGATATCCCGTTCCTGTCAGGGTTTAGACGTGATGTAATAGAGGAATGAGCCGTTTCAAGATCATCAAAGAGAGCTCGGGATGGAGTCCGATATCTCTCTCCATCTGCCGAGTGCGAACGGACGCGAGACTGAGCCCAGGGTTGATGAGAGAAGGCCATGCTTTCACATCCAATCAACTCGGGCTGAATGTTTGCAAGAGAGGAGCAAGAATGCGAATATTGCCGTCTCTGAGGACTCAGTATCTCAAATGAGACCCCCCGATGATGGAGGGTTCTCTTCAAGCGCGTCGAAGATGGTGCAATTTCAGACGCAGGTTTATTATGGGAGAAAAGTTTAGCTGGTATCTGCCGTATGTGTTTGCAAAACACGCTCTGACGCGACTTGTTAACCTACATCAAAATAAAGGGAAGTATCGCAAAGGGAAGGGAAATACTCACTCACCAGCCTGCTTGTGTGTGAATCTCGACGCGTCGCAATCAGATCAGAACCAGGCCCTGGATGCCGTTGCTCAGGGAATGTATTTACACCAGGTATCGACTTTGTAGCCGTTGGGGTAACAGGAGTGGCTAGAAATTCAGGGAAACGGTTGTCAGCCCAGGTTGATTGCTGAGGTTCTCTAGCTGGCTGGGCTTGGGGTATCGATAAGCTGGAATATTCAGAAGACACTGAAGGCGAGGGAGGAGTAAGAGGGGGTGACGGTAGAGTTCGCGGTGCACAGTTGGTGTTGAGGTTAAGCGCTTTCGGCTTCCGTTTCAAGCTTCTTGCTGGCAGTGAAGCCGTCGTCAAATCCGGACGTGAGCGTGATAAGGATCTACGATATTGTTGAAGAGAGAGATTCCCAGACGCTGTTGTTCCAGGCTCGACAAACTGCAGAGAAACGAATACTGTAGGGTTGGGGCTTAGTGGTGGTGAATGGACAGAAGGTGTTGTAGTTGTAGAGACCGCGCGAGGTCGAAGGGGTGGAGGAACGAGATTGTCAGTTGCAGGACTGAAGCTTGCATTCAAGTCAACACCTGGAGAAGCAGATATCTCTTCTCTCTCCCCAACGCACCAGTTCCAGTCCTCCAGATAGATACCCATCCTCTTCCTCTCCGATTCTGCGCTCAACATCATCTTCCAATTGCGACAAATATTCAAGCCGTACACTGATAGCCTCTACTAACACCGGGTCTGGTCCTTAGGTCCTTTTATATTCTATCCTCTGATATCAAATCAAACGGGATTGCTTTCCACAACTTCCCTATTTATGTTGGCTTCAATGTAACCGCACTCTAAAGATCCCCCGTAACATGCAACCCAGAAATCCACGAACACCATCCGCAGGATCGTTCGTCAACAGAAAAGGCTTAAAAAGGATTCAACGAATGAAAGAGGCAATTCGCCCCGAACCAAAAACGCCTTCAGAGCGCTAAGCATAGGGTATAGTAGCTGACAACGATCGTATTTTGGCTTCCACGCACACTCCGGAAGCGAAAAAGCCAACAAAGGAAGACAATTGAGGCGGCGAGACGAAAACTTTCTAGCAGTAGCCAGCCACTGCTAGTTAGCTTTATCACCTCTTGATGGGGGACTGTGGGGTATAGTCAAGAGGGAGAGGATGATTTCGTGGAAATGATGATTTCATCATTTCTTTAAAGCAACATTATATAGTATCAGATGTCAGTTTGTTGTTCACATGGAAAAGACATGAAAAGAAATACAAATAAAAAAATAAATAAAATAAAATAACTAACTGTAATCGCTCGCGATCCACCAATACGATGGAGGGCAGCTCAACGTCCCTCGATTCATATTTAGCAGCGCAGGAGTGCACACCATCATCGAATCAAAAGGGCAGTGGAGATTACCATGTTGACCACTCCCAAGCTCCAGCTCCAAGCATCTATGTAGTTTAGTAGTTATTATTTTTTTCGCGAAAGGGCGTGGTGGGTGTCTGGAAGAAAAATTTTCGTGTCATACCGCCAGGCACCTCGCGTCATGACTGGCGGACAGACGAAATCAAGGTTATTTCGCCCGTAGTCTTCGTCGTCACAAGATGAAAGAGGTGAAGAAGGAAAAGACTGCAAGCAAGCTGGTTGATCCGTGGTGGATGTGTGGTTGTTTTGGAGGGAGAGATCCAGCGCACTCCTCCAATGGCAATTCGCAGCGACTACCCTCCACCAACCAACCCTGGCACCCAAGTTCCAAACCGCTGCAGCCAGTGACCGTCCAGAGGTCGCTAATCCGCCCTTTCGGCTGAAGAGAAGCGCAGTGTGAAACCCGGGTCTGAGCGAGCCTGGTGGTGGTTTGGCAAATATCACCGTGGGATTCCCTGATCCAATAAAGGCTCATTCCTGCAAGGAACCCGCGCGGTGGAGAGTCCTGTCCGGCCTGACACTGATACTACCGTGAGGTCGAAAAAGAGGTTCCTTCGCTACGGGTCTGGGCCAAAGTATCCAGCTTCAGTGTTCAGCGACTCCATTGGCCTTCAGAATCCCCCCATTTGCGGCTCTTTTAAAATAGGATAAATACCCTGTCGTAGCACCACTTTGGGCAGCGAAGCGGGTTTGATGCCTCCTAGGTGCCGAACAAGCCGTTGTGCATGGAAGGGTACCCTGTCGATGTTTTGAAGGGTTGCTCTGCATAGTGGCTTGAGGAAGTCAACTCACTGGGTCTATAGCTAGGGGTTCTACATACTAATACAGAGAAGATGCCTGGAGGACTGAAGAAACCGCACAGCCACAATCTCTGATGGCAGCATTTCTAACTGAGACAACATGTGATTGTTGAGCAGAACAGTCTCATATGATAATCTGCAGCATGTGAGATTTGCAAGGACACCATCTGGTAATAAATCACAGATCTGCTGTGAAGAGGGAGGCTGAGCATTCTGCAGCACCCCAGTTGAATCCATCATCTTGCGTTGTGAAAGCCTTGGGAGCAAGGGAGTGTCTATATACAAAATCACAAGAAGCCTTGACAATACAATGTAATCAAGTTCCCTACTTCCATGTAGACAATACTTCTACCCTCAAGAGTCATACAAACTACTCTGAATATTGCAAATGATATCAAGTCAACCCTGCAATTGCTCCTGATGTTTCAAAACAACAGAGCCCACCATCCGACGGAAGCTATGCAACCAAGCAGTCAAGCTGAGAAGCAGTCAGTCGACCAACCACATACACCAGAGCAAGTCTTTTAGATCGACTGCTGAGAGCATCATCTGGTGGGTGAAAAGCTTGTGAAAGACAATGGAACCTGACGAGGATAATGTGTGGGCCTTTCCTGAGAGTTGCTTTCAACAGGCAGTCAAGTACAAGGTCTATTGAAGCCTTCACCATCCAGACCAGAAACATTTCTTCAAAAGAGAGACAGACAAGTCAGCTCAGCCATACATTGTATGTATACCTTCAAAACTAGCCGTCCTTTTTGAACCCTTGTCTCCTTGGAACCTGTCAAAATTCACACAAGTTGAAGTCACTCTCAGGGATACTGACGCTTATCAAAATTGCATCACAGAATCAATCCTCTGTTGGCATTGGGCATCATGAGCAACTAGAACATGAATAGTGATAATGCAATGATAGGTACTATGTGGTTTTCCATTCTCGCACCAGAAGTTCACAGCTGAATCTGTCTCCTGACAATGTTTGTATGCATTGATCATGGACCTCCAACAGCATACATAGATGCATCCTTTCAAAACAGAATTATTCTGTACTTGCAATCGAATCAATATCTGTCACCAGCTTACTCTGACTCTGTGCTCATTCTTTAGCAGCACCAAACATTTGCCATTTGTTCTCATCTTGGAGAAGCCTTTTGATTCTTCTATGAAGATTAACCAAAGGTAAGCTATCAAACAAACCCAAATCTCTTTCAAAACTCACAGGACAAACACAGAGACACGAAAAGAGAAGTGCTCAATAGCTAGATGACTGGCACTTACATTCGCCAACACCATGACATGGTCCATTTGGTTTGCATGCAGATGACGCAGTGTCAGGAGACTCTGGTGGCTTCGCATTTGTTGGAGATTGAATATCTCAAGAGAATTTACCACAGCCATGCTAATTTCACCATTCTTATTGATATAATGGCTATTATATTGACCTGAGTGACCTTGGTTAAGAAGCTGTGTATATTATGCTGCGACATCTCAACAGGAGAAAACTCACATGCATTCAACACCTTTATCATGGCGGCGTTGCAATTTGACTCAGCACAGCACCCCTTTCCTGGTTTATCGTAGCGTAATTTAAAGTTCGCGTCGTTCTCGATAAATGAGTCGGCCTGGTTCTTTCTGAAGTCGTGTTTGCAGAAATTCGTTAAAGCCTTTTAGCCAACTCAAAATCAATGCCTTTATTTGCAGGCTCTCCCCCTTTCGCGCTCGCATCATCTACGTCGGACCTAAGTTCAGCGGGCGCGTATGGCCAGACCTCCCGAATCTGGTCAACAATAGCTCTGTAGCCCTCCGGTTTTGGGTGGAAGAGTCTTCCATCATTGGGACCAAACGGATCACGTCCTCCAGTAGTCTGAATTTCCCCAGACACCGGTTTTAGCGCTGGATACTTTGCGTGGGCAACGGCAATGGCACAGAGGGCTTGGGCTCCCCAGTCGCCGGTGGCTGCCTCCGAATCCGTCTCGCAGGTTTTCGGGTTAATGGAGCCGATGTCTGTTCTGCGGAAGGCTGCATCGTAAAACCAAGTATCTTTGTCTGCCAATCCCTTACCTGGCTGACAAAACCGGTGTGAGTCAAATTTGGGTGCCCAGTTAACCCATATAACTCTTTCGTCCTTCTTTTCCGCAATGATCTGACCGATCATTTCATTAAGCGTTCCGCATATATCATTTAGATCTCGACGTAGTTTGACTGTCAATCTTGGTTGGTATCCCGCCCAATAGCCAAGACTCTTGCCACTGCATTCATCAGTAAGTTTGTCGTCGAAAAATTTGCTGTATCCCGTCACAAAAATCCTAAACGATTTCTCAGAGTTCTTTGTCAAGATTGCATCCAAAACCTTGTTGTAGGTAACTCGGAACTCTTTGCTCATCATCTTTTCTCGCGCACTTTTCTTGATGTTCTCGCAGCTCGGCGAAGCGGGCCCATAGAACTTGTATATACAGCCGTTGAGAATATCGAAAAACCCAGCATCATTACCACCGATGGAGAGTGTCACAAAGTCAGCGCCTTTGATAGCATCAATTTGATCCCAGATTATCTTTTTCTTACCCCCACCACTAGACGCAGAGCTGCCCCAATCATCCCTCATGACGGTCCCTGTGCACGCAAGAAATTGCATGCTATGGCCATATCCCTTGAGCATATCCGTATTGTTCAGCTGGGCAGGATAACTTTCACTATACTGCCAACATTTGGAATCGAGTTGACTTCCCGCGCCAACTCCAGCCGCATAAGAGTCGCCCAACGAGGCAAAATTCTTAACGCTAACCATGACTTTGTCCGAGACTGGCAATTTCTCGGCGGCTGTAATGCTTTTATTATGAAGGTTCCGAGCGTTCAAAGGGAGGGAATTCTGACTCGCAAGTGCCGCCACTGTACTAATAATCAAAGCAAATAACACGCGTGGTACACTGCAAGCGCCACGTGGAATTGGCATGTTTTCGAGTACCTTTGAGCCAAGTGACAAAGTTAGAAGAATAAATCAAAGCAAACATAACACAGACTTTATTTTGCTCTTCGAACGTTCAAGAAATGCTGCAGAAGCGATCTACTACTTACAGATTCTCTCATCTTGATGGGTTGTCTAGAGGGCTGTTCTGTTCACCGGGCCATAGCCAGGGCTCATCACAGAGATATAGAGGCCTTTTGTTAGCTAAAGGACAACTCCAAAGAGCTGCAAGAAAAGGTAGCAACCTCGACTGGAATACCACAGAGATCCTTCTTAGTTTGACGATTCTCGAGGTCGTTCTGTCCCTGAGCGACTGCAATTGGTGCGGCAAGGAAGTCACCTACCTGGCAGGCTAAAAGAATCCATTCTGAGAGACTTTTACAGCCGTTCCTGAAACGGGCTTGATATCAAAACCTCGTAAATCACTCTAAATCAAGGGCATAAGAAGAAGCGATTAACGACCATCGGCTGAAGGAATTTGTGTATCAAATTTGATGCACAGCATGTGAAATGCAGACCATTCTTTGACAGAGATATCTCATGTCTAAGATATCCCCAGCTTGTGGCTAGATCATTAACGATATTCAGCATACAAAAAGTAAGGTAGAAAGGTGAGAATAGCAGGGCATAGATGACTATGCAATCTCTTCAACCACAACGATGCTGATAGATTGCTGATAGATCTAAATAAAAGGTCATTTCATCTGAAGGACCAGCACTATGCTTGTCGATACAGGCACAGTGATTCATAGTATCCACTGACTTGACCAATATGTACCTAGTAGATAATGCCATTATTATGTACTATGCAAGGCTCCTGGCAGACTGCTTATATCACACGCTATCTGAAGCACAGATAGGTTTAATAATCACATATATGACCATCAATAAATTCTTTCAAAATTCCAAAAGCACCTCCATCAGTAGTTAATCTGAAAAATCTCACTGTGTTTGGTAGAAGATGTTGATGAAAGTATGTGGTTGGATTTAAGCTACTTAACATGTAGTTAGCTAGTGGATTCAAATCTGACTAAGCAACATTTTATACTAACTAAACCCGTGATGAGGCTGAAAGAGGTCGTGGACAACCTCACTACATTCCTCTTTCACTGCTTCAAGAGATCATCAGCATAGCACTGAGGACTCTCATCATGGATCTGGCTCAAGCTCTAAAGGCTTCTAGTTAGGAGGATTGTCCAAATATTCTAGCTAGGTCGTCGGTGAAAAGGGCCCTGAGTTGCCTTGCTATGCCATGAGCACTCCAGAACAACACCACTGGTGGAATCATCAAGGGACGTGTGAAGAAGCCAACTTCGAAGGCGTTCATAATCGCTTCGGGCTCGTTACCGCACTCATTTTGCTGACACGATTTCGAGAATCTGGCCCTTCACACATTTTCTCGGAAAATAATTTTGAATACGCGTTCCGAAATGATGCTTGTTCGTTGGTGCTTATCGGTTTTGTTGATATTCTCCGCGTCAAGGCTTCCAAGATCTAATTGTAGCAAAGACCAGAGCATGATGCTGTATGATACCAAGCACTGAAGATGGATCCAGGGACCATTGGTATATATCCCCTTCAACACAGATACGCTTCAGGATAGCCAAAGTTAAGACACTGACTGTGCTCTGAGTTCCACTCAATTGTCAACCTGAACCATCTCTCAAATATTGGTAGAACAAACCTCTTATTCAGGTCATTAGTATGTACCTAGTATCCCACGGCACTAGCTATAACCGGGCCTAACCTGACCCGTTGATAACTCCGAAATAACAGCGCTTCCAGTCACTATATCAAATGGGTGATATCAGGTAGTAGAGCTGCTTGGGGGAACCAAGTCTTACTATCACCAGTCATTCCATCTCGAGGATTTGCACAGTATCGAGATGTCTCGGCCTGATGAGCTTGCAATCGATCCCTTCAAGTCCCAAGAAACAACCGCCAGTGCCACTTCTGTGCTTTTCATAGTGCTTAATTTGCAAGTAATCCCTTCTCTTCAGCATATATTCCTTCAAGTTTAGATCGCCCAGCTAACAATTTAACAGATTTCTCCTTCTTCTACTCTCCATCTCATACATCCCGCAATTTTGTCGTCTCAGGACCCGACAGAGCACAGATGGAATCTCGCTCTATTTCATCCTGCTACGAGCCATATACACCAGTGCCAATCTTTCCAGTCTCTTGGTCTTACCTGAGGGATTTTGGAGAGTGGTTTTTTGCTTCACTAAGCGGTTTACAGTGGGAAAGTGTGCTTCTGAGACCATGACGGTCTGGCAGGTTGTGCTAGACTGGCTGTTATCCCAGATTCTGTAAGGCGGCCCGGTCGGCGGGGTCTTCAAGAAAGGAAAACCAGTATCAGTAACAAGAATTGTTTTTAGGCTTCTTCTTTACCTGCATTATTATAATTCCAACCCCCGAGCCTCTGCTCAAAACACTGTTGATGCTTTTAACCATCCTCCCGATGAGGGCCACGGCGAAACCTCGCATACATTACAGTATAATCCACGAGACCACGACAAGCACCCGGTAGCCGGAGTGGCTATTATTGCCATCATCATCGTTTACCTCCTAGTTCTCGGCCCCTCTTTGGCCTTGCTCAGTCCCCCTGTTCCAGACGCAGGCTACTATATCATCCTGCAGATCTGGTCTTGGGCCACCATCGCGATCGCTTTGGTGTTGGCAATAGCCTATTATGTGCCACAGATAGTCCATACGTACAGACTCAAACGAACTGGGAGCCTGAGTCTGATTTCCCTGACGATTCAGGTCCCTACATATTTCCTCATGGCCCTGTCTATGGGTCTTCAATATGGATCCGTTTACGAAACTTTCTTCGAGAATTATTTCAGGGTGTACAGTGTTTGGTGCAATCATTTGATATCTGGTCTTGCAGAAAGCGGGCTGCTGGGTCTATGCGCCTATTTAGCGTATAAAAAGTCAAGGAGAAATGAAGAGATTAAGCGTCAAGTCGAGGAAGCAGAAAGGCATGGCAGCGCTGCGGATGAACACACTCCGCTTTTAATTGATGGGCTGGGTAAAGGTGATACTGCTGATTAGTCGCTATTTGATGATGTTTTGCCCCCATGGCACGCCTACTCCTCCTTTAAGTTTCTTTATCTAAGGGTCTGTCAGCAGATGAAAGCATTAGAATCTGTATTCTAGTTTCTTATAGCGGCATAGAATGGTTCTTCGTATAGATCCAAGCCTGGCTGAATTCAGTCCCAGTATTAGAATAAAATCAGTCTAGTTTTCAGCTATATGCTTATCTGACATTCTATTTTCCTTCGTTTAGCCAATCTCAATGATAATCGTGATTTCCACTTACTGGTGTCAGAATCGGGTTCAAACAGATAGGAAAGAAAAATGAAACGCAAGAACGCACAATATCAACAATTGAAAGTATATCCCGAAGAAGCATCAACATGTAAAGTAGTGAAAAGAAAGCAAAGATATTTTAACTCCAACTTCAGATGTGCTCCAAGGTATGGATCCATGGTCCTGACGCCATCCGTGTAATAGGTATGCTTATGCTCCATGCATATGCGTTGTAATCTCCCATATCTGCATGCCAGAAAACACCAAGAATAAATAAAATAAATAAAAATAAGATAATAAAGAAGGAGAGGGAGGGAGGGACGAAAATAGTTGCTCTCTCCAAAGGAATATTGTATAAGATATTGTTCTCGTACGCCTGTCCAATATGTGAATGAAATAAACTGCATTCCGGTCGTGAGAATTACACTTTGTGCTTTTTGTATTTCTGAATTGAAAGTCAGTCAGTCATTCAAAGGTCTAGCCAGGAAGATGGAAAAGAAAGAGACGAAAAAGAGACTTGACAATCACATACATCGTCAATTTTACGCCGGTGCTCAGGATCCAATGCATTAGATACCCCAAGCAATGTCTGAGAAACCGCCTTCGAGGCAGCGATAGCCGGGCGTAATATCACGGTTGGTGTTCGGCCCAACACTCGCTTGGCCGCTTCAGTCGCGCTCCCACTCTCCAGGATTTCCCCCGGTACGGCAACAATAACGTCTCGAGTCAAAAGCAGGTCCCGTTCAAGACTAGAATATGCTCCACGCAACCCCTGAGCCACGCCAAGTGGTTGATCCGCATACAGTGAAATCCGTGGTCTTTCGCTGTCATCTATCGAATGATCATCCCACCGACCATCGGAAGTGGACGGCCGAGACGGAGAACCTCTAGGCGAATTGAGGAAATCTTCTGCACTTTGGAGAGCTGTCTGAGTGCCGATTGCCAATTTCGCTCCTAACCTCAATAACTCATTTGTGGTAGTCTTCGCGAACTGAACTGCACCCTTTTGAATGCTGCGCACTATCCGTCCATCCTTTCGGTATTCACGCATTGGAACAAGGACAAGATCTTTAACGCCACCGCCAATATTGACAAGCGATCTAACTGGGGCTATACCAGCAAGGACCGTTGGTAACTGGTTGGTTTTTATGTCTGGCATCCAAATATCATTAAGTGTTTTGCCAAGTCTGTCAAATCCGGAAACGCCGTATATGATAACGTGTCGAAGAACCATGTCTGCTTCATCAAGGACAAAGAAATTCATGAATTCCGTGGTCCGACCCGATCTCAGTCCCGCATAATCGACTCGTTTGGGTTTGAAATCCAGTCGTACACGGACAGCGTTCACTTCAACCCGCTGAAGAAATGGTACATCCTCTGGTGATGGCTCACCAGTAGTTGAATCATCTTTAAACTCGAAAAAGCGGCTTAAGAAGTCTAATGCATCTTGATCGACATGCAACCGTAATGGAAGAACAGTTGCCTATAAGGAGATTAGCATGGTACACCACGAGCGCTTAACTCTGATCTAACGGAAGAGATGAATTTCGGATATTACCTTTAAGACCATTTCTGATGCTGCAAGGTCTGGCACTGGTTTCACATTCAAGATCTCCAAGTGAACCATACTGGTACCGATTTCCCGTTCACCTGCATCATGCATGTAGGTCGCAAATTTCTTCCATGTAGATGTTGGCACATGATCGAATATTTCTAGATCCTCAACTCGCACGTCCAGAGAGCTTTGGGTCTCTTCAGGGCCTGGTGGATAGACTATTAAATCCGCCGAAATGCCTTTTAATTCAAACGTCATCTTATGGTGTTTGCTTCGAGCCAAGCGCAACTTTTCCCGTTTCGTTCCAGACGTCTGGTATTGCAATCCGGTGACAGTAGTGCTAGTCGCGAAACTCATAGTTTCGCTGGCAAGATCGTCAATGTTGCGGTTGATGTCATGGGAAAGCTCGCGAGGATCCCGATTAGCAGGGATACCAATGTAAACTGAATTGAACAAAAAGTCGCCGATTACAGACTCTTCATCTTCAGCAATTTCAGCAGACAATCGATTTCCGGGTCTTCTCGCAAGCTTCTCTGCTTTCGCTTGGACATCTTTAACAGCTTTCGATATGGTTTCCCTTGTACGCTGCCAATCATAGCCGTCGTACAAATTCCATATGACATGAACATCTCGAACTCTTACCCGAAGCGGACTATCGCGGACTTTGACTTCAGTAGCAAGGCTGTACGTGTTGCGAGATGAATCCCACTTGTGAGCTGTGTCCTCAACCGCCGCTTGCTTCGCAAAATGGTTCTCCTGAAAATCTAGCTCCTGGACACTAGAAGAAACGCGAGCTTCAGAATGGAAGCTGTTAAGTATACGGCTAGCGCCTCCACTGTCGCACTCTTCATCACTGGACCCCGTGACGGTACGAGTATCATCCTGCGATTCAAAATCTGCATGGGAAGGATAGAAGACGCTGACATATTCGATTTCTTCGGCCCCATCGCCGTCGTATGCTCCATCTTCATCTTGGGCAGCATCAAATCCAGAAGCCTTATCCGTAGCAAAAGCATTTCCGGACAGGGAATTTAACATATCCTCAATCGGTATGACTTCTGTACGATATTTTCGCTCAGTTCTAGGAGGTGATATGGGAGCCAGTCCGCTTATAATAGATATCAGTGTTTGGGTTGAATCGGCACAGGTTTCCAGAACCAGCAGATCATCTCTTATCTCAACGTCCAACGATTTTTCGCCTTCAGCATGTAATTGCATGACCTTAAGGAGGACAGATGCAGACGAAATGTCACAGACAGGAACAAACCCCATATTCTGTAGATGTTGAACCTGTCCGCTTCGAGCTCCGCTTGATCTCCGACTGCGATAGTTTTCTGCCGCTCCAAGATTCTCGACATCATCAATGATCATGATGGACGCTTTGCGAACGTCGAGAGAAGCTTCGGAAGGCTTACTTGTCTGAATCATGCCACTGAAATTTGCACGACTGAAGATAACGAGGGCCTTGGCTGGTGGTTTTCGAGGATTGAGTCCAATTATGCAATCCTTCAAACCTACAGATACTCTAGACGGTATAGTTGACCCCTCGTGGCATTCTGAGCCAACTGAGCCTCGTTCAGAGAGGTGAGATTGAAGACCCGGGTGCGTTTTGATATCGGCTAAATTCACGACGGATTGAGCCATGTTGGTAGCAACATCTTCAGCAGTCATTTTATTGCTCAAGCCAAGAAACGCTGTAACTGATGGAACTGTATATTCCACTCTCAAATTGTATAGTTTGATTTTGACAGTTGGCTCCATTTCATCAGCAATGAACCGAACCATAACCATTGGCAAGGCATCTTGAGTTCGCGTTGCTTCGGAGTCTTCGACTATGGCTTCTGCTACCAATTCCTCGCTGCCATTGCGGATTATGGTGATTGTCGAAATTCGAACAGCAGTAAGAGACGGAAAAGTGACGTATCCAGCCTCGATATTATGAGAGATTATACTTATGTCGCCAACTTCACGATTCACATGGACATGGCCTTCAAATTCTCGAACAAGCGCCAGAATAAGGATGCCAGGTCGATCATCTTGAGGCAGATACTCAGCAACTCTTGCGAGTTTTGCCAATTCTGACCCAAGGTGGGACAATGGCTGTAAGGCTCCAGGGTTAGGTACCGTAAGGTGCGCATGACCGACAGTTAAACGAAGGACAGCACCCTGCCTACGTTGCCGAAATAGCGTATCAAGCATTATATCATCATCTTCATCATACTTGTCTTTGGAGGGTGTCAAAAGTGCTAGTAACCTGTCTAGATCCACCTCCTTGGGCCCGTATAAGTACTCAAATCTTAAGTTCTTAATGTCGAAGAAAGCAGGAGAATCGGAGTGTTTCTTTCGCAAGTGAGGTCCGCTAAGGTTCGCCTTATCTATTTGAAGTCCGATACCCTCAAACCTGCTCACCAGTTTCGCTGCAGTGGTCTCAAGCTGAACCATACAGTGTTCTCCTATGACCTGTACTATAATCCCACCTATCCTACAATTCGCTTTCAGAGGAATATTATCAGGTTTCAAGGGGCTCGCAGGCGGCACTGGATCTGCAAAATGCACACCTCGAGGTCGTGGGGTAGGGCGTGCTTGTCCACCTTTAACGGTGGATGCAGATGCAATAGAGCTCCCTAACTCAAGTACAGTACTCAGACCTCCAAACCAACGGAGTGTCTCGTCGAGTTGTTGCAACTTCAAAGAAATGCAAATTGGAAGGGTTGATAAATTAACTGTGCTAGATTCAGAAGACCTGATCACTCGTAATAGAAGATCGCCCTGTCCGGGAGACGTCACGTCTCTCGTAGACTCGCGCATTTTAAGACTTTCATCGAAAGAAATGATGTCATGTGACATATGTCCGAGGATAGCTTTAATTATATTAAGCCGTAGTTTCGTCGTGTTTCCAATAGCTGCAAAATCAACGTCTATCCTTGACGAGGTAAGCCGCAAAATGGTATCTTCGATCGTGGTGCCGCTTGCCAACGGGGATAACGATGATCCTGGAGAAAGTGGGTACGGATGCGCTGCGACGCTTTCCAGAAAGCTGAGAGAACTGGAGGTGAGATTAAGACAAACGAACAAAGACGATGGTGATTCGCTCGCTGCCTCTGATTTCCTGGTTTTCTCTTCTGCTGTATTGCTGCTCCACATGTCGGTGATCTTTTGACCCATTTTTATCAAGAGCCATGCTGAAGCTATATCCAACTTCGCCGACAGCGACATCACATCTATTCTAATAGCTTGTTGTGTTTGGGAATCGCTTAGGCCAAAGAAGTCATCATTTTTATGAGTCACCGGTTTTGGACGCGAAAAGCCTGAATGACGCGATGCCGCCATTGAATTTACTGAGCCTCGTCTAAAGGTGCTTTGAGCAAGCCGACCTTTGGGGTTCAAAGGCGGGTCAAAAGCGACGGAGTCTGCTAAGCTGAACGTTGATTCTGCCATGTGCTCAACAGGTTTGCTATCGACGTTGGAAGTCGGAACTTCTGGAGTATATTCATCATCAAAAGATGGTATCCATAAATTCACTTTATCGATGACAAGGAGTTCTTTAACGACACCGGAAATATTTCGTGAAGACGGCGCGACGTTTTGGTCTTGCTTATCTTCGCTTGGTTGGTATTCGGAGATGATTTGTGAACTTTGCAGGTCTTGTGAAGAGTTTTCGGCCTGGCGATCAGATTTGTCAGGATGAAGCCCAGACCCTTCTTGGTTATCCGCTGGCTGGCGCAGCTCAGACGAAGCCACTTTTTTTGGAATTCGTGCAGGTCTAGGAGGAGCCCAAGCTCCAGGCATATCGGGACCAGAACCTGTGCCTGTAGACACTTGGGACATAGCACTCATGTACATACTTTGCGCCTCTTCATGAGTAAAAATTCTCGAGACGGTTAAATCTTCAACTCGAGAAGCTGCAAGGCCCGGCTCGAAGAATGATTCGGAGGCTTGTAGTCCAACTTTCTGATTCGGAGCTTGAGTATAGGATCCTGCCGTATCGGTAGCAGTATCGAATTCTAATAGAGTGGCCGCTTTTCCATCTCTAGACGCATCCGCAACAGAAAAGCTGCTCTCGTGAATCGAGTGATACATGTATTCTTCTGGGAATGAACCAGGAGAGTGGGGGCTGTGCGGACGGGGAGTCCGATCAACAACCCTAACAGGCGTGCCTGGATGATCTTCTTCAAAACTTGCTGATTCTGCCACCCGATCATCAAATTGGGATCGGAGCGCTTCTTCTAGGTAGGCAGGATTATCTAAGAAGCGGTCGTCATACCGGCTGTCCGTCATCTCTTGGTTTGTCTCAGAGAAATATTCAGAATAATTTTCGTCATCAGATGCGGCATCGGAAAATCTGCCATCATTTGAATAACCAGATGACTCGAGCTTGCGGATCTCATCTTCATCAGAATCGTCTGTGAAATGTGATCTGTGCATAGATGTATCAAGAATTGTTGAATGTGATATGCCATCGCAGGAACCGGAGCTGGATAAAGATGGTGAAGGAGAATTCACTGGTGAAGATGTACGCGTAGATTTGGAATGGGATGTAGATGGAGGACCGGCGGCACCAAAGCGAGAATAATTTGAGAACACTTCTGTATCTGACACTATCATGGCATGAATTTTCGAGAGAGATATCAAGCGTTTTCCGATTTGTAGCGTTGGATCATCTGAGCCCGATGTTGCAAGGCTGCCAATAACAATATCTTGGATGGTAAAAAGCCCCGCAATTAGATCTTGCTTTTCATCATTGTCAGATCCATCGCGTTGCACCTCCATGTCGACTCGTAACGACACATTTGCAATTTTGAACTGCAATCGACTAACCACACCTTTCAAGAAACCAGCAACGAAGCTAGGCAGCGACAGTCCATCGTGTAAACCGAACTCTTCTTCTCCATCATCACTGAGAGTGTCTGGATGCTGAATATGCTGTGACTGTGATGCTAACACAGATTGAAGTTCTTCCGTCTCTTCTCGCGGTTCGGAATCTAAGAAAGACTGTGCTAGATCCCTAGTCGATGGCAAGATCCTCTCGCCACCCAGATCATGATTGTCTTGTTCAACGCCTCCAGCAGCGGCTCCTTCGGATCTGGACGAGCCCACATTTTGTGCAGGTTTATCATCAGGTAGTATCCTCAAACGGACGTCTATACCCTCAACTTCTATGATAATTGCACTGTTGTAGATATCTGCCGGGATGGTCACACGGATAAGAGACACATTAGCCTTTGTGAGATTGCAGAATGGCGGTAGGTGTAAGGTCGAGGATAACTTCTATAATTTCCACATCACAGATATCAGTATGCAAGGCTGAAGAAGCAGAGTGAAACTGCAAGCGGAGAGCCTGGCTTCATACCTGTAACCTCAAGGCAACATCCCGAAGCTCAAAAGTGCTTCTTTGGCCCCATTTAATGCCCAAACTATCGAGATCCAAGGCATCTGTGTCCACTAGTTCCAGCCGCGACAAGGCATATCTCAGCAGTCGCTTCTGGAAGAATGACGGGAGGAAATACGACATAATCGTGGAAGAGATATCTGAGCCTCGAGGGCCACCGGTGTTCAACCGCAGTCATCGAATAGTTCTCATGTCATCAGCAAGTCCCGGAACACTTTCCTTCACTAGATTTTCAAAGAAAGCGATGTTTTGTACAGCAGATAAGAGTGTCGCCGCTGGTGATTTAGAACTATGTCACGAAGGTCAATCAAAGTATGGGTTGCCGGTTAACTCCAAACGGTCTGGGGAAGTAGATGGGCCTGTTAAGAAGAGAGAGCTACAGGATAAAGTAAGTCCAAAGGCACAAAGCATCCGTGTATCCACAGAGAAGCCTGTGAAAGAAATATGGGTTTAGGCTCCTCCCTGCGGGCTTTGCTCTGTTGTTGATGCATGATTTGCGGAATTATCATGTCACTCAACTTACCTGACCCCAGTTAACACCAACCAGCTAACTAACTACTAGTTAAACCATCTGTTTAAGCTCAGTTAGACATCACGGGACAACGTCAGTTTGCCAACCCAGAAGCTGGAGTGTCAGCGGAGGTGATGGATGGCGGCAAATCAATCATGGAGTGTGAACGTCAAAATGTGCGTGATGGGGTTGAAAAGAAACGACATCCTTATGGGTGGAACATTGGGACGATTTCACAATCTCATCCAAAGTTTCGCTCTCGATTTTTTGCTTAGGCTGTGATAGCTACTACAACTTCTTTGGACTGTTGCAGTACACAATCCATGGCACCTCAGTGATATCAAGTCTGGCTCATAGCATAATACTCTGTACTGAGTGTCTATCTAGGTAGACTCAAGGGCTGATAATGCCATCTCTGAACCAAATTCTAGCACCACCCATTCACAGAACCTTTCAAATTCCACATTCCAATCTTTCAGACGAGCAGCCTTCAAACCATTCCCTGTGATCCCATCTTTTATATCCTTCAGCCATTCCGCTTGGCTTTGGTCCTCGAAACAACTCCATCGAATGGAGTTTTCCGCCATAGTCGCAATTCCTGAAAGCCCTGTGTTCTCAAGGCTATAAAGGACTTGACAAAAATCATGAGCGAGCCCGTTCTTGCCATGGCCAAGCATGGCAGGATCGTCGTTACACAAAGCCACTGGAACTCCTCTAGATAGTAAAGCTGGGAGAGGATGCGCCATGATTGAGCTTGTCAACCGCAAGACCTCGTTTGAGATGGGGCAACACTCAATAAGTATCTTCTTTTCTTTCACCAAGTCAATCAGAAGCGGGTGCTTGTAAAGGGAAAAGGCATGTCCGATTCTTCGAGTGCCCAATAATATGGCATCGTAAAGATTTCGGTCTGTTTCATCCCCATCTCCCAAGCATTCTCCAGCATGAAAGAAAAAAGGAATTTCAACCTCCTCCAAAGCGCACTGTTTTTTGAACCAGAACAGAATGGGTAGTAGGTCCACCAACGGCCTTCCCTCGTCTTCTTGCCCGACTAAGTCGAATCCAGCAACCAGGTCGGGGAAGTTTATCTTCGTCAAAATACACTGTTTCATACTTTCCACGATCTCTTGATTCGAATAGCTTCGCATGGTGGTCCAAATCATCCGTGCTCCATAAAACCCTTTACCGGAATCAGAAGCCTTGAACTTCTCAATCTCCTCGTCAAACACTTCGAAGAACCCTATATAGTCTTCCTCAGCGGTATCACATTGGTCTTTTTGAAACTCAAAACAAAACGCCAAACGGAACTCAGCGTATCGAATTCCATCCGCATGAAGCTCGGCCAACATGTGTTGCAAACACGCACGAAAGATAGGTTCGTAATATAATATCGAGTCGACTACCTGGAAAGTCCGTCCAAAAATATCCCAGATAGCGTCTATACCATGATGATGACTTAAAGAAGCTTCGTGGGCGATTGTACATCGGCTTTTTAGCCATTCTCGAAACCCTTCCGTCCCCTGGCTGGGGAAAGCAGCCGCAACCTCCCTCACAGGCAGAAACGTTAAAGGCTGATATTCCTTCTCCCACAATGTGGGATATCGAGACGATACTGGCAGCGTGGAAATGTATTTAAAGTGAAGCGGGTTGGTTTGGAGCTCTTTCTCCGAAACCAATGGGCCTGAAGATGCCATATACATTCCAGGCACAGTCAGGACCTGATCAACAAGTAGGTCCAGATCGATCATTGCTTCTATATGGCCATGTAATAGTGCACCTTGAGGCGTGTTAGCAAACATCGTAGATGCAGATGGCTGGCATATAGTTTACCCTTTGGCATTTTCTGCATAATTTTCCAGAGGTCAGTCGTCTCCATCCGATCCCTCGCCAACCGAAACATCATCCCTGGATACAAAATCTCATCACCCAATTCGCTTTTAACATCTTTTGCCCACACATTTCTAAGCTCTCTAGCACGGATATGCTCGACAATTCGACAAGCCTCTTTCGCCACGGGGGACGAGGAGTTTCGGAAATGGATATCTGGTTTCACATTAGATACTGCATTCAAACAACGACTGCATGATTGGAATGCTTGGTGAATGCGAAATCCATACCATGCCTCTTTTTCTTCTCCTCTTCAATCAAGGCTTCTCTGCCTTGGAGGTATTTCTGGATGAATGGATCGTCAAAGCGTGGAATGCCCTCCTCGGCTTCCCAGCCATCATCATATGCGACGGACTGGTTCTGGGTTGACGAAGTCATTGAGATGTAGTTTACTACCAATTTCAAATGCTCAAAATGTGTTTCTCAAACAAATAAAGTGGCTGCAATTCCAATGGATTAGCATGTAATTCTGTAGTTATATCAGCCCTGGAAGACAACTCCAAAGTGTACGGAGTACACGCTATGTAGAGAAGATGACCCCTCTTCAGCTGCTTCATCAAAATCCACCTTTTCACTTTCGTGTCAAACGAAGTCTGTTCTATGATTTTACACTCAGGAGCATGCATTACATAACTCTCTAAAGGGAGAAGTATTTGAAGAGAAGTCACAGATCTCCCTATTCTTTTCTCAGTGTATACTTACATTAGTAGTTAACTGATTGATGTAGTTATATGACGCTATCAAACCACATCCAAACATTTCACGTCCTTGGAACAAATGAACTCAAGAATAAGCTTGTCATCGCACTAGTTGATCATCTTGGGCGGATTATTCAGGGTCCACGAACTGGATATTCCTAGGGTTCTCATAAGGCGCAGTTCCGCCTTGCAAAATCCTTGCACTTCTCTGATTCGAGCTATAGGCTTCCGAGAGGTAAAATCCATTTTTTATGGCGATAAACGCGTTCATGGCTTCGATACGGGCGGCGCCTGGGGAAGCCACGATGGTAGATTATTAACAATTGCCAGATCTTTCTTGACAGCGGACCTTCGACGGGCCCTGTAATACACTGAATTTAGCATTTATACAAGCGGGAGCATCGGGAGGTCAGTTTCCGAAAAGGACAGTAGACACATATATGTCTTAGTAGTTAATGTTAGACCATCTGGCAAAAGGCCAATTACCAAATGTCATAATCAGATATAAGAGTGAGTCTAATCCTTAGGGTATCGTATGATATCCCTAACAGTTCATAGTCATTTCGAGAGACGGCTGAAAGGAATTGTGGCATGCAGGCCAGCCAGAAGTGCTATCAAGCTGTGGGATATGACCTGAAGGTGTTAAATGCCTGTAGAGTTGTGGAAGCAATGACAAAATCCCCCTCTTGTGTCTGGAGGCTGTTTTTCGGATTTCACCGTTCAACAATGCACTGTCTTGACAGTAGCACAACTGGCGGTATACAGCTATCAGTGCACACAGAAAGGGAATACAGTAGCTGTGGGATGATGGATTGAACAGTTTTCAGGATGATATAATAAATATTTTCAATATTTGACATCTTCCCTCAAAGGATGTAGTCAGCAGGTTGTGGTGTGTTTCTATTAAAACTAAATTCATTCTGAATAGGATTGTGTTCTATGGTGGATTCTTGCTATCAATGAAATTTCAATGGACAAGACATCAAATCACAGTAGTTACTGGAGCTCTTTTTACGCAGTATTGGGCTTTTTGCCTCCACTATCTAGTATCCAGTCTGCTGATCCACTATGAATTAGTAGGTATAATCGACGAGTTTATCATAAGCCTGAGTTTGCAAGGGTCGGCTTCCACGAGCGCTCGGGTGTAGTTAGATGTAACATGCGAAGAGCGACAGCCGCGGTTCCATTGCAGATGACACTGTTCCCAGTTCAACAGAGATTTCACTCAGTGGACCCTTTAGCTGAAGTTTCAAAATGAATATATTGAAGCTGCTGTTTGTTTGGCACAGAATACAGTATCTTGCAATTTCGTAATGTCACTATATCCATTCAGAGTGCCAGAATTAGGTCTTCCAGGATAACAACCCATTTTTCCTTTTCGTCCTACCAGAGCCGGTGAATTAGTTAGTTATGGATTGCTGTGTCCCAAGTGCATCGCTGCATGGAGTACTTTTCCTTTCCCCAGATCTGTCATTGAGATGTAACCTTTCCGTGGAGAAACTTAATCCCTCGTCTCTATTCGCTGAAGAGTTCAAGGATCCATGACAGAACCTTCAATTATCCTCTAAAAATCGCACGGAGTAGCCGCACAAAACCTGTACAGTGTGTAACTTGGCTGTGGTCAGCCACAGCATCGCGATACTCGATACAATCTTCAGTGCAATAACACCTGTGATTGACTTGTTTGATTTCCAAGGCCTTGGCTGGCACACAGTGAACACAGTATCACTGAATAAGGGATTGCAGCGACTTCAGTCTCACCGTCATATGTAAATTGTTGACTGACAACATCAAGCCACTTTGTAGATCTGAATCAGTGGATGGTGATAAGACACAGTAGGG
The DNA here is from genome assembly GCA_029449355.1 of Emydomyces testavorans. Taxonomy (NCBI): domain Eukaryota; kingdom Fungi; phylum Ascomycota; class Eurotiomycetes; order Onygenales; family Nannizziopsiaceae; genus Emydomyces; species Emydomyces testavorans. The sequence continues at coordinate 2,013,612 of CP120630.1, read as the reverse complement.
TCCCACCTTAAAGGTCAGGATCAGCAAGCCCTGTCGCATTGGAAATTTGCCTCGAGCTATGTATCTTGCCGCACATTTCAGCCCTCGTATAGTACTTACATACAAATTGTCGTCAAGTGCCATTTAAATAATACTAATAATTCCCCGACTTCAACATTGAAGGGTATCCTCCACTCCGGTCCCTTGAACCCTTTGACGTCTGTTATTAGTCGGATGTCGTCAATGCTCTCTTACATGACCTCTAGTACTCCAAACTGTGGTGTTCGTCCAGGAATTCCTCTGGTAGACGCTTTCTGTTTGTTGCTTTGAATTTCGCTCCTGATGTTGAATATATGCAGGACTTGACCGTTGACCATCAAAAGCTATATATATAATATCGCCAATCTCTCACAGCTACAAGAAGCTACCCGTACCCCTGTGGGGTGAGTCGATCTAAACTGATAGAAGCCAAGCTCTGCGCTTTTCAGTTTTGAACACCGCGGACTGTAATGGAAGATTCAAATGTTTCGTTGGGCAATCGGCAGAGGAATGAAGAAGCACCGAATTTAGGTTCATCGTCGCCAGCATTGAATCTAGCTCGTCCGCATCACGACAAACACGACAGCTCATCCTTGGAAAAAGACCAAGAAAAAGAAATATGTGCCAAAGTGTTCGAGGCTGGTAGCCCCAGACCTGGAGCCTGCGATATGGAAAGCGGCCCGGCGGACGAGGAAAGGAAGTTTGGGAGATGGGGTCCTCACCGTGCGCACATCCGTGTTGCGATGCATTTGGCTGTTTGGCTTTTATTCACTGGGTAAGTTTGTTTGAGGAATTGACCTCATAAAATGCTCTACTGTGTGCAAACATTTGATTCAAATACTTGCAACACGGGAGGTTTTATTTTCGTGATTGGAACCCAGAAAGAGGCTGACGACTTCGAGGATCTCAGTTGGTGGATTGCGGGGCTCATTCTCCGGCGACGAGATCTGGGATGGGTAATCCCATTCCTCGTTTACCTCTGTATAACTCTTCGTCTGCTTTTCTTCCATGTCCCAATCTCCATAATTACCAAGCCCATGCATTGGATATGGAGAAATTCAGCCGGCCGCTTCGTTGGACTCATTCCAGAAAAACTCCAAACTTTGGCCGGTGCAGCGTTGGTGGTAACTGTCATCCTAATCGGTGCATTTGTTTCGCCAGAAGTGGCTGACAACACTCGCGCCAATCGAGCAGTCAGCCTATTCGGGCTTGTAGTGTTATTAGCTGGCCTCTGGGTTACGTCTAAAGACCGCAAGAAAATCGTATGGAGAACCGTCATAGCCGGTATGCTGGTCCAGTTTATCATGGCCCTCTTTGTTCTCCGTACCCAAGTCGGATATGACATATTCCATTTCATCTCCGTGCGCGCAACCGATCTTCTTGGTTTCGCGGGAAAGGGAACTGCATTTTTGACAAGCCCTGAAGTCCCTAAGCTTAAGTGGTTTCTTGTCGCCGTGGTCCCGGCGATCATTTTTTTCGTATCCTTGGTACAACTTTTGTATTACATTAACTTTATCCAGTGGTTCGTCGGAAAATTCGCGGTGTTTTTTTTCTGGTCAATGCGAGTGTCGGGTGCGGAAGCCGTTGTTGCTGCAGCGTCACCATTTATCGGCCAAGGTGAATCGGTCATGTTGATTCGCCCTTTTATCAACTACCTTACCATGGCTGAAATCCATCAAGTTATGTGCTCCGGATTTGCGACCATTGCTGGAAGTGTATTCGTTGCATACGTGGCAATGGGTGTAAACCCTCAAGCGTTGATTTCATCCTGTGTCATGAGCATACCCGCGTCACTCGCCGTGTCCAAAATGCGCCACCCTGAGACAGAAGAAACCCTGACAGCAGGGCGCGTCATAATACCGGAAGATGAAGAGAACAAGCCGGTGAATGCACTTCATGCCTTCGCAACTGGCGCCTGGCTAGGGTTGAAAATTGCAACGATGATAGCCGCCACATTGCTATGCATCATTTCTCTTATTGGACTTTTTAATGGGATACTGACTTGGTGGGGTCGTTATCTAAATATTAATGATCCACCGCTCACCATCGAGCTCGTTGTCGGGTATATTTGCTACCCGATCGCCTTCTTGCTCGGCGTTCCACGCAACGGTGACCTCATCAAAGTAGCCCGGTTGATCGGCATAAAGCTCGTCGCGGTAAGATCTTCACGTAGCCCACATCCCTTTCCGTTCGCTAACCTGTGAGAAAGAATGAATTCGTTGCATATCACGCTCTCCAAACCGAGCCAGATTATGCGGACCTCTCCCCGCGGTCTCGCCTTATCGCCACCTATGCTCTCTGTGGTTTCGCAAATATTGGTTCACTAGGAAACCAGGTTGGTGTCTTGGCTCAGCTGGCTCCCAGTCGAACTGGCGATGTCACCCGCGTGGCCGTGAGTGCCATGTTAACAGGCGCTTTAAGTACTTTGAGCAGTGCGAGCATCGCTGGGTTATTAGTCACCAACCAGCATTAAGCGTCTCCGGGAAACGGGGTTTGATGGTGTTAATCTGATTTCCGCTGCTTTCTCGCTTTGCATGTCGAATAGTAGGGCAACTCACTCAGAGAGGTTGTGGCAGATAGTCCGTGATCGTATATTAATATTTCTCTGCGAGAGAACATGGATTACATATCGATCACCGTCGCTACTGATTCCTCGTGTATCATCGAGGTCTTTCTCGGTTTATGTTCATGCGGGATACGGCGTGAAATAACCAAACCGCGGGCCCCTTGTAAAACGGCTGAAGCAGCGCCAGACACTAGTTTTATCCGATCGATGCGCTTTTGTACTTTCACGGAAAAGGAATTGTACATATAAATTTGGGAGCCATCGATCCAGATTCTTTAAAGGCGGAAATGGCGATTTCTTGCAATCATACCCGTGTATAACGCCCGATTTCGCTCGCTGCTTCAAACGAAGATAAGCGTCAGGCACTTGAGTAAATGGTGTAGCAATAGGGGTTTTGCTCATTGTCACTCATCTGACGATTCAGGACAGCTTTTTCAGTATCGATGTATTAACAGCCAAATTATCAGAAAACAAAAAAGAAAAAAAAACCATTTATCCACCATCTGTAACAGCAGAGGTAGTTCAAGTTTTGAAGAAGATCCATCATATCGAAAGACACTCTGACTCACCCTTAAAGTTGTGGCATGGAGTCCAAATAAGGTGTCCGCCATTTAGTTAGTTAGAGTCAAGTTAAGCTTCAAAGCCAAGAGACACGCGTTGACAGCTCGGAAATGCATTCCACCAAGGTACATGTGGTAACTACTCCACCCAAAGATCAGCATATATACATACTATGTACATAATCAGTGCGAGTAAATAGCCAGCATGCAATCGTCATAGTTCGTTAGGACTTGCAGATAGTTAGTTAGCTGTTAGTGATTACATGTATTCCCTAACCTCAGCAGCAACATTGTCTCAATTTTTTTTTCTTGCAGCTATGTCTTTGGGATCACATCTAAAACTAGATGGCTAGTGAGATGATCAGAGTTTGCCAGTAAACTGCTAATTTGAATTCCTAGGCTTGCGATATGGGACTTGCCAGCAATCGGTAGCCCAACCCCAAGCTTACAATTCTTAATGAGCTAGACAGAAGTAAGTATCCACATGCTGGTCAGGTTTATGGACAGGTATACAGCAATTGAGCATATGTCTTCCAATTTCATTTACTTCCCGGAAGTGATAAGAGGCACTAACAAACACAGGTAGGTATCACATTGTTTTAAAAAAGGCATTTTCCAGTATAGTATGCTAGGAATCAGGGCTGAAGCAAAAGTCGTGACAAACAACCCAGGAAGCCAAAGCCCTTATATCCAGGCAAACTCCATTATAGATGTTCGTTGCAGCACGAAACAACTGTGAATAACTCAATAAGGCTGTTTAAAGCACTTCAACGCCAAAAAGAATGAAACTCTTGCCATATGAAAGGGCTATCATAGCATCGTCAACTTCATTGCAGTTATTCAACATCATCGATATCGCGATGGCGTGCAAGGACATGCTTCTTAAACTCCTCTGGATTTGTATCCCACAGTTCGGCAGCTTGACCATTCAGGGGGCTCGCGCTGTATTGAAGCAAACGGTGTAAGTAACGAATGTTCGAGGATTATATGGGCAGCAAGCTTACTTATTGGGTTCACCTAGCAAACTCTGCAAGCTTAGAAGGACGCTCTGCACGTTGTATACCGCACTCCATTTCTCCTTGAGAATATCAAGACAAATCCGACCAGAGAAGTCAACATTCGGATGGTATATTGGGGTTCGGAACAGCACGACGGGAGGCGCATAGGGGTAATTTGTAGGGAAACTGAACGAGAGCCTAAAGACCAGATTTTCGTACGGCGTATCTGCCGGTCCATTGATGGTAGCCGACCACGAAAGCAAATTCCCATCTGGGTCTGGAAAAGCGGAGATTCCTGGCGAAGGCGACATCATAAGCTGCATAAGCTCACTTTGCAACCTGTTAAGTGCAGGATCATTAGCTATCTATAGATTATGATGAAGCAAAAAAGAATTGACCGCCATGACAATTCACCTTTTTGTGACAGTCTGAGTATCAGCCCTAGTCGCTGCGGGATTCAGCTTGGAAGTCTCCTGCACTGAAGGAACATCCGGGGCCGCATTTTGAGAATCTTCTAGGGAATAATCCATGTTTTTTGACGTCTTAATTGGGCTTTGTGATTCTTAGAGAAAAGGCCTCCGGCTAATCTAAAGGGATAGCCAAATCCCAAATCTCATGAGCTGGTGGAAGAGTTGCTTGTTTAAAAAGTTGCAATCAAGAAGCGGGCACAACAGAAGCTAAATAACTTGGAGACGCAGTTGAGAATATGATTAACAAAAGCCAACAATCATAAGGGCGTGATTCGTGAAATAGATGCAATTCGGAAGCTGTGTGAATGGGGAGCATGAAAAAAGAGCCTTGACTGGGATGGTTTGTTTACCTGGCAACCAGCTGATGTTCCACTAGTTAGTTAGTTAGTTAGTTAGGGCGACACGCCAACAAGGTGGCCCCCACCTGTTATCGATAAGCCCTGGCCAAACTCACAATTTTATTCAAGGGAGCACTCCCAACCAGTCAGAGGGACATGGTTGTCGTTGAGGTGAAACATACGCGTCGCGCTCAGTATTCATTCTAATTGACATGTCAGATTCAACAATATCTAGCAGGCTTTGTTTGCATCCTGTCAGTGGTTCGAATGCCTTCTAAATGTTGCTACTTACCCCTCACAGCAGTCAATGCGCCATCCTCCCCTTGAGTGATGAGTGGTGAGCTGGCAAGCCCAAGGTTGCTCCTTTTGATGCCAACGCTCAGTTGCCCTCCATGAAGCACTCACAGCTAGCCCCTCTTCCGGAGCGTCTACCCTTTCGCATTGTCTCAAGCACAATCGGGCAAGGTGCTTATGCCTGGTAATCTTTCCGCCTTTGTCGATTATGCCCCTGTATTGGTCTCCTAGATATTGGCTAATGACATCCAACGCAGCATCAAAAAGGCATGTCCTCTCCAAACCGATACCCCTGTGGTTGCCGTCAAATTCATCCACAAGGAATACGCTGCTCGTCATGGGCGCATCACAGACAAGCAGCTGCAGATGGAAGTGGCTCTCCACAAGCACGTCGGACTGCATAACAACATCATTACTTTCTACAATAGTGACGAAGATGACACGTGGCGGTGGATTGCGATGGAATTGGCAGAGGGTGGTGATCTCTTTGACAAAATTGAAGCTGATGAAGGGGTCGGAGAAGATATCGCTCATGTTTACTTCACGCAGCTCGTCAATGCCGTTGGGTTTATGCACTCCAAAGGCGTGGGGCATCGAGATATCAAACCTGAAAACATCCTTCTAGCATCAGATGGAAATTTAAAACTTGCCGATTTTGGCTTGGCAACGTTATTCGAATACAATGGCAGTACGAAACTGTGTACAACGCTCTGCGGAAGCCCTCCATACATTGCCCCGGAGGTGATTCAGTGCAGTAAGCGTCGACAATCGCGAGGAGAAGGTTACATGGCGGACCGTGCTGACATTTGGTCCTGTGGGGTTGTTTTGTTTGTTTTACTAGTTGGAAATACCCCTTGGGATAGTCCTACGGATGAAAGTTATGAATATTGTGATTATGTCAAGACAGATGCAAAGCCCGAGGATGAGCTATGGCAGCGCCTCCCCGCGGCTGCAATGTCATTACTCCGTGGCATGATGAAAATCAACGTCTCCAAGAGATTCTCGATGCAAGACGTACGACGCCATCCATGGTTTACCAAACAGAATAGATACCTTTCTCCCGACGGAAGGCTCATTAACCCAGTCAATATGGCAACCACAATGTTCGAGAGTCTGCACATAAATTTCAACCAAGACCCTCTCTCTTCCTCCCAAAACCGATATTCCGCCGATCAAGATGCGGTAATGACTGACCAGTCACACGAAGATATGAAACCAAAATTCTCGTCTACCCAGCCTGAAGCCGCAACAGATGATATGCTGATTGACTGGGATGGCCCCCCACGTTTGACAACGAGTATTCAATCCGCATCACAACCAAAGGACATGCTGAACGCCGGAGACAACGCGATCTTGGCGGAGCGTCTCATGGACGAACCGTCCATGTCCCAATTCTCCGCAACACCATCCGTTCCCCTTAGTCGGACACAAAATGCGGGAACGTTTAAAGACATTATTCCTTCAGGACTAACACGGTTTTTCTCTAATTGGCCTCTTAGTTTACTTATCCCACGTATCTGTGAAACTCTTCACCTCCTTCACGTTCCAGCGTCGCCTAAAACCTCCGACTCATCTGTCCTTATCCGGGTTCGCACCATTGACGATAGGAAGTGCCCACTCAATGGAAACATCATCGTCGAAGCCATTGGAGAGGGGATAGCCGAGGTTGAGTTCGTCAAAATTAAAGGAGATCCTCTTGAATGGAGGAGATTTTTCAAAAAGGTTGCAGTCTTGTGTAAAGATGCGGTTTTGAGGCCCAATAGTTGAATCTGTCTTGTTAAGCACATACTAGTCTCTTTTCGGGTCATCCCTTCTTGTGCACGAAGAAGATGAATGATCTTGGAAACAAAGATAAGCAAATTGTCTGGGACAAAAAACTTTGGTCATTTGTTTCTCATGGCATTTGAAGACTCGAATATTGATACCTCAAACGATTTCAACAGACTTTGAAGAAAACAATAAAAGCAAGGCTGTTGTGTCAATAGTGTAGTTTTACTCCATACTCTGTAGTTTGTCAGCTCGATCTGCATTAGTTACTGACCAATTAGTTAGTTACAGCTCGCATGAAGTGGTGTAACTAAAGCGGCAGCAAGCCGATGATGACTCAGCAAAGGAATGCTCGGTGGCATCAAAGTTCAACTTCAATCTTCTTCTTTGACTGCATTTGCTGGTGCAGACAAGTTGCTCGACTCCCTGTGTTGCAAATATGGACAAGCTTCCAGTAGAATTAGTCTTAAGGATTACCGATTGTATGACAACACGGAATTCACTTCAGGCATGAAGCTGACTGATTGTGCCAGACCTCGCGCCCAAAGATCTTGTTAGCCTGCAACTTGTCTGCAAAGGCCTACTCTGCGTTGCTCGTGACAACCTTCTGTGGCGATCGTTTACTTGCGGCACAACTCGCTGCAATAATACTAATATTTCCGTCATCAATGTGGAATTAAAAAGGCATTCGGATTCCAACATTCGGAATAAAGAATGTGACCGACTGGCCACAGATGCAACATCCTGCAAAGATTCACAGGATCCTTATGGGGAAGAGAATATCAACTGGTATTCTGAATACATTGCGCGAAATGCGCCTGCCTCAGTTCGATGGCTACAGCAACCTGAGTCACAAATAAACCACAATGGGTACAGCAGTGGCCAGGTTTGCGAGGTCAAAGGTATGGGGCTTCTGAGAAATTCAGCCTATTCTGGATCAAACAGAGTTATTGCTCCTCTAGACGACGGATCCGTTTGCGTTTGGGACTACAGCCAATACCCTCCTTGTGAAAACACTGCTGCCAGGGGTAAGATCCTTGAAAGAAGCAAGCCTGGCCTTCTATTTCTAGACAAGGCTAGGAGAACGGGTTCTGTGGTGCAAAAGGGGATTAACGAGTTTTTGGATGCGGGAGACTGTGTCAGCATCAACTCCGTGCATCAAAAAGCGTATATCGCAGTTGGAAATTGCCTAAATGAGGTGGATCTTGCGATGCTAAAAGTCACATCAAAACGAGAATACTCATATGGCATTTCTACTCTTTCACAGCATCAGCTCGATTACCATGTTCCAATTACGGTTGCCACGACTATGAGTCTCCACATCTACGACTCGAGATGTCCAGCACAATCCGGAGCCCAGGACGATTCTCTGAATGCGAGAGTCTCAACTCCTCGCCAATTCAACAGCGGCAGCCCTGCAGCGTCTTTGCCTCAACCAATGCCGGTTTCGGTGCTTCATTCTCCTTTACCAAATATCAACTCAATTTTTGTCGCTGGGCGATTTCCTTCGATCCTATTCTATGACCGGCGATTCTTTCCTCGGCTACAAAGTGCAGTACACTCTGGGGCGCGATTAAGTGATTTAGCAGTTGTTTCTAGCGTGGCATCTCTCAATCCGCAAGCGGGGAAAGATTGGGGAAATTGTCACAATCTGATCGCCTGCGGGGAATACAATGGAAAGGGCTCTCTTGAGATGTATGCGTTCTCAACAACTTCGTCCACATCAGACATTGGAGCTGCAAGGCCAACCATTATAGATAAAGACAAGGTGTATCAAAACCGCCAGTCAGTCTCACGTTCAAAAATCCTGTCTGTTGCGAGTCACGGGACGAAAATAGTCTATTCTGATGCGAACGGAAATATAAGGTGGGTGGAACGAGATGGCCGCACTCCTATAAGAGTATGGAATATCAATCACAACTCTCAATTTCGGTATCAGCGATCAGAGGTAGTCCGACGGCTTAATGGAGCCGAAGATGGCGGACGTGCCGATTTTGTTCGCAAACTACTTCCCACTGGAGGTGCTCTTCTTGATGATGAGGTTCTTATCTGGACAGGGGAGCGGCTCGGTAGCGTTGGATTTTATGCGTATCCTCAACATACTGACGAAAACGATGAGCTTGATGAACAGAAACGGCGAGAGCGAGAGTACATGGAGGCACTCGACCGCTCGATGCGGCTTCACTCGCACGAGCTTGATTGGTTACCTGGCAGCATCCCATAAGGCCTTCCAGGACGTTTAATTGTTGCGGAGGTTTCAGTCTGAGTAAACATTATGGCGACACGGCAAAACGATGTGTCTCGGGCATGCATATATTAGTATCTTGTTCTGTACATAAATTCAAGCTTATAGTAGTCAACACTGGTTAGGTTGCAGGTAATATCATGTATTGTAGAACAGAGATTGCTGGTGTTCCAGTTCGTTGCGTGCTCCCGAGGCTCCTCCAGAAATCTCAAGCGCTTGTTCAATGGTGAATAGTGTGTATGCGAATTCAATCGATGATAAGAACGTTCTCAATTTATCCAGTGGCTACTCCAATTTCAGGATATGCCATAACTACGGGGTAGTCAAGTTCGATTTCAAAATCTCCGACTGAAAGCTGCTGTGACAGTCACCTAGCGCGTTCCGGCCTTTTCATTCCTTTCTTCCTAGGGCGTCCCGCCACCTCCGAGGCAAAAAACTGGCCCTCCCCACATCCCGTAAGAATCCGTGATCGAAGTATCTGAACCAGCACACCTTTGATCTCACTGCTGTGATCTTAGACATTGGTTGACAAAAGAATCTTTTTTGATACCTTATACTGTGCTTTCTTTCTTGCTGCTTGTATGTACTATACAAACATGATTATTTGATATCCAGCTTTATTCGAATCCCCGATTACTTTTCCACGGCTCCACTTGAGTCTGATTTCACCTCCCCCTGCCTTTTACTACTCTTCCCTCGGAACGAGTCTTCAGTTCGCAATGCCATCCTCCATATTGGACGGAGGCCTCCAGTTCAATACTATTGAAGAAACTATAGAAGCGTTCAGTAGGTGGTCACTCCGTGGATTGCGCTTCATTGGCACATGCTTCATTTTGCCGGTTCATTTTCTCTCTTTTTTGCTCTTTTCTTTTTGAAACAGGTGATATTGATTAGGCAAATTTGCTAACACGCTCCTTATCCACTGGGCTAACTAGGAAATGGAGAATTCATAATCGTGCTCGATTCGCAGGATCGAGAAAATGAAGGCGACTTGATTATCGCCGGCGATGCAGTCACACCCGCAAAAATGGCGTTTATGATCCGCTACACGAGGTACCTAAACTCGATGACAGTTCATTTCCCGTTGGATTTTCCAATCCTAACCTCTCTCCAAAAATCAGTGGCTACATTTGCGCTCCAATCCTTCCCGACCTCGCTTCGCATCTCAATCTTCCCCAAATGGTAACCGACAACACAGAACCCTTCCGGACGGCCTACACGATCTCAATCGACTCCAACGACCCCTCCATCTCGACAGGAATCTCTGCCCATGACCGCGCTCTTACCTGCCGCACACTCGCCTCGCCAAACGTCCAGCCCACCAACTTTCGACGACCAGGCCATATCCTCCCCCTTCGTGCTCGGCCCGGTGGGGTCCGTGAACGCAAGGGCCATACCGAAGCCGCTGTCGACTTCTGCAGGCTAGCTGGAAAGCCGGAAGTTGGCGTGATCTGTGAGCTCGTTGAGGACGGGGACGAAGTTGCTCCGTACGTTGCGGAGCGGACGGATTGCGGGATGATGAGAAGAGATGGGTGTCTGCGGTTTGGCAAGAGGTGGGGTGTGAAGGTTTGCACGATCGAGGACTTGGTGGACTATTTGGAAAAGAAGGAGGGCCCACTTCCTGTGGTGAATGGGAAGCATTGATAGTGGGAAGAAATACCAATCTACTCATGTGGTTATAGGGATTCATATCAACTTTCTGCATGGCATCCATGATTAACATGTTTCATAATAGATCCAGATCTACTTTAGAGTGTATGTATGTACTTTTAGAGCACTTTCTGAATACTTCTTTAATTCAATTAAGCTGAATTATATCTGAAAATCAATTTATATACGTAATCAATGCATTCTATTGTTAAAATATCTTTGAGGAGATAAATCTCAACCCATTTAAAAAGGGGGAATAAGCGTCTTGATGCAAACTCAGCCAACCAGAATAATCTCAAGCTCAAAATTTCACAAACTCCAGCCTATGCAGCAAAAGCCCTTCCATCAGGCCATTCTTTTCATGTCGGTTAACAATCGCACTTTTAAAAGTTGCTTTGCTTATCTTTTCAGATGGGAGTAATCTCGTAGGATTCCCGCCATATGTGTGTTGGTAGTTTTACCACTTCTTCGCGCTTTCTTGACCTTCTTCTGCTCAATTTTGGGTCGTTGTTTGACAAGTTTGTGCTTGCTTGTAGGAGTGATCCCAGCCTTTTCAAGCTCATCTGCGACCGTCTGCTGGTCCGGAATCTTGATCTTCTCCCAGATCTGCCGGAACTCAGGATCGAAATGATTAACCAAAGTCGGATCATTTGCCCACACCATCCTGGGATGGTCGTCCTTCTTGTTTCTCGTCACGAGCAGCTTCCCTTCTTTTTCTAGCTTATTTATTGTCTCCACGATGTTTGGCCAGCCCTCACGAAGCTCTCGTACGAGCATGCCTTGCGCGGTAGGTTGTGACTGCAGCTTCTGAAGGAGTTGCTCCGCTGATCGGATGTTATGAGGAGGTCGAAAACGGAAGGTTCCCTCACCCTTAGCTCCCTGCGAATCATACTCGACCTTGTCATGCGTCTGTAGAATCTGCCTCAAGGCACGGATGTAAGCCTGATCGTGTCCTTGACGATGTAATGACAGGTAGGACTGAATATCCGAGAACGTAAGAGACACGCCTTTGCTCTTCATATGCTCGATCGCAAACACGACTTGGGTCATGATATCTTTGCCCGTGCCCGTATTCGCGGGTTGCGAATATACGATATCTGCATCTTGGCGTTTGCCATTTGTCACAGCTGGAGCGGATGTGGGCGTCGACGACGCTGGAGTGGCGGAGGTCGTTGCAGTATTGGAATTACCAGCCGCACGTCGGTCTTGCGGAAGGCGACTAGCTGCTGAAATGACGCTGGTGCTGAAGGAATTGATTTGGTTCTGGAAGTAAGACATGGTGACGGTAGGGAACTCAATCTCGAAGTAGTCGGGACAACTTTTAGTCGGCAACTAGCCAGCTCACCAAGAGATTTTAAGCAAGCAACACGTCCTCCATCCCCCAGTGAAAATGTGAAAGAATAGCAAGACGCCTTTGAGAAGAATCTCAGCAAGGAGATATATGTGTTGAAGGATGAACAGCGAATGACTCTCATATGACGATCCCCCAGCTTAATCGGGAACCTGACTAACTGCGCACGTGACCATACTCTGTGGCAACCTTGGAAATCAATGCCCAGCCCCTAGGACTAACTCGGCTAGCGTGGCTAGTTACTGAAGCAAAGAGAGTCTTTGCCAAGCCCAACAGAGGATAAACATCGAGACTCTGCTCTGCATGGAGTGCTGTCTTCAACGGAGGACGAACTCTTTCAGTGATACATTGCTTCCACTCAGTGGTTATCATGAACGATTTCCTTTGATTTCAAATCTCTGGCTGGCTTTTTACCACCCCAAGACGAAGTCTGAGAGGAGTTACATTGTGAATAGGCGCTTGAAATGGTCGAATTTAGGCGTCAATCCCCCTTCAACTCTTGTTCCTCCTAGCCGTCACCTCGAAATCAGCTATGGCAACAGCGGCTGTTGATATTCCTTTCCTCTCCTCGCATTATGCCATTCCCGAAACTACCCTTACAGCTCTCACTCAGAATCCGACAGTCGACCTCGTCAGTCAACTGCTGGAAGGCATTGCCGCGAAAGCTCGCGAGGCCGAAGAGCTCAAGTCTGACAAGCTACGGCTCGAGGTAGAACTCGAGAATACCGTTCGTGGGAATGAAGCGAAGGTCAAGGTCCTTAAATCTTCTGTCGAGAAAGGTCACGCAGAAACTTCGAATCTTCGGGACAAACTGCAAAAGACAGGCAAGAGTTTACAATTGCAACATGCCTAAAGCAACGAATGCTGACTGGCGAAAACAGAAAATGCACGTTCCCAATTGGAATCGGAGCTGGAGACACTCAAATCCTCTACGTCTAGCAGCGAAGCGGAGTTTAGCACTCTCAAAACGCGAATTTCGTCACTCGAAGCGTCCAATCGAGATACGTTAGGTCTTTTGGAGTCCAAATCTGCCGCTTATGACAAGCTCGCGGAAGAGCTCTCTACACAGCATCGAAAAGCAGTTGCTCTCCGGCGTGAGGTCGCTGATCTCGAACAAAAACTTCAGTCAGCCAATTCTGCATCAGCTAGTACTCGATTCCGTGAGCAAAGCTTACAACAAGAGCTGAATTTATTGAAGAAGAATAACGAATGGTTTGAAAGCGAACTCCAGACGAAGTCTGCGGAATATCTCAAATTTCGAAAAGAGAAAGCCGCTCGTATCTCAGAATTACAGCGCCAAAACGAAGAAGCCAACTCCAATATTGATACGTTACGAAGAAATGAAGCCTCGCTCAAACAACGTTTGGATGATGTAGAGCAGAAATACGAAGAGTCTCTTACCACTATTCAACAATTGAAAGAAGAGGCAATCAAAACAACCGAGTCTTTCCAAATCGAACTTGACAGTGCTGGACGATTGGCACAACTACAACAAACTGCTGCCGAGACCGCCAAAAGGCGGGTTCAAGAATGTCAACTTGCTCTCGAAAAGGCCAAGGACGATGCTGCGCAAGAATTATCCCGCCTACGTGCGGAGATTGAGACTGAGCATTCTGATAAGGAAGCGGCCGAGCGTCGAGTCGCAGAATTAGAGTTAGCTCTCAAGCAGCTTGAATCAGAAGTTGTTTCTGGAAGGCATCAACCACCAACTCCCATGCATGGTCTCAATGGTGGTGTTAGCACCCCTGTCCGGCCTAGTACCCCGATCGGCTCGTTTTCGCCCAGATCCGCACGTCCCAAGGGTGGCCTAACTCTCACTCAAATGTATACAGAATATGATAAAATGCGAACGCTCCTTGCAGCTGAACAGAAAAATAACCAGGAGCTCAAGACAGCGATGGACGAAATGGTACAAGATTTGGAGTCGAGTAAACCAGAGATTGACGAGCTTCGCGCTGACCATTCGCGTTTGGAAGCTTCGGTGATTGAGATGTCAAATCTATTGGACGCAGCAAGCAAGGAAAGGGAAGAAGCCACTAGAGAGGCGAGAAAATGGCAAGGCCATGTGGAAGGATTGGAACGCGAAGGCAAAATATTGCGCCAGCAACTTCGTGACTTGAGTATGCAAGTGAAGGTCCTCGTCATGGAGATCCACTTGATTGGCTCTGGCGAAAAAGACTATAGCCGAGACGATCTTGAGAGGATGGCACTTGAAGGGATAGAAGAGGCTGCTGAGGATATGAATAACACTGGACGTTTCATTACCCGCCACATGACAACATTTAAGAATCTGAATGAGCTTCAAAACCAGAATGTAACACTACGGAGAATGTTGCGTGAACTTGGCGACAAATTGGAGGGCGAGGAAGCTCGTAAGCGAAACTTGTCTTACCAGAAAGATCAGGAAGAACTTAAAGAACTCCGCTCTCGGGTTCAGACTTACCGGGATGAAATGGCGAGCCTCGTGGCCCAGACTAAGAGTTATATCAAAGAGCGAGACACGTTCCGCAGCATGCTTTTGCGACGCCGTGAGACTGGCGAGACAACTACTCCCTTCTCTCAATCTCTTCCCCTTGGTGCAGTTCCTCCATCTCTAGACCATGAAACTGCTCAGCCCAGCGAAGGCCCGGATTACGCCGATCTCCTTCGAAAACTGCAAGCTCATTTTGATTCTTTCCGTCAAGAAACTGCCACTGATCATTCGTCTTTGAAACAACAAGTCAATTATCTGACGAGGAAGAATAGCGAATTGCAAAGCGAAATCAGCCGCGCCAACAGCCAGCTTACAACCTCCATTCAGCGTGCTGAACTTCTCCAATCTAATTTTAATATGCTTAAAAACGAAAATGCTGAACTCCAGAAACGGCATTCAATTCTAATGGAGAATGCGAACAAGCAAGACCTTCGAACACAACAGGTTGCAGAGGATCTTGTGGAAGCCAGGGGCCTTGTGGATAGCCTCCGAAGAGAAACCGCTAACCTCAAAGCTGAGAAAGAACTCTGGAAGAGCATCGAGAAACGATTAGTGGAGGATAATGAATCGCTGAGAAATGAACGTAGTCGCTTAGACGCTTTAAATGCCAACTTACAGTCCATGATTAACGAACGAGAACATGCAGAATCTGAGACTCGGCGTCGTCTCCAATCGACAGTAGAATCCCTGGAATCCGAATTACAATCAACGAAACGAAAACTCACCGATGAGACCGAAGAAGTGAAGAAACTAGCTCTTCGAAGAGAATTCGAGCAGGAACACAGTCAAAAACGAATTGAAGATTTGGTTACAAGTCTTGGTTCTACTCGCGAAGAGCTTGTCGCCACGAAGACGAGCAAAGATCATCTACAATCGAGAGTTGATGAGCTCTCGGTCGAACTCAAGAGCGCTGAAGAACGCTTGGTAGTTCTTCAACGTAAGCCTTCGATTGTCCCTGCTCTGACTGCTAATGCCGAAGAGACCCCTGAGACCTTCGAGGCAAGTGGTTTAAGTAAAGAACAAGAGTTGGCCGTTGAAGTATCCGAACTTAAACGTGATCTTGAACTAGCGAGAAATGAGCTAGAGCATGCTAAGGAGCAAACAGAGGATTATAAAGCGATCAGTCAAGCAACGGAAGAGAGGCTCCAAGCTCTCAGTGATACGAATGAACAATACCGTGAAGATACCGATCGCCTTCTCCAAGAAAAGAACTCTACGATTGCAGAATTAGAGAGACGAGTTGAAGAACTTTCTAACGAACTAGCTACTACAAATGGAGAGCTTTCCAAACTCCGTGATCAAGAAGCGCAATTCCAGCGACGCATCGATGACCAAAAATCGGCCTTGGATGCAGAAATCGCAAGGCTTAAGGAACAACAAGAACGATACGAAGCGGCTGCGCAGTTTCATCAACAAGACCTTAAGGCGCAGGCAGAAATTGCCCAAAATGCTCAACAAAATTATGAGAACGAGTTGGTGAAACATGCAGAGGCTGCTAAAAACCTTCAAGTTGTTAGAGCTGAGGCCAATCAGCTGAAACTCGAAGTTGTAGATCTGAAGACGCAGGCCGAAAGAGCGAAGAGCAACTTAGCGCAGGAAGAAGAGAACTGGGATGAAATGAAGGGTAGATATGAAAAGGAAATCGAGGAACTCAGTCGTCGCCGCGAAGAAGTACTTAACCAAAATACATTACTTCACAGCCAATTGGAGAATATCACGAAACAGATTTCCGCACTTCAGCGTGATCGAGCGGGCCTCCCCGAAGGTGGCGAAGGGGCAGCAGAACCTGGAACGGATCTTGAAGGCCTCCAGGAAGTTATCAAATTCCTACGACGTGAAAAGGAGATTGTTGATGTTCAGTACCACTTGTCAACGCAAGAAAGCAAACGACTGCGTCAGCAACTTGACTACACTCAAACACAACTCGAGGATACACGCCTTAAACTTGAACAACAACGCCGCGCTGAAGCAGAAAGCGAGCGGCATGCACTTAATCATAACAAATTAATCGAGACGCTCAATGAACTCAATCTGTTCCGAGAAAGCAGCGTTACCCTCCGGAACCAGATTAAACAGTTGGAGGTGTCAGTGGAAGAAAAATCGAAACGCGCTGATGATCTTCACCAAGAGATTGAGCCTCTACAAATGCGCGTTCGTGAATTGGAGAACAATCTGGAAACTAAAGATGGTGAGATGAAGCTTCTTCAAGAAGACCGAGATCGCTGGCAGCAACGAACCCAAAACATCCTTCAGAAATACGATCGAGTGGATCCTGAAGAATTGGAAGCGATGAAAGAGAAATTGTCATCTCTTGAGAAAGAAAGAGACGAGGCTGTTTCGTCTAAAGAGAAGCTCGAGGCCCAGGCATCAACGTTCCCTGAACAGCTCAAGCAAGCGGAAGATCGTATTCAAGAGTTACGCACAAGACTAACGGAACAATTTAAGGCCAGGTCGAAGGAACTTACCAGCCGCATCAATGCGAAGCAACTCGAGTTGAATGGCGTCATTCAAGAAAAAGAACAAATTCAACAAGAATTGGAACGTACTCGAGAAGAACTGAACATGGTGAAATCTAAAAATCCAGAGGCCGTTTCTCCTGCACCTGGGATTCAAGATGTTACAGGCGCACAGCCTAATAATGGTCTACCACCGGAATTGGGCAGTGCTGATAATGACAAATCCAGCGAAAACAGGATTAAGGGGCTGGAATCGAAGATCAAGGAATTGGAGGCTGCTTTGGCTGCAAAAGATGCAGACATCGACCAGATCGTTAAAGAGCGAGTCGACAAGATGAGGGAAATTTTGAGCAACAAGTTGGCAGAACACAGGGCGTCTCACCAGCAGGAAATAGAATCCTTGAAAGCAACTCATCAACAAGAATTGGCGTCCAAGGGAGAGGGGATTCCTGTGTTGTCTGACTCCCAGGCTCGTGAGCTTGTTGCCAAAAATGAGACTATCCGAAATATTGTTAGGACTAATATCAGAAATGCTGTCAACAAGGAGAAAGAAGCAATGGCGAATAAGGAAGGGCAAGCTCAACAGGATCCGGAAGCAATGAAGAAACTGGAAAAGAAATTCAATGAGGAGAAAGAAACTTTACTAAAAGAAAGGGATCAGAAGATTAGTTCTGCTGTTGAGCTGGCGGAAAAGAGGTTGCTAGCGAAAGTCAGCATGACCGAAGGACGGGCCAGGAACGCCCAAGCCAAACTCGAGGTTGTGCAAAAGGCGGCGACAGACACTCCACAACGGCCGGTAGTTGAAGTCTGGAATATTGCAAAGGTCGCTAAGCCAGCAATGGTACAGCAAGCGGCACCGAAACCGCCACCACCGGCATCTCCTGCACCTACTCCAGTTTCGGCTCCGTCCCAAACTCCCAATGCCCCAGCACCAGCGACTCCTTCTCAACAGAAAGTGGCACCCACTCCTCCGCCTATGCCAACTCCGCAACAAGCTGCTGAACGGGCGCCCGCTATAGCTCAACAGACACCGCAACAAGAGCAGCAGCAGCAGCAGCAACAGCAAGGGCCAACTGGTAACCAAGCCTCTCCTCAACAGGCTACTGGGTTGCCCAATCGCCCTCCGCAGTCTTCATATCCCGCTACCGGTACTGGAGTACTTCGTGCGCTCCAGTCTGGCCTTCCCATGGCCCGAGGTGGCCGTGGCCGTGGAGTGCAAGGCGGCACACAACAAGGTCAATTTGGTCACCAACCCACGGAACAGCAATTGCAGAATCAGCAGTTTCAGCAACAGCATGCAGGCCGTGGCTCTGCCCTTCCTCGCGGAGCAGGAATGCGGGGCGGTGCTCGAGGCCGTGGCGGTAGTCAAAACATTCAAACCGGAAACATTCCTCAAGCCGTAGGACAACCGAGTCCTCGTGGTGGAAGAGGTGGACTTAATGCTCAAGCTCGCCAGTTTGTTCCCCACGGAAAGCGTGCTAGAGATGACGGAGGTGATGCTGATATAAATGGCGGAAAGAGAATGCGAGGTGGTGGCGTTGGACAGTGAACTAGGCATTTCTTTTCTAATTAAATGTCCAATTCTCGGTTCTCAGGAGACAGATCTCATAATTCTCGTTCGTACCGACTTTCTTTTCGTTTCCAGGTCGTTTGCTTCTTTGCTTTCTTTCGAAGACATCAAACAGGGTTTTATCTTTCTTCATTTGTTCTTGATAGTATCCATTCCTCTTGAGAATCTGACTAGAATTGTTTGTTTTCATTTCTTACTCTTTTTATATCTTGGAAGCGGTTATATTGGAAGCTAGGCGTTTGCTGGCATTGTGGGTTTCGAGAAAATACAATAGGATTTGTGGGCGCTGTCAACACTTAACCCTCCATGCCTATGTAGGTACTTGATAGCTGTATTCTCATTGACTATGTGATGGAATAGTCATCTGCCTTGGTTGTTTGGTGCAGAATATCTCCAATATCGCAACATTCTAGATCCACCTTGATCCAATTGCATTCACGAAATATTTGAAAGAAAGTATGTAGCTTTGGATAAATCACACCAAGCTCCATGGTGCTATCCCAGAATCCTTACTGTCCAACCAGCTCTCTAAAGTACTGTGAAGTAAAGTGTGATGGAAAAGATGATATTGCTTCTCTAGACAACCCATTCACAACCGCAGTCTATCAATTTGGTCCCAAACAGGATTGACTTCGGTATTCGCAGTCATCCCCTTGAAACTCCCATCACCAAGCAATATCCCAGGGGTTATATTGTTAATGGGCAATTTGGTGGATTGAACAGCCTTTGCAAATCAATCATAGACAGAAAGCTGAAACTTAGATTAATCTTCTGAATTGGCAGAGAAATTGGAAGACAGTTAGAAAATCATCACATACTAAATATTTGAATAAAAATCTGGGTATCCATGTGCATGAAAACAGTGCAGCAACATGCCAATAGCAACAATGCCATTTCACAATATACATACCAGCCAGGCTTCATCTTCTCCTTGGGGCAGCAGCAGCAGCAGCAGCTCCAACTCCGATCAACTTTGTCAACGTCTCCCTCTCTTTGTTCAGCACTACCAACCTCGCATTCTCAACAGCCCTGCCATTTAAGCTTGCTGTATCGCCTTTGCTCCCTCTTCCATCCGCCCTCCTCCGTCTCTGTAATCCCATACCTCCCGCTCCTCCGCCCCAAGCCACAATCCAATCTTCCACGACCCCATCATCCGGTATTTGGCACAATGAACACACTTTTGCGTGCCTTCCTAGACGCACGCGTCTTCCCAGTAAAGCCGAAGCATCAACTACCGCAGCGGAATGGATATGACAGCCCGACGAAACAGTCGCGAGCGGCCCAAGCAGAACCGAGTTCTCTATAATTGTGACTTCTGGCGCTGAAGGCGTCACAGAAGCCTGAGAAGCATATTCTGATGTCGATGGCGCGGCTTGGGGTCCCCCGATCACCGATTTCTCGCCAATAATGCACCCTTCCCCAATACTTATAGGTCCCTCGAAGGATAGTAGCTTTGCGCGGGGGTGTACGACAGTACCAGCACCGATGCTGATTGGGTGTTTGCCCTGAAAGTAAGTTATTTCGGAGATCGTAGCGGTCGGGTGGATAGAGAGTGGAGGTTTGGGAATCGATGGATTTGCAGATGTTCCTGTTCTTGGAGCTGATGTGGAAGAGGGGCGCGCAGTCGATGGCTTCTGGCTGGCGGACATGGTTGTTATATGTAGTGCTGTAGGAAGATCGATTGTAATTCGCGGAGATAACTAGTACATAACTATGGATTATATCAAGTTTCACATCATATGTATCGCATCAGGCTTAGGATTAGAAAAAAGGAGAAAGAAAAGAGATTTTAAGAGGCAACTCTATAGATTGACCTAAACCGTCTTTTTGTATGTAATTTGTAACTCTTCTTCGGCTCACTAAACACAGGTCAGAATATCGAGACTATGTATGTAGTTATGTACATACTAATATATTAAGTGCATTAATGGCCAGAGCATATGCAAGTGTTAGCAGCGCTTTGACAGTTCATTTATATCCACTGAAAGCAAAGCAGACCAGTATTCAATTGTGCTGCAAACACCAGGAAAAAAGCATATCAACCTATCTAGGTAGGGTATCCCATATAAGAAATCTATCAGAGCCAGCTTTCAAGGAAGTAAACCCATCACTCGTCATGGAGATATAAGCAGAACTTCAGCATCTCCGTTCTAATTTTGCATTTGTACCCCGTCCTGGCTCCCCGAAGATATGCCCATTCTCCTTCTCCACTCCCATACACCTCTATCGACTTCTTCTTTAGTCATACCGTCTCTGACTAAACAAAACGTCACGCCCAGCTCAGTTTGCACATTACTGTTTCGAGCTTCATCATCGAAAAACAACATATCTTCGTATTGCAATCCACTAGCTTGCTGGATGCGCGTAAAATGCTGAGTCTTTGAGCCAGGAAATATCTGGATATAGTCGAAATGGTCCAAGGCGCGAACAGAGCGACTATTGGCAGCTTCAGGGCTGTCTGAAAAGGACGGGATGATATGGAGAGCTTTGAGCATGTCACGAGCAAGGTCAGGGGTATTTGTTCGCGAAGCTAATCCAATAGGGATAGAGCGGTATCGCAGGGCGTGAATGATCGAAGATACAGCCGGATAGAACGCAAATGATTCCCCCCATCTACGAAATAAAGCGGTTAGTTTAAGCCTGTGGATGCGAAAGCGTCTGTCATAGACAAGACAGGAGTAGTTGAAGAACAATACCTGTCCACACAGCGCGAATTATTATCTCGCGCTTTCACTGGAGAACTAACATGCGTATCAACCCAGAATGGCCATAATGTGTAGTCTAAATCGAACACGAACAGTTTCGGGAGGGGAAGCCCATCGTTGAGAGTCGAAGGTGAAGTATTATCTTCTTTCAGTCTCAACGGCTGGGGTATTTTCACGGAACCGTCGCTTCTATTCTTAAACATAGTGCATGAAAGCAATAAATGCTCTATAAAAGCGAGACAAGAGGAGGCAATTCAGATCTTTAACAACATCACTCGACGGCATATATTAGGACAGACACAGCAGAGGACGAAGACGGGATGAAGCAGCAGATAAGATTAAGATCTGATAAGATTTAGTCCGATAAGCAGGCTCACGTGATACCGTGGTTGTGCTGCCCAAAGAGGCAACTTGAACTTCAACCATCAACTCGCGCTTGAGACCCGATAGAAGAATGCTTCACAACTCAACATGCAGCCAGCAGAGACAGGAAACACGATCTGGCCTTGGTTTAAGGAGAAGCCGTTGCTACACTCTCAAAAGAGATCAAACGTTCATCGATTCTTCGTCTTTTGATACCATTGCTGCACAGTCATGACTAGCTACATGCTTAAGAGCTCACAAGAATCGCCCTGTTATTTCCTTACATCTCTCGGATTCTACTCGAAATTTGAGTAGGTGAGGCAGTCCATCGAGTTGAGAATCTTTCGAATTTGTTCCGGCTCCGTTCCTCCCTTAATCTTAAGCTCCTGTTTGATCGAATCCCAGTCACACGCGTACCTAATGATTCGCGTTTGCTGCTGGGGGCTTAAGACTTCACTTTCATCTATTGCCTCCGTGATGATTCTTGTCCACAGGCGCATTGGCAATCCGAAACGGCCAACCTGCTTAGATACCGATTTAGGGCCTGGTTTTGCAACAGCTTGTGACGATATTTTGATCATTTCTGCATGAGAAGTCTGAGACGAACCGACTTGGTGGTCACGCTTTTTCCGACCAGAAGTGGGTGCTGTTTGATTTGCCATAACTCTGACGTTTCGTTTCTCAGGGGAATCAGGGAGACTAGGGAACTCCTCTGTGAAATTAGTCCACGGTGAGGCTGATTGAGGGTCATAGAAGTCCGACGCCTGATCGGAAATGCCATATGGGCCAAAAGGGTCCACTTCGTCGCTTTGTGTGCTTGACTGCCGTTTGTCCTTGTCATCCAAGAGAAGAGCTCGAGCAACAACCATCGTTTTAAATGCAACATTCCACAGTTCGACGATCCCTAGGCCCTCTGTTGTAAGGATATCCAGAACTGCTCGATTTTTGACACGTTCCATCTCGATCTGAGTTCGTCTGCAGACTTCCCGGGCCTTGATAATCTCATCCCTGTCAAGTCCTTCTCCGGAATTCAACAAATCAAAATCATCATTCACTTTTGAACAATCTTTGAGAAATCGCACGCCTAGGTTGAGCAAGTTGCTCCCGAGTGGTCCGAATTCATCCAGCGAATATACTATGCCTGCGCCATTCTGAATGACTTCAAGTGGCACCATAGATTTACCTGCAGGCAGATACTCGAGCAGCTTTTCGGGTCCGACATGGACCATATGCATACACCATAAATGAAACGCGCACGCAGTCGTATTTCCTGATTTCATGAGGATCAAGTATGGTACAGACCGGAGGCCTCTTGTACTCGCATATAATGCCTCATCTTTTAGTTCGACAACTTTGGTGCCTACTCAATTCACCGGGAAGTTAGCGAGCGCAATAAGATGGAAGTAAGATTCATACCTTCATTCCTGCTGTTTGCGTCGTTTTCTACAGCCAAAGCCGTGAGATTGTCTCTTTTGTTGTTTAGATTTAATGATTTCGATTGAGCTCCGATCCCGTGCGCAGCTCCATTATCGTCAAGATTTGGAGCTCGAGCAGGCTCAATGAAGTCCAGGTCGCTTTTAAGGTATGCCTCGGCTATGCCATCGAATCCAGCGCTCCCCAGGTTGTTGCCGCTGAGGTCGATGCTCTTCAACATGAAACATCCTTCGAAGGACTTCAGAAAAGTGCGCCAGTTGCATCTTTGGGCCTTGTTTGTGATGTTAATTTCATTACCAGAAATATCCAGCTTCATCAAAGTGAAATTGCTCAGTCTCACGACTGGGGCTAGCTTTTCCATTGCTGCCACAGTGAGAGAATTCCCTTTCACTGACAGTTCAGTCAGTCTAACAACTCCATGTGGGTGGTTCTCATCTTGAAACAAGATGCATTCCATAAGAGCATCAGCAACCTCCGCAAGCCCCTCATCGGTAAGCAGTTTACCAGTGAGGTCCAATTCAATATTAGGATCTCTTGCTGCAGTTCTGGCACCGCTTCCAGGTGGGATCCGTTTTCTCTGCTGATATATTAGCTGCTGGAGCGAAACTTGATATACCCAGGAAAAGATTTACCAAATCTCTCGCAACGGCCTGGCCTAATTTCAGCCCCTGGATTTTGCGCTATACCACAAAGTCAGAGAAGCTCCGGAGCATCGGCCTCTTATATTAGCTCTGGTTTACGTACACGCGTATAGGTGATTTTCACCATCTTTATTCCCTTGACTACTCGCGACCTTTTACCTGATTGACAACTCAAGCGCTGGAAGAATCAAGTCTATCAGCTTTTGTGTCAAAACATGTCAGAACCCTTAATAAGGGCTTATTTGGAGAGGGTCAAGATGCATTGCAATGCTGGAGTAAGGAAATAACACTTACCAACCTGGATAATATTCTTAAAGGACTTTCTCCGTGAATGTTTCCCTCAACTCCAGACGCGTTCAATAAGACTCAGCGAGACGAAATCACAAAGTTAAGTGTCTTTTGCACTTAACTAAACGCGTCCCACTCTCCAGACCTTCAGTGTAAAATTCACTCCTTATGACAGTGTCATGAAAAGAATGGCAAAGACGGAGGTTCCGGAATGTGCTTAGAAGGTGATCTGGTTGCTTGTGGTAAGCTTAATTGCCGAGCAACACTTGTGTGTAAGGGGGGTGTTATGAAAACAAGGATTACAGCTTTTTATCTGGCTGTTTCCTCTGACTGTTTTGCTTTGCTCTGTTGCTAAGCAGCTACTAGCATGGGCACGTGAGTGCTAATGGGGTTTTTATTTCCCCAAGTTTTGATAGAGTGATGTGCAAGATGTATCTTTTGTTAGTCATTGTTAATAAATGATGAGGAATTTTCCATTTATTCTCTATAAAATGATGGTATTGCTTGCCAAACAAGACTGAGCTTTGTTTATCAATTTGGCCTCAGGGGTACAGGGATTGCATCATTCTTATCCCCCTCTACATTATATGCATCTAAGATATATTAGTATTTTATATATATACTAGTATGTATTTATATAAAACCTCAACTGCCACCAGAAATACAGCATCCATTTCCCATATTAGAAGAAATCCACAACATCTTTAAATTCTTCAATCAATGCCAAATCAACACCTTCCCATCCCTCAAGCACTTCGGCAGTTCCTGGGTGGTTTTCACTTGCATCAAGACGAGGTTGCTTTGGATCGGGCTCTGTAGAATCTTTATTCGCTTCTCCCGCATCCTCGCGGTTCCTCTTCATCCTTTTCGACTGAATAGGAGTGTTGAAGAATAGAGAATCGCTGCTTACATTCGGGTTAGGTGGGGAGCCAATACTGCCAGGGGAGAAAACAGCTGGGTCTAAGGTGGATTTAAGGGGTGAACACGGTTGTGAGTCTGAACTCTCCGGCTTCGAAAACGTAGGTTCTGGAGGTATGGTCTGGTCCCGCTCTTGGTCAAAAGACTTTGGGTCGGAATCGTCTAGAGACAAGAGATATTGACCGTAATCTGTCAGTTCGTTCTCAAGCGGCTCGTGCGAGTCGATGATGTCTCCGATATCTATGTCAAGTGTGTCATTGTAGTCGAAATCGTCTACCATAGTAGAATGTGTTGCTGTTTTGTGGCCATGTTCATTTGGTTTATCGTCAAACGCTGCCTTTGGAGAAAGGATATCAGCCGTATCAAAGCTTCCAAAATCACTGGCATCGTTCATATCGACGTTCAAATCATTGTCTGGCGGAGAGTCAAAGAAGGAGAGATTGGAAAAGCTTGTTATCTTGTCCTTCTTAGTACTGGATTTGGTCGTTGGTTGCTTTACCTGTGTAAGCAACTTGCGTGCTTCATATTCAGTTTCATTTCTCTTCTTCACATATTTATATCGCGGGGAAGGCTTGACGACGTTGGTGGAGCCTGTAAGGTCAATCACATCAATCTCCTTGTGAGTATGTCTATCATTCTTCGGTATGATTTTCTGGCTAGCACTTGTGGACTTCCACGATGTCTTTACACTTGCAGCTTCTTTTTGGAATTTGATCATTGTCTCTGCAGAGTCCTTTTCTCCTGGTTTCTTGGAAATCTTTGGTGGTCGATCAATCCCTTCTCGACAGCACAAATGCTTACATCTAGTTGATTGTCAGTTTGTAACTTCAGTCAATAGAGAACAAGGTTAAATACGCAGTCTTGTCCTTGCACCGATGGTTACACGCCCATTTTCCATTATCCAACAGTGTAGGACCCTCGGGCTCACCTAAGGAAGCTTGATCACTTAGGTGCCTAACTAGTCTATTGGAGGTAGTTGGTTTCTCAGCAAACAAAGCGGGCGTATTCAAACCGTCCACTAATGCTTTTGTTAGAAAGCTTCATGAATGGATACAAGCTTGGGACTACCACCTGCAGAAATGAAGTCATCATCGTCAAAAAAGTCATCGGAAAAATCATCAGAGGCCTTACATGAAGGCGTGCCGTCAATGAGATGTTTTTGATTTGTTTCAGATTTGGGGGGAACAGCCGAGTCAACCTTGGATACTTTGACCCCAGAGAAAAAAGATTCCGGGAATTTCGGCTTTAATTCTGCCTGCCGCAGCGTTCCAGCTGTCCAAAGGGTATTAGTGGAGGAACGTAAAAGCATCTCTCCAGAGTCCTTACCTATCTCGTCGCACATTACGTAGCATGTAATGTGCTGATAATAGTGAGTAAGCTCCGCCTTGAGAGCAATCTCATGCCCGTTTTGTAGTTTGCTTGCACTATACTCAATTAACCCCTGAAACGAATCAACAGACACTGTGCGTACCTGATTCGGCGGAAATCAATAATTCGACCATCAGATGTTTCTGCAAGAAAACAGACATAAACAGGCTTTCTGTGAAAGAATGTTGGGGTCTTTTCGTTCATAAATCCAATGTCAGCCCTGAATTGGACCACTGGCCATTTTCCGGCTTTTGTTTCCTGGTATGAGAATCTCAGCAAGCACTCAAGCACCCAAGTTATTCTTAGGACTTACCTTCCCGACCATCTTCACAGAAACTCTAGGTTTCGGAAAATCTGCAAGCCGTCCTAGAAGTTTCATGCCAAAAGGAGGGTTCTTGCTCAGTATTGTGTCAATTCGATGGGCTTCAGTAGCCTCTAGGGCTTCGATACTGTTAATCCCACAGTTGGCAAGCTTTCTCACGGCAACGATACCAATCTGATCTATTTGTTTCATTTGTAACGGTGAATTGTCCCAAACTCTTGCTCCAAAACTTCGAGCTAGTTCAAGAGCGTGTCTTGTACTTACTGAATCTCCTCGGGATAACTGGCAGTCAATAATACATCGAATCAATCTATTAATGTGAGAAAACACTAGACCCTTGTCTTGCTGAAAAGTGAGTCTGTGCTTCTGGTACTGCTCTCCAGTGGGCAGCTCGACACCTCCCAGCTCCGACTGAATGAGCAAGGAAATCTTGTGTGCTGTAAGACCAATATCGACCTTAATAGGAAATTTGATTCCGTTTGCCTTGTTGATCTCCTTGTACAAAGACTTTTCGCCGGCTTTGAGCCTAATTTCTCGGAACTCATCTGCTTGAGCAATGGCAGAAAGCTGTCCTGGTTAGGTTGGAGCAATTGATTGGAGAGAATATGTACTTACTATCTCAGACATCTTTGCCATTGGCGGCAAGGCGAGAAACAATTTCATGGTCTTGAACTTGACGTAGTATCGGGCCATTGCATCTCCAAACTCCGTAGACTTCAATGGAGCTTGAGGTGTGACAAGGGAGCATTCCTGCAAGAGGGAAATATCCTTTTCACATAATTGTTTCATCAACTCTTGTTCCTCCATTCTATCGGCCCCGTCTTTAAGCTTATAATGAGCTGGATTCTTCTGCAGTCGAGTAAAAAAGAAAGTTCCAGCAAGCCATCGGGTCGCGGACTCAAGATCTGTCACAGTCCCTAGGCCAATCTCTGCATTTAAGTGATCTATCAGGTTGAGGTGCAAACAACTTTCTAGAGGCTCTGACCCAGCTACCAGCTTTTGGTAGTGATCCACTCTTTCCTTCCTGGTCAGAATCACAGCAACAGCACTGTTGTCGAATTGCGGGCGTCCTGCTCGGCCAAGCATTTGCATCATCTCCAGGTCTGCGTATTCTTTGCAACCGTTGTCTTGCCATGACACAGTATTCTTTATAATGACCAGATGACACGGAAGATTAACCCCAACAGCTAGCGTAGAAGTGCAACAAATTACACTTATATGGCCCTCGAGATAAGCAGCTTCAACGGCATGCCGGTCACTAGCATCTAATCCAGCATGGTGAAAAGCAACGCCAGCTGGGACAGTTACTAATCATCTCATTAGAACATGTAATTTGCACATTGTTATTGAAGCAAACCTACACTTTAAATCTTGATTTTGGACTACAATCAGTTTCTTTGGGCCACTCCATAAACGATGCGGAGAATTCGATGTCGTCCACAGTTTCGCCAAATTCTTCGAAGTTGCAATTGCAGAATTGCGTGTACAACAGAAAACCATTACGGGTTTCCTTTGCGAGTGTTTTCTGATCGCCTCAGGAAGTCTGAAATCGGTCAGTCAGCCCAGCGATTCTAACCATCACGTTGAGTTCGAGGACTTACTTTGTATCACACACTTTATCAAATACAAAATCATTTCCATTTGACTGATATCCGTAAACGAATTTCTGGAGTTTGACAGGGCGGAATTCTTCCCCAAATCGTTCACGGTGTGCCGGCAGGTGTTGATTAGTAGGATCTCTCCCGAGCCATGCTGCAATGTCCTCGGAGTTAGGGACTGTAGCACTCAGAGCAACGAATCTAACGTTCGAATCTATGGATTTCATCCTCGACACCACAGCCTCCAGTGTTGCTCCTCGATTTTCTTTTAAAATGTGAACTTCATCGATCAAAAATAATTTGACGAGTTGCATTAAACGTAAGCGGTCATTCCATTTTCTTGTCATACTATCCCATTTCTCAGGAGTGGTAATGATGATACTCGCATGTTGAACATTTCGAAGCTGAGCTTGATCTGTATCGCCCGTGAGTTCAGCGCATTGAAGATCAAGAGTGGCGAACTTCGCACGCCAGTCACGAAAGCGCTCAGAACAAAGGGATTTGGTGGGTGCTTGGTAAACGACTTTAAACCTGCTGTCCTTAATAGTTGAGATTAGTCTGCAAATAGCCAGTTCCATAATCACAGTTTTCCCACTCCCAGTGGGAGCGGAGAGAACGAAATTGTCATCCTTTTGATAAATAGGGTGGAAGCATTTTGACTGAATTGCATTGAAAACAGAAAAAGGAAATATAGATCGGAATCGATCTGGTAATTCATGAGTGGATACAAGTTGGATGCCTTGTATCATTGGTGGTGCGTGTTTCAATTGTATTCCAGGAGATTCAACTTTTGGAACTATACCACCACCCCGTGGACAAGGTGTATGAGGAGATGAGACTGTCGCCGTAGAGGCCCAATGAGGACTAATAACTTCATCTCGGTCAGCTTGAGTGATTGATCTCGTTTTATTTCGGTTTCTAACGCCATTTAAAGGGCTAGTAAGGCCTTCTAGTTCCGAAGGGCTCGAAACTAGTCCATGAAGATGCGCATTGGGACTAACAGTCGTAGCGGCTATATGGATAAATTTTAGCAAGGGCTTTCAGAATGTTTCGACTAAAGGAACGCTCACAATTTCGAAATATCCCAGAGGCATGCTTCGGGCCCGGTGTATAAAGCGGTCCGCGAAGGGCATACGGCTTACCGCTCATATCAGATCCCTCTTGTTGCCCCTGCTCCAACTCCGCCAGTAATTCCCGGTCTTTTCGATCCCAATCAGCTAGACTTCATGAATTTTACCAGTCGCACAAGACACAACTGACCGAAAGCATCAAGAGGCAGGTCATCATCTTCAGGCGGTATCTGAACTATGTCATCGTCCAGAACGCCGATTGGCACTCTCTGAGAAGGCCGCGAAGTCCGGGAAGATGCCGCCTCTTGTAAGCCAAAGCTTTTCCGATTGCCATAAGACATTTTGTCACGGTGGACCGCCGGGTATCTGAAGGTACTGAGACGTTGTCGTGCGTTCCCGCCATCCCCGCCACCCATCATGATAAAGAGAAGAGACTATGAGCTGTAACGCTTTGTGGGAGTGGATTAGTGCTCTAACATGGTATAAAGGACGCTCAAGGCACGAAAACCACAGATTATAGGCTCTGATCTATGAGAGCGTTCTTCTGCTGAGAATGGAGGATAGCTGTCAATTCCACAATTGAAGAGATAGGAGGCCTGAGGAAGCAAGAGCATATTCATTGCACCCCTCCCACACGTGATATTAGATGTCTTGCAATCCATTCCGTTTCGGGTAACCCCCCCTTTTGAACACCAGGACGTAGCGGACCCCGAGCTCAGTGGATATCAAACACGAAAAAGAGAACAAGATCACAAAGGAGAAGAGAAATCAGTCGAGATTAGATTAAGAAGCCTTTTTAACTGTTCATAAGTGGCCGCTTGCAAAATATTCCACATTGACTGCGACAAATCAGAAAGCATCGTCCAGCATCAAATGCCACATACCCCGAAAGCGCAAGTATCTCAAAAAATACACAGAAACCAGAATTGATTATCCATGAAAGGCAATATAGCAAAAAGAAAAGGAGGAAAAGAACTCCAAGCCCGTCATAAACTGTACATTATTTTTTTAATTCATCCACCAAATCGCATGGATCCGCTATGAAAACGGGGTCCCTTTCCCCGGTCGAATAGTATAAAAAGAGCCTGACCCATAGATACTTCACCATGACCGGGTTTCTAAAACGTAAAATATACGTGAGATCCACAAAAGCAATCACTGTACTGATCATACATGTCTCCAGATGTCAATTTTCCATATGCTACCTGTCGAAATAGCCGCGTGACGAGTGACCTCTAGCATGGTGCCCAGAAGGACAAGGCGAGCCAGGGCGCGAAGTAGTGAGGGCTGATGCATCTGACACCAGGGGTGTAGTTGGTAGTTTGATAGAAAAGTCGTTTGGAGGAGTAGTCAAGCCCAGTCCCGATGCATCCCTGGTGTCTGGGGACGATTTCGCTTTTTCAAAGTTTTGAATCATAATCGGAGGAGGACGCGAGCGGAGTTCGGACTTGGAATTAGGCAAACCGGGAATGTAAATAAAGCATGCAGCAAGGACTATGAAAGCACCAAGGATAAACTGTAACCAAGCGTGAGTCCGGCCCTCAAGATCATGGGAAAAGACACCGTGAAAACTTACATTGGCAGAGATTTGCAGGTCAAAGAAAAAAGGGCTCGCCAGCAAGCCAAAAATTACGCTCATCGCACCAGCAGCTTGCAGCAAACCAAGCTCTGAATAGCTGATACAGAACGAAGTCACAATGCCGCCAATCGCTTGAGCGCCAATGACGGTCCATACAATCCAGTTATATCTATGAAAAAATCCGCGTTTGGCCACCTGTTCACCATCGAGGAATATGACACCAATAAACAGCGCCGGGAAAATTGAATATATGGCCAATTGTACGTTTCGAACCCACACGGAAGTAGTGTAGGAGCTATCTCTCAGGACTTTTTCAAACGTCACGCTCGCGAGCCCCGATGAAACACATGCGCCCAACGTAGCGAGGAGGCCTATCCTGCCGTTAAAAACCGGATGCCCTTGGATCATATCCTCTTGAATGCCTTCATACGTAGCAGACCGCTTTTTCAAAACCGGGCCAGCAGCGGCTCTAAAATGCTGCACATTTGAGAGCCGCCTGGGCAGATATATGTGGCTCCGACGGTCCAATTCATGGGAATCTATCGAAGGCATTTGTACTAATGCGACACCGGCAAACAGTGCGAATAACGCCATCCACTTCCCATATGATAGACCTCTTCGCATCAATATCACACCAAAGATCGCGGTTACAATAAGCTCCAATTGGTATGTGACTTGGAATTGCGCAGCTTCCATGTTCGACAGGGCAATGTATTGCAACGAATTGGATACCGTGTACAGGGCAGCGGGGAGAGCAAGCTTCCAACTATCACCGGTGAAAATAGCGGCAGACAAGGATCCAAACAATGACGTCGCGGGCATAGAAGGAGGAACGGTTTTGGATACTTCGTATAAAGCGACCGTCAAGCATATCGCAAGCTTGATAACCTCGTTCAAAAACACCGCA
This sequence comes from Emydomyces testavorans, assembly GCA_029449355.1. Lineage (NCBI taxonomy): Eukaryota > Fungi > Ascomycota > Eurotiomycetes > Onygenales > Nannizziopsiaceae > Emydomyces > Emydomyces testavorans. Next base: position 1,981,663 of record CP120630.1, on the reverse strand, counting down.
GTCGAGGTTATATATCGTTGGCCGCCCACAGCAGGCATAACTCTAGAATAATGAAGTAACTAGATCAATTGTCCATATTCATCAGCAAATTCCTATCCATTCCAAAGCCAGCCCTTTGTGTGTGCCTTACCAGTACAAACGCCGAACATTGAATTGTCAACTGCAAAATGCCAAATGGCCCCAGAACACTTCAATTAGCAACTCAACAACCACCAAGAAACGACATCCGCGGGACCTTCATACCAGAACCAAAAAGATATATTTGGTTGGTATCCCCATCCATTGTTTCTGTGTGTCCCTGCCCATGGCGAATAGCTCACAACGGGCCTAGGAACAGAACCCCTCCGATTCCAATCCTCGATTTTCCCTCGCGTCGCGATACTTGTCGTATGGAAAAGGACGAGCCCTTGCTGCTTGATCAGTGGTGTGCTTGGGGTCATGAGGATGGGGGCAATATGGAAGGTTGTTGTACGGACTGTTGGTTTGGTTGCACCAGAAACGAATTCTGAGCCCAGCCCCCCGACTTTTCTGACGAGAATCACTAAACTAACTTCGTTTCGTTAACTAATTCAATCTCGTCGATATTTTCAAGTAACGGAATAACTACAACTGGATTGAAAAAATCGACGGAAAAAAGCGACAGGCCAAAAACTGAAAAGGAATCATAATCCACCACGTAATCCAACGCGTCACACGACAAGGAGAACCGAAAGATCCTTTTTGCTTCTTGCAAGTAAAGGGTCGTCTTGCCTGGGGTTGCTAACGTTCGTTTTTTTCCTCCCTGTTAACTTTGACTTGTCGACGCCATGGCGGTCTGCGCAAACTGGCCAGGCCCCGTACGTCAGTCAAGCATCCTTGGAATTGGCAAAAGCCATTTTCACGCTTGCCCAGCGACTGAAACATGCTTGTATTTGTAGGGCTGGCAGAACAAGCCTGACTCCTGAGTTACAAAATGGATTGGCTGCTGAGCACCAGGGTCTTGCAGGCATTAGATGATAACAACGCATTATTGCACAGGATGTCCTCTGTAACTAGCTTCACTGGGAACGACAGATGTAGGTCAAGGGCCAGACGAAGTTGAAGATCGGGTTCAGCAATACTAATCCAACTACTATCATTGACGAAATCAGCTTTGCTGGTATGACTGATTGCATTCACATCAAAGCAATGTTCCTATTTGCATGCAAATCCTAAGTCACAATGCCCAAAAAAATCCTTCCCCTCTGATTAATACAGTACATCACTAAATCATAGACAGTCTGAGCGAAGAAGAGTCCAACAATCATGATTGTAACCATCTGCTGCGGCAGTGACGGAGGAAGAATTGAAATATGTCAGTATGCCACCAAAAGATCTAAACGGAGAATGAGAGAAAATCGGTGAAAATCTGTGGGTCATGGAGCAGCAAATTTGGACAAAGAGAGAACGTGCGGTAAATACATCAGGATACGTAATTCTCTTCGGACTTCGGGCCAGATGAACGGAAGAAGAGCGAATTTTTGAAAAAAGAAAGTCGTAACATCGCATATATTAAAATCAGGGAATGAGGAGAAGCCGCAATGAGATAATAGGGGTCAGATTGCCTGCGAACCAGCGTCCATGCTCGAAAGTAAACGACAACTTAGTGGACAACTGCCACGCCAGGGTCATTGTTGTTCCAGCCGAGAGCCCAGATCGGTAGATCCTCATTGGGCTCTGCATCTTTTTTGTTATTCTCTTCGCTGTCAAAGATGATGGCGCTGCTACTGTCCGTTTGGGTGGCGGAGGGCCGTCTTTCCTCCGGAGCGATCGATGCGGAAAATTGTGAGCGATGGGATCTTCGTGGAGAGAGGCGGTGCGCTGCAGGCAGCGTTGGTGTGAGAGGTGACGCTAGCCCAGTAGATGGCGAGGAGAAACTATCCGATTGGACAAAGCTCGTTCTAGGAGACATTCCGGAATGTTCAGTAGCCGCGTCACCGGGGTCAGATACAGCCAAAGAGTTCCTCTCAGAAAACGTGCCTGACTCGGCGTGGAATTGCATCATTTTGCGAGGCGGGACACCAGGGCTTAGTTTCAGAAACGAAATATCAGCATTGTACGCGGAGACAGGTCGGTGAGCAGGAAGAGACCGTGCATCTGGTTCAGAGCGGCCGAGCTCCACATCCGCACAGACATGTCCCGGAATGCTGCCCTTGTTGCGTCGTATAAGTTCAAGCAAATGCTCCTCCTGCCGGGTAACAGCCATGAATCGACTCCTTCGATTGTTAGGCGGAATCTGCCCATTTGACTGAGACTGTGAACCAGGACGCCGGCGATCTAGACTTCGAGCCGCCGATGGAGGCAGTGACGGTGAATTAGGAGTCTCAGAAATGCTTGGAATACGACGGGTTTGCCGAAGCGAGCTGCTACGACTAAGGTTAAACGATCGGATACTCGACGGAGCAGACTTGTCTCGGTTTGCCGCTATAGGAGAGTGAGGCGCTCGATTCTGCGTGGGGGAGTTGACGGGAATTTTTCTGACAGACAGTCGGCTTCGAGTTTCGATGGCCCGAGCAGTACAGATTTCAGCACCTTCATCGAAACTCGCAATGCTATCCCGGAGCACTGTGCGGTTGACGAAGCCCGATGCAGCATCTTCATTATCTTCTTCGTCGTCATCCTCTGACGATGAGAGACAGAGAACACTAGCTTCATTGAGGTTTGTAACGTCCAGCGATAATTTGCTTGGTCTTCCCATGGCCTTGTCACGAGCATCTGCCTTTACTCCCCCACTTCTTGAAGAAACAGCATCAGCCTCAGATAGACTCCCGTCTAATCTGGAGGTTGGATGGTAGATTGAACCAGGACTTAAACCTTGTGCACTTGGAGCTTGTCTGACGGCAGAGTTATTCGACGAAAGACGCATTGTTCGACTTGAGCTTCTCGACACAGATTTGTAATTGGTATAATTAGAACGGCTAGTGGAGTTGACGCTGCTCTGTTTGGGAATGCTGCTCTGTTTGGGACGAGTGGCTTCCTGAAGAGCAGCCAACATAGCAGGTACTGTGTCTTTCCCTTCCTGTTCCCCGAAACCATCATCCTCATCATCGTCGCTCACTTGTCCAGCCGGCCCATCAAACCAATCAGGCCCCGCTCGATGTCTATACTTCGTGGGATCCCGCCAGCCGTCGTATTTTCGCCGTTGCGATAAAGTGGGCCCTGCTACTGGCTCGTCCTGCAACCTTCCCTGCTGTTCATGATATAACCGTTGTCTTTCCCGATATTCTCGTTGTTCCTGTTCTTCCCGTTGTAGCTTCTCCTTTCGCTGTTTTGGGCCCATTTCAACGGCCTCTTTTGCCCTTGGCACTTTCATCAGTTTACTGCCACTATGCGTTCGATCGCTTTTAGTGGTCTTCGTGGCAGAAGCATCAGAAGTGATAGAAACTGGAGACGGTGAAGTTGTCAGGCGGTTGGGGGAAAGGAGCGGCAAGATGGAATCCCGGGGCCTGGGAAATAGCTTCGATAGATCAATCATGAGTGGTCGATGTCTAGACTTCAGCGACTTTCGGCGGTTTTTATGGGCAACACTCATATCACAGCCGTTTTCCAAATCAGAAGCTGACTGCGTAACAAGTGGGAAATTATTCCCCAAAGCCAGGTCGTTATGGGAAGCGTTTGAAGACTTGTGTGACGTTGTCAGTAGCGAGCCGGCGGGATCATAAATGGACCGAAGCGTTGAGGAGGACTCGGAAGGGCGCAGAGGTTTAGGAATTGCATGAAAGGAAGATAATCCCGCATGGTTTCGCTTGTATGTCTGACCCAGCAGTGGAGATGACGCCCGTTGGTGCAATTCATTTTCTGATAAGAAGCCTCCTTTAATTGGCTCCACAGTATTTATATCAGCACCGTTCCCCTCTCGATGGTGTTCTGGTTCTCCAGCAAGAGACTGAAGTGGTGCTTCCGGACTCCTTTTTGTATTCCTCACTGGAGGTGCTTCGCTCTGTGACTCCGTAGGGTTATCGGAGTCAGAGTCGAGTCTAGAAGACCCGTTTTGTCTCTTACTTCGGTGAATGCTCGAATCGTTAGAGGAAGCCGAAATGCTGGAAATTCGCCGCGGAATGGACAACATAATAGGCATGTTTCATCAAAACGGCTTTGCGCATACTTCGAAGCTGGGCAACCGGACCTGATGCTGATCAGTGTCTAGAACAGACAAAAAAACAATAAAAAATTCCGAAACTGTAATCGCGACTCGTGGTGACAGGTAACACAAGGCAATTTCTCCCACGAGTTTAGAACTGCAGAGATCCAAACAAGAAGGGGAAAAGAAAAATGTTTTAGATCATGGCCCACGAGTGAATAAAGCCGCATGAGGGGGCTTCCACATGCAGCCCACCTTTACCGCACCTTTGTATATGTAGTAGTGGTATATCTTGCTGGCACGCTCTCAAAAAACCTCGCCGGCGTCCACAACTGTCTAGCGTTGTCAATATGACTGCCATAGGTCACACATATCAACGCTCAGGGAGACCCGGTTCTTGAAGGCGAGAGGGGAAGTAGAAAGAAAGCACAGACGAAGCGGCGACGAGAAGTCAGTAATAATAACCCATCTTGAAAGAAGGTTTGTTAGCGATCGATATGTTTCTCTAGCGCAGAGAAGAGGGCGAATTCACCCCCTGAGCCACATTTCTCGATAGAGAGATATCAAGGGGAGAAATAGGCGTTTCTCCATCCAGTGCCAGAATATCTCGTTGGACAGGCTGGAAGATCAGATCAGCTTCAACGGCGTTTTGCCTCACAAACCTCATATCACTTGCTTCCTGCGTGATCAATGAACGGAGGTTCCTGCATCACTCTTCACTCCTCCCAATCACCGGGATTCGACTGGGATAAACCTAGCGCATGAACCGACTTGGATCTCACTGGGTGCAGAACGCCAATGATATCGCCAAATCTCCGTTTAGTCTGCTCCGCTTCACCAGACTTGGCTTTGGTTAATTAGTGATTGAGTTCGCTACTACGATCGAGGAGGAGCTGAACTCAATCGCTGGATGGAATCGTTCACACTTCTCCATCCCCTCCATGCTCCAGGCTCATGCTGATATTACGGTCCTGATTCCTGGCGCAATCTACGGATTACTCCGTACATATACATATGTATATGCCCCATATCTCTTCACCTCTGTTTCAGATCACCGTCCCTTCTGCAGAGTAGTTACACAGTTAAGGATAATGACTGCGTTGGTTCTCGACCTGACGACTCTATTAGACAAGTTTTTTCGACGGCCACTGCGCTTCCCGTTCTCCCCGCCCACTACCTTACGATCTTCAGAGCTAGCACGGGGCAAGATCAAATAGATTATAGACCTGGGCGATCTCTGTTGCCTCACACGACAGTGGGCTCCTGAGTCTCTCTTCATTTCCGCTCACACATCGAACCCCTGATGAAAGAGAACATCCTGTGTAAGTACATTGTATGTTTGGTTTTTCCAAAGCTCCTGGGAGTTACGTATTATTATTCGCTCGAATATCCAACTCGAACGAAACTGAAAATCGGCTCTCTCCACAGTCTAGATGTTCGTTCGCTCGTTAGCATTCCCAGGATATCGGAAATAATGGCGCAAACCTTACAGAATGAACGAGATCGCGCTGCTCCACACCCCTTGGCATCTCAAATTCAAAGAGAAAGAAACTGGCCTCTTTTCTGTCTGGCAAAAAAAGACAGCGTTTCTGAAACAGCGCTGATTGGATCCAATTCAGGGCTCTCGCTTTCTGCGTCTTCAGCAGTTTCACCGTTTCTTAGCGAAGACTGAAGTCGTACCGCCATCACCTTACACAGTATCTTCAGCCCTCCGCACTAACTAGTTAGCCTGGTCCAGCCTCGGCGCCTAACCGCAGCCACGTGATTGACGGGCCAGATCGGGAGTTCACCCGGTCATACTATACATAGTAAGTACTAACACACCGTCAATCACCGCTTAGTAGTTATATAAGGTTGGAAGCGCATCAGAAGAGATCAATTTCACATCATGTTCCACAGCTGCCCAATATCCAGCATCGCACATATTTTGGGGAGTGAGTGCCACACAGCCTGTGAGACAGAGCATCCTCCAAAGGTTCAACTGCTATTATTATTGGATTCTGTAGGGAGCACAAGTCTGGATCACTTTGCTTTATTCCTCGCCTATATTTTAACACTGTGTAACTAACCCACATATATGGCAACAATGGCATGGCATTCGAACCTCAAACAGTACCGTATAACTATGTATGTCATTTTTGATTCCTATTACTCTATTCAGCCAAAGTCCATATGCCTACTTTGGAGTTTGGTTGTAAAATCATCTGCCGTTAAGCGAAGTGCGCAAGATTGAACGCATGCTTCTCGATATAGTTACTTAGGTGGATAACTCGGAATTTGAAATCTTTCTCAGTCTCTCTCCCTCTCTTTTCTTTTTTGCCTCTTCATGCAGACAGCCAATGCTTTCATTTCCGCGCAAAACCGGCGGGGTGAAGAATCAGAAATCAGGTAATATTAGGTTCTAATAACCAAATATTTTGGAGATCTAACCTCATTATCTGAAAATAATAATATTCAAGAAAGATGCATGAAAGCTCGGAGCCTCCCGCCCTCAAAAAACTAATACATACATATATATGCAACTCCATGTGTGAATGCAACTATTTGAATCTAGAGACCCGTGTCTCCAGTGGCGTAAGATGCGTTTGCTGGTAAGAATGGGTATTTTGGCACTACAAGATCGCCCTTGTAGTTGGTTAGGTCGGGAATCGCATTTTTCTGCACCGGAACGTTAGCTACTCCCGAAAAATAACGCCAACAGCAAGGTTGGGGTGAGAATATAAAGTAACTGGCAGAGAAACGCACCATGTCAAAATTACACGTTGCTTGATGACTTCCAAATTTGTCGACTTGCGTTGGCTTGTCCTTCGCAAAACTCACACGAACTTGTTGGCGAGTAGCTCGAGATGGGCTTTCGAGAAAGTAATTATGGGGGAAAATGGCCATCGACGAGTGGGCATTCTGGCGACGATAAGATATATTAGCACATTCCATCCACAGATTGAAAGAAGCAAACAAGACGCCTACCGTTGTCACCGTATTTGGAAGATCACTGGTATCCGGGACGTGGTGCATTCCCAAATTGAAGTAACTGGAAACAGCGCGCAATCGTTAGCTGAAGATGTCCAGAAAATGTTCATCAAGTACGTACAGAACCAGATCTTGCTGATCTAAAGATTCTCCGTCAAAATATTTGTTGAAGTCAATCACAGGGTTCCCAGTATCGAGATTGTTGTACGGAGATGCGCTGTGAAGTTCGGTATCCCTTTGTCTCAGGGCGTAGAGGTTGTGAGTTGCCCAGCTGCCACTCTTCTTCAAGTTGTTTGAATTCTGGACTGTCAAATAGGTTGTAGAACTTGTCGCTGCATTGATTGGGTACGTGTCAGTGCCCAGCCATCAAAATCAAATCAAGAAACTCCGGCAACCCATACCAGGAACAATACGATAGCCTCGATATTCTCCATATTGATTGCGAGCATCCTTATTGACGATCGAATACGTTGTTGCGGCGTTTGGGGCCCAGTTAATCTTCGAATGCCACTCGCTATCAATGAAAGATTTTTCCAGTTTCATTGTATTTAGCCATTGGCCATTGGACCACGGGTACCTTCGTATGTCGTTAGTTACCTTCCCTTTTGAGGTGGCAAATAGTACAAAAAACATACCTTTCTCTTGTAGGAATCACGGTGGTTTTCATCAGGCTGTTGGCAGTGCCATTGATGTCCATATCCAACTTATAATTGATCACATGGTCATGCATAGAACCAGAAAGGTTATCGTGGATTTTGAAACCGTAATCACCATTGTGAGCCCAGTAAGCAGCCTGTATGTACCCTGTAAGATGAACGGTGACAAAGATGGAGCCGTCGAGGTAAAATTCATAATCAAATATGAAATCATAATTGCCTACAGCACTGATGCTCCTGAGAGTGAAAAGGATATTTTTGGTGATGCTGACAGCGTTTGAAGATGCATAACGCTGAAGTGGGAAGCCAGAATCCATTTCAAACAAACAAATGCTGTTCAAATGGGTGCGGGTGGTCTCCTCGGTAAAGAACGAGGTGTTTAAGAACGTCGCATGAGATGGACAGTCATAACCACTAACAAGCTCATAGGCAACACGGCCGAATCCTTCTAAAGTGTCAAGAAAAGCGACGCCAGACTGCATTGGATCATTTGAGGCGTAGTGCGAGAGAGCTTCTTCGAGTCCAAGTTCGTAAATGATTCGCTCGCCTTTATATCGGATATCAAAAAGCCTTATTCCGGTGTCTCTACTAAATCCAATGAAAAATGAAAAGCCCACTACCTCCAGCATTAGCATGCGAAATGGAACATGGGTCTGTCCAATGGATGTGGATTGGCTTACTCCACTCGACATATTTTTCATTCACATCGACACCGAACCGCCGTCCCTCAGGCTGAACTTGGGAAGGAGCAGCCGTTGTATCCTGAGGTAGAGGATCGCCATCTCGGTTCAGTCGGGACCATGGTCCATCAACGTTCGCACCCAACTTCTCAAATCCCGGAGAATAATATGCCTTCCGAAAATCCTTCGTGGTTTTGTAAAAAATGCCGTTATAAAACCACCCAAGGACTGACCACTTGGACGGGTCCCTGCCAGCTATGTTCATCTTTACATGTAGACCTAACGGAAGAACGGAAACACGATCGTCGGGGTCGCCAATTGGAAAGTTCCAAAATTGGCCCCAAGTGATAACTGAATGTTCTTCAATCCAGAGTGGCTCGAAACCCTTGATGAAGATCGTGTCATTTGGCAAACCCATAAATGTCTGCTCCAGCAGTAAGTATCCCCCCTTTGTCGGTAGATCCGTCTTAACTTACACCATTCCATAAATCAAGAGTAATATCTGCAACACTTGCGCCAACTTCAGCATAGAACTTTATCTCCGCTTGTAAATCCGCATGATATATGCGCTGCTTCCCGACACCTTTATTGTAGAAGTAATTGAGCGGCTGCAGCGTTGTTTGATTTGAAATTGGCAGCGGTCCAACCATGTAGTCTTGGATATAAGGCTCCTCAGTCGCTTGGAATTTGATAGCAGCCCTAGCATATCGACGCGGAGCAGGACCGTTACCGTTCAGATAGGGTAAAGCGTCAGATTTGTTCGGCTGTAGAAGCTCGACGAGGCCAATAGTATTATCCCAGCTATGCATAACTTATATTAGCACGACCATCCGTGCGATGCAGCAAAAGAAACCACTCGCCTTGTCGCATTCTTCGCGATGGTCAGGTTAAGCTCCGGTTGGTTATGGAGGAAGCTAGTCACAGCAGCAACCTCAACACTCTCCAGTTCAGAAAAGACATTTTTTAAAGGAGCCTTGGTGTTGACCACTTTATTGTGATCGCACGTAGACGTATCCCTTTTCCCATGTCGGCTCTCGGATGACAGTCTTGCTGGTCTAGCCTCCCATGGGTTTTCCCGCCAGGCATGAGCAACGTTAGAAGAGTCAATGACAGCAACTGCCGCAAGCAGATATATTCTCAGCTGCATTGCGAATGGTCCTTTTCAACAAGCTCGAGCGAGAGTAGAAACGTAACCCCTACGCATTAAAAGCGAACAGCGTAGTTACATATTCAGCTAACTCGGGAGGTTATATATACCTCTGTTGCAGGTCGAGACTTTAGCAGCGATTCCATGCTTTGCACGAGGTTTCCAGGATATATATCAGGTTGCCAGGGGAGGGTATGCATTGCATGAAATTAACCGCATGCGCCTCGTATGTCTCAGTATTTTCTTTTTCATACAATAACAAGAAGGCAGCCGGAAAAATGAGAAGCTTGGCTGGTGGGAGAGGTCAATGTTGGAAGCTTCACGGCGGATAGGTGCAGATCAGGAACATTGAGACTGATCAGCAGAGCTTAGGTTATTAGCTATATGCAGTAGCTATCAGAGCAGTCATCAATATCTCTCCATTGTGTGCAGTAATAGTACCAAGTATGGAGCACACTGTAAAACAAAATAATGCCTAGAGTTCCAACATGAGGCATGGAGTATGACACCTGGTGCCACCTGAATCCTTTGGTAGCCCACTTAGGGATGTATGTACGATCCAAGAAACATCTAAGCATGGCTTCCGGCCAGCCACCACGCCAACAACGCCACTAATTCGTAACTGAAAAGGCGGACTGAACTTCGTTCAAAGCTCGAGTCCATGAAACCAGCAAACGCGGTTGCTGCTGGAAACTCTGGAAACAAGATAGGCACGTGTTTCGCACGCGAATATTGGTTCTTTTTGCTATCCTGAATTGATGGTTATCCATATAATTAGGTAGCTAAACAGCTGTGGTCATGGCTAACAAAGAAAAGCGCGATTGTGTTTGGATGTTGTGACATTTTGATGATCGACATTCCTAATAGTCCGCTTGAGATGTTTTCGCCCAAACAGCGCGAACGGAGAATTAATGCGACGGCTTCTCAGAGTTACATCAAAAGTCCACAAGTCAATGAGAGTCGTCAAAAGATAACATTAATGAGACTCTAATTTTTAATCGTTATAAGTGTCAACGTCATGGAGCTGCCGTCAAGACACGTATCGCCAATCAGGATGGCGCACATTGCCGACCAGCGACGCCTCACAAACGACGAGCGGCCGAGTCAAGCGAATCACCATAGCAGGAGATATAATCTCAAAAGGGTTAAGATAATCGTCGAACTAAAGAGATTAACTGGGTTTTCAGTCCTTCTATGATTCAAAAGACTGAAGCGTGGCCAGGCGATCGATCCGAAGGGAAGCAGCATGCATGAGAATCTGCTTGACTCTGACCAACACCTGCGGTGGTGTAGCGGATACGATACACCTTGCCAGCCTGACAAGGGTCGCTCCGTGCTATTATTAACTCCACAACTGGGTGCCGACTTGTTGCAGTAAGAAGACAGTATGCAATAGTAGTAATGCATATTGTAGCTATAGCAGAAACAGGAAGCTTGACACGATCCGGAAATAGATCTCCGAGGGCGTGGTGGTGGTGTTTGTTGTTGTTCTGGTGGTGTTCAGGAGTTGAAGTTCTCCAAAACATCATTCCACTACTGTCTTGGCCTGTTTTACATGCTGGATTATCTATAGTCCGGTATTTTTAAACAGATCATCCACTTCCATCATACTATGATTCTATGGATGAGATCTGGGAATGAGAATTTCATTCATTTGAAATCATTGGTTAGCTGATCAATTCATGTAATTGTGCAATACTTTTGGCCTTCCATGAGAATATGTCTTGTTAGTAGTTACTACAGTGTAGGAACTGCTGGCGTTCTGTGAAAAAACAACTATGTAGTACTCCGTAGGTATAACATGAATGCAATATGATCCCCCCTGGTTCAAGGCTAGCTAGGGGTTCCCGGGGAGGCGGGAAGAGCCAATATTCCAGAACCAGCAAGTTGAGACACCTGGGCCGCTCCTCCAGGGCAGAGTTACTCGGTGTCGAGACTGACATGCACTTGAATCTATTCCTAGCTCCAAGGATTGACCTACAGATCATCTCTTTAAGGACGCGGGACATCCATAATAGTACGTAATACTCTGTACACATACTAATATTTTACATGGAACAGTTTGGCCTGCGGAAGAAAACAACAAAAGAATCTTGCATCTTTTCTAGACAATATGGAGTACAAGTAATGGAGTACTGGTTACTCTCCATCGTATGATGCGACTATATGAAACGTTGACCTGTTGTTGCCCAGCAACAGTCAAACTTAGAACATTGTGCCAGAAACCAGAACAGGCGTACTATGTAGTATGAAATGTTGACCGCTGCATTGCCAAAAAGCTGCTACACAAGCTTTAAGCATCATTATCCTAGTTACATAGTAGTTATTACTACAGGTGGGCTATGCTGGCATCTGTTTTGAACATGTACCTACATGTATGTATTGTTACTAAACAACTGCCACACAACAAGTTGTTATTAACATAGCCATGCAGTCTTTAAGACGAAAATAACAGTATGGGTCTGCAAATTTTTCAGCAATGTTTCTCAGTGACAAAAGGCTTCATTTGGATATCAATCAGTCATAACCCGTCATTCGACTCCGATCTCAAGAGGCCAGCCAGGACTTGTCAGCAGTGGCGAAAGCTCGTCGATATTGTTTCTGGACCACAAAATTTCCCTTGTGGAAAGCTTGTTCAACTGCTGGACGCATCCATCAACTCGTCATCGTGCTCGCCGACGTCAAGTGGTTGCGCAGCGTTGCTAAGCTTACGCTTTCTTCCCTGGTTTTGCCGCCGTCCACTCATGAATGCTTGACGTTCAACCTTTGGTGACGATGAAGCGGATGCAGTTGAGGCCTCACGACTGCGACAAATTCCCTCATCCAAAGGCCATAGCCGACGACGGCTCCTTTCACGGTAAGTTCCAAATACAGGGTGGAATTCACGGCCATACTCTGAGCGCTGGTGGTGTTCTTCTGAAGAGGCAGAATGCGAGGCCTGAGGAAGGATGTACTAATGCGGGGGAAGTCAGTATCATCCATGTTAATGGTTATGTATATAGTCGGGCCCTTACATGATGAGATATTTTCGCAAGAGGATTGAAAATCTCTTGATCAATCGTTTCATGGACATCCTGCGCCTCAGGGATCACAAAACTTGGTAGCCCTTTCTCGGCAAATCCCTTACTCTTATATCCCGGTGTGGCCTTTAGAAGGCCTCTTTTTTTGAGTAACTCGGTAATTTGCACGATAGTCTGACCATTGCAATCTTTCCATTTGTTAGTATGTAAATAATCGCAAAAATGTAAGTTCCCTTACGCAGCTTTTCCGCAAAGACTTTGGTGCGATTTGGATACCCTTCCTCCATGATCACTTTTAACGCGCGCCGTAAGAGGACCAAAGTACTCATCTCCCGCAGAAGCTCCTTTTCACCTGGCTCCAAAAGACACCTGTAGCACGCATGCGTATCCGGAAGTCTTGGATCCTGAAGATCGAGAAACCCATAGCATGCTAAATGCTGCTTTGTGTCGCAGAAGCGACAATATAACTGGAAATGCAAATGTAAATCAAGGGCGAAAGAAAACAGGGTCTCAATTCTAGTAAATAAAGTAACTAACCATATATTCCTCTTCCTTATCGAAGCCACACTGGCAGTTAATTGCTCCGCCAAACCTATTGTTTGAATGACTTCCGTTCGACTTGGTATCCGTCAAACGTATCGTTGATAACTGGTTTCTCTCCCTCTCGATTTCGCTTACTCTTATTTGGGAAAGCTTCGGCTTTGCTGCGAGGGCATTTTCCTTTGCAGCTGGATTAGAGAGACCTTGAGTAGGTATCATACTTGTGTCAACGCTCGATGGTTCAAGCTATATGTTTCAGGTTAGTATGTATTGCTTATGAAACTCTGTATCGACTGCGTATACACATACCATCTTTTGAAGAATTCTCTTGTCTGCTGCATCTTTACGACCTTGAGTCGTCTCAAAATCTTCTTGGGAATCTGAGCCAACCTTGTTTGTAACTCATGTCTACAAGATTAAGATGAAATAGGGGCAACTATAGGTACGACTCACCATCCTGCGAGCAGTTCCTCGCCTCGTCCAGATACTCAGAACTATGGTCAGTGTCGATATCGCATTCTCTGGAGGCTCCATCGGAGTAGTCGAGGTTCTCTGGAATCTGGTCATTGCCAGTCCCAGACCACCGGAGAGAAGTGACCTTCAAGCCAACTCTAAAGTTTTCGTCAATGGAACGAACGAGGAAATGATGTCAGCTGCCTTACCTGTGAAAAGGACCATCCATGACGCCACAGGATTGCGTTTCCTTTGTCCAATTCTCAATTCGTGGATAAGAAATGTTTTCAAGTGCGCAGTACTTGAACCCGGGAGGTTCATAATCGGACGGGCAGTCCTCAGTATAAAAGAGATGAACATGAAGAAATCTCTTGGCTATATCATTTGTTAACAAAATGGAAGAAGTAGTTGATGGTGGTTAAATCCATACAGGGTAGATTGGGAAGGATGGTACTCAGTGTTATCAAGCGCCGGATAACCATCTCCAAACCAATTTTTGCAGATCGGAAGGTCGCCATTTCCATGGTAAATTCATCGTTACCGAGCGTCACGCTTCTCAAATTGCCAGCCTTACGCTTGTCGCCGTGGTTATAAGCGAATGTAAACGTGTAGCTTTCTAGAACTTGTAGAGGCTTGTCTTTATCACGACTTATAGTAAGCTGAACAGCTTCTAGCACGCGCTTGCCAAGGGCGTCGAATATTCCGTACTCCTACAGCGATTAGTCGTATACTCCAGAGAGACCTACTTGAAACTTACCAGGAGATCCAGAACGGCATCCGCCGTAGCATCACGGTTTCTCAGCAGAATTCTCAACGGCTGGCTTTTCCTCGAGGCTCCAGTTTTGGCGCTGGGCCCAACAAAGTCTTCATAAGAAGGATTGGACTCGGACTGAGTTTCCAGATAGCGCGTATCGAAGCAAGTCAATGGGAGGAAGCCTCTGTTACCAAGAATCAGTATAACGCCAATACAACATCGGGAGGTAACTTCACCTTAGATAGAAAAGAGATCCGATCTGGTATATAACAATGGTCAGCCAGTCAAGGAGGAAAGAGAGGAAGGGGAAAGCTTCTGCTAACAGATGCATTGAGCATAATTTGAACCAATTCCTGGCTCTGCTTCTGCTGCATCGCCGCCTCTAGCTTTATTTCGACTTCATTCTGCGCAGTGTTGGCATTTTGGCCAACCTGAGATTGCTCCTGTTTCTCTTTCTGCACCGACGCCGGAGCCGCCATTCTGGCCACATGAGGTGTGACCATTGCGCCGCCGCCGACTTTCTTTGAACGGATGTTTCGAGTCATAGCAGCTTCACCAGGCGCAATAAGAACAGTGGAACTGTGAGCCCGTGTGCCAGGTTGATGTGTTCACTGCCGTGCCTTAAATGGCAACCCGGCCTCAAGTCATGTGAAAACTGATTGAGACGACAGTACGGCCGTCACGATGCGTAACCCGTAACAAATCAATGGCACCAATCTCTACTCTAACACGGAAAGAGAGAAACAGGAAAGTTCTCATCATGCTCTTCTGATGAGGTATAGCTAGATGATGAACGTATGCCTTGATGTGAGGTGCGGTGAGGACAGATATAGCAATGTGCTCCTTTCTTAAACTAGGGTATTTTAAAAAGCATCAAAATGGATCGCACAAAAAGAATGAACCAGCACCTCAGAAAAAAGAGGTAAGTATGCTCCCTTAGGCATGGCTGATTTGTTCATCTTTATCATATTTAAGAGATAGTCCTTGGTTCCGTCTCACATTCATCTCTGGTCTCTGGTCTGGGGAATAAAAGCAGAGCATCACACACAGTTTACACTGAGTCTGGAGAGTAAAAGCACCCAAATAATACAGATATGTCTTAAATCTTGTTCCAAGATAGATGTGGATTGAAGAGTAACAATCAGATATCTCACTGTTATGTGTTGGAAAGGCGCCGTGTCCACTGTTGATATCACCCAGCACAAATGGAACTAGAACCAGGACACATTGCAATATTTAAGGAACAGAACAGAAACAGTCTATGTCTTATACTGCAGTTCCTTTTCTTTTCCAGCAGGAGTAGGTATGTATAATGCATGTTTCAATCAAGAGTACAGAGTAGAGGCTGAGAAAATGTAGTTAAGGGGTCACTACAGGCATAACTACATCAAGTTAGTAGTTATGTGTGTACACAACCAGAACTTAGGTAGTTTCAAAATCACTCCCCTTTGCTTCACGTCCAAATGAATGGTCTCTCAAACAGTTTTGATCAGAAACACAAGATTTTCAAGACACAAAAAAGAGAATTGTTGAAAGAACAAACTGCACTGCTAATCTCTTGCAGCCTTATTAATGATGGCTATCAGGTGACCCTAAAAATAAGCACCTGCATTAGCTAAGGATCACTAACATAAATTACGACGAGCCCCTGTAGCAGAGTTCCATCCATGTAATTACAGATACTTCACATGATCTTGGCGGGTTCTGTACACACAAATATGCTGAAATTGGGGGAGGAATGAGGCTAATCGCGCCGTACCAGCATGTATTGTAATTCAGACATTTTTCCCTAGAGCAACTTTCCTCATTTCCGCCTCTCGCCTCTAACCTTGCCGACCATTCCTCCTCATCTCGATTCACCTTTTGAATCTACATAATCTCCACACTTCATTCCTCCGCCACTCTTAACCGCTGCTCTAAATAGCGATCTTATCTGCGATCTTTTGCATTTCAACCCACCTGATATGCATCTCATTGTACTATTGAACTACAGGTCTTGAGCTTCTGTGGTGACCGTGAGCAACCGTCAACGCACCTCGTTAAACCTTTATTCTCCTCCCCAGTTTGTTGAGTCCCTCTCTATTAGTGATTTTGAACCTCTAAGCGTCAATCCAGGACCACATGCTCTGGCCACCCTCTTCGAATTCCTTATAACATGAACTGAGAGTAGCTGGGTTGGAATATCACGGCGTGGGAGCTCCGCTTCATCCTGTTACCCAGAACAGGAGCCTTTTGAGAAACCTCGGACAGCATCGCCAAGCGCTTGATCGTAGCGGACTCCATTTGTTTCGAGTGCCAAAATGACTGCTACCGACGCGTCTATATGTCCAATCCAGTCTCCTGATTCACCCCAATATCAGACCTATCCACCCGACTTAGAGCAACCCGACTGCAATGTGATTCCAGAAAGTAGCTCACGCTCTGAACCTACCGTCGGGCAGTTCTCGTTTGCACCTACAACGCGGACTACGATTGTGACGACAACAACTACGACGACAACCAATTTCCCACCCTTGGTAATGCAGGCACCTAAACTTCCGCAAAGCCTTGATCCAAAGCATTACCCTCTTGCTGGAGGACCGACTCCAGAGTCACTTAGAAATGTTAAATTTACTCTTGATGGAAAATCGATTGTCTTCCATGAGCCCGATGATGCAGTTGGTGCCTTAATCGAGGTACGAATTGGTTATACTTGAATCCATAATGCAACAAACGTGAATGAATCGTGCTGACCAAATTCGAAGCTAAATCATCAACAGAAAGCTCTTAGGGAATCAAATGGTACTCTTAGATCGGTCACTACTACATTGAATCCCCCATCGCATTCTGGTTCAAATGCGAGCCGCGCTCCTAGACTACATCATCGATCCGTTAATGACTTGCAGAAGAAACAGCGTTCCATATCGCCTTCATCATCTGCGGAATCTTCGCAAAGGCCAAACTTCGATCATTTATTTTCTCGGCATCCTCGACGAGCGTACCGTAATTCAGTTCAATATCCTTCTCACCTACCTGATGTCGGATTAGCTACACCAGAAACAGAAAATGCTAGTTTTGGTCTTGCTAGCGAGAGAGCCCAACCAGAGAGAGTATCTCAGCTAGGCCTGTCTGTTGAGCAGTGCCAGTATGAAGATTCGCCTACCAACATGGAGAATTGCCGACGGGATCTGAGCATTGATGTGGAAAGGTCACCATTGCTGGAACGACGCGGCGGGTTAACTTCGGACTTCTCTATACCATCATTATCATCGAGAGCCGATGGCTCAATGCAACCTCGACGCTCGCGTCCTTTGGTCTCCAGATTGGTCTCCATGGATCAGAATAGCGCTGAAAATATTCCGCTGCCGAGCCCAAGGCTATCTCCTGTAGCTGCAGTAAGTAGCCTGCACCAGGAATTATTATTCGATTCAACAGAAGACCAAGCAACGGATACAGATTCAAGCTCGGATCACGGCCCAGCAGAGCCGAATTTAGCTGTTGATGTCAGGTCCAGACGAGCTTCCTACAGTCAGCGCGTTGCGGAAAATACTGACGGTGTTAAGAGATCACCTTCGCTATCGCTAATGGACATACCACTTATGCTGAATTATTTTGAGTCCATACCTGATGAGCTCAAATCATACGTTATGTATCAGCTGTTAAGACGATGTCCGAAACCCACTTTACAACTCGTGGCCGATGTGGTCAACCCCGCCTTAAAATGTGATTTCTTGGCACAGCTCCCTTTTGAGCTCAGCCTTAATGTTGTCAAATTCCTTGACGTGCAGTCCATGTGCCGGGCATCTCAAGTTTCTAAAAAATGGAGGCATATTATAAATTCTGATGAGAAGACCTGGAAAGCCCATTTTGATTATGCTGGGTTTGTCCTTCCTGAAGGAGAACTTCAGACAGCGATCGAGGAAGGTTGGGGCTGGCAGTATGCTGTTGATTGCGAAAAAGATTTACGGCTAGCTTCGGGGCCTGACACTGCACGCTCTCTCCGATCCTCCCATACTCGTGAATCAGGCCTTCATTCAAAATTCGCACCGTCGTTGGCAGTTCCTCGAAAGCCAAAAAGGAAAGCAATATCAGATTCCCCCAGCAGAAAGTTGCTGAAGAAACAATTGCAGAAAGGTGGCTCATCTGAACGGCCGGAAGTTGTCAACTGGTCACGCGATTTAAAGATAGCTGAAGGCCCGTACGTGGCAGCGAGTGCTGCTGCCCTGGCGGTTCCTTATCCGGATGTCGGTTTACCATCCCTTCGAAGCCTACATCTTTACAAATCCCTTTACCAAAGACATCATTTGATACGAAAGACCTGGATGAACGCAGACACCAAACCGTTACACATTGCCTTCCAGGCACACGATCGACATGTCGTTACCTGCCTCCAGTTCGATACTGATAAAATTTTAACGGGTAGCGATGATACTAACATACATGTCTATGACACGAAGACGGGCGCCCTTAGGGCCACTCTTGAAGGGCATGAAGGCGGCGTTTGGGCACTAGAATATCATGGTAACACCCTTGTCTCTGGTTCGACCGACCGGTCGGTGCGAGTTTGGGATATTGAGGCTGCAGAGTGCACCCAAATTTTTCAGGGGCATATATCAACGGTCCGATGTTTACAAATTCTGTTACCAACTGAAGTTGGTAGGTTGCCGGATGGATCGCCAGAAATGATGCCAAAGGAGCCATTGATTATTACCGGCTCTCGAGATTTCAGCTTGCGTGTTTGGAGACTTCCGCAGCCCGGCGACCCTAAGTATTACCAAGCAGGCCCAGAAGATTCCAACTGTCCGTATTTTATTCGAGCTATGAATGGACATAATCATTCCGTCCGTGCGATAGCGGCACATGGCGATACACTTGTCAGTGGCAGCTATGACTGCACTGTGAGAGTGTGGAGGATATCTACAGGTGAAGCTGTTCACAGACTGGAAGGGCACAGCTTCAAAGTTTACAGTGTCGTGTTGGATCATAAGAGAAATCGCTGTATTAGTGGTTCAATGGACCATTTGGTTAAGATCTGGTCACTCGAAACGGGATCACTTCTGTATAATCTTGAAGGCCACACATCACTCGTTGGCCTCCTTGACCTCCAAGCAGACAAACTTGTGTCGGCGGCCGCTGATTCCACACTCAGAATTTGGGACCCGGAAACGGGCCGTTGTAAAAGCACACTTATCGCCCACACAGGTGCGATTACTTGCTTTGAACATGATAGCCAAAAGGTTATTTCTGGCTCTGATCGTACTTTGAAGATGTGGAATATCAAGACTGGGGAGTGCATTAAGGATCTGCTTACTGACCTTAGTGGAGTGTGGCAAGTCCGTTTCAACGATAGAAGATGCGTTGCTGCTGTTCAGAGAGATCGGCTCACATACATTGAGGTACGTCATCCGTTCCATTCCCCTATAAGGTTCATTGCTAACTGCTTTTTGTGATTAGATTCTAGATTTCGGTGCATCTCGCGACCGAATTCCGGCTAATCGGTTGGGCCGAAGAATCGTCGTAGATAAATACGGTGGAGAGATACAAGAGGATAGTGAAGTTGCTGGTGATGAAGACGGTACGGACGAATAAGCATACCACGTTTCCGCGAATTACCTCATTTCGAAGCCCGCCCTTATATCGTCACCGTTCAATTGAGTGGTTGTTCAGTTAAACACTGCAACCCTACAGACTTTCAGAAACGCTATTCTATGATACCCAATCCTAATTTTTGCCTTTACGGGACAAGTCTCTTTACAATGGTCGGAAACAAGGTGATATGTATATTCAAAAAGGTCAAACATGCATATGGTGGTTGGCACACATACTTTTCATTTGGTCACTATACTCCGGGCTTAGGAAAGGTGTTAAGAGGATTAATGACTTAATGCATTCGGACATGAGTAGGATCCGAGCTGTCTGTATCAGCTACGGGCTATGAATCTTTGCTTTGATGGCTGTCATATCCTTTATTACCACTATATTTCTTTTCCATGTACTTTTTATCATTACCTGCGTTTCTTTGACTGGTGGCAGTTTACGACTCAGTGGTTTTATTGTGTTTTCGAATGGGCTACGATTGCATGGCTTCTCATTTACAGGGCGCTTATTTTGTTAATAGAGTATAGGTCTTCATGTTACATAGTTAATGTCTCTTTCCAAATACCTTTTTTTGATGATTCAGTTTATATGATACAGCCTACTTGGATCGACTCCAATTGCCTGCCACACGAATTAGCGCAGTACAATTGATATTGCAGCTGAGGTATGTATGATGTATGTACTAATTCAAGGACGATTTCTGTTCATCCTTGATATCAAGTCCGCATCTCTCATTGGAAACGGTGAAATATCAGTCGGGTTCACATCTTCTTCTCAACACCCTGTTCCTGTCTTGCTTATTACCACACTGATGAATAAAAAGAATCAAATGCCATTCAAGTGGTGATATGAGACTGATTGCTGAACAAGCGCCACTGCCAGTCTGAAAAAGGGCTCCAAGTCACATGATATCAGTTTGAATTCATCCATGTCTGGCCTTACGATCATTTGAAAGAAATCTATAGCATTGAAGATGTCGAAAGGCTAGCTGCCTGTAGTTAAACACAAAGGGTTGAAGAGAATAACCTTCATCTGTTGCCTGAATTTCAATTCTCGACTTCATCCGCTTCTCCAGTAGCTGGCCGATGCCTGTCTTTTACTCCTTGGACCCTCACTTCGCCTTTATCATCGAAGATACAACAAAACCCAAACTGATTTTCCTTGAAAGCTACTTAAGAATTTATCTGTTAGAAGGCCGTTTTGCTTACCAGAGGTCTAACATACTCCTGGTGTCGGCAAGCTGGGACCCAGTTCAGTCCTGGAGGCGACGGAGTTGCTGCGTCTCCTTAATTCAGCTTGGCGAACTCTTCTACAGGTGTTTTCTCTGCTTCTATTTTATCGAACTCGAGATACTACGTCTCTGGCTGTCTTGGATCTTGATCATTTCCAGCTATCCCTGGGAATAGCCACCATGGGAGATACTGTTGCTAACTTGGAGCCGGAATTCGGCTGTGGTACATCTACACTCACGAATTTGCGAGCATGGCCAGACGCTGACCCCGAATAGAACACCTTAAGGACATCCTTGAGAGTGATTCCAAAACTGCGGGCCAGTTTTACGAATCCCTCCTCGTTGTGCGCAAATCCCAATCTTTACAGCCTCAAGTGTTCCGAGAGCTGCCACAATCCCGCCCTCCTTATACCCGGAAGATATCGTTCAAGCCTTTATATCAGTGTCTGCACTGTCCTGTTACTCGTCCACGAGATGGTCGGGCAGCTCATCACGAAAAGGCGGGACACATATTTTGTAAGTGAAGCTTTCTCCACTTTGAACATCTGTAGACCGCAATAGCTTCGCTAACGTACTACTATAAAGTTGCTGATTGCCGAACCGGGTCAATGTGGTGTCAACGCTGCTGTGATTTCATATATGACAGTGAGGTGGACAGGGTTTTACAGTACACAAATAGGATAATGCAGCGTGGGGATGCACCGCGTTCCCTCTACGATGCAGTTAACTGAATATTGAACATAGGCCCAAAGAAGCGAACGATCACGGAGGCATTGGCCTACGCTGATGCAGAGGAGGCGTCATACTTGACGTCCAACAGCAACAAACGACTCTGCGGGAAGGAAGGCGTCAGAGGCTTGTTCAACCTCGGTCAAACATGTTATATGAATGTCATATTGCAGACCTTGTTTCATGAACCACTGCTTACTTCGTATTTCCTTGGACATGGGCACCGCACATATGACTGTTCAGAGGCAAACTGCTTCGGCTGCCATGTTGCAGAAGCATTTGCGGAGTTCAATAACGACGAGAAAGAGGAGGGATTCGGTGCTCTCAACTTGTTGCTGAGTTCATGGCAATCGTCTCCTGTAAGTTTTCGGGCCTGAAAGAAACACCATCGGATATTGACTCGTTTGGCTGTAGGATCTCGCTGGGTATCAGCAACAAGATGCTCACGAGTTTTACCAGTTTCTCGTCAACAAACTTCATGCCACAGCCGAAAACCGCGTTGATGGTCACAACCAGAGATGCCGATGTTTCTTCCACAAAGCCTTCTTCGGTAAACTGCAAAGTAGCGTAACATGTCACAACTGCGGAAACACAAATCGCACTGAAGATCCAATCATGGATTTAAGTCTTGCCTTTCAGGTTCAGAGAAAAAAGAAGGCGCTGAATTGGACTTCTGGGGATTCAGATACCACGCCAACCCTTAACGGCTGCCTGGAAAGCTATACCGCTCCCGAGGACTTACCTGCTAGCGATTATAACTGTAGTTGGTGCAGAACACCACAAGGAGCTACGAAGCAACTCAGACTCCGAACCTTACCAGTGATCTTATGCATGCAGCTAAAGGTTTGCACCAAGTTCTTTTCATTTCCACAATTCCAGTGACACGACCACTAATACTTTTAACACAGAGATTTGAACGACATCGATCCGTCTCGGAAAAAGTGGACGCCAAAGTTGCATTCCCCTTATCCGTCAACATGGCACCGTACACCACGCGATCCAGATCGAAGAATATCTTTAAGTATAACTACGACTTACTCAGTGTGGTAGTTCATGTCGGTGACATTGACTCGGGTCATTATCTTGCTTATTGTTGTCAGGGAGAACAGGTGAGCCAAACCTGAAGTTTTTGTTACTCACAACATTAGTATCCACGCGCGCATTTATACTGTTTGAACGCTAATTATCAGTTCACAGTGGTTCAAGTTTAATGACGACCGAGTCACAGTGGCTACTGAAGCGGACGTGCTAGGTGCCGACGCTTATCTGCTATTCTATACGTTGCGTTCCCTTTCGGGCACTGCGTAACTGTGATTGACAAAGTAGATACGTATTTTAATGGGCATGAAATGTATTAGTAGTTTAAGGGAATGGCATGGTCGGTATGTTTGTTTGATGAGCTCGTTTAAAAGGTGCTTCTCGTTTCCCATCCGGTTTTATTTACAAACATATCGTTTTCTTTCGTTTTCATTCTACATTAGATTCGTCTGCCTTCAAGGAATGTCTACTCGAATAGAAGTGCGAACCGCAGGTTGATCATCATACATACTTTTCCACACTGTAACCGTCCTATCAGCGTCTTCAATATTATAATAACCCTTTTCTGGGAATAGATGCCACATAATATAGGAGCCTGAGCTTAGCCTGCATTCTTAGTTGCTGGGAGACATCCACAGATATTGGATGGATATCCTTAGGGATCGGTGCCACGACTTCTTATAACGCCGCGGTGTTCCCTTTGATGTCTTATACCTTGAGCAGCAGGTGGCAGTTAACAAAATTGCCACGATGCGGCATGAATGTACCGCTTGTGCATATCATTCATCTACTGCAAATCTCGTTTAACAAATCAGCTTGACCAGTGGAAGAGCTCAGCAAGTTAATGTCACCCTGTCCATGCCCGACTCCCAAGAGCCTAAAGCTCTTCGTCTGGAGAAGCAGGACTTCTGCTGTATTGTAATCATCGAATCCCTCTTCCACGCGGTCTCGCTAATCCGCGACCACGCTGCCGGCCAGCAGTTCCTCTCGTCGCATATCTACCACTTGTAGTTCCTCGACCGTTCCCCGCTGACGAAGTCGTTGCCGAGTGTGATGTGGGGAATTTCGAGGATATTTTCGAAGAAGTGGGTGGATTATCAAGGAAAGACGTATCGGTCGTCCTGACATCAGTTCGGTTAGACTCTAGAACTAACAAAGACTCTCAGGCAAAAGGGGGCTTTACAGGAAAGTTGTTTCTGTATCAACTTCAGGTTGTGGCGGCTCAGACGCAGAAGTAGATTCCGCTAATAAACACCAGTTTAGTATCGCCCCTTTTAGTATCAGTCGGGGCAAACGAACCTGCATCTTTTGCTCGACGGAACGAATCTTGAATTGGAGCCTAGCATAGCGGTTAGCACAATTCAGCTGCACCTCTACTGCTGTTAACTCCTAAATCTGACCTCCGGAAAATCAACGCAGAATGCATTCATATTCAAACCATATAAGAAACTCGCAAAGCTTTCGTTGAATCGTGACAGGCTCTCATGCAGTAGTTGAAGGTGCATGAAATTCGCTTCAAGATCGGCCATTGAATCCGACAGTTCTGCAAATTGCGGTTCCAGAGCATTGATTGCAGGTTGCAGTGCGTGTGTCCCACCTACACTGCCTCGAAAGTGTTGTTCACGGATAGATGATCTTGAACTTGGGCGGAGTGGCGTGGTTGGGCGTGAGGAAGGTCGCGGACGGGAGGTTGATCGAGGGGGGTTTGATTCCATTTCCATTCAGCTTCCAGAGCCTCATTGAGAGATCGCTAGCTCAAAACCAACACAGTCAGTGATATTCTTCACGTCTCCTTTGCCTTCATCGGTGTGCTGTGTCCAACCTGTGCTGACCTCGCTGCCGTTCCACAGCAAAGGGATCGATTTGCTATTTTCGTCCATTGAGGGTCACGTGGAATCCATCCATCCAAGGACTGAAAATGGCGAAAAAAGTCGAGAGAAGTTCGACTTTGCGAGTCTGGCTGACGGTTCCAGGAACGAAAAAGTATCCAATCTTCGCTTCTGTTCAGGTTTTTCACTTTCTCAGTTTTTCACTTTTTCACTGCGGCGGTGCAGCTGAATTCCCCTCCCTGCGCCTTTGACAGCTGGTCCTCTCCACAATCCCTCCTAACTCCCGCTCGCCTCCGAAGAGAGAGCAAGGAAATTTTCCCATGGGCCTTTATTATAATAAGCCACACAAGTCGCTCATTTATCTGTTTGCTTGTCTCATGAATGAGTGCCCGTGTGATAGGTTGCACGCTCTCTACGATCCGGAAATCCCGCCCTAAGGCAGCGTTTCAGTTTGTTGAACATCGTACAAAATTCCGGTTTTTGCGCTGTGTCCAACAGGCTTTTAATACTGATTTCTGCCCTACCGTCAGTCGCTTTGACAGCAAAACTTGCCTTCCTCACTCTTCCACTGTTAAAGCAAGGCAAACATCGTCCTTCTGGCCCCTTTCGATAACGCTCGTTCTTTTATGCGGTGCTCTGGCATTAGGCGGTTCATTCGCGAGTTCTTGGCCCATCGGGCGCCTGAAAGCTGTTGAGACACAGAACGACGTTCTCACCGATCGACTGAAAGATCCCCTGGTCCTACAAATTATGACTGAACCACTACCTACCGGCCATGCTGGCAATCTTACGGCGGAGGAGGAAGCGAAGCTGAAGGAATTTTGGGGTGCGCTGTTTAAATTATTTGGAATGACGGATTTACCGGAAGAGAGGATATCAAATTTACATACCTCCCATAGCGAGACCTCTTTGTCTGACTCGAAGAAACCCAAACGTAAACTTGGATTCTTCAGCAAAAAGGATGCAAGTGGAACGCCAAACTCTGAACAGAATGGAGCGAAGGCTTCCGACGCCGATGATAAATACGGCCAAACTAAGGCCTTCTACGATGCGCTATCCACTCAAACCCCAGAAGAGCTGAGAATTGCCTTTTGGAGTATGACGAAACAAGACCATCCAGATGCTCTTCTACTTCGGTTCCTTCGTGCTCGAAAATGGGATGTCAATCGGGCACTGGTTATGTTGATTTCCGCCCTGTACTGGAGAGCGCAAACCATGCATCTCGATGACAAGATCATGAAAGATGGAGATGCGGGTGCCCTTGAAGGCACGACGAGCGCTGACCCCACAGTCAAGAAGGAATCTGAAGATTTTTTGAGTTTACTTCGACTAGGTGAGAGTTTCATGCATGGAAAAGACAAAACTGGCCGGCCAGTGTGTTACGTTAGAGTGAGATTGCACAAGGCTGGAACGTACTGCGAATCGGCTCTGGAAAAGTACACTGTATATTTGATCGAAACGTCAAGATTGTTGTTGGAGAAGCCTGCAGAGACTGCAGTAAGTCGCCAATGGCCTCATTACACTCTTTAAAGCATACTGACTTGGTAAAGGCACTTATATTTGACATGACTGATTTCTCGCTTGCCAATCTGGTAAGGACACTCGGCTTTAACCATACTTGATGTTGCCGTGTGCTGATTGTTTATGTTAGGATTATGCACCAGTAAAATTCATGATCAAGTGCTTCGAAGCCAATTATCCCGAGAGCCTTGGGGTAATTCTTGTGCACAAAGCCCCATGGATATTTTCCAGTATTTGGTCCGTCATCAAAGGCTGGTTAGATCCTGTCGTCGCCGCCAAGGTCCATTTTACCAAAACACCGGAAGACCTTGAAGCGTATGTTTCAAGGAACCAGCTTATCAAAGAACTCGGCGGTGACAACCCATACGAATACAAATACATCGAACCAGTGGCAGGCGAAAATGCCAATCAGAAGGACACAAAAGCGATGGAGAACTTGATTAACAAAAGACTCCATTACGCCTCTGAGTTTCAACTTGCCACGAAGCTCTGGATCACGGCGAATAGCACCTCTGCCACCAGTCAAACTGCAGAACTTATGAGCAAGCGAAACGAACTAGCCTCTCGGCTGCATGACAATTATTGGCAGCTTGACCCGTTTGTGCGCGCGCGATGCCTATATGACCGTCTTGGCGCTATTTCACCTAGCCCGGCCCGGAAGGGCATCCCATCGAGGACAGCCAGTGTGCGAACGACTCTCTCGGAGAAATGTAGCTTTGAAATTGTCACCACGACACAGATTCTTGTTAATGTCAATGGTGATGAAATCGATTAACAGCCCCTTTTTTTCGTGTACTCTTTCTTTGTAACATGAACTTCGGACCTGGTTCGTTTGCTTGTTTGACAGTACATATACACTTTAACCTGGATGTCTGGATGTCCTTTTTCGCTGGCGTATTTCTTTTCTTTTCTTTTTTCTTTTCCAGGGCACTTCCTTGAATTGAGAGACTCAATTTCCTTTTCGGCCCGCATGACTCCGCGTTATGGATGTTTATTTCTTGAACAGATTTACTGTGGCAGAAACGGATGATATATGCATTGATGAACCTTTCAATGGCTTGTCTTTAAAGGCGTGGAATGACTCGTTATGTATCGCACTCCCTTTCTGCATCCTGAAAGGCTGGTTTCTCAGTTTCCAAAAACAGAGGCTTGACGTATCCGTTAGAATGGTATGCAATGATCCTTTGCTTTCTACCTGTAGCTGAGACAGACCGTTTTCATTTTGATTCCGTACACTACATACATGTATGCATTGATAGACACTGGCAGTCGTTGATAACAAGGGCTGTGTGCTGTGAGCAAATCAGGTTGTTTGCTTAGATCCCCAATCTACATTTTCGACTTCAGCTCATTGCAAAGCTCTTTAAGAGCGTCCATGTCTGCACTTTTGGCTGGCCAGCTCATCGTCAGGCCTTCAGTCTCATTGGGTTTAGGGATCTAGTTTGTCGCGCTTTGCGTTAGTCCAAGGTGCATGACAGCCCCGACGCTGGGGCAAGCGGAAACGAGTCTCTTACCATGTGAAAGTGGACCTGTTTGAGTACACAGTTAACAGCAGATCCGTTTCGTTACGATGCAGAAGGGCAAAAAGCTTACATGATCAACGAATTGATGGGCAATCTTGCCGTTATTTTGAAGAATGTTGAAGTCCGATACGCCGGCGGCGAGTGCGATTTTCTTAGCTACGGGCTATGGCAGGGGAAAGGAGATGTTTAGGATAAAATGTCCGTGCAGGTTCAAGTGGCATAATACATAAATTGTGATGGGGCAGGTGGCTAGAGGCTTGTCCTGTCCTTGCTTACCAAAAGCTCCGTGAGGTCTTGATCGGGGATGTCAGTAAGTTTGACGCCGTGGTACTTGGGAATGACGAGCTATGATTATAGGAACGGTAAGTTAGCGGATAGACGTTTTTGATGCATGCTCTCAAGTCTACCATGCAAAATGATCGCCAACAACGGCCACGGCATGTAATTTGCAAAAAAAAGAAAAACGAGCATGGGGAAGCAAACCGCATGTCCTCGGCTCAATGGCTGGATGTCAAGAAACGCCAGCACTCTCTCGCTCTCAAAGAGCTTCATGCAAGGGATTTCTCCTGTCGAACGTCGTCAGCATTTGATCCGGATACGGCGGACATCTGAGGGGAGCAATGATGTCAAGGGGAGGACATTGAGCGTGGAGTCCGCTTTGACGGTACTTACTTACCCTTGACAATTTTGCAGAAAAGACAAGCGGCGGCGGCGGCAGACATGATGGGTTGGTTAACTAGTAGTTTCGAGCAATATGTGAGTATGTGGATGGCTTAGAGGAAACAACAACGAGTGGATTTGACGATGAAGATGTGTATTAAACATGCAAAAAGACAGCTGAGGGGCTTGGCTTGCGAAGTGGAGATAATTGTCCTCAGTAGTAAGTTACTCCGCACAGGACACAGGTTGTCTGGCCGAAAAAGAAAACATTTGCGTTGTTCGAGGTGGCGGGGATCGAACTCACGATGTCGAAGTTTAATAGGGGTTTATATAGCATAATTTGGGAAAATTATTAGGAGTGGGACAAGCTAGCTCAGAATCCATTTCTTGCCTTTTACCAGAGATGGCCGTGGCTTTGCCCATAACACTCCGCTCCTCAATCTTTGGAATGTCACTATCGACAATAGTCGGTCGATAATTTTATGGAATTTTTTGGCTGAAATTACGTCGATTTCCCAGGTAAATGCAAGCTGATTAAAACCAGAAGATATATCCATAGTGTTTTTTTATCCAAAATAGTGTCGTGTTGCTTTTGAAAATCGAGTATGCTCCGCTGGATAAGAATGTCGAAATAGCCGTGGAAACAACTGTCATTCCGTGTGTATAACTACCTAGTTAATGGGGTTCTGGTTACCCCTCAACTTTCCACATTCTCTGGCTGAGTACTCCGTATGCGATATCATCTTTCATATGGGCAGCAGCGGTAGAGTCTCCGATGTGGCATTACATATCACTTCATGGTTCCGCCTTTCGTTGGCCGACAGGAGCAGCAAACCCACACGACGCTCCTTTTCCGTTGATTGGGATAGGTTAACTAACTAGATGGTTACTGACATCTAAGTTGAACTTATAAGCTCCCACTTTCCCCGCATATCCTCCGGCATGTTGATATCCCCACAATCCGCTTTCTATATCCCCTCTTTGCGGACAATTTCAGTCGCTCCGTTTGTTATCGGACAAATTGCTCTCAGATGCAGAAGAAAAGCTCCAGTCACTTCAATCCGATTGTTTTCCGGGACTAAACAAAGAGCCATGTTGACCACTGAACTATCTGAAGCCGATGTTTCGGCGTTGCGGGCTAACCAGGAAAGATTGCAGAATTATATTCATCACAGTTGTCAGTGGGGAGCTGGAAAAAGATGGGGAGAGTAGGTCGTTTCTCTTTACTTCTACAATGATTTTTGTGTGTGTATTATCTACCCTCTACTGCAATTCATTCAGGTCTCAAAAGCAGCATTGTTTCGGTAAATGGCCTGCTAACCGCCTTGGTTTGTTTCAGCAATCCAACTGATACAGGAATGGCTCGGCTAGCCCTCTCCCATGAGGATAAGCAAGTCAGAGACTGGTTCAAGGAAACAACAGAGGAACTTGGCTGCACGGTAACCATCGATGCGATGGGGAACATGTTTGCAGTCCGCCCGGGTCGCAGAAAGGATGCTCCTCCGACATTTATTGGGAGCCATCTGGACACCCAACCAACCGGAGGGAGATATGACGGGATTCTGGGGGTGTGTGCGGGAATTGAAATGCTAAAGGTGCTTGAAGAGAAGGGAATCGAGACTGAAGGCGGCGTAGGGGTCGTCAACTGGACAAAGTTAGTATCTTTTCACGGGCCACATTCGCAAAACGACCTCTCCCTTTACGTGCTATACATACTAACTGATTTTCGATAGTGAGGAAGGAGCACGTTTCCCAAAGAGCATGGTCTCTTCAGGAGTCTGGGCCGAATGTATTTCTCTAGCAACAGCGCATAGTCTCCTCGAAGTTCCTACGGTGGCCTCTCTTCCAACTGCTGCGTCATCTCCAGAGTCAATGAAATCTGCACTCGAGAAAATCAATTACTTAGGCACTGTTCCATGTTCTTACACAGCCACACCCATGGCCGCCCATTTTGAGCTGCACATTGAGCAGGGTCCGCATCTGGTCTCATCCGGCCAGCGCGTTGGTGTAGTAACAGGTGTGCAGGCATATCGCTGGTACCGTATTAATGTCACTGGTCGTGACTGCCACACGGGAACGACGTCCTTTGAACATCGTGCAGATGCGTTGTATGCTTCTGCAAAAATGATGGTGCAGGCACGAGAAATTGCACAGAAGCTTGGTTGTCTTGCGAGCGTTGGTATTGTCGAAGTCAAACCTGGCAGCGTCAACACTGTTCCGGGGTTTGTGAGCTTCAGCCTTGACATTCGTGGACCAGAGCTTGCAGATGTAGATGTGCTGGATAAGGAACTCAGAAATGAGTTTGATGCCATCGCTGCGGAAGAGGGCAAAAAGGTTGGAAAGCCCTGCCGGGTTGAATGGCAGTTAGATTTTGATACTCCGGCGACTAAATTCCATCCTGACTGCATTGACTGTGTGACAGAATCAACGAAGGCTGTCGTATCTGATTCCACAAATCCAGAATCGATGTATCGCACGATTCGCAGCGGTGCGGGACATGACAGTGTCTTTACATCCAAGAGGGTGCCGACGAGTATGGTGTTCGTGCCATGTAAAGATGGAGTCAGTCACCATCCGGAAGAGTTCTCCTCTGCGAATGCTTGCGTGGATGGTGCTTCTGTTATATTGCAGGCAGTGGTGAGATATGATCGGAGGAGATTTAGTAAATAGATCACTATCAAGAAGTTGTGTGAAACTTATTTTTATCTCATGCTGATGTCTCATTTCTGATCTAACCTTTTGTTGTAGAGTCACCATAAATAGGTAATTTAACAGCAGGCAAGAGTTTTTTCTACAACTCCTGTAAATTTGGTCAACGAAAATTCAACACATCCCACTGTCACTTGTTCTCAGGCTAGAAGACCCGCTACAGACGAGTGGCTAGCAGCTGGAACCACCCAAATCACTGTCACAAGTTCAAATGGAAATCATTCCATTAGGATGGTGGAGCACCACGGCCACGACCGAATCCACGGAAAGAAGGAGTAAAATCTCCAGGAGCACCACCTTCTTTGCCCTCTCCCTGTTCACGACGTCTGTAGCCACCATCGCCACGAGGAGGACGATCACCACGGTCGCCACGGTCACCACGACCGCCAGGGCGTCTCTCGCGCTCACCTTCGCCGCCCATCATACCACGTGGAGGAGCGTGGGAGCGTTGCTGCTTGATGTGCGTGGCGGGCACGATCTCAGCAGGGAGGTGCAGCCATTCGCGAAGGTACTCGAGACCCTCGGGCGTCAGAGTGTAGTAGTAGTATTGCCAGGAAAAGCGGGTCTTGACGTAGCCGCGGGAGGTGAGGGACTGGCAGGCTTTGATGACCTACAGGCATGGGAAATTGTGAATATATAGGTTATACTGGGGAATGGGATACTGGAGAGGAACTCACGTAGAGGTTCTTAGTGTCGATGTCGAAGTGCTTAGGGAGGTTGAAGTCCTTCTTCGCTACGAGTACGCCCTCTGAAGAGATGGAAATCTTAGCATTGTAGAACTGAGAGGTATTCGTTGCTGCTCGTATCCTGTTACTTACCACGGAAGAGGTACTCGTGGATCTTCTTGCGGTCGGCCTTTGGGATAAGCCTGTCGGTCCGCCTCAGGTTAGTTTCTCTTTCTGCACACAAATTGGGAGAGAGGCTATAAAAACGTACATTGTCGCGAGTTCCTGGCGTACTTCGGGGAATCGCTTTGACAATGCGACACTCGAGATATTTGCTGCGGGTTGCTGAAGTGTTGGAAGTTGAAGCTTCAACAATCTTCTCGCGACCGTATCAAGTGCGTTAGGGTTCGCTACTCTGTTGCCCTATCTCTCCGCATTTGCTCAGTCACGTGCCAAAATTTAACTATTCTTGGAAAGGCTAGCGTGAGAATGCAATGACTAAGCAGAATCAGTGACTCGAGTCTGATGTCAGCAGAGTTCTCAGATACTAGGACCTCGCTACGTAAGCCATGTCCCTCAGTGTGGGGCAAGTAGATTACATAAACATAGTACTATACCCAAATAGGAATAGACTAAACAAGATTGACCCTAGGAGCAAAGTGAGATTTAAAATCTCAAACTGTTTCAAATCTTTCAACTTTTTCAATCTTCTAATCTTTCTGCATCATCTTCTTCATCTCAACAGCAGCTTTCTGCCTCCTCCCTCCTCAACAAGATTACAAATATGACAAAGGATTTGAAAATGAATGTAAGTGATTTGAAAATATTATTGAAATAATTAAAGCAGCTGAAATCAATTTAAAAGTGATATAAATAATATGTGACATTGAAAAAAAAAAGCTTGAGAACATCTGAAATAGTTATGTCAAAAATGTAAGCAATATCTCACTTTGTGTTGATTTAAAAATAATATAAAATTACTTATTAATTGTTTGAAGAAATTCAGTTTCATTAAAATTTATTCAGATGAAATTTATTGTCACACAAAAAATTATAACAGTATGATGAGATAAAAATGATTCAAATTTGATTTAATTTTAGTTTTGTACTGATTTGAAACTGTTTCTGAATAAACAAAGTACATCAGCATAAACAATTTACATCATCATGTGAAAAAATTTCATGACACATTTGAGATAACAGCATCAGTCAGAGAACATTACTTTCACAAGCTACTAGATAAGATCATTGATAAATAATTCTTAGTTGATTTTGAATCAGTTATATATTAATTCTGTATTAGTTTATAACTGATTACTAGCATTATATCACATTTTTGTTGAACATTATAAGAGAAGTCAACAGACAGAAAGTAATTTCAAATCATCAGAAAAAAAAAATAATGTCATGAATGAAAATGATAATATCAGAAAAAAAATGAAAATGATAATGAAAAAAAATGATTAATTCAGAATCAGTTGTTATAAACAATGAAATTGCTTCAAAAAAAATTGCAAATGAAATGAAAATCAATTCTGCATCACTTGAAACAAACAATGTGATGTTAAATGAACTTGTTGCAAATTAATCAAGTTATGAATGTGTTATCATTAAAGAAAATGATATAAAAATAATTTTAGAAATCAACATTAAAAAAAATGATTTGCAATTAATTGAGAAAACTGCAGTTAGAAAAAGAAAATCATTTTTAAAATTAAAAAAAATCAGATTGATTAAAAAAATAATTCTGAAACAATTTTCAAAATTCAATCAAGTGTTTCAATGAAAAAACAAAAAAAAGAAATAAATGATTCTCAACTACTAATTAATCAATTCTGAGTTAACTGTTATTAAATCTTGATGAAAGAAATGAAACATTAGATGCAAGTTTTGAAACACAAAGTTTCATGTGTAAAATGTCAAACAACATTTAATAAGTTTTTCTGAATCAGTTTTTAACTGATTTTGAGCTGATTACTAACTAGTTTCAGCATGCTGCAAGAATTCACAATTTTGCTTGCATTTTGTCTTGTTTGTCTCAATTAATTCATCTGCATCAGAGTCTGAACAAAATTTCACATGAATTATTTTGCATAAATTGATGATGTAGTTTCAAATTGATTTCAAAGTGTTTCTTAAATAATTTTAAAATAGTTAGAAAGTAATTCATGAAACAAGATGATTTTATGTGATCAGTATTATTGAGATCAATTATATTAATAAATTAAATTTATAATATAATTTCACTATTTAGATTCTAATTTTTAATTAATTTAAATTATATATTATATTCAATTTGATTTAGTTTCACATAATATAATAAAAATATAAAAAATATAAAATAAAAAAATATCAAAAAATATCAAAAAATATAAATCTAAATAAAACTGTAAAGAAAATTAATAAAATTAAATTAATATTTAATAATTAAATTTTTTATAATTAATAATAAATTCTCTATATAATGAAATAAAAAATCAAAACTTATTAAATTATTATATATATATATAATTTTTTTTAATTTCATATAAAAATGTATGACAATTTCAAAAAATAAATAAATTATTTTATTAAATATATTTTAAAATTTCACAATAAAATAATGATTAGTATATTCTAAAAATATTAATATATTTTTAAAACTAATTTTAACTTTTTATTTTCAGATTCTGAAATATCTAATTATAATGTTAATTAATTAAATTAATATATTATCAATAAAATATTTATTGATAATATTATGATGATTAATTAATAAATACACAAGTTAATAATTAATAATTAAAATATAATAAAATTAACATCAATAATCATAAATATATAAAAATTACATTTTAATAAAATATATATATATATATAATATATATATTATATTATATATATATTTGTTTAAAAGTAATTTCAAAATTCTAAACAATCAAATAAATTAATTATATTAATTTTTCATTTCAATAATTTAAGTTCAATTTAAATTTTAATTATAATAATTTTAGTTTTATAGTATTCATAATTTTTTTATTTATTTAAATTAAAGCAACATACAAATTTAAAATTTATATAACAATTTAGTTGCTAATATCATGTAATTACTTATTCTCAATAAATATAAAAGAATTAATAAATATTTATAATATTAGTATAATTTTTTTAAAATATATATTAAATAATATTATTTATAATTTTAAATTAAAAATAATATAATTATTTTTAAAAGTACTTATTGAAAATTTAAGATGAATAATTAATAATTCAATAAAAATATTCTAAAATTTTTTTATACAATGAGCACAATCAGTTTTTTGAATTACTTGAATGAAACTCATTTATTTCAAGTTTAAAGTGCTTTCTAATTAATTTAGAGGGAATTAAGAATTAATTTTAATCAAGCAGTAAATAATGTGTGATTTATAATAATTAAATTTATATAATAGAAAAAAACATACAGCAGCAGTTGCATGTAATCAAAAGTTCTGAGTAATGAAGTGCTTCCTAATTGATTGTAAAGCAATTGAAAATCAATTTCAGTATATATAGAAGTAATATTCAATCATCTTGATTATGTTCACAGATGATGTAAATCAATAATGCAGTAATTATATTATGAAATCATTTTCATGAAAAATTGAGTGAAGATTTTGAAGCAGTAAAATATTTCTAAATCAATTATCAAGCAGTTAGAAATCAGTTTTTATATATATAGAAATAATTCTAAATCATCTTGATTATGTTTACAGATGATGTAAATCAATAATGCAGTAATTATATTATGAAATCATTTTCATGAAAAATTTAATCAAGATTTTTGAGCACTGAAATGCTTCTGAATCAATTGTGAAACAATTCAAAATCAATTATACATTAGCAAATGATGTTAAAACATGATTCTTTATATATATATTTTATTCAACAATAATCAATTTTAAAATTTAAAACTTAGTTTATATTTATAAATAAATAAAATTATATTTTTTTAAACAGATATACAAAATTACATTGTTAAATATATATATATAATATTATTATAATATTAAAACTATATACCAAATTTTATATAATTTATTATATATATACATATTTATTATAAATTAGTACTAAATTTAAATGTACAAAAAATAATATATAATATTAACAATAAAATAATTAGAATAAATCTCTACTATTTAACAGTTTATTTTTAATAAACTGTATAACTTGTTGCTTAATTATAATTTATCATAAATTTTTTTATATAATAAATTATAAAAAAAAATTATATTTATTTATAAATTTAAAATTAATTTTACAATTATAATACAGTTTATTTAATATATTAAATACAATAATAAATCAAACATATTAAATATTGATAAAAATATGAAATAAAATTTAAATAAATTGAAATTTGATATTATAATTAAATATATATATAAATGTAAAATCTTAACTGTAAACTTTGCAAAAACTAATACTGTTTTTTTAAATATAATTAATTTTAATTTAATTAACTTTAGCAAGCATAATATATATATAAATAATATATTGATTTTTCTCTTCATTGAAAGAATCAGTCATCTTAAATTTTTTTATCTAACAATTATATTTTTTTACTTATTAATTCAATGATCTTTTATTGATTAAGTGAATAATAATTATTTTACATCTGTTTATATATTAACTGAATAAATTTTTTTTTATTTTTATAATAAATTTAATAATTAAAAAAAATCATAAATTAAAAATTTTTTTAAATAAATCATAAGTTATTCAGTTTTACAATTATAATCAAAATTTAATTTTTTACAATTAATTTACTAAAATTTACTTAAATTTACAAATGTAAAATAAATACTAAAGTATTAAAAAAATTCTAGTTTATAATGAGAAAATAAATAAAAATAAAATATAAAAATAAAGTAAAAAAACTTATTTAATTAATATATAAATAAATATAATTATATAAAATAATTACTATGTATTTCATTAATAAAAAATTATAAATAAAAAAATTATAAGAATAGAGTAAAAAAATTTATTCAGTTAATGTAATAAGTAGACATGAGATGATTACTATTCACTTAATCAATAAGAAAATCAATAAGCAAAGAATATAATTATTAAATAAAAGAGAATTGTCACTGATTCTTTCAATGAAGAGAGAAATCAGTGTGTTATTTATATATATGTTATACTCACTAAAGCAAATCAAATTAAGACTAGTTACATTTAAGAAAAGAAACAGTGTTAGCTTTCATGAAGCTTACAGCTGAAATTTTACAAAAATTATCACTAATTTTTTTACTAAAAAGAATTAATATATTATTTATATATATATTATACTTGCTAAAATTAATTAAATTAAAAATAATTATATTTAAAAAAATATTATTAATTTATTTTTTTATAAAATTTGTAGTTAAAATTTTATAAACTGATTGTATAAAATAAAATTTTTTAGTTTATTTTAATAAATTTAAATTTAATTTTATTTACTGTAGTTTCAATTTCATTTTGTTGATTGATTAATTTTTTTAATTTTTATTTTATATAATTAACTGTTAATTTCAGTTTTATTTCTGTAATTAATTAATTTCTGAAATTAGTTAAAATCAGTAATTTCTAATTTTATTAATTAATTAATTAATTATATAAGAAATATATTATTTCAGATCATTATCAAGTATAAAATTATGTAATTATTTATTTTTACTAAAGTTTTTAATGAAAATTCAGATAATTAAGTAACTTTATATACAAAAATAATAAATTTTAATTACTTCAATTTTAACTTTGTAATTTTTGATTAATTATTAATTTTAATTTTATTTCATTTAATTAATTAATTTAAAATATCTAAAATAAAATAAAAAAAAATTCTAATTTTCATGATCAGTCTAAAATTTTATATAAATAATATATTATATGTAATTTATAATAAATAATAATTGATTTTTATTAAATTTTTGTTATAAATAATAATTAATAATTAAATTTTTAAATTTTTTGTTTTATAATCAGAACTATTTATATAAAATTATTATTTATTAAACTAAAATATTATTAAACAAAATATTTAATATATTTTTTAAATTACAAAATAATTAATAAATAGTTTTTCAGTCATAATAAAATTATATAAAAATTTTATTTTTTTGAAAGAATCCATCATCACAAAAGTTAAATATATATCTTAGTAAAAATAATTTATAATTAATATTTTATATATCAGTTTTTTATTTTTTAAACTTCTGTTAATCATTATAATATAAATTTAATGAATTTATTAATTATATTTTAATTAAAAATATTTGAAATATTTTGAAAATTTTTATAAAATAAATTTATTTTTATTTTATTTTGTAGATTTAGTGAAGTCTTTATTTTATAAATTTGAAATTTTCAAAATATATTAAATAGTTTTTTAAAGTTTAAATTAAATAAATGTAAAAATTATTTTATAAAATATATTTTATATTTCTTAAATTATTTTTATATAGTCAAACTTGTATTAAAAACTAAAAAATAACTGATTTTTTTAACTAAGTATTTATTTAAAAAATAAATTAAATTTTATTTGTACTATTTTTTCAATTGATAATATTTTTTTAAATTTTTATTTTTGAATAATATTATTTAATATAAATTCATTTTTGTTTTTAAAATAATTATATTTTAAGATATATTTAATATCAGCAAAAATTAAAATTAATTATTAAATTTTATAAATTTAATCTCAATTCAGCACAATTCATTCATTAATTTAATTTAAATAAACAAGTTTTTTACAATTATTTAGTAAATAAAGCAGAATTTAAAATTTATAAATTCAGAAATTTGTTAAATAAATTTAATTTTAATTATTTAAAACTTTTAAAATTTATATAAATTTAAATTATTACTTATATTTTTATATTTAAAAATTTATAAAGTTTAATTTTTTGTAATTATTATTTATTATTTTATAAATAATTTGATCAAATTTTTACAAATTGTTATAAATTACTACAAATTACTAACAAACAGCAGTAAATTTAGTTAAAACTTTATATTAAATATTATTAAATATAATTTCAAAAATTTTAATATTTAATAAATATTAAATATAAAGTTTTAACTTGAGTTCTAAATATTTATAAATAAATATAAATTAATCTTTTATTTAAATAAATAAACTTTTCTCAAAATCTGATTTAACTTAAAAATTAATCAATTTTACTAAAAATATAAAATATTAAATTAATATTATTTCAAATGTGATAATTATAATTAATTATATTTAAATTTAATAAAAAATAAAACAATTTGTACAGAAAGTTTATATTTTAAAAATAAACTTTTTATTTAAATTTAATAAAATGTAAAATGATAAGTAAACTGTGATATTAAAAAATACATAAATTATATTATAATTTTATTAATTAAAATTAATTACAAATCATATAATAAATATATTTTTTATTTATAATTTTTAATTTCTACAATAATTATGATATAATTAAAATATATTTTTAAATTTAAATTTAATATATTAAAATTTATTTTCTCAATCTGTAAAGTTTTAATTTAAAATTATTTTATATTATAATTGAATTTGATTAATATCAATCTCACATCATGTGTCAACAAAATGAAATCAGTTGATAATTATTTGAAAACTGATTTAAAGCTATTTCATTACTTCAAAATTCTGTGGAAGATTCTGCAATACAGTTAATCACTGAATTATTGATTTGTATCATTTGTAAACATAACTGATATAATTACTATATCTGTTTATAATTGAATCAGTTGTTAATCATCTCTGAATCAATTTAGAAACACTTCAGTATTTGAAAATCTTCACAAAATTTTCTATGTAAAAAATTTTATATAATATAATTACTGCATTATTGATTTATATCATCTGTGAACATAATCAAGATGATTGAATATTAGTTTTATTCATATTGAAATTGATTTTCAACTGCTTGATAATTGATTTACAAGTATTTTATTACTTCAAAATCTTCACTGAAATTTTTCATGAAAATGATTTCATAATATAATTACTGCATTATTGATTTACATCATCTGTGAACATAATCAAAATGATTAAATATTAGTTCTACATATGATGAAATTGATTCTCAACCATTTCAAAAATGGTTTGAAATCATTTCACTCATTGAAGTAAACTCAAGTTGCTAAAAAAAATTAGTTTTTAATATCATGCAATTGCTGCTGCATGTCATTTATCTTATATTAAAATAATTAATATAAATTACACATCATTTTGTGATTTAATGAAATCAGTTTTCAATCATTTCTAAACTGACTTTAAAGCACTTTTTTTATCAGATGAAATATACATAAACAGAATTCTTGCTATGTTAATTTGTTGTGTATATACATATAAGAATAGAGTAAAAAATCTATTCAGTTGGTGTATAAAGTAGGCATGAGATGACTACTATTCACTTAATCAATAAGAGAATCAATAAGCAAAAAATATAGTTGTTAGGCAAAAGAAATTGCCACTAATTTTCTCAATGAAGAGGAAAATCAGTGTGTTATTTATATGTGTGTTATGCTTGCTAAAGTTAATCAAATTAAGACTAGTTACATTTAAGAAAAGA
The DNA here is from genome assembly GCA_029449355.1 of Emydomyces testavorans. Taxonomy (NCBI): domain Eukaryota; kingdom Fungi; phylum Ascomycota; class Eurotiomycetes; order Onygenales; family Nannizziopsiaceae; genus Emydomyces; species Emydomyces testavorans. The sequence goes on along the minus strand of CP120630.1, from coordinate 1,941,271 downwards.
AACAGTATTAGCTTTTGTGAAGCTTACAGCTGAAGTTTTACAGTTTTTTCTTCTTTACAAAGACTCTGATTTTTTCAGAGCATATAAGCTCAATAGCTATTGAAATCTTAATAAAAAATCTTCACAAGAACTAAAAAACTTTGTGAAAAAAAATTGTTTCTTCACAGAAAAAAAAAGTGTTTTTTTAGCTAGCAAAAAAACTTCATGATACAAATAATATCAGGTATATCAAATTTCATCACAATAATTTTATCATTTACTAAACTTTTGCAGACTAAATCTGATGATGTAAGCATCAGCTTTCATTACTTCAGCTTTGTAAAATATTTTCATAAAAACAATTGCTGATTCACAAAGCAAAAAGAATTTGTTGAGATCACTCAGTTGTGCATGATTTTGAAAAAATATCATGTATTTTAATTAAAAAATGCATGATGACTTCAATAATCATGATGAGATTCAAACTCACAATTTTCACTATTGCAGTTGTATCTAATACAGCTGCATCAGTCAGGCAATTGTTGCTGTAATTTCTTGTTTTAATCTGTAAAAATTCATGTTTCATTTGTGAAAATAAATTTTTTTTAATTAAATATAACTTGATTTCACAAAAATGATAATAACAGTTTTTAGCAACTCAGTTTTTTTTTTTTTTTTTTCTTTCTTGATTAAATCAAAACTCATCTGCAGTGAGTACAATCTTCTCAGCATCAAATTCATCAATTTCATCAAAAAAAAATTTTCACAAGAAATTTTTATCACTCTACAGTTAAAATGAAACTTTGTGAATTTATATTGACTTCATGAGTAATCAGCATCACAAGTTATCAGTTTTGTGAGTCATTCAGTTTTTGCAAATCAACACAAGCTAAGATAAGTCTTTGTGAATTAAGCTAATTGAAAATATAATGCACAATCACAGTCAAAATCAATTTCAATAACAATATATCATCATGTTTTGCTCAAACATTTCAGAAAAAAGTAAATTTCAATTTATTATGCTGTTAAATACAAAAAACTTTAATATTGAAATGTTGATGAGTGCTGACTTCACAAACAATTCTTATGTTTTGCAAATAAATTTGAAATTTTGCAAGATAAGATTATGAAATTTCAGCAAAGCTTGCTTCACAAATGTTTTTTGTGAGTTTTCATGCTAACAATTTTAGTTTTTTTTTTCACAACAAGTTTTCAAAATTCAAATTCATATTTTGAAAATTTCTGACTCATACAGAAAACTGACTTCAATGCTTTTTTTTATGAGCAAGTATTTTTCAGTATAAAGTCATTAATTAATTTTAATGAGTTCAGCAAGTTCTTGCAGTCAGACTTCAATAAGTTTTTTTTACAAACAAACTTCAATTAACTTTGCTGCTCTTCACAAGCAGAATCAGATTTTAACAAATTAACTTCATCATGAAATGCAAAAGCTTGATCTGCATGTGCAGATTTTGTGAATCATTTCTGCTGTCTGCTCTGTTGAATTTGAGCATTCATTTCATTATGACAATAAGATGCAATCAATTTCACAAGTTATCAATTCTGCATCAATGATGCAGATAACTTTGAAAGTTCTCAATTCTGCATCAGTAATGTAGATAACTTCAAGAACTCTCAATTTTGCATCAATGATGCAAACAATTTTAATAATTTTTGCTGATTGTGCTGCTGTTTTTCTCACTTCACAATAAATTTTTGTGAATGTGTTTGTTTCATCATCAGATAATTGTAAGAAAAATGTGTTTCATTTTTTTATGAAAGCATTTTTGCAAAATAATTTTGAAGAACAGAAAACTAATCACAGTGTACTGATCAATATTTCACAGCATCATTAATAAAATTATCAGATTTCATCAGCAGTTTTGTGAAATATTTAAGTGATAAGTCACTTTCATAATCTGTCTTCTGAGAATCATTTTGAAAAGCATTTATCAGTCACACTGATGACATTTTCAGAATTGTTTTCATCATTAATTAATATTAATTTCAGATTTTTCATCAGAAAGCTCTGCTGAATTAAAGCATTAATTTTCAAATTAATTGATTTGATTAATGCAACTGATCAGAAAAATTTCATAACTTAAATTTAGTTTTGCAAAGCAGTGTTGATAATTCAGATCAGACAATTATTTTTACATAAGCAGAAATGTGATTAGTGTCAAGAACTGAGCACAAATTACAAAGCTTGTCAGTTCATTTTGTGTATATCTGATGAGTTTCATGAGAAATGCAATAATTGTTTTTATTGAGATGTTTTTTGCTTCTTTCAGAAGTAAAAGCACTTTAATATGCAATTATGATGAAGATAGAAATGAGATGTCATGATATGCAGTAAATTATGTAATATGAATTCATTATCAAGAATATAATTATCATTGAGATTCAAACATCTTTTCACATAAAACTTGTAAAATAAATAACTAAAATCATTTATAAATATTATATACATGTCATGTTTCTTCAGAATAAAATCTCTAGTTTTTTACAGAACAATAAAAAACTTGCAAGTTAAATTTGTCAGAATTGATATTATGATATTTAACAAGAAACTTTTATAAGTGTTTGAGATTCCCAGCAAATTTTCAGATGAATTCATTTTTTTTGCTTTCATATTTTTTTCATTGAACAAGATACTGAAGTTGTTAATTTTTTTTGTGAAAATCAGTTATAATTCTGACTTGAAATTTTTATTTTTCTTTAAATGTTTTGTGAACTGAATGATGAACTGTGCTATCAATATCATTCATTTTCTTGTGATTGCAAAGCAAGAATACATGAAAAACATTGTGAATGCTTGCAAGATCTGATGAAAGTTTCAGACAATAAACTTTCTTGTTTACTTTTTTCACAATTCTACAAAAATTAGTGCATAAAAAATCAAGCTTCTTACTTGCATGAGCTGTCTTGATATTTTTTAAGCTAAATCAAATTTTATTTTCAATAGTGTAGAATTTTGATGTGTGTTTCTTGTCATAATATTTTTTTTAATAAACTTGTGTTTTTGTGAGAGATTTTCTGATTTGATCTTGACATTCACAGATGATGTTCATTCAATTTCAAAAATTTTTTATTTTAAAAATATACTCATTTGATTTTGCAAAAGTCATTCACAGATTCAGCTCATACATAACTTGAAAAAAAAATTTCTTTGTTGAAAAATGTTGAAAATTGTTGTAAGCAAATTCAGCAAGAAACAATCAGAATATTCAGTCATCTTGATTGTAGTTGACAAAATTTCACAAATATTATTTCAAAATACTATTCAATCACTCAGTTTGACTGTTTGTCTGAAAGTGAAAAGCAATACTTAAATTTCATGAAATTTTCAATATGTGTAAGAAATCATTTCAGAATTTATTGATGAATAAAAATTCACAGTCAGAAATTATATTCAGAAATATTTTATGAAATTTTATAATTTTATAAATAATAAAATGTATCAATTGCTTCACAATGAGCTTTTTGATCACAAAAATGAAGTAAGTCATCTTGTTAAAGCAGTTAATAATCACTAGAATGCAGTTAAACTCAGCTTTTTCAATGTTTTTATTTTGTGAGAGATTGATGATGATGTTCATGCTGATTTGATCTCAAGAATTTGTGAAAATCAGCAATGAATTAAACTCTTCATGTGATTTAATTCTGATAATTTGTGAACTTATGCATACTTCACAGAATTCACAGTAGTTCTGAATCATATTCTTCATTCATGATTAATAATATTTTTATGAAAGTAACTTGTAGATTTGTTTTGTAGCAAAGTAATTTGTCAAAAATGTATTATGATGTTATCTGATTAATTCTAGTCATAAAGTTTTGTTGACTGAGATGTATAAATGATCATTGTAGAACAACATGTTCTTATTAAAAATTCATTTCTTTATGAATTGAAAGTGAAATTTTATTTTTTTTTTAATTTTTGCTGTGTGCTTGTCAGCATTTAGCAGTTCAGATAATGCTGAAATAAAATTGCAAAATGTTTCATTTGTTTTGTAAGAATTTTCAGTATTATAAAAATTTTCATCATGAATTAATTTACAAACACTCACAATTTTCAGTTCAAATTTTTTATTTTGATACATTTTGTTTAAGAAAATCTTTGTGAGTAGTTTCTTGATTTGTATTATAAACTTCACAGAAAGAGATTGCACATCATTTTTTTTTTCAAAAAACTTAAATGAAGCATTTATCAGCTCAAGCTTTTCATCAGTACAGTTTGTCTTCTCAAAAAAAAGCATGATACAAAACTGATTTGCAGTCTCATGCTCTTGAATGTTTTTACAATCTGCTTTTTTCACATAGTTTGATTATCACAAAAACTCATCAGCTGAATTTTTTTTTCTTTTTTAATGTTTCACAATAAATCAAAAAATTATTAATTTTTGAGCTCAACAAACTTGTCATCTAGATAAGTTCTTTGCTGTTGCAAAATAACAAAAACTATCATGATTTGTCATTACTAGAACAAACTTTTGCAAGTTTTCTAGTCAATAACATCAGTGTTTAAAAAATTCAACAATGATTAAGAGTTTTTAATTATAAATATTATAATTGTGTTTCACAGATTTTATTTTTCATAAATACATAATCACAGATACTCAATTTCAAAAATCATTTAATTGAGTAATGATTTCTGAGATGACAAAATCAAAAACATCAGTTTCAAAATATATTTAATGATCAGAGTTGAAGTGATGAAGCATGACAATATTTACAAAAGCTTTCTTCAAGATATAAAAAATTTTGTGAGTTTTTTTCATGAGAAAATTCTTTTCATTTTTTTTATTCAATTCTCATTTTTTGCAACATTTAATTTTTTTTGTTTTATTCTTCATTCTTCAGCATATTAGTAAGATCTAAAATGATTTTTGAAAACTTTGAAATAAAACAACAGTAAAAGTTTGTGAATTTTAAAAATACTTGAATATTTTTTTATGAGTTGAATTTTGATTAAATCAAAAAAATTTTCACACACAATTTCTTTATAGATATTTCATCAGCTGATACAATATATTCAAGAAAATTTATTTTGCAAACACTAAAATAGCACTTGAAAATTTTGCAGTAAAAATTTGCTGTCATGAATGTTTTCAAGATTTGACAAACATGTTGAATATGATTTTTTTCATTCATGAAATATATCACAACATCATTCAGATAAATTATCATAAAAGCATTACAATCACAAAAAGTTTTGTTGATATAAAACTGAAAAGCAACTGAAGAATTTGACAAATCAAAAAAAATCACACAATATTTAAAAAATTTTAAAAATGTGTGAAAAACAGTTTTTCATTCATTTTTTTTTGAATGCAAAGACAATGATAAGCATTTTTGACATTAAAATGAATGAAGATTTTAGCATCTGCAAGATGTCTCAAAAGCTTCTTAATCAATGATAATAAATAGCAGTTCTTCACAATTTTGAAGTTCAAGTTGTGATAATTCACACACATTCATAAATCATTATTTTTTTTGAAAACAAACATAATTAATGTTTCTGTGAAGAATTTGAAAGATCAGATGAAATTATGAGCAATTGTATTGTTGAAATATTCACAAAGCATTTCAGTCTCATTTTCTGAAAGTTAATAAATGAAATCAAAAATGAATTTCTTCTCAAACTTAAATTCAATAATCAAGTTCTTCTTTCAGTGAGAAGCAAGCTTTCAAGCTTTTTGTTCACTGAAAGCTTTTATAAGATTTTTATAAATTTCAGATATTTGAAAATTATAATTTATAATGATTATTTTCTCAATTTTGCAGCATGTCATCACATAAATAAACTTTCTTTCTTGCACTAGATTTTTCACATCAACTGATTGAATCATCACAAGCAAATCATGTAAAGTTTTTTGAAAACAAATTGAATGATTTTTTCATGAGATGATGAAATCATGTCACAAAAATCAAGTCATGTTTAAAATCATATCATCATTTATATTGACAACAATAACTTGCTTGTGAAAAATTTGTGCTTGATTTTGAAAATTTCAACACTTAAAAACAATATTCACAACATTTTCAGCATCCAAAAATGCTTGATTTTTTTCAGCAATTTTGAGAAAAATTTTTATTGAATGTATTTTCAGTTTTAGTAACTTTACAAAATTAGAATTGATGATGAGAAAAATGCAGTAAAAATTCACATGAGCTGATTATTTATGTTCAGTAAATGATTTTACAGAAAATGCATTTAATTAAATAAAAAATATGAACAAAAAATTGACATCAGATAATTGCATTATTTTAAAGTTATTTTTTTTCAAGTTTTCAAATTTTTATTTTTTTTTCTTGAAACAATCAGAAAATTTATGTTTTTTTTATCACAACTGTAATAAGTAATATTCACAAAATTAATCTTGCTATCAGATTTGTTTTTTTTAGTTTTCACAGAATTTTTTTTTTTTTAAATTTTTTTTGAATCAGTTTTGTTGAGATTTATTTGCAGAAGTCATTACAAAATTTTCATTTTTTTTCTTGAAAGTGAGAGTAGAATGCAATTATGTGATGATGATAGCTATTTCATAAAAAATATCTGAAAGTTTTTTTTGTTCATCAAGTTTGAAACACATTAATTTATTCATAACTCACAAAAATAAATGTTTCATTCATTCAGCATGATTTTTGATTTCATTATTTATTTCATGAAGTTTTTGTTCAAATTGAATGTGAAATTCATTGTCAGTTTCATTGTCATTCTTTCATAAATGAAAAAAAAATCATCATGAATTTCTGATGATGTTTTGCAGATTATTTAAATCAGAAAATAAAAAAATTTTCATTTTTTTTCAAATGTTTTTTGTTAAGTTTTTCTTCACAAAATTTTTTCATTTTTCTTGAAATGTATAGTGAAATTCAGTTTTTGCATAATTCACTTTTTAAAAATCTTCAATCTTCATAAGTTCAGTTGAGAATTCAATTTTGAAAAAAAAATTCATAAAACTTGACAAAAATGATAATCTTGTAGTCAGGCTTCAGTTCTGACAGTTTATATCATTTAATTTTTTTGATTGAATCTTTTTGTTAAGTAAACACATTTAGAAACTTTATTCAAATGTGTTTTTTTAAATTAATTCTCAGTTGTTCTGAAAATGAAATCATGTTTTCTAAAAACTGATTTCATTCATAAAGTTTCTCAAAAAACATAATTTCAATGATGAAACATTCACAAAACATAAAAAATGTATTGATGAATTTTTCACAAATAAATTCAGAATTTTCTGATTTTGTGCTTTGAGTAAAAAATGTTTTTTCACAAAAAAATTCTGCTGCTTCATGAGACATTTCTGAAATCACTTTCATTTGAGAGTTGACAGATAATGAAAATTCTTCACAAGAATTCTCATGAGAGATGAAAAAAACAAATGTTTTTCTCTTGTCTTTGAAAGTCATTTCAGATGTACTTTTCAAATCAGTAACAAAATATAAGAATAAAGTAAAAAATCTATTCAGTTGATGTATAAAGTAAATGTGAGATGACTACTATTCACTTAATCAATAAGAAAATCAATAAGCAAAGAATATAATTGTTAAACAAAAGAGATTGCCACTGATTTTCTCAATGAAGAGAAAAATCAGTGTGTTATTTATATGTGTGTTATGCTTGCTAAAGCTAATCAAATTAAGACTAGTTACATTTGAAAAAAGAGGCAGTGTTAGCTTTTGTGAAGCTTACAGCTGGGGCCTTACAATACATATCAATGTCATTAATCAAATCTCATCAATTGTTTCATGAAACTGAAATGTAATCACTTTAAAATTAATACAAAAGCAGTTTCTAACTTCTATTTTTTATTGTTTTTTATTGTAGCAAAAAAATCTTCAATCTGACTTTTTCATTCATTAATTTCATGATTTTCAACTCTTTTTCAGTTTTTTTTTTTGTTTATTTTTTTTTCTTTTTTTTATTGTTGAATTTGAAGTTTCTTCTTCTGCAAAATAAGTTATTGTTTTTGATATTCAAGATCAGAAATTTGAGCAGTGAATGATGATGATCATGATGATGAAAATGAATTTAAAAAAAATTTTTGTGAGAATGATAAATCATGTAATGATCTAAATATTTCTGTATTAGCTTTAAAACAGTTGTGAATTACTTCAAAATACATATTTAACAAATGCTGCTCAATGAAGAAATAAGACTTTAAAAAATTATAATTAAACATTGTTCATGTTTATTATTGTAAAGTAATTGTAGATTTGTCAAAACATACTGTATTTGAGTTGAGATTGTAAAAAAAGTTTTAAATATAATATTAAGGCTGATTTTTAAATGATTCTCAACTGATTAAAAATCAGTTTTATATCATTTATCTTGCACATGTGAATGTTCATCAGCTTCAAGATTTAATTTGTGATTTAGAAACTGATGATGCTCTAGATAATCAACATGACTGAGAAACAGCTTTCAATGATGAGCTCACAAACATAATTTCATATATCTCAAGATCAGCATCATTCATATTGAAATTCTCATCATTTTAAAAGATAAAACACTTTTTTTTTTTTGCAACTAACTTTTTGTTAGTTCAAAATCAGTTTGTAAGAAGTTTAAAATTAATTAATATATTTTTTATTTTCATAAATTTATAATATCTTGCTGCAATTGAATCTGACCAGTAACTGTGATAAATATCAAAATTAAATCAAAATTGAAACTGATTTACATTTTTTTGATCTAAAAAAAATGAATTTTGGATTGATTAACAATTAGTTTTATTTTAGTTATGATACAACAAACTTACATTTTAATTGCTCTTAATAATGTTAAATGCTAATTTAATGAATAATTTTTGTTATGAGTCTGCTTCACAACATTTGTATGATTTCACAATCACATATAAACATCTGAATTCATAAGTGAACACTTTTGATTCAATTCTGCAGCAATAACACATGTTGTTTTATGCTTTACTCAATCTGCAATGAACTTTGACTCATGAACTAACTGTGTATTAATTTGAAGTTGATTTTGAAGTAGTTTAAAACTGTTTATTTTAAAGCAATTAACAAATTTTTATATATTCATCAAAGCTTTCAACATTTAAAAAACTGATCATTCATCTTCAAATGTCTGAATTTTCAACTTCAGCTGTCTGATCAATTTCACAAAAGAAATGAATATGACAAAAAATGATAATATTTTTTAAGTGTTAGCATCAAAATCAATTTTCAAAATTCAGTTCTTGCAAATATAAATCTAAATTTACATTGAGATAAATCAATTCTGAGTTAATTTTTAATTAGTTTTCAATCAGCTCATCTGTGAATTGTTTTGAGTTCATGTTTATAATCACAGCTTTGAATTTTATTTCATGTAAATGATAAAATTGCACTGATGCATTAACTGTTTCAGCCACTAGATTGAATAAATGTGTGAATAACATTTGATATTCATGTGTTGTATTCAAGATGATGAAAACACATAGCAAGATAAAAACTGTATTCATTTTATAATCAGTACAAAATTAATTTGCAACTGCTTCAAAATTAATACTAAAAAATTATATTTTTGTCATAATCTGAAATCAATGTTGTTATCACAATCTCATTAAATTTGTTGAAACTAACACACTTGTAGCACATATCAATTTCAAAAATATTTAATGTGAAAAGATAATGCAACTGCTTTTTCAGTGCACAGAAAATCATAACTTCATTAACATCATCATAAATTTTCTGAATATAAATCTGAAATTTATATATTAATTTGAATTAATTTCTAACTAGTAAAAAATCAGTTTAAAATTAATACATATCTTCAATTCAGAATTTTACTGTTGTTCAAATCTTACACTCTCAAGATCTCAATCATGAGAATACATAAGCATTTTTTTCTTATGTATCAAAATTTGAAATTTATTCATATTCACAAAACTGACATGAATCTGAAATAATGTTTTTTCATTATATTTCTTACAGAAATCTTGCATCAGCTGATGTTTTAAAAAACTTGCTAAAAAACTAGTTAGCAAGTGATTCAGAATCATTTCAAAATCACTTATATTATCAACTGTAAGATCTGAATTTTGAATTTATTAAATAATATTCATTATTTTCATCATTATTGAAGCTGAAAACTTATTTGATGAAGAAGAAGAATGTATATGAACTTCATGAAATGTGAATAAAATATATAAACATTTATTTATATTTAATGAAATTATAATGTAAAATTTAACTTTACAGTTCATTTTTACTAGTTGTTCAAATTCATTCAAGTAAGAAATTTCTAATCTGAAGTTAGTTTCTAATCAATTATAAATTAATTTCAAAAATATTACTGATCACATATCTTAAATTATGTGCAAGCTTGATGAATAACACTACATTTTTCATGTTTTTTTTGTTTTATAGCAGACTGAAAGAGTTGTTGCAAAATTTTCATATTACATTATGATATTAATAAAGCAAGAAACTTATGAAAATACTGATGTTTATTTGTTGTTGCATGTTGACATGTCACAAATGAATGACAAATATTTTCAAGATTCTTAAAAATCAGTTTTTAATCAATACAAAAACAGTTAAAAATAATTACATACTGATGAATATTGTTTAAATATTGATTTACAGATAAAAATTAAAATAACATAAATTTTTTTGTTTCAAAATAAATTCATCATTGTTTGATAAAATTTGAATAAATAATTCAAAATCAATTTCAAAGTATTTGCTAAATGTTATTTATACTAATGCATTTTATTTTTTCTTTTCTTCATTCAGAATTTGAATCTGCTGACAATATTGTTTTATCTTATTTCAAACAGTTTCATTCATTTTTAAATGATGAAAATTTTGAAAATCAGCACTTAAAAATTTAGACACTTTTACATTTGTACAATTATACTTGTGTTTTGTTATTTGTGCATAAAAATATGAGCAATAAATTTCTTTAAAACTGTGAACACAACTTGTTTCATATTAAATTTAATATTAAGTAATCAGTTATAAATCATTTCAAAAACAATTAAACATCAATTCTGAATTAATTTATATTTCATCATGAAGCACTCATAACTTTTTAATTAACATTTGATAAACATTAATTATATATGTGAAATCATCTGAATGAGATTCAGAATACTCAGAAAGATATAAAAATAAACAAAAAATAAATGAATTAATAAATCATAAACAACTTGATGTAAGTGATGTTGAAAGTACAGTTTGTCACAATTCTAATCAGTACTAAATCACTTTCAAAATATTTAAGAAATAATTTTTATCATTGATACAATATTTTGAAAAGTGTGAGATTTTTTAATTAATGTTTTCTCAATTCAAGTTTCATTCTCTTGAAGATTATCAACATTTGTTGATTCAGAAAGATTTACATGAAAAATTGCATCATTCATACTGAAAATAATTTTGAAATAATTAGTTAATTAAAAAAAAAATAAAGAATGTAAAGAAAATTGTTACAAGTGCATTACAATATATAATGAAAGTTGTCCCTTGCCACCAAGGAATAATTAGCTCAATCACATGACATCACATGATCACACTAATATAGCATGGGACAAGGCTTTCATGGCGCGGTCCTAGTATCTGCAACCTGGATGTCAGCATGAGAACTACCGAAATGAGTCCTCACTTTCACTTCATCCTCTCTCTGATACAGTGAGCCCACTACAGATACTACAATAGATATGCGAGTTTGACAGTGCTTGTTGCATAGGACTGACTGCTGTGTTCATAAATTACTGCATTCTAATTAGCACTCAGTCTGTCGAAGAGCACCACGAGAACCGCCACTATGGCGCCTTCAACGATCAACGTCCTACTGTCCTCGTTTCCTGGTCTCTCGTTCCCTCCGACGCTCTCTATTGCTCTTCCATCAGCCTCAACAGTCGGAGATTTAACTGAGAAACTTAACTCACTTCTTCCGGCGTCATTGCCACTGGAATCTCCTTCCCTTGTTTTGACTACGACAGGAAACAGAGAACTTATTCCTTACTCTTCCGAGAGACTCTCTTCTCTCTTTACGGAATCTGTCCTTGGACGCTCCACATTTCTTCCTCTTCGTCTTAGCGTTCGCATCTATGGCGGTAAAGGCGGGTTTGGCTCCCAGCTTCGTGCTGCAGGAGGCCGAATGTCCAGCCGTCGGAAGGGGGCTCAGGGAGAAAACAATGGATCAAATCGCAACCTAGACGGACGGCGCTTACGGACTGTGAAAGAGGCCAAGGCCTTGGCTGAATATCTTGCTTTGAAACCTGAGATGGATAAGAAGGAGAAAGAAGCTCGTAAGAAGCGGTGGGAGATGGTCGTCGAGCTTGCGGAGAAAAGAGAAGCTGAGATTCGGAATGGGGAGGGAAAAGGGAAAGTGGATGGTGAATGGATGGGAGATAAGGAGGAAGCCGGAGAGAAGGCGCGTGAGGCTGTCTTTCGAGCGATGAAAGAGGGAATCTGGAAGGACAACCTTGCGGGTTATTTACTTGGTGAATCGAGTACGAGCCCCGGTGAAAGTAGTGGAAGCGGAGGCTCTACCACTCCAAGTGAGGATAGTGAAATGGATGATGCCGATGACATGGGGAGCCCTGTGGACAACGTGGACAATCCTCCGAAGGCTCAGGCGAGACGATATTTCGGCTTTGATGACGACGACGACGAAGAACTTTTAAGTGACGAAGACGAAGACCGGGAACCCAATGATGATGATAGCGCTGACGTTAAGGGGAAAGGGAAAGCAAAGGCCTAAATTGCAATTGACTTGTGCCCGGCATTCATTCTGCATGGCGTTTGGTGATTAGGATTCCAAGGGGTTGTTGAAATCATGTACTTTATAGCTATGGTTACAAATCAAAATCCGCCTTGATAATCAAGTCGTAATCCTTTCTTCTGTGACGATACTCTTGATTCTCAGCCTTCAGAATTGCGAATGAGTTGCGTTAATGGTCTGAAATGCTTGCCAGAGTTTGATAGCCTTAGTTATCTTTACGGCTGGCAGCATAAGCCAGTTTAGCAGTCTGATAAATTTCGAGTCGAATTCCACCACAGCGGCGAAAACAGGATCCCATGCGACAACCGCCATGATCGCCGCAAACTCGAGATCTCTGGGTTTGAGATTCCTACGATGTTCGTCTATTTGCGCAGCAGTGTCAAAATATGACCATGGCCAATTGCCAAGATGGCTTTTATCCGCTCGGACATCTCACGCCAAACCCCGAAAAGTGAGGACATTACATACCAGCAAGCCCTTTCTCAGCACATTAACGGACAATGCTTCGAGTTCTCCCAAATATGATCCAGCGTTGCTTCCAGTCTCTTGCCCGGGCTGTGGTGCATTGACACAATGGGTGGACTCTGAGCAGGCGGGTTATTATACCACAACTCGAAAGGCAGTTAAAGCTTACATTCGAGAAGCTCTGCAGGATCGAAGCGCCAAAGAGACAGAAAATGAATTGTCAGTGGGAAGTGGTGAAGCTGGTGTTGACAAAGAGTTAGGAGTTACTGCTAATGGCCAGCAATCGAAGCTGGCGGATCCACAAGAAGGTATTGCTCACATACCTGACCATTTCGGTTCGATTTATTCGATCTATAGCTAACGATGGGCTTTACCTTAGGCTCGCAACCAAGCGAACCAAGTTTGCCTTTTTGCGACAGGTGCCATAATCTTATTAACCATAATAAAGCCTTACCGATCCCCTACCCTCCTGTATCTTATATCCGAGATATCATGCAAGAATCGCCCTGGGATACCAACCATGTTTATCACATTCTGGATGCTGCTGATTTCCCTCTCTCCTTGTTACCCAATATCCATCGTGTTCTTTCCCTCCAATCCCAGCGATCAACAAACCGTAGGGCTAAGACGGTGAAGTTTCAAGCTGGAAAAAGGCAGGCGGACGTCCATTTCATAATTACTCGGTCAGATCTCCTGGGTGGCCTGAAGGAACATGTGGATTCGATGATGGCCTATATGATCCAAGTTTTACGAGATGCCTTGGGACCGAACGGGGAGGGTGTCAGGCTAGGAAATGTGCACATGGTGAGCGCTTATAGGGGTTGGTGGACGAAAGAAATCAAGGAAAAGATTTGGCAGGAAGGTGGAGGTGTATGGATGGTTGGTAAAACCAACGTGGGCAAAAGCAATCTGATTTCAGCTGTCTTTCCGAAATCTCCCCGTGATGCTCGTAAGCTGAGGGACAATAGCGATGCTAATCAGGCATTTCCCGCGCCTGGACCTACGGGCCTTACGGGACATGGTTTATTGCCTCCAGCGCAGAAGCAGTACGATTTCCCCATTTTACCAGTCGTCTCTCCTTGCGCGGGAACAACAGCTTCTCCGATTCGAATTCCATTCGGACATAAAAGGGGCGAAGTCATCGACTTACCTGGACTCTTCCGCGCCGGACTGCCAGAATACGTCCAAGACAAGCACAAATTAGATCTCATCATGACAAAACGACCCAAGCCTGAACGGCTTACGATCAAACCAGGACAGTCCCTTGTTCTAGGAGGGCTTATTAGAATCACACCTGTCGACGGCCAGGATGTGATTTTAGCAACCCCATTCGTGGCATTGGAACCGCATATTACCTCTACAACAAAGGCTGTCGAGATGCTCTCGGGGCAGCGTACTGCTCCGTATACTATCATCGCCGAAAAGGGCGCAGAAGCATCCATCACTTCAGCCGGAATCGTCGAGCTCAAGTACGACGTAACGAAAACATACGGAAGGCGTCTAGGTCAGTCCTCGCATCGAGAGGACAAGGATCGTCCACCTCTTTGGCTGATTATGTCCGTGGATGTCCTTATTGAAGGGTGTGGATGGGTGGAGCTTATGGCGCAGGTCCGAACGAAAAATCGAGCAGAGGACGAGTTTCCGAAAGTTGAGATATTCAGTCCGGACGGGAGGTGTGTGGGAAGTAGGAGGCCGATGAAGGCCTATTGGTTTATTCATGAGAAGAGGAGAATGGGTGCTAAGAAGGCAGGGCGTCGCAGGAGTTATCGGTGATTTGACGAAGCTGTAGCATTCTAAATCCGGCATTGTGGGCAGCTTGACAATTTGACTTGCACCGCAACGTAATGTGTATAACTTGTACGATATTTCTTTTTGCATTGGGCGGAGTTCCTAGGATATTTTGTACAATATGAAGGATACGTTTATCGAATTTTTATTCCTCTCGGGTCACACTTCTCTTTTACGCATGGACATGATCTCTATATCACATAAGACATATCTCATCTATCATCTATCATCACTTGTTTATGGGCATGTTCTATCGGCTTGTAACCATAGAAGGCATCTTCAAAGGCCTCAAAGTTACGCAGCATCCACATCATTAATATTCTCAAAATGGAAACTTGGTTGACCAGGAACCGCGCTCTCAGCCACAGGCGGCAGGCCCGCCTTTGTCTCTCCATCTAGAGTAGTACCAACCTTTCCACCTTCTTCGACCGCGATGACTTCAACAATTTTACATCCGGTGGTCTTTCTCAGAATACCCACCATGTTTCGCAAAACTTCGGTTTCATCAAAGGCAAGTTGGCGATTAAACACCCTTTCAGGACTCTCCTTACCTTGAATTAACCGTCTCTTGAGTCCCTGGACAAAAGGCATCGCTTTCTTCATTTCACCGAGCTTGCCAACCTTGGCATTAAGCTCTTTGTCATTGAATGAGATGCTGACAGCATCGAATGCTTCGCGGACAAGGTCAATGTATTTTTCTTGCCACGTTGGGAATTTCTTGGCTACATAGATGGCGAGCTTCTTGGGTTTTCGGGGGTCGAATGTGACAGCTTTTCCTTTTGAAATCTTCTTGGCAAATGCCGCTTCAGAGGAAGTGATATTGGAGGATGTTGAGCGAATGTAGTCGAGGGCTGCAGAAAGAGCAGGAACTGCTTCGGGCGCTTCAGGGAAAAGAGCATATTGGATAGTTTCAGGCTGTTGAATTTAAACGTCAGTGGAATTGTAAGAAAGCATTAAGCACCAAGCAACAAAACTACTTGCCTTCTTAAGTACTTCTAGCCAGACGTACTCTGCCCAATGAGGAGCAATTGGCGTTATCAAGAGTGCTTGCAGCTCAATATATCGGAGAATCAAGTCACGATGCATTCCAATGCCAGCTGCTGTAGCTTGTTCCCGATAAAAATCTCTGGCACTGGTAAACTCATAAAGCGCAGATTTAAGTGCCAGTTTAAAGTTGGTACTAGAAAGGGTGTCAGTAAACTTTCTGATTCCCTTCCCTTCCCGAAGAATCGCATAATGTCTTACTCAGAATAATGTTTCCTTGTCTCGTGAACCAACACATTCATTTCATTGTTGAAGAGCTTGTCAACGAATGCATCAGCTGGGCCTGTACGCAGACTGGTATCTTTCACAACATCCTCTACCCATTCTTTGAGTGTGTGTAGGCGCAAGATATTGCTATTGGCGACAGTCTCTTCAAAATTGGCATCTTCGATGCCATCTCCAGCATCTGCAAAGGCAATACGAGTCGCATCGGCACCGTATTTATTCACAGCGTCTCTCAGGGTTAAAAAGTTACCAGTGCTCTTGCTCATCTTATCACCGTTCAAGAGTAAGTGGCCGTTGGCTCTGACGGAGAGCGGCCAATACTCCTCTGGAAATAGGGCAATGTGTACATAGAGCCAAAAGGTAAGGTGGTTCTGAATCAGATCTTTGCCCGAAACCCGCACATCGAGTGGATACCAGTACTCGAATTCTCTTCTCATGGTCAAAAATGCCTCTTTGCTAATTCCCGTGCCCCGAATCAACTCATCGCTCAGTTCTCTCCGTGCCAAAATGCAGTCCCACGCATCATCTGTTAACTGTTCTGGTTTGATACCGAGGGGTCCTGGCTCATTTCCATATCTATCTTGTTGGAGTAGATGGGATATGGTATAATATGCTTGATAGACGGTACTATCACTCAAACTCTCAACCAGGAACTGAGGGTCCCAGGGAAGCTTAGAACCAAGACCATAAGTTCTCGCACAAGCCCAGCGGTTGAGCCACTCGAGGTTCTTTTCGAATCCGTGTCGAGTTTCTGGGAGATAAGTGTTGAGACTATTAGCGACGTAGTTTTGAGTGTCACGGAGCCATTGTGGATCATTTGGTCCATAATTCAAAAACCATTGGCCGAGATAGGCGACTACACAATCATCCCCGCTGCGGCTAACAACTTTGCCCATTGGATCCGCATATGGAAACGCATCCTTGCGTTCAACAAGCTGTTGGCGAACCTTTTCCTTCGCAGATTGAACGGGTTCGCCTCTAAAGTCGCCAACAAGCATCTTACCCTTATAAAAGCCTTCGTTATATGCTAGCTCCTTGGCCTGAGTAAGCTGAGTGGCATCCTTTGGCGAGTTAATTTTCAGTTGCTTCACTAGCGTCGGAGCAGTTAAATTTCCATACGTCGGGGTTTCTATAATTGGAATAATATCTAGTTCCGCCCATTCTTTTTTGATGCCATAGTAGTCTGCCTTCTTCGCCAGATCGGAAACGGTGGCGAAATCATCAGGGCTGTCAGAGGGCACTGATGTTACGACACCAGTTCCCTTGTTAGCAGACACAGTCTCCATAGGTAGAATTCTAACTCCTTCCTTGTGGACGGACAGCGGGGCGTTGACCAATGTACCAACGAAAGTTGATCCAGGCGCTTCAACGACGAGCGGAAGTTCACTTTGGTCGCGCGGGAAATGATCCATGTCAAAAAATGTGCCTTGAAATGCCATGTTCCAAGCACCTCGTTTGGTCACAACATAGTATTCTTTATCTTTTACCTTGAAAATCCCATAATTGAGCGATGGGCCAACAAAGCAGCAAGTCTGGCCATACATTGTTTCGGGGCGCATCGTAGCAGGTACGAAGTACACGTTCGCGTCCTCTTCGAGTTTTCCTTGCACAATTTCTTTCGCCTTTGGTGACCATTCTTTAACTTTCAATTTTAACACAGTATATTCTTGTGGCCCAACACCTTCGCCTTCCGTTCTGTCGTGATCCATACATGGTTGTCCATCTTTTGGAGAATAGACTGTATATCGATTGCCATACATAATTTTGCCCATTTCATGCAGACGATTCATTTGCCAGCGAACGAACGAGTCAAAATAAGGATTGATATCGGTAGTAGCAAATCCTCTTCGCCAATCAATTCTCGCTCCCAGGCTGTCCAAATCGCGGATCCAGAGTGGTGGGAAATATTGCAGCCAGTGGTCGGGGTCAGCAAATTTATGAACCTCTTCAAGCGGTATGCCCAAAGCCAACATAATCTGAAATTGATACTTTAATTTTACGGTTTTGCTTGCCGCCTTGCTTTTCTTCCCGGAAAATTTCGAGGGGTCCTCTTTGATCTGGGACGTCGTAGGCGCTGGAGTTGCATCCGTTTCATCATCTTCTTCCTTGTACCTCTCAAAATACTTCCCAAAGCTCTTGATATCGTCCACTAACTTATCCGCGCATGCCTTAATGGGCATGCCTGTGCAGTGGAATCCTAGAGGGAATAAAGCCCGTTTGCCTTCCATTCTAGCAAATCCAGTCATGAATTCAATTTTGCTGGCGGTAAAACTGTGTCCGGCATGCGCAGAGCCATTCATATATGGAAACGCCATGGTGCCGAAGAATTTCGGATATTTGGCTCGAAGCTCAGCGGGAGACATGGAATCGAAGGAGATTTCGGAAAGCGAGGGGGCATTGACCTCGAACACTCTTTTTTCTTTCCATTGTGCTTGATATTTCTTCTCAATCGCAATAAGGATGTCTCTTTTCTCAGTCTAAGCAGGAGTTAGCAGGGGATGGGGAAAGTTAATAGGGGCGGTCTTGAAAGCTCACGTTCTCGAGTTTAAGGGTTTTGCTTGTAGCGTTGCTGGGATCCAGCGCAGTTGCTGCTGTGGTAGCAGCAGACATAATTCTCAAAGCAAAGCACTCTTCGATCGTTCTCAAGCACCGAGTAATAGAAGCTCCTCCTGCGAGCTCCTTGATGTTATGACAGCGGGGTTTAAATCGTGATGCCGTGGGGTTTAGTATCCAGTGGATTAGATAACTACAAATGAAGTTTGACTCATCTGCGCGTAAGGAACATCATTTTTCCGAATATCATCCAAAAATTCCGACAAAAGTGCACCTTAGGCCGCGAAGAACAGTTTGAAGGAGGGAGATATCATTGTATTCGCATATTGCTTGGATTTTGGAAGCGTTTCCCCGGATCTGTGACAGTTTGGCGTCCTGCAGGAATTGTTCCTGCTGAGGCCTTCTTGATACTGCGCCAAAATGGTGTCCATCCTTAAGAGAATGCGGAAAATGAAGTCTGTATGTCATAGCTTCGCTCCGTCAATGGGGCCCTCGATATTTCTTTTACGGCATTCTCCTACTGACAGTTTGAGTATTAGAAAGTATGTAACCCTTAGGACTTATCTAATGCCAGATACGATTGCAGTTGCGCGTCTGGCCAACATACACTCTTCGAGCTGCTCCAGAAGTACAGGCTTCCATTGTCTGGGACAGGTTGCTAAAATCCTATACCGGGTACAGCTTTTAGATATCAGAGTTGGCATCGGAGCTGCCATGCTGCCGTCCGCCTCGTCACCCTCCAGATTCTCCCCCGTAACACGCCTCCACCTCACCTACGCGCGCAAAATATACGAAGGCCACATGGGTGCCCGCAAATTCTGGCGCGAATGCCTACCACGATTAAAATACTATAACCCCGCTATTGCGATGTCTGTCAAACAAACAGATGACAATGCTGGTCCAGCCATATTAACGCTATATTTCGCCAACAAAGATGGTGCTGGAAAAGCAATACCTTCCACAACCGACGAGTTTGCACCTATTCCCACAGAATCAGAAGTTATTAAAGATATAGACGTCAAGGGAAAAAGTTTAGAGGAAATATGGACTAGTTTTAAGGACTTAACGGGAGCAGAAGAGCTGAAAATTTCGGACAATGATCGTCAGGAACTCGAGGAACGCTCGCGACAGAGGGAGAAGAGTGAAGTCGATCGTCAGCGGGTGGCAGGTATCCGCCAAGCGAGAAAGGATCAAGAGAAACTGTTGGCAACAGCCAGAGCAGATGTTGAAAGAGCTAAGGCGGAATAGACATCATATCCTCTCCCTGCCCTATATTCTCTAATTTCTTCGTATTCTCTTTCTTATCCAATATTTGGCTGGAATAGCCTGCAAGGCACGCAAGGAGTTGATGGGCTGTATTCTTCCTTCAATGATAGAGTTTCACCGCACCCAAATGTATGTATATTAGGAAATAATTCCAAAGTTGAACGACGTTCATACTGAAGCAGTGGTATGCTTCAAAATCTTGTGGATCTTCTAGACTATCTCAATCGAAATGTATACTTGGTTCTCCACGGTCTGGAAGGAAGAGAAGTAAGGAGAACATATCAATTAGCCCATAATTGGTAGGTGTAGTTTTGGTGCGTCTTGGGGTGCGAAATTGAGCATCCCTCCCAGGGAAACGAGAATTGATGATAAGACCCATAAGGTACAGACAATATAGCATCGGGAACATAATTTTGCGGGACATCGGCTCATTCATAAAGCAAAACGTGTGTACTCGATGGCACCTGCAGATCTCAAAAAGAATAGTGGTATCATTTACAATAGAAGAGGGAAGTGTTGAAAGAATGAATAAAAAAGTGTAACAGGATCTGGCAAGAAATCAAGATTCAAATAGAATACACCACGAAAAAAGTAGAAATAAAAATAGAAATAAAACGTAATGTAAAGCAATGACGGAATGCTAAGTCTTTCTAACCAATCTTTCCCCATATGCGCCAAAGGAACATTAAAACCTTTACCTTAGATATCGTAATGAGATTCATAGCAGGAAAGAGATGCCAGTGACAGTTTGTCACTCTCGATCGGGAGTATAACTGGTTTCCCCCAACATATTCTGACCGGGGGCAATGGCTGGCGATTTGGGTTGTGGTTTCGGTTGTGGAGGCGCTGATGCAGCATTTCTGCTTGCACTAGCTGCCTGGAGTCTTTGGTCAAGCGCTTTGAGTGCTAGGGCTCGTCGCCGTTCCGCTTCTTCTCTCTTGCCCATTGGCCGCACGTCTAATCTAGCGGTGGGGTTTAAAAGGCTCGGTAGACCGGCTTCCCCTCGCGCGATGGCTTGCTCATTCCCAGAAGCAATGTCTTCTGCTGAAAAAGGTGTGCAAACACGAAGTGTGACCAAAAGCGAATATAACTGGTCAGAGATGAACGAAATTGGTGGCTGGATCACGTCCGGGAAAAAACATGCGAATGCAAATGTCTCACTGGCATCTCCTTTGATCCCAAGCGCATTTGTGGAGGTCCCAGAGAGCTCTGGTTGGCGCTTGTAGAAGCGAAGATATGTCCAGCTAATCAGAAATCCAAGCCAGCTTAGGTTGAAAGCCGAATGCGTTCTTAGGACTATCGCGCCAATAGCATTGAGCATAAGAAAAATCGCGGGGAAATGCTTTACGCGCATTTTGACAATCCCTCGAAGGATAGTCACCGTATGCTCGGGGACCAGCTGTTTGAAAGCCACCAGGAAACCGGCTTGAATCGCTATTCCACCACATATTTCTTTCTCCCTAACACAACATCATATCAGTCAACCAAAGGCAGAACCAGGAAAGGAGGGATCCAACAGCAAACTCACGCGATGCTTGAGTTCCCCATGATGGCGGCTCCAACAATGTAAACGAGCGCCGTAAGTGTATTCGATAAGAGAGCAATAACAAGTAGGAATTTGCCAAATTCCGTTGAGCCCCAGGCGCGTTCCAAGTACTTTCCACCATAGAATATCGTTGTTCCGCTAATCACCACTGTGAAAATGTTTTGTTCCACAAAAGTAGCACATAGGATTGTCCACGGATTAAAGAGAAATCGAGATGGCACAAGTGGTAGATATGCAATCGGTGTCAAGCCGTGAGCTTCACCGTATTGTCGCCATCGCGCGACGCCGTAGAGTAAGGAGAGAGCGCAAATTCCGGTCAGAACAGCCCGAGTAACAGGCGGGATGTTTATGCGAGGTGGCATTGCGAGCGGAGCGGGTGTGCCTGGGAGCAACAGCCAGAGATTGTGTAGCTATTCCGTAAGAAATTGTGTTCACCACTATTATCGCCCATATAAAAGAGATGATAGAGCGATTCGTCTATTCGGTCTTCGGAGCTATGACACCACTACTCCATACTGTTCACGAAACAGCTCAAAGCTTAACAACTCTCTCTTGCTCCAAGTCAAACCTTGTAGGTGGTTAGTGAAATGTTCACATGACCAAGAAGTACTCTCCAGGTCAACTCACATACAGTACACTCAGTAGCACTGTAGCTTGAAATTGGAGTGCTCTTTAGATGCAGCTTGCAAGATTCAATCTGTAGGCCAGCATCTACATATAAGTTCAAATCGTGGAGGCAGAAGTTAGTTACATACGGAGTACATACGGAGTACACAGCATGGACATATTGTAGTGATGTATGTACATGTAAGTAGATCTTCAATCTGATTGGCTGAGTGGCGGAGTTGCTGCCCAAACCTGCCAAGACCGAATCAAACACCAGGTCCCGCTTACATAATGCCACCTGGTCTGAACCTCAAACGCGGAAAAGCGACGAGAAGGTGGATGAAGTTGATGCGACGCCAGAAGGTTGAGTTGCTGGAGAGAGATAGTCGGGCCAGTCTATCATTATTGATCTAACACATAACATGGCATTCTTAAGATAACTAGTTACATCCTAGTTTGCTGAAGGTCGCAGGGAGGGCCTGTCTTTTTGAAAGCCGCTTTGCCTTAAGCCTAGAACCAACCTGCATTCTCGGCTCCACCGTCAGTGAAAGGCAACCTGACTCTCTGCGACGATTACTGCTCGATCTCATTTTCGGTTTATGTGTTATTATTGGAAACTCTTATAACTCCCTCTCTCGTCGCAAATCCTCTGCATTGCCCATGTATACATTTGCGGTGCATATCCCCTAGGATACGCCGAATTCGGTTTTGATCTCTTGCCTCGGCATCAGACAGCAGTATTGCAACTTTGATCTCTGGCATCACTATTCATTCCACGCATGGTGCGGACCAAGTGCAGTTCCACTGAGAACGTGACATGTTCAACTCGATATCATTTCCCCAGTATTGCTGCAAACCGCAGCAATTTTTTATGTAGCCATGGCTTCTGGCTCTCTCACATCGCACCACGTCAACTACTTGATTTGGAGGTGAGCATCGACCCCTATATGTGTTTTGGGAACGGATACACTAACCTTGTGTGGCCCGCAGGTATTTACAAGAATCAGGTTTGTTCCAGAATTGGTTCTGATGGTCGCTTGTTCAGCTGAAGTTTAGTACTAATATGACTCTTAGGCCACAAGGAGGCGGCAGTAATGCTACAGCGCGCTTGGAATCCTGACCCACAAAAGCTACCTTTTGCACCATATATCAAAACTCATGCCTTAATCACTTTGATCCAGAAAGGACTCCAATATCATGACCTTGAAAAATCAATTGATCAGGTACTTACTGAAGAACCCGCGTTTGTCAAGACGTATTTGCTAATATGAGACTTACAGAATGGAAACCAGAGGCCCTTTTCTGCTTCTTCGTTCTTTGGCCCTAGCGCTACTGAACTCAGCACCAAGGCTGTTGGAGACTCAACTGAAATCAAGGAGGCAGGTATATTGGAACAGCCTGAGCTTGCATCTGCCACTCCTGTCCAGGCTACTCCTGAAGATGATGGGATGGCCAATGGGCAACACGCGGACATTCAGACTCTGAGTAAGAAAGGCGACGATGCTAGCGAGATCGATGGAGATGCCATGAAGGCAGATGATATGCCAATGGAAATTGAGAAACATGAACAAACTGTTGAACCATCTCCGGTCCTTGGCCCCTCGCTATCGCCCACAGATGGTATGGTTGACGCGGATGGAGATGTTGGCATGGTAGAACCTCAGGAACAGGAACCTCAAACACCAATATACACGTTAACGACGGGCCAGAGCATTGGTGTGCAAATATCTCCCGTCAAAGCTGCTGATTTGGGTCCGGACACTACATTAGTAGATATCCTTGGAGAAACCCACATGATGCGCACCGCTTGGCGGCCACATGACCCTTTATTATTTGCAGCAGCCGGTGATTCGTTTTGCGGACTGTGGAAACTGTCAGGACAGCGGTCATCCTCAGCGCCTACTTCTATTCCGTTAGTAACCAACTCCTGCGTTACAGCCTTGGATTGGGATCCATCTGGCGCCATGTTGGCTGTTGCTACATATGATAATTTCTTGGGATCTATTGCCATGTATGACAATCACGGAAATGCTTTAGATGTTCTTCCGGATTCCCCAAGGTTAATTTCCGGATTGCGATGGGCAGGAAAGGGGTCGCAAATCGCCGTAGTAGCATCCGACGGGCGACGTTCAGAACTTTTCTTATGGAACCAGGAGTTGCGGCCAGACTCTTTTGCCCGTCCGCAAATGATTGATGGGCCAATATATGATGTGGCTTGGTGCACGACTGACTACATTTATGCTTGTGGTGATGGGTTTGTCTACCAGTGCAGCGTCGACGGCAACATCCAGATGTCAAAGACATTTGCCTCTGGGGAAGAGCTGGAGCCCTGGACATTGCTCAAGGCTGTCTTCAAGGCAGAGAAGCCTATTGCGGTGGCTGCGTCGACTTCTACGGCGCATATATGGATTCCTACTCATGATATCCATGTGAAATCCGCCCATCATGGAGACATTACGGGGCTTGAAATACGTCCGCAACCGAATTCTTTTGCACCTCAGAAGAGCCCTTCTTTCATAATGGCCACGTCCTCTATGGATGATACCGTTAAGCTTTGGAGTGTAGATCTGGATTCAAGAAAAGTGCACTGCCAGTATCGATTATTCTTGGGAGCAACGTCTCCTGCTCTCGCAGTTAGCTTCTCACCTGATGGATACGCCATTGCTGCCGCTAGTTACAACAATCTTTTGATATGGAGTGCTGATCGGGGTGGTCCACCTATGGCAACATGGGACGGATCATCCGGTAAAGTAAAGGACGAGGCTAACGGAGGATCGATGGACATTGACCCATCCGATGTTGCCATGCTTGATCGACCATTATCATGGGATACCGATGGTAAGAAGCTTGCCTTAGGCTTTGGCAGAAAGGTATGTTCAAATGCAAAGTCCGACCTGGTAATGCTGTTGATTTGCTTACTTGTAGTAGATGGCGATTATAAATCTCCAGCGATGACAAGCGTACCTTCCAACAGAATATGCTACATTTGGTAAAGCAAAACCTGAGTGGTTTGGTATCCATCTGCCATCGCTTGGAGATAGCCAGTCTCCGAGACCTCGTTTGTCTGGAGGTAGCTGTCGGCGGCCTGGACCCTTTCTGGAATTGCCTAGTTGATCCTAACCTACAGGATGGCCTACTTACTGACAAGGGGCTCATTAAGAAGGGAGATGTATACTCGCCGCTCCTGCTCTATGTGCTTTGTCAGTCAGGCGCCGAGGACCTGCGTATCCGCCAAGTATCACTTTATCACAATCCGATATACTCTCCGCCACTTGATTTCATCCAACTATTGATGAATGGCTCTCAGATTTGGTTTCTTTTTCTTCTTTTAAATGAAATGCTTTTGCGTTCTGCACTGCACTTGTGGTTGGTGGAGTTGTGTTGGCACGAAACTGGAGCGGTTGACTGGAGAACATGAATAAGGCGTTGTGAGTGGTGCATCTTTCAGTGAACACATGGTAACCTCTCTATGCCCTTTGGCCTGAAGTGATGATCACAGACCTGGATGAACAGTCGTGGATATCAAGCATGCCTGTTATTATACTGTACATACATACATACATTTTTGCCTTGTTTGCTCTTATACCCCTTTGTGAGAGACAACATATTAGTATATATGTGTTTCTACGGCAATATTCAGCAGAGATCTAGCACTTTGCTTTACTATACACTTTTTTAAAAATGGAATCTTAATTTAAATACTACCTTACAGAGGGGAATTTTGCTGCATCTTTATATAGTATACCGAGTGAGTTTCCTGGACTGACTAAGAAATTTGCATCCAAAAATGGGGGACTCAGTTGGAAAAGCGACTGACTTTAGTGTTAAAAAGGATTTACTCGGACTGATATTGTATCTCGCTTTCAGTCCCTTGGGGACGCTTCAAGGCATCTGTTTTCCCTTACTAGAACTTTACGCAGCATCGTACATCAATCCTGGACCTATTTTGTTCTCCACATTTCGCTTGAAAGGATGGTTCCCAGGGTATGAAAAGCATATCATTCAATTGGACTGTTGCCTTCAAGGATATGTCTTGCTAATACGAATTGGTTTCAAACAGGCCACTGTCCTGCCTGCATTGGACACAGTCCGAGATGTCCTCTCCCAGTCAGCAGGGGCTCCGCATGCGCCGAATATCGTCCCAATAACAGAATCGATACCTGCTGATTTACTCACTCCGACTCTGGCATATTTAAAGATTGCTGCGAAGTAGGCCTCTTGCTATCCATAGCCCAGCCCAAATGTGAAAATCTGTGTCGTGGGTTGCTAATCGACCCACCGCGGTGAAAGATCGAAACGGTCCTTTTTGTACGAGAGTGCCGCAACTACGGAGACAATTGGGAGATACAGCTTTGTGGGAGCTGGTAAGTTTACCTGTGGTTCACCTGTAACGTTCGGCCTCGACCTGAGTCTGCTATCTAGAGCCTACAAAAGTCCTTACGACTGGACCCGGTCATGGCGCGGCCTGCGATCCATTGCCCCTCCTCGAGAAGGAGCTCTCACAATTCCGTGTTGCTACTATTCCAGGTATACCGCTTCCACCAATGGCTGGCGGAGCAATTGGTTATGTCGGGTATGACTGTGTGAGATACTTTGAGCCGAAAACGGCTCGGCCGACGAAGGATATTCTTGGGATACCAGAATCTTTATTTATGTTGTATGATACTATTATCGCATTCGATCATTTCTTCCAGGTTGTCAAGGTGATTACCTACATGCCCGTTCCCGGAGATGAAAAGGACTTGGAAGCAGCATATCAGGCGGCGGAAGACACTATTCAAACAACGATTAAGACTCTGTTGGATCCAAACATCCCGCTTCCTCCACAGCCGCCAATTAAACGAGATCAGATATATACGTCGAATATCGGGCAGGAAGGGTACGAAAGTCATGTGAAGCGCTTGAAAGAACATATTGTCAAGGGGGACATTTTTCAAGCTGTTCCGTCCCAACGACTTACTCGACCTACCACTTTACATCCCTTCAATCTGTACCGACATCTACGCACAGTGAACCCGTCTCCATATCTCTTCTATATAGATTGCGGCGATTTCCAAATTGTTGGTGCCAGTCCGGAATTGCTCGTCAAAGAAGAGGGAAGGCGGGTCATCACCCATCCAATCGCAGGAACTGTGAAGAGAGGGAAAACTCCAGAAGAGGACGCACAACTGGCAGCAGAGCTCAGCGGAAGTCTGAAGGATCGTGCAGAGCATGTTATGTTAGTTGACCTGGCGAGAAACGACGTTAACAGAGTCTGTGATCCGGCCACAACCCAAGTAGACCGCCTCATGGTCGTTGAAAAGTTTTCCCACGTTCAGCATCTTGTGTCCCAGGTATCGGGCATCTTGCGTGAGGGGAAAACACGCTTCGATGCTTTCCGTTCTATATTCCCTGCTGGTACGGTCAGCGGGGCTCCAAAGGTCAAAGCCATGGAACTGATTGCAGAGCTGGAAGGTGAAAAGCGCCACGTATATGCCGGTGCTGTTGGTTACTTTGGATACAATACGAGCGCTCCAGATGGACAAAGGGTAGTTGACGGCACGATGGACACATGCATTGCTCTCAGGACCATGGTCGTAAAAGACAACATTGCATACCTGCAAGCAGGAGGAGGGATTGTGTTCGATTCGGATCCATACGACGAGTATGTGGAGACCTTGAACAAACTGGGGGCGAACATTCAGTGTATCAAAGGAGCTGAAGAGCGGTATTTGGAGATGGAGAGAGAGCACCAATGATGCCTCTACTGGGATTGTTTTCTTTTGCACTTTTCGGGTTGCCAAAGCATTGAAGTAGATCTCTTCAACTCTTAGCTCTAGCTATAGACATCCAATTCTACTCCGTACAATTTCATCTCATCTCTCAGAACCGAGGCTAACCGCATTAGGCACTTTTAGATTGGCTGACGCCACTTCTTAGCTAAGCCACGACTTGTTCTGGGCTTCAATGCTTCATCATCGCCCATCATCACCAACTCTTTCCACAGCCATTCCCATTGCAAATCCCTCTCGCAAAAGGTCCCTGTGGAAACCATCCTGCGTCTGGAAATTCATAGCTAGCGGAAACGTCGGTTAGACCGTTGTCTCTCGAAGCATCTGAGATCTCGCCTCGTCCGCCGTTGAAACCATCCAACTGTCTTGGCCTCAGTATCTTAGACGGATCGCTCAGGCACTGAGACACTGGATGCTCCTATCGCCGATTACCTAAGTTGTGGAAGTGGGATCCATCAGTCGACACTGCGACATCATCAGTGGGCCATTAGCTCGTTCCGCCAGTCCCAATTTCTCTCCGCTACTGACTGTGCAGGGCCTTTCCCGCAATTTAACTTGTCGGCCGCAAAGAGCTCTGGTTGTTAGAGACTGTTTCGGGTTCAGGGAGCGTGTGAAATTACAAAGGCGTGACTATCGACTTCCTCTATTTACTTACTACTTTTAACGTTCCTTCGCGGTCTTCTGGCCTTCTGAGGAATCCGACGTTGATCCCTCTCCACCGCCAATATGTCGAAAGTTGTGAGGAGTGTGAAGAATGTAACGAAGGGGTACTCTTCGGTGCAGGTGAAAGTCCGGAATGGTATGATAATCTCTACAATTAAGCCTGGAGGAAAGCAGAACTCTGATCAGAACTGACCTCGTCCTGTCTCTTAGCCACGAGTAATGACCCATGGGGCCCGACCGGAACGGAGATGAGCGAGATTGCCGCGCTCACATTCAATAAGTATGCACTCGACTTCTAGTGCTCTGCTTTGATGAATATGTACTTACATGTTGATAGTCCTACGGACTTTTACGAAATAATGGACATGCTGGATAAGCGATTGAATGACAAGGGAAAGAACTGGCGCCATGTCCTCAAGTCGCTAAAGGTTCTGGATTACTGTCTTCACGAGGGCTCAGAGCTTGTCGTCACATGGGCAAGAAAAAACATCTATATCATTAAGACTCTACGCGAGTTTCAGTACCTCGACGAGGATGGCCGTGACGTGGGTCAGAATGGTTAGTTGAATTCTTGTAGCATCAAAACCTTCAGTGGCTGATGATCACTATATTAGTCCGGGTCTCTGCGAAAGAACTCACTGCCCTCCTTCTAGATGAGGACCGCCTACGAAGCGAACGATCAGATCGAAAACTCTGGAAGTCCCGCGTTACCGATGATGCCATGCACGGTATTGCTGGAGGCAGTGATATGGGATACCGGCCTCCTCGCAGACGCGAACGCAAAGACCGAAACAACGATGAAGATGTTGAATATCGCCTCGCTATCGAAGCTTCCAAGCATGAAGCAGAAGAAGATAGGAAAAGAAGAGAGAGAAATGCGCGCCTGGAGGAGGAGGACGACGAGCTTGCTAAGGCAATCAAGCTCAGCAAAGAGGAAGAGGAGCTCCGCAGACGTGAACTCGAAGAGAGCAATGCTGCTTCGCTTTTTGACGATATCTCTCCAGCAGCACAACCACAGCCGACCGGTTACAATCAAGGCTATCAGCAACAAGGCGCTGTGGATTGGTTTGGAAACCCGGTTGATGCTCAACAACCAATGTCAACTGGCTTTTTGAATAATCAATATTCACAAGCTACGGGATTCCAGCCCCAAGCAACCGGCTATACCAACGGATTTCAAGGTCAACCAAATGCATTCGATCAGTCTCAATTTACACAGCAGCAAACCGGCTTCCTCCAGCCTCAGCAGACCATTCAGCCTCAGCAAACTGCTTTCAACAACAATAACCCTTACGGAAGTGATATCTGGGGACAACAGCAACAGCAGCCGCAGCAAAATGACTTCCTTCAACCTGGAAGCCATAATCCCTGGGCTCAAAGCCCTCAGCAACAATCACTTGATGCATTGAAACCTGCACCAACCGGATCTAACAACCCATTTGCATCCTCCTTTACTCGTGCTCAGGCTCAAATGCAGTCGCAACCACAACAAACTGGGCCCCCATCGCTCAGCACTCTCGCTGAGCAGAAAACTGCCACCCAGCCTTCCTTCAACAACCCTATCCTTAACTTTCAAGCACCGCAGCAACCAATTAACCCACCCAAACCAGAGGATCCGCAACGCGCTCGACTTAATGCTCTTCTCGCCACTGGCGATGGCCAAGATACGTTTGGTAACGTTGGTGATCTTCGTATTCCTGCACAGCATACAACACCGGGAGTGTTCATCAATTCTGCTGGATCAGGCCTTGAGAGACTTCAGGCCGCACGGACTGGCAACAACCCGTTTTTAAATCAGAGTTTTACTGGAGTCCCGCAGCAAACTGGGTTCGTTGGGCAGCCGAACAATAACCCCTTTG
The DNA here is from genome assembly GCA_029449355.1 of Emydomyces testavorans. NCBI lineage: Eukaryota > Fungi > Ascomycota > Eurotiomycetes > Onygenales > Nannizziopsiaceae > Emydomyces > Emydomyces testavorans. The sequence continues at coordinate 1,910,761 of CP120630.1, read as the reverse complement.
GTGCCCGACAGCCTCAACAGGGAGGTAGTTTGATTGACCTCTGAGTTTGGACTCAGTGACGTTACTACAAGGAGGTTCTATAGAGGGCAAATATGGGGGTTTCTTTGTGAATATATTGAATGGTATTACTGTTTGTATGTTGAAGGAAGCTGAAACTTTGAGAATCAGGCAGTCAGCAGCAGATTCTTATAATCATCGGCCCATTCGACTTATCACTCCCGTCTCAAAGAAATACCAAGACGATCATTGGACTATGGTTGGGCTGCCAGGGTTGCAGAGTTGGCAATCTGGTGGGCTCTTTGTTATAACTATGTCATCCTTTTCTTTTTCTTTTTCTTTTTCTTTTTCTCTTTTTTCCATACAGGCACCTTTCTTTCAATGTCTGTTTCTTTGCTAGTCACCTATGTATCTGCACATGGCCATATGGTAAAGGCGTTAGTATTCTGGTTGTTGTAATACCTCTTCCCAGGAAATGTCTACGACTTCTGCAGGTTTTTAGTGATTTGTACTTGGTCCTATTCCCACAGGCTTTGTTCTATGTGCTTATTCCTTTTGATATGTTCACTGCTTCATGGATACCTTGCCTTTTGTTTATTTCTGCTCCTGTTCTTTTTTTTAAGCCTCTCTCTTCTCCAAGCAGCTTTAAAAATGGGTCCTTACTTAAAGCTCAACATCTTCCCTGATAAATCATCCCTTTCTGTACCTGAAATCTTAAAAACTTCCTCTTTTATTCCTCTCCTAGAATTCGATTTTATGATATGCGGTTGGGATACATACCATTGCTTAGGACCCGCAATTAGGCAGACTGGGTGTATTGACCTGACGTTGGGTGGATAGTAGCTTGAGTTTGCGGCTCGAGCTGCGAAAATCCCTTTTCTTTTTTCTTTTTTTTTTTTTCTTTCTTCTGTCTTTTGGGGATTTGCGCGCTTGGGAGATACCTAAGACTGTCTGAAAGGGATAACTAGGATATTCGTGATGGATGGATGGATGCATGCATCGAATGATGGGTTGGTCTAGTATGATCGTTTCTGTAGGTCCATGAAAAGTGGGCTGTTTTTGCAACAACATATAACTATCCGACGGTACTCTCAACAAGACGCTTTTGTTCAACTCGACCAGGTCAAGCTGTGTAAAATGGAAATTGCGATACGAATAAGGTATATGGGAATGTGTAAATCTTATGTATGTACTTTGAGTAAAAATATGTTATGTATGAGAGATATCAATATGGCCAGCTATGTAGTTAACCCTCGAATCCGTATTTGCGCCCGGCAAAAAGGAAAATAGAAAAGGAGAAACAAGAAACAGAAATTGAGAGAACCTCCATAACACGGGTTTGGAAGGGAATGGGGATGTGATTTGAAAGCGATAGATGGAAAAGACAAGCAAGAGGAACGCGAGGCTTAGCGAGAAAGGGAATGTCTCCAGGCCCGATTTAACGTCATATACATCGTGAAAAAATGGATAGAATTTCTTTTCTTATTTAATATTCATTCTTATCGTCATTCTTAGGATGCGAAGACTCTGACATTTGAGTCCACACACCCCGTTGCAATGAGGCATCGAATCTTCCCACCGCCGCCAGGATCTTCTTTCTTGGCCGTTGTTGAGGTAGTGATTCCGTTCACGCCCGGAGTCCCAGAGTTATTATTGTTTCCGTCACCATTTGGTAGTCCAATCTCGTTGATGATACTGGGTGCCCATCGTAAACATGTCACAAAGTGACCATGGACGTCGCTCACCGTTCGGACGCATTTACATTCTTGTGTTAAATCCCAGCACCGGAGACTCTTGTCGTCGCTGACGGAAATGAGATATTTCCCACCAGGATGAAATACGAGTGCTCGAACCCAATTGTCGTGTCCAACGAGGGTTTTAATCAGGGTGCCACGAGAGTCCCATAGCTTTATTGTTTTGTCACGAGAGCCCGTGGCGATGAATTCAGCTGACGAGGACGGGGGCGGGGGTTTTTTGAGGCCTGCCAGAGCTGCCAAGGGTGGGTAACTCGCCGCCGGGGCAATTGTGACGCATTCCACTTCGTGCTCGTGGCCGATAAAGGTCGACTTTGTTTCCCCCGACGAAGTGTCCCATAGACGTGGAACTTGGTCTCTCCCCCCTGATATCAAAAATCGACCATCTGGCGACGGACAAACGTCTCGCACCCAATCAAGATGGCCGCGTATTGTTTTCACACAGTAACCTGTTGTTACATCCCACATGCGGATGGTTTTATCGCGTGATGCAGATGCCAGGAGGTTACCTGACATCGGAGAACCGGCAGCACCCGACGGTATAAATCGAACTGCTGAAACACTATGATCATGACCAGGTAGAGTTCGGATATTCTTATATTCGTCCGACGGGTCCCACAGCTTAATTGTCAGATCTGACGAGCACGATGCTAAAAGGGTTCCGCCCCGCGGACCTCCATAATCCACATCTAGCACGGCTTTCGTATGACCTTTTATAGTTCGCTCAAGCTCGCCTAATTCCCAATCCCAGATTTTGATTGTCGTATCCTCTGACCCCGAAGCAAGTGATGAGAAGATTGGGTGGAAAGCAACGCACGTTACTGGTCCCCGGTGAGACTGTAGACTATGTCTAGCGGGTGCACGAGGGAGCCAGGATGCAGGATCTTGGTTTCTGCGAGAAAGGGACGTTGGAGTGGCGGAATCAAGCTCTTGTTGAAGGGCAGCATTTCGGGATTCTAGATCCATAATCTGCAATGAATGAGAACCCCATTAGCTCTCACATTCCATCGACTTGTGCTATGGATATAACCTCCAACCTTCTTTTGCAACCTGACCACACTGGTCCATTTCTTCTCCAGTAGCCCTTCATATTTCTTTGCAGTAGCGTCATCTAGATGAACGTTATCGGCGAGCTCTTCACGGAGTGCAGCAGCGCTTTTCGAGAGGTTGACAGACAGCAGGTACGCTATCATCGATTTGTGGCTAGTTTCCAGTCATCAGCATAGATAGATCGGAAAGAGGAATCTGTGACATGCCAACATACAGTTCCTCTGCCTGGCGTGGCGTGAGTAGCTTGCTCATGATGGAGCGGTTTGCCCTCAAAGATTCACCAAGGCTCTCCCACCACCTCTTAGTTAAATAGTAGTTACTCACTCCAGTTATGATGAAGTTATGTGACCTGCTATACTCGACTCAGAGGGCACTCGGATTCAGGCAAAGATGTACTAGGAGCGTGAGAAGCAAAACACGCGGTCAATTGTGGAGTGCAAGTTGAAGTTAACAGCCAAACTTGTAGACTCGCCGTAAGACACCAGGGCCCAGAGAAGAAGAGTGCAATGTATCCATCGAGTGTTTTAAGAGACAAATCAGCAATGGACTACAGTAGATCAGTATTCAACTTCTAGATGTTGCCTTATATCAATCTCTAAACTATCAAGACAAGATCCTGAGCGTCTTCTGTGTGTTTTGTCTTTTGGTGTTCGATCACCGGAGTGACCGCGACTTCATTGGGCGGTGACTGTTGACAGTTGACTGCAAAGCGAGGTAAACATTCACCATTCCCTCTCTCACTCTCATCGCCGTTTGCCTTCAAGTTAGAATAGATCATTCTTCTTTAATACTCAAGTTTCGAATGCTGTGGGAGCAACAGGCCTTGCTCGTTCAAATTGAAGCACTCTCTTCCTTCAGAATTACCCCCCGTTGCTACGCTGATCGATCGAACCCGCGCCCGATCTTTGAATCTTCCAACCCAACTTCACGGCATTGCAACCCTGTCTAGTCCTTTGTTGGCCATCCAGCTTCGACTTAGCTATCCTTTGTCTTGTTCTCAATCTGTGAGGGTTCTCCATCATTCTTCCTTAATTCTGGCAGCGCGAGACTTTGGCTAACAGAACTGATAAGCTGTATCTGCAGATCGCTTGAGCTGAAGGCGCAACCAACAGCATCCTTTTGAATTATGGCTGACCAGTCGGAGGATTTCTCTTCGTTACCGTTACCGGAGCGATTCGCGCACAAGGTCAGATACTGGCTTTGGATGTTCATTTCCGCGTGTTGTGAAAACTGAGTTGATTGACTGGCCTTGCGCTTTATAGAACTGGAAAGTAAGAAAGGAAGGTTACGAAGATGCTACCAAGCAATTTGAAAAATCACCAGACGAGTCCGATCCAGTATTCAGACCATTCTTACAAGATCCTGGCCTTTGGAAAGGCGCCGTTGCAGATTCAAATGTCGCCGCGCAACAAGAGGGCCTTTCAGCATACTGTGCCTTTCTTAAATATGCTGGTGTGCAAGCATGTTCGAGGTATGCTTGGTCCTTTAAGCGTCGGAAACAGTGGCTGGGATGCTGACGGGATTCATTGGAATCCAGGACACGGAGTATTACAACTGTACCTATCGTAGAAAAGGGGTTGTCCTCGACACGCGCTGCCGCGAAGACAAACGCTTTAGAGGCATTATTGCTTTTTATTGAACTGGAGAAACCGGAGCCAGTGGTCGAAGATATCGTCGGGACCTTATCACACAAACAACCGAAAATTATCGCAGCAGCTTTAGCTGCCCTCACTGCAATCTACCACAACTATGGGTGCAAAGTTGTCGACTCGAAGCCGGTGCTTAAGACGTTGCCCAAGGTTTTTGGTCATGCGGATAAAAATGTCAGAGCCGAGGCACAGAATTTGACAGTGGAACTCTATAGGTGGTTGAAGGAAGCAATGAAGCCCTTGTTCTGGAGTGACTTGAAACCAGTGCAGCAGCAAGACCTAGAAAAATTGTTTGAGGGCGTTAAGCAAGAACCGGCGCCAAAACAGGAACGATTTACACGCGGCCAACAACAAGCTATGGCAGCCTCCAGCGCTCAACCTGACGATAATGCTGGAGATGGTGCTGGGGTTGATGGCGAGAACGATGTGGCTGAGGAAGGAGTTGATATATTTGATCTTGCAGAGCCCGTTGACATTATGACAAAGATACCAGGTAACTTCCATGAAAGTGTGGCATCTTCGAAATGGAAAGACCGTAAAGAAGCTCTGGATGCTTTATACTCGGCTGCAAACGTTCCTCGAATCAGAGAGGCCCAGTTCGACGAAATTATACGAGTTCTCGCGAAGTGTATGAAGGATGCGAACATCATGGTGGTAACGGTAGCGGCCAACACAGTTGATGTATTGGCTAAAGGTCTTCGCAAGGGATTCGCCAAATATCGCCCTATGGTAATGGCGCCAATGATGGAGCGATTGAAAGAGAAAAAGCAGACTGTAGCGGATGCCCTTGGGCAAGCTCTAGACTCAGTATTTGCGTCGACGAGCCTTTCGGATTGTTTGGAAGATATTCTGGAATTTTTAAAACACAAGAATCCCCAGGTAAAACAAGAGACGTTGAAATTTTTGATTCGCTGCCTTCGTACTACCAGAGAAGTGCCTTCAAAAGCGGAGACAAAATCAATAGCTGAAGCAGCTACAAAACTTCTTACGGAGTCGAGTGAGGTGACTCGTTCGGGGGGTGCGGAGATTCTCGGCACTTTGATGAAGATTATGGGCGAAAGAGCAATGAATCCCTACCTCGACGGTCTCGACGATATCAGAAAAAATAAAATAAAAGAATTCTTCGAAACAGCACAGGTTAAGGCGAAAGATAGACCGAAGCCCATCATTGGGCCTCCGAAGACCGCACCAGGTCCCGCAGCTAGACGGACCGTTGTCAAAAAGCCAGCGGCCGGTCTCAAGAAGCCTGCTCCTGTATCGACAGAACCACCACCAGAGGAGCCTCCCGCTACTATCCCTTCTCCTGCTCGAACGAAGCCAGTTGCCAAAGGGATTCCGTCGAAACTCGGCGGCGCACCAAAGTCTAGCGGCCTCGCAACACCTGGCGCAGGCCTCAAGCTGCAAAGAAAGCTTGCTGGTGCTGGTGCTGGTGGAGCAGTTCCTCAGCTCTCATCGCCACAACGTCGTCTGGCCTCACCACCACTTGAAGAACCAGTTCCCACTCAACCTAAATTTGGTTTAGGACGGGGTCTTGCAGGACGACCCATTGCAAAGCCCAGTGCGCCTGTTGTAGAGCCTGTACTTGCGCCCACGGCCAATCAAGCTTCGAACGGCTTGTCCGTGATTGAGCGAGCAGAGCTAGAAGAACTTCGATTAGAGAAGGGAAGGTTAACGAAGCTAACAGAAGATCTACGGTCGGAACGCACGAAGCTCAATTCAGAAATAAACGAGCTCCAAAACCAAAACGCTCAATTAATAGAAGACCATACCCGAGACGTTCTGAGTATCAAAGCCAAAGAGACACAGCTCGTACGCGCCAGAAGCGATGCTGAGGCTGCTGAACAGACAGTGCAAAAACAACAAAGAGAGATCGAAAGACTGAAGCGAGAATTAACGAGAGCCATGCGAGCCAATGCCGCTAGCCCGCCAAATCAGTATTCCGATCATCTGGGCCTAAATATGGGCGTCAACGATGCCGGTGCTGGAATATACCAAGACGACAATCTCAGAGCAAACCTGCATATGGGCTCTAGATTTGATGGCGCCCGACCAAGAAGCTACATTTCATCCAGTCCGAGCGAAGAAAAGGAAAACAATGGCCTTACTTCCCCTGGCCTCAACTCGAGGTTCACAACTCAGAGAAAATTTAGCCCTCCTGTGGGATCGGCGTATTCTTCGGGGAGGGGCAGTCCCGCCAGAACTTCAACAAGAGCGGGCGCGGGAGGCGGCGCAGATGGAATTACGTCGCAGGGTGAACCGGCGGAGAATTGGAGGAGAGCGGCGGAGGTTACGAGTCAGTTGAAGGCTAGAATAGAGCAGATGAAAGTGAGTTCGTGCTAAGTTTTAGTTTTGTTTTCTGTTGATGGAGGCTGACTCTTTCTTTTTTTTTGCCGCAACGTATAGGTTAGACAAGGCCTGTCAAGACCGCCTCCGTCGCATTAATGCGTTGTACGACGAGATAATGAGCATTCTTGTTATGTTCGATATGATTTTCTTATTAGTTTTTAATTTACCTTTAATGTTCTTATGTTAGTTCACCAAATACCCCTTCCCCCCCTGTTTTGGGAATACCTGATGGATGGCGTCGGCATGTGAAAAGAGAATCTTTCTGCTGGGTTAGGTAGGGACGGTTCTTGATCATATTTTTTCCGCTCTCTTAAATTGCAGGTTAGCTATGTTCCATGGTCTCGTGTGAATGGAGCTTTTTATGTGATAGCTCTACCTTATAGCATTTCAAAGTATTGATTTTGAACTGTGAGATCTTATGCATACTTCAAAGGATTCAGGGACGGGCTACATTTGGTTCAACTTTTATGGACCAAATCCAACGGCATTAATGTTGTCATAACTGTTTGAATCCATAAAAGCTAACTTGCGCCTGGGTATATGCACATCAACAAGAAAGAGATAAGTCGTTAGAAAAGTAGAGAAGCTCATACACGTAGCCTTTCGATTCACGATTCTAACTAAACAGATATGGGTGGAGGAGGTTGCAAGTCATCTGTGATTTTTTCGTGCGCTCTTTTTCATCAAGATACAACGCCGAGTCGAATCCCAAAACCCTTTTTCGCTAATAAAGTGATGCAAAAGAGGTCATTTAGATCTTAACGGCAGTCTCGATGGCTTTCCGCTTTTTCTCTTGACGGGCACGAGCCTTGGCACCCATAATACCACCGCCCCAGTGGCGCTTGGACTCCTCGTACTTGTCGCTGTAGCCTTCCTTGATGGCGGAAATAAGCTTGGCAAATTCGCTCTTATCTTCAGCACGGACTTCGGTGAGAGCGACGACGGCGGCAGTCTGGAAAGGGGGATGTTAACACAAATGTTGTCCTTTGAATAATACTGGTGTTCATTTTACCTTCTTATGGACGACGGTTCCGAGTCTGGCCTTGCCCTTGATAATGGCATACGGGACACCCATCTTGCGGCACAAGGCAGGGAGGAAAACAACAAGCTCGATTGGGTCAACGTCGTTGGGGATGAGGACCAAAGAAGCTTTCTTGTTCTCAATCAATCCAACAACATGGTTGAGGCCATACTTGACAGTATATGGCTTCTTGCTGACATCCTCTTTCTTCTGACCAGATTCAACAGCGGTAGCTTCCTTGTGGAGACGTTCCTTCTTTTCAGCCTTGGACTCCGGACGGTACTTGTTGAGCAACTTGAAAGTCTGAGCGGCGGTGTTGCGGTCGAGAGTGTTCTGGAACTGCGCAATCGCCGGAGGAACCTTCAAGCGGAGGTTGAGGACCTTCTTCTGACGTTGAAGACGCACGTACTCGGGCCATTTAACCATGCGTGAAAGGTTGCGTTTGGGCTGGATATCCTGGCCAATGCCGAAGTTACGTGGGCGCTTCTCGATCAAAGGGTTCTAAACGGCGTTAATATATGGTTACGCAAGTAAAACGGAAGAGACGAATACTGACCTTTGGGCGCTTCTTACCAGCACCAGCCTTGCCCTGGGGGAAGGGGGCGGGAGCGACTTTCTTTCCACTCTTTGGGGGCTATCATTGAGAAAAGAAGATCTGTCAGCGAATCGTGTTCACCAAGGACTGCATCTTCTGTTTCTCTAAAGAGACGATGGCCTGCGTTTCCGCAATAGTCATGCCTCAAGCCAAACCATCACCCATCCAATTGTTCCAAACAGAACCATTGGATCGATGGAAAATCTGGATAGTCTAACAAGACCAGAGCCAGGAATTTCATGAAGTCATGTCCAACAGTAATATCCTTACCATTTTGTCGATATTGTCGTTGTGCTGTTCACGTCTGGAGAAGGCGAGGAGAGGACGAAGAAAGATGAATCAAGTTCGAGGACGCAATGTGGAAATATTCTGCGCTAAATTCTTAAGCGAATCGTTGAAGGGAGGATAAGCCCTAGATTATGTAAGCTAAAAGTAACTGTAGGATGGACGTGATTGGTTGGTCTGTAGCTAGCAACTAATCTACCGAATAGTCATGTAAACCCTCCAGCTAACACTACCTAACTTAGCCTATGTTGGGAATATCATTTTGGGGATTGGCAATTACTGGCTGGCAAATAGTATCTGGATGAGCTGTACTAATTAGAAAAGAAACTGTTTGAGTGACTTTGTAGTTGCAGCCGCCCCAAAGATTGGATAATCCCAGAAACATTGAGGCACCAGTGCTGATATTGGTCACGGTGCTGACAGCGATACGGGCGATGATTTGGACGTTAACTGATTGTTGATATCTCTATCGAATTCCAGATATACATGTGTATACATGCACCCCCATACTATACATTGCGCCTCAAAAGTCTGCATATAAACACCAGCAGATTTCGTGTAGAAAGCAGCCCGATTCACTGAACCCTATTCCTGAAACTCCATACGGTAGGTATTCTGCCCGCACCCTAAGTTGTTTGCGAATGCACTGTCAACATTATCTAGAAAACACACATCTCACCTCCAAGGGACTCCCAGACCCGGAATTCCCGCTCGTCCAATGCCAGAACTTGATGCCTCGATCGCTTTTCTCCGGCCTTTGGATCCTTCCTGGCTTCTAACACCCTGCACAATCCGATCCAAGTTTGTTTCAACAACCACTCCGCCAACAATCATCTCTCCTAAAACCGCATGCATGGTTTCAAATCCAAAAATCAGATCCAACTCGCAGACATTTTCAAACAGGCGATCTAGAGCCTCCACAAAAACCTGAATCAAATCGATCAAAGCAAGTGGCGACTCAGTTGACGTCGATATTAGAATAAACGAAAGAGTAGCGTAGGTTCGATATGTGATTTGCGTTGGCGCATCCGAATGACCCAGTGATGAGTCTGGGCTTGCGCCTTGTGAAAGGAGAGGAGGGAGAGGCAAGAAATTGCAAGCGGAGGATGAGCGTTGAGAGACAAGGTTATAGATCTGTGCTATCAGGCGCTGTTGCGTTTGCGTATCCTAGAAACAAATTGATGTTAGCAATTGCGCGAGCCAACATCGGCTTTGCTTGGCCACCATACCAGCTGGGTATAGAATTTGGTGAGTCGCGGCTGTCCGCTATTGTTAAACACGAGGACTGCATTTATCATGTTTGCGAAAATGTACGAGTATTCACCTATGTTGTTTAAACTAGGAGACTATCGTGGCTCGTCAATATCAAGACCCAGTGGCTATGTACATATGTATTTAGTATTGGGATTAGCACGGCAGAACGCGGAGGTGATAAGCCTTAGTTGTGTTGTTATCGGCGACAGCTTGTTTGGCACGTTTGCATCGATGACATCCGAATTGATGCGGATTTCTTTTCTAAATGCTTCTCATTCAACGAAGCTCAATCTTCCTTTCGTTATATTACTCTTCTAATTTTCTCGATGAGATCTCATATTCTCCGTACTCGCTGTCTATCTAATCGCGATTTCGTCCGAATTTTGCGACGCAGCTATGCGACTTCAACGCGCGAACAACTTGAACAGTTTCACACACCTGAGTCAACCTTTGCATCGCAGCAAATGCAAAATGCACAGCTTACTGTCCCCTCTCCAAGAAAAGTAACCCCCGAAAGCTACTGCTTCTACCGTGACACCCTGCCCCCTCAACCCTCCCAGCTCGAATATGCAGATCACTTTTTCTCCGCCTCGAAGCACTCCCCTATTCATCTTTGGGCAAGCAGCTTATTTCGTACCATTCCTGTTTCCCTCATACCCGAAATTGCATTCATTGGCCGATCAAATGTGGGGAAGAGCTCTATTATCAATGCACTCGTCGGAGAAGATATTTGCGCATCGTCGAGCAAGCCGGGAAGAACAAGAACGATGACATCTATCGGTGCCGGCGGAACAAAAGGAGGTGGGTCGAAAATAGCGCTCGTGGATACTCCAGGGTACGGAAAAGGAAGTCATGCAGAATGGGGCCGGGAGATTGAGAAATATCTGGAGAAGAGGAGGCAGTGAGTTGTGATCAAGGTCATCCAGAGTCTGGAAACCTTAATAAGCACTGCTAAAAAACCATCTTATTTCTAGACTCCGACGTATCTTCCTTCTTATCGACGCCGCTGTCGGCCTCAAAACTCGAGACCACGATGTCCTTTCTTTGCTCCGCCATTTCGCCATCCCATACCAACTCGTCCTCACGAAACTCGACCACGCAGTAGCCCTCGAGAATCAGAAAGCCAAAACTAAGGCCAAAGCCAGAGATTGTCACTCCGACCTAATTCGCTTCTCACAGACTGTCCAAGACATACTCGCATCCGCTCAGCCCACCAATCCCAGCGTCGAAGGGCCAGGCCCACTGGGCGATGTGATCGCTTGCAGTATACAAGGGGAAACCATAAAGCACAGAAAATCTGCGATAGGAATGAACGCCCTTCGGTGGGCCATTCTCCTAGCAACTGGGTTTGATCAAATCCCTAAGGATTTCAAGCGAAGGAGGCATTTGTGATGCTCCACCGTGTTCTTTGATTTTAATATATCCTATAGTTACGGCAGCGTCCTCGTTAGAGGTTATGGATCTACATATATTTGGCATATACGCGACTGTACGGAGTAAGATAGGTCCCATCTTGAGGAAGCAAAACATCTAAGTACCTACCGACGAATATCAAATCAGGCGCAAAGGAGGGATAGAGATTGAGCTTCTCGCCAATTGTGAGTCATTAACACTCCATATCCTGCGTGTCGTTTAGTTGCTGACTTGGCAGTGAGGGGTTCTTTACTATACGTCCGATGGAGAAGTATAAGTCAGATATCCGGGACCAGCAATCAATATTCCTGCAAGCCTCTCGGCTTTGGATGCATGTGAACTGCGGAGCCGATTCGTATTGACCAGAGAGTGCCCTTGTTTATTAATCTTAGGTATTGGCGGTAAAGCACTGCTGTGACGGTTAATACCCATTGAGCCATCTAGGGAAATCGACTTGCTGGCTAACCATGAGTTAGTTATATTTACATACCTAGGTAGGTACATACTTATAGAGTACCTGCGAAGGAAGTTATACACCGTAGTAGTTGGGTATGATAGCATGGGAAGGCTGCCATCCTGGGCGACATTCCAACATCATACGCCCAGCAGTTGCACAGTAATAACTATGAGCTAGTTATGTCGCACGATAATATATCCAGAAGAGTCTGTAAAAATCCATATGATATCCATTTTTAGACTCTGTGACTTTGCAGATACATTCTACACCATGCGACAAGCGCCCAACATCACTGCAGTCTGCAGATCAAGCCGAAGCGATCTTCATGAGACTTTAGCACTGTTGCTCTTTTCTTTTTCCACACACTGTGATAATGCCGTGGATTCCGACATACCATGCAAAAAGTAACTTGCCATGATAGACTGCAGTATGTAGACAAGATAAATAGTTGAGTGGAATCTCTGCACTATGGATTAGAGGACGAAACAATGTACCCCGTAGTAATCAAAAAAAAAAAAAAAAAAAAAAAAAAAAAAGCGGAAAAGAACAGCCTACCCGGCGGGACTTTATCTGGTCAGGGTGCTCTCTGAATCTTAACCTAATGTACGGAGTACTGTACATACATATGTCCTGTGCAATGGGCTTAAATGAAATACGTTCGGCGTACGATTATGTATGCGGTCGGTGTACGGAGCGCTTGTGCTCCGAATTCCGTATTGCTGAAGAAAATGGGAATAACTGCATCCTGGTCCTACACAACTACATCATGTAGCTAGTTCACACAAGCAAATTCATCCTTACGCAGTATCTTCTAGATACATATTTTGCTAGAAAATGCAGTCCGCGCCAGGAAGCTATATTAGGTACGCAACAGATACCTATAAGAGTGGTCACCACGGCATATTCGCAAAGTGATATCATGGTATGTGTGGAGTAGATATTCGAAAAAGTACCTCGAAGATACTGTCAACTGGAGCCTGCGGAAGCACCGGAACACTAAAAAGTCGGGGCAGGCAAATGCTGTCGATTGTCCATGAATTATTAACTACTCATCTCTTTCACGGCGGGGATATGAGCCGGTCGACCTTAGAAATCAGACTAATGGGAAGATTTACTGCACTGCACCAGGTCAATAACTACATACCTTGCTTAGGGCAGCAATTAGTGACAACGAGACTTCGTTTCGAGCCTTGAAGCTGCACTGAAATATAATGATATACTCCGTACACTATTAGATATGTGGATGAGTGTTTCTGATAGTTACACAGTGATAATGCACACACCCTGATAGCAGCAAAACGCCATGGTTGAAGCTGTTTGAGGTCTGCAGTTGAGTGAATGCCTGTACGTAGGCTGTGAAGGGCCTGGTCATGCGGCGCTACTTAGCTGAGTTCCCCACCACGGTTAGCGTCATTGATGGACATTGTGAATCATTGCAGTTGATGATTGCTGTCGGGCAGATTATTTGCCCACGATTTCCACCCCAAGCCTGGATGCGAGGCACAATGCTGTCCATCTGCTCGTTGATGAGGGTGTCCTCCGCTTGCCCTGGCAAACATATTTCCATCAACTCTGCAAGATGTACTGTCCTTAAATAGGGGCTCGCCATCCTCCTATGACTCAAAGGACTGATTTACATCACCGCTTTCTTGATTCCTTGAAAGCTTTTTGTGCTTCGTCTCCAGTTCCTGTGAATGATCGGCTCTTTGGCGAAACCAACAGTTTGGCAAGCTAAGATAGCTCTATACCTTAATTGCAGTGTTCATCAAAGGTTTATCAAAGCCGAATTCTGGGCGTCCTAAAGAAAGCTCCGAGAGCCCGTCAGCGACTGCTTCGGACTGTTTTCTATGCGATCTCATTATTAATAGGCCAGCAGCTCCACTCGTGCTCTCGTGTTTTGGCTTAATAGCAATTCCTTTCGCTTCAAGTCTGCTGGCATTTTGAACCTAGTAGTCGATTTTCTCTCCTTACATATCTCGTTTCATTTTGCGGTGAAACAAGCCTTTCTCACTCAAGCCCAAGGCAGTCTGTTCGTGTCAAGTCTTCTGTTACTGAAGAGAATATCTTGGCTCATGCTGCGGCTGCCCAACTTGTCTGCTTACCTCGGAGTCCTTGTACTCCTTCTCTCTCTAGGAATAAGCGCACAACCACATGTCCATGAACATGGCTCAATGGACATGCACGCCGGGCTGGGCTTGACCAGCCATCCTGCTTCCGGTGCGAGTGCGAAACCTGCCGGAACATCTGGTCCGATAAGTTATTTTGCCCATGGCGAACACTTCGGAGTGATTCTGACTCACATTGTCCTGATGATTCTTGGCTGGTGTTTTATTCTTCCAATTGGTATGAATGGGAAAGTTTTCCTATTATGCTACTGGGGCTAATCGCTTTACAATCCAGGTGTCATGTTCAGCGTTTCTCGATCTCGCCTCGCGCTTCCCGTTCAATTTCTTTTCCTAGTCATCAATGCCCTTGGAGTATTCGTAGGAATTTTATACAACGGTCAAACCCCTGATCTTTATGAAAATAATGCCCATCACAAAATTGGGTGGATTGCTACGTGGGTCATGATCGCTGAGGTCGTTATGGGATTGCTCTTCACCTATTCCGGAAGAAATAAGCAAGTTGGAGACGCCACTTATGAAAGAGTCTCCTTTCTACCAGTGTCGCAAGATTCTTCGCAAGATAACCGGGCTTCGAGTCTGCGTATGGGCCATGGGTACCGTTGGTCTGGAGATAGTGGACAAGGTACTGAAAGGAGCTCCTCGTCTCTGCACTGTCCGCGATCCAGTTCACCAGAGCGTGGGTGTCTAATGTCTCGGGATGAAGAAGTGGACGATTTCGAGGAAAAATCAGCTGACGAAACTAGAAACGTCCCTGGATCATGGCAGTTCTTCAGAAGTGCTTTCCTGGACAAATACCTTACTCATCATATTCCTGCCTTATTATCTGAGCGTGTTCTTAACATTCTAAGAGTAGTGTATATTATTGTTGAGCGGACAATTCTTCCTCTAGGCTTTATTGCAGTTGTCACTGGCGGAGTCACCTACGGTGGTATCTTTGTGAGTTTTACTTTCCATGACGGTCAGCACTTGCCGCGATTAGACTGACAATTTCCAGAGAGGTAATAATGTCTTTAACGGACTCGCACATTTCATCAAAGGTGGTATTTTCCTGTGGTATGGAATTTTGACATTAGGCAGATGGCTTGGGTGCTTCGCGGATTTTGGGTGGGCATGGAACGTTAAACCGTCACGGGCTGTGGTGGGATGGAAGGCCAGAATACCTACTGGTGAATTCACTGAATCACTGGTTATCTTCCTTTACGGCTCGAGCAATGTTTTTCTTGAACATTTAGCCGCCTGGGGTGGGGCATGGACGGCGCAAGACTTAGAGCATGTGTCAATCTCGATCATGTTTTTTGGCGGAGGATTGGTAAGTCTGGGTTCTTTCTGAAAGAAAGATGTTTCCTTGGGAAATGAGGTGGAATTGAAAACTAACATGCAACGATAGTGTGGTATGCTTGCGGAATCAAGGCGTGTCCGGGACTGGATCAATACCAGTGTAATCCCTGCACCGGCTCACATCAATCAATATCCAGAGGGGGAAAAGTGGCAACCTCCAAAGGCGCAGAGCCTCTCACTCAACCCAATGCCTGCAATTGTAATACTCTTGCTCGGGCTGATGATGAGTTCGCATCATCAAGCTAACATGGTTTCGACTATGGTCCATTCACAGTGGGGAATGCTTTTGGTCGGGTTCTCTCTTGCTCGTGCGGTTACGTATATCCTTCTTTACCTCAACCCACCAGTTTCATTACTTCCCTCTCGACCACCGTCGGAATTGGTGGCATCTTTCTGTCTCATCTCGGGTGGGCTTATCTTCATGCTGAGTGTAAGTGCAATCCCCAACGGAGACTCACTGGCTCTCCTGACCTTTCCACTAACTGGAATCTCCAGACCAAAGATGTGATTGACGTAATGATATATTACGACTTAAACGCAATGTTCGTCTTCACGGTCAGCATGGGCTTCACGGCCTTTATCATGGCCTGGGAGATAATCACTATTTCCCTCAAGGCCTGGGCATCGAAGAGGTCTGCACTTCCAGCTTCTCGATGTTTCCGTTTCCCGGCGTAAATCCGGGCTTTGTTACTGACTCGAAATGATACCCATTTCCTTGTTGTTCTCGTGAGTTTAATGCTCCCGCTTGATTCTAGTTTTATACCCCCCGCTCTGGTTAGTCTATTCATTTTAATCCTCCTGTGTGGGCATTTTGGAAGGTGATGTGAAATTCCAAAGGCTTATGGGCATGAAAGGGAAATTCAGGCGCAAAAATGATTTGACGTTGTTTATGACAACAATGTTCTCTCTACTCTAGTTAATGTATGTACTTAAAGTATGATGAATAACATGTATCCATGGATTGGAGCACTCATGGATTAAATGTGGGTTCAGCTCATGGACCTGAAGATGAATCCGATTGTTCATAAAGTGATTCATAGGCCTTCTATTCATCCCTTGCTTGGGTTTTGTAGTAATGTATCTTTATGAGGCTAAGAGCTGTGGTACTGTACTGGAAGTCGCTGGCACTGACCGAGGAGGCAAGGAGTGTCACAACCTGCGGCCGTCAGAATTGAAGCTATTTTGTTGGTTGCACACTAAAAGTGAAGCTTTCTTCCGGTTTAGTTAAGTTATGTAGATCTTCACCAGGTCTCATCCAAACCATCACGACTCCCTCAACGACACTGTGGGCAAACTCAGCTCCTTTCCAGTTTTCTCATGAGGGAGGCCCCAATTCGTCTCTTCACCTTTGGAGGTTAGTGAGTACATATTTAGGGGTATTTCGGATGTTTTTCTTATATGCAGCATTCGCTGACGATTTAAAAAAGCTACCAGTTACTTTCGGCGGCCCTGCAGATTCATCACGTTGAATGGAGGCGAGAGGTTGGCTTGGGTGTGACGTTAGGTGAATTGGCCGAGGAATATATCTGGAATAAATGAAGAGAAATAGATATTGACTTCAGTTCTTTCGGGATTCGGGTCCTTAGGCACGAAAGTCTGACAGGCCGTGAAGCAGCGTTTTTCCACGTTAGATTGCGCTTCTCAACAAACCTGGCTATCCATTGAGCCGTTGCAAGAAACCTCGTCTCCAATTGGATTATTATTATCGATACACATCGCCGTTCATGCTTTATCTCCGACACAATCTTCGCTTGCGAATCTCTTTTCACTGGGCCTGATTTCACGACAACGACTTACTTCGCATCTAAGCCTGTTTTCTTTGACTATCGTGCCCTGCGACCAGGATTACCGAGATAATATGTCAACAGCGTTACCTCCTCTGCCATTCAGCCCGGCGCGGCTTCGATCGTACATACTCCGTCTCCCGCTTTTCACGCGAGTGATCCTAATTGCGATTGTTTTATTCTGGCTGTTGGATTTACAACCGGCATGGAGCATAGCGCGATGGGGAGAATTGAGGCCGAGTGAAATAAGTCTCGCCAGCAGTGGGTATACACCTGAAATTTCGACATGATCTGGAGAGATGTACCCAATGCTTACGAATTATCTTTCTTGGCCTTCTAGTGCATCGGCTTAACACATATCCATTCGTCCATCAGGGATTTGTCCACACCTTCTTGAATATATTGGCATTGACGCCGCTGTTGGAGAGATTCGAAGCTGAACAGGGAACGCTTACGTCAGTGGCTATGTTTTTTGGGCGTATGTTGCGTTCCTGCAGATCAAGATCTGGGAATTGGAAATGGAGAACTGACATTTTGTTTAGCACTCTCAACGCTTCCTGCAGGCCTGTATTTACTCATTGAAAAATTTATCTTGCGACGAGATACAGCCGTTCTAGGATCAAGGTGTGTATCTGAAGGCAAGGTCTAGAGGTTTCGACAGGCACTGCTAACTAACATGCACGAAGTATTTGGGTGTTTTTATTACTTGGATCAGAAGCGATCAAGACGTACACTTCAAATCCGCACTTCAGGTAAGTCGGATCCTCAACCATATGCGGACGTAACTGATTCATGACAGTGTCGGGACATATAAAATTCCAACGTGGACAACGCCGTTAATTGCAACGATCTTCGTCTCTGCTTTGGTATCGAATACCAGCTTTTTGGGTCACATGTGTGGAATCGCTGTTGGATATGTTCGTAAGTGTTCCCACAAGCCTTTCCGTTGGAGACTATCTGCTGACTGCTGTTAACAGTCGGACTTGGTTACCTGAGAATCCTTTTCCCTCCAGAGAAAGTTCTCCGATGGGTTGAAGGCAAATTGAACCTCCTGGGAATCCTCCCACACTATGTGTCAGTAGATCAGAAGACATATGGAAGATATGGGATACTGCCCACGGGCAATTCTTCTAATAGTGGTCAAGCAGTGGCCATGAATTATTTTGGATCTACGCAACGGCTAGGCCCGTAGCTGGCCTACAAATATATGGCGTTTACATTTCAGTCATCTCAATGCTTTTCGAAAACCCCCTTTTGTCTACATATCCTACATTAGAAGAAACAGTTAAAGCATTGCTAGAACTGTCTTTCATGTATATGATTTAGGCATATTTTAATTTTTAATAATGACTTATGAAATATAGAATTCCTACTCAATTCAAATACTTATTTATGACATTTTTGTATTCTGTCTATAAGTTACCCCTGGGCCCAGATTTGGTGTTGAGGTGAATTGTATGTAACTATGTACCATAGTTAGCTGAACTTCGGGACACGAACTTGGGCCCAACAACAGCTTTCAACATCACCCATGGCATTCATGGGACTGCACGGTGCCCCATGGCGTTAATATGTAAGTAGACAGATAACATCAGTACACTCAGCCCATCCTCTTTTTACCAATTCCAGTCTGCCGTTTTCTTGACTTAAACTGACGTGGAGTTCCTGGAGCAGCAAATCTAGTCCTCAAGCTGCGTCGCGACCCGCGCCCCTTGTCCAAGCTTCCTCCCTACCTTTCCGCCCTTCTCATCCTCATCGGCGTGATATGGCTACTTCTGCTGCCCTTAAACGAATACTCCCGACAAACGTATGTTTCTGAAAATGCGCTGTTGCCGGGACAAGTGCACACGTACTTCTCCGGTAGTGAGCAGAATATATTTCGCGGGTATAGGCAGGAGATTGAGGCAGTGAAGGATGCAGAGTATGATCTGTATGTTGCGTGGGCATTTGTTTTTGAGAAAGGTTGAGGTTGGGAAAAGGCATGGTCTGATAGTGATTTCTGTAGGGTTTCGCAGAAGTTGCAGGCGATACTTCGGGAATCGGGACTGAAAGTTGCGACTCAGAATTATGAATATCGGTCGTCTGCAAATGTTCATTCGGGTCAGAATGTATATGGTATCATCCAGGCTCCTCGAGGCGATGGTACAGAGGCAATTGTATTGGTAGCGGCGTGGAAGACGATTAACGGTGAACCCAATCTCAACGGCGTTGCGTTGGCATTGACTCTGGCTCGGTACTTTAAGAGTAGGTTATCATGTTGGAGCAAATTTTTTACGTTGGCTCTGCTGACATCTTTCGTTTCGAGGGTGGTCTCTCTGGTCAAAGGATATCATCTTTCTCATCGCACCCGATAGCAAGTCTGGCGCTCAAGCATGGATCGACGCTTATCATGACATGCATCCTCCGTCTGTCGAACCGCTGCCCCTCAAAAGCGGTGCTTTACAAGGCGCTCTCGTCTTTGAATATCCGTTTGACCATCGCTTCGAGTCTATCCACATCGTTTACGACGGAGTTAATGGCCAATTACCCAACCTTGATCTGTTCAACATTGCGGTATCCATTTCCAACGGACAAATGGGCATACCTGCAGAACTGCAAGAAATGTGGAGTCACAACGATAGCTACAACATGCGTCTGCAGACGATGCTCAGGGGCATGATGCGCCAGGGCGTCGGCAGTGCAGCGGGAGCGCATAGCAGTTTTATTCCGTACCATATTGATGCGATTACGCTTCAGACTGTTGGGGATGGATGGCAAGATGAAATGGCTCTAGGTAGGACTGTGGAGAGTTTGGTACGAAGCTTGAATAACCTGTTGGAGCATCTACATCAGAGCTTTTTCTTTTATCTGCTGATGCAAGCGAACCGGTTTGTGAGTATCGGCACATATCTCCCGAGTGCGATGTTGATTGCGGGCAACTTTACGATCATGGCGATTGCGTTGTGGATGAAAAGCGGATATTTGACTCCTACGGTACATTCGAACCCAGATACGAAAGAGCAAGAGAAAAAGAGGGAGCCTGGAAGCACTGTATCGCTCACGAAGCGAGAGACCAATAGCATTCTGGAACGGCACCTTGCTCTGCCCATAGGCTTGGTCATTAGTTTACATTTTCTGGGAGTTGTACCCCTTTATGCCTTTAATCATTTCTCTCAACAGGTATGTGTTCTTCTTTCTGTATTTTTAACACCAGAATTTTATCAACTAACTCTTATCGTCCTTTGCAGCTCCTTGCTCCCGCCGCATATTATTTCACCTTCATCAACATTCTCATTCCCATCGTCCTTGCCACCTTGCTCACGCGAGTTTACACGCCGACAGCCCAGCAATTCCTACTCATCAAATCATTCTCTCTTCTCCTTCTCGGCCTCTTTCTCTCTGCCTTAGCGACCCTAAATTTCTCCCTATCTCTCTTAATGGGCCTCCTCTGCGCGCCGCTTTCATTCGTCGGTTACACTGAACCTGAGTCGGTAACCCCAGCTACCACAAAATCCAAGTCTCCGACCCAGAACAAAACTTCCAAGCCAGAGAACCCGTTATCATCTAGTGTTCTTTTCAAGGTAATTATCAGCTTATTGATACTTAACCTCGTTGCTCCTAGCGCCGTTCTTTTGGCGGCCTGCAGGGTGTGGAATGCTTCACTGGAAAAGGTGCTTACTGAGGCTGCATTTGGTTGGAACGTTTGGGGGATGTGGACTCAGGTGGCTGTGTGGTGTGTGTGGTGGCCGGCGTGGTTGACTGGCATGGTGGGAGTAGCATCGTCACTGCTGGTTTGATAGATTCAAACTGCGTCGGATATTGGGAATCGGCTATATACAGTATGTAGATAGTAATGCTTTTATCTATCACTTAGAATGGCAGCAATTCAACCTTTTTTACTGACTGTAGTTATGGAAGGTTCTAGTTGTAATAGGACCCGATTCCAGAAAAGAAGAAAAGGGTATGATCGAAATGTGGTATATGTTGAAGCCTATAATATATGTATTTTCATATGAGATCCATGGGGTGCGCGCATTTAACACGAATTTGGAACCATCTATGCAACCCAGACATCTTTGCCAACACCTTCAATCCAATGACCCAGCTGATTAACGCCCGCATCCCACTCCTTCAATCGATTTCTCATTCCCTCAATCTGCTTCATATTCAACACCTTCGGCTGCACCCAATTAATCCTTGCAATCTGCGAAACCTGATCGATTGTGCCCTTCAAAAGACCCAAGCTCAACGCTTTCATAATCAAATGTTCGATTTCATTCGGTTGAACCTTGGTCTCCTCTGATATGGCTGCAAAACTAACGGTTCGATCATGCGGTCGTCGACGGAATATCATCTCTGTCAATGCCGAGAGAGATATCTTTTGATAAAGGAAGAGCTTGTGTTGTTCGAGGAGGCGGTTTTTGCTGATATTTCCCGCTAGGACGTCGTAAGCGGTCAGGTCGCCGCGGTTGAAGGCAAAGAGGAGTTCGCGGAGCCATGCGTGCGGTGTTTCTATGAGCGACTCGAGAACTGGATGGAGGAGGAGTTCGCCGAAATTGTAGATGGTGTCTGAGACTAGTGCAGCTACGCTGAGGTCATATGCTCTTGCTGCGCGTTCTTCTTGTGTGAGGTCGTCTACTTCGACGCAGGCAAGGTAGAGGAGGGCGTTTTTGTAGTAAGACGCAAATTCTAGTTTGGCCTGGAAACAGGAAGTTGAGAGTTAGATAGAGAGCTCTGGCAATCGGTGTTACGGGGCTCACGAACGTGATAGTAATCTGCGTTTACTTTGTAGAACGCTGCATGCACGACATTCTCAACAGAGTCAAACGAATCCAATACGGATTGGGATGCATCCAGATCTTCCCGAGCGCTCTGAAAATCCCCGAGTCGAAGCTTGACGCCAGCCACGTCTGCAATTGCGTAAACGTAAGCGTCTTGCGAGCTAGGTTTATTGACCTTATTGGCCAAGGCAGTCAGAAAGGAGAGACGTTCCGCATCATCTACTCGAGTTCCAGTAAGATCAGTCTTCTGTCCTAGCGTTTCTTACCAGAAACCAGGTCGCCACGTACCTTTGCACTGCGTCGACGCCATCAATCCCAGTGATACAAACTTCAGCTGATTAATTTTATCCGAAAAACTGAGAATGAAATTCTTAAACATGGGTAATCTCTGCGGCGCACTCGCCGACAGAGAGAAGTATTCTATCAACTCATCGGTAAGCTGATGCCATAATTTCCGTTCCCATTTATCTTCGAAAGACAGAAATCGGGCTTGAGATTCGTCAGGCGCTAATTCTCGCTGCTCCGTGAGGAAGTCATGGATCTTTTCGGCCTGCATCGCCAGTGAATGAGACTTCGGTCGCGCTGAATGGAGCTCAGGGCGGAAAATAAGGGTCGAGCTAAGATCACAACCAAGTCCTATGTCATGCAACGTAACAGGAGCTGGAGCTTAATTGTAGGGAAGCGGAATGCAAGCGATTGTTAACAAGTCAACCAGCTTCTCTGTTGTGCTCAGGTTGATGCTGGTGGTGGTTTGAGAGATTCATACTATGGAGCTCCAATGGTCGCTTCGGTCTCCCGTAACAACTGGAAGGATGACTAATCTCGGAGAATTGTAATTCCTTTAACTACTCATTACATAAGCAATGATCGCATGGTGAGACTTAGCCCGATTAGGAGTAGTCCAATATTTCCCGATCAGTCGAAGTTGACGACGAACAGCCAACACAACAGGCTTGAAGACGGCCAATTAGCCCAGCATCGCTCAGTCTGCTTCGTGTGAACTGTTAACAACCGTTCTTTTACATGGTTGTATAATTGGGAGACAATGCAGAAGTGCCGCGCTGTGCAAGGCGCACTTGGCTCGAAGGCTTTCATCTCTCCGGCCCCCTCATCCGCTCGCCTGCAACCCCATATTCAGAGGAGAAATGTGCAAGATGTCTTTATTACGCGGACGGGAACCCCGATTATAAAAGTGCAAGGTGGACGGTAGGAGCCAGTTCCTAGATTTCCTTTACTAGACAATGTGAGAAAGACCTGGTTGCTAACTCGGCCCTTTGATTCCATGTAGGTCGGCGTTGGGAGGTAACTGATCAGCCGATATGGTCTCATGGTGTATGATTCCCGAGCTTAGTCGATTTCTAGGTCATACTGCTACTGTCTTCGGTGCCACCGGCTTCCTGGGCCGGTATATAGTCAACAGACTCGGTATGCAGGGGTGCACCGTAAGATTGGAGACTTTGGTTAACCAGATATGCAGCTCGACAAGGATGCACAGTTGTAGTCCCTTTCCGTGAGGAAATGACAAAGCGACATCTCAAAGTCACTGGGGACTTAGGGCGCGTTGTCTTCATGGTGAGGACTAAGGGGTTACTTGGGTTTCTGGGGTCACGCTGAAATTATGTCAGGAATACGATCTCCGGAACACACAATCGATTGAAGAGAGCGTGCGTCATTCAGATGTCGTGTACAACCTGATCGGTCGAGATTATCCAACAAAGTACGCTGAAGCAAACCATGTCCTCGCACTCTATCAAACAGAGGTTGACTGAGACTTGTCTTAGGAATTTTACGTATGAAGATGTCCATATTGAAGGTACCGAAAGGATAGTGGAAGCGGTTGCAAAGTACGACGTTGACCGCTATATCCATGTCTCTTCCTACAACGCGGATGTGAACTCTCCATCTGAGTTTTTCCGGAGCAAGGTTCGTGTTATCAAAGGCATGCTGAGTTGCTGTATGATTAATACAGATCAATAGGCCCATGGTGAAAATACTGCCAGGGAAATATTCCCAGAGACTACCATTGTGCGGCCAGCTCCAATGTTCGGATTCGAAGACCGACTACTCCACAAACTTGCCGGAATTTCCAATTTCGTCACGTCGAACCATATGCGGGAAAGATACTGGCCAGTTCACGTAAGTTTTGCTAGTATTTATCCTGCCTCAATTGGACCAAAGCTAAACCTTTCCCAGGCAATTGATGTTGCCCATGCCTTGGAGCGTATGCTTCTCGAAGAGTGGACAGTATCCCAAACTTTCGAGCTTTACGGCCCCACAAATTATTCCGCAGCAGAGATTTCTAAAATTGTCGATCGCGAAATTTTCAAAAATCGCCGACATATCAATGTGCCCAAAGCCATCCTGAAGCCAATGGCCTACTGGATCAACAGGTTAATTTGGTGGCCAATAATTTCTGCCGATCAAGTTGAACGGGAGTTCCTCGACCAAGTGATTGATCCTAATGCAAAAACTTTCAAAGACCTGAAAATCGAGCCCGCTGAACTCAGCAATCTTACCTTCCACTATCTGGTGAGTTAGACTTGGAATATTGCGCTCCTTTGAAATTGGGGCAAGAACTGATTCTCTGTCTGCAGCGAGCGTACAGAAGCAACAAATACTCTGACCTTCCAGCTGCCTCTGAACGAGAGAGAATGGAGGAGAAAAAATATCTCCATGTGCTAGATGACCAATAAATGATATCGTTCCTCTTTACTGTATATACATCGCTAGACGCAATTGACTTCATTATCTGTTCTGTCATGTTTGTTTCTATTTATATTTTTCTATCTAAAAAATGTTTGACGCTGCCAGCGGTTATATCAGGTAGCAATGACGTGATTATCCAACTTCAATATAAAACTACATATGTGCTACTTTAGAATCTTCAATCCCAAATGTAGACTCAATCTCAACTGCACCACACACTTCGAAATCCTCATGTAGCAATGCCAAATGCCTCCAATTCCTCCTCCCCCTCCAATCAACCCAACCCGGATTCCATCCCCGTCCTCCTTCTCAAGACCAAATCCACCCCGCACGACGGATACGAAGAGTACTTCTTGTCCCCGGCAAGGACATATACTTACGAACCTATATTTATCCCAGTGCTAGAGCATAAATTCGACGAGGAGAATCTAAGAAAAGTCAGGGACTTATTTCTTTCTGGAGCGCTGAAGCGGAAATATGGTGGGCTGGTGTTTACGAGTCAGCGGGCAGTGGAGGGGTTTAGTAGGATGATTGTGGAGGAGGTTGGACGTACGTATATAAATTTCTTCTTCTTCTTCTTCTTCTTCTTCTTTTTCTTTCTTTTCTCTTCCAGTCCCTCTTTTAGAGGGACGAAGGGCCGTCAATGCGCAGGAAAACGTAAATCTGAGAGAATCCAAAACCAGGAGTTACATATGTACTGACAAAACACTGGCCCCGCTCGCTCTCTAGAAGCCCTCTCCAGCGAAGCATCTCGCCATCTCGCCTTATACACAGTCGGCCCAGCGACGTACCGCTCCTTAGATACACTACGAACCTCTCACCTCCCGCACGCGACGCTCGCCGGCAAAGATGCCGGGACGGGAGAGATGCTCGCCTCGCTGATCCTGCAGCATTACAACAACAACAACAACAACAACAACGATCTCGAGCGGAATCGTCTCGCAGCAGCAAAAAGCGAGGAGGGAAATGGAGGTGGAAGTGGAAATAGAAAGCTCCCGCTTCTCTTCCTCGTGGGCGAAACGCACCGCGATGTCATCCCCAAGACTCTAATGTCCGCTGAGCTTCCGGCGGACGAGCGGATTCACGTTGATGAGGTGGTAGTTTATCGGACGGGGGTGATGGAGTCGTTCAGGGAGGAATTCAGATCGACATTGGAGAAAGTCATGGGAGATGATGATGGTGATGATGATGGTGATGGATCACGGCGGCGACCGGTCTGGGTCGTGGTGTTTTCGCCTACTGGTTGCGATGCTATGGTTGATATTCTTGGGATCGCTGCTGCGCGGGACGGGTTGGAAGATAGGGAGGCGTCCTGCGTGCAGGTGGGAAACAATCGACGGAGGAGGAGGGATTGCTATATAGCCACGATTGGTCCTACGACGAGGGATCATCTACGCTTGAAATTTGGCGTGGAGCCGGATGTATGCGCGGAGAAGCCGTCTCCGGACGGCGTGGGCGGAGCTATTGAGATGGTGATGGGGGCGAGAGCTGAAGAGAAGGAATAGAATATGTGCGTACTTAGGTTAAATGTGATGATGTCCCAGATGCACAACCAGGCAAGTTTATGAGTGGATTTTGGAAATGCTGGGACACGCATGTGTGCACAGTACGAAACACATCATCTGCATATGCTATATGGGATGGCGAATGGGATTCGTTTGCGCCAGCTTCCATGAAGTATTACACTAGATATATGTAGGTACCCACTTCCATTAATTCTGAGCCAACGACTAATGCTCCGTCGAACGCAGGAATTATGGAGACCTCCACTTTCAACGATGTGCATTGATGGAAATATCAAGAACGTTGACTGAGAAGAGCAAAGATGATTCATATCATTCCTTCAAATATGTCACTTAGCATGTGCAAACACCGTTATCCACATCAAAGACATCGAGAAGTATGCATGCGTCAGAGGTATCAAATCAATCACAAACTCAAGGAAATCTCAACCGGCCTATTTTGAATCTGATATGGAGGATTCGACAGACATTATACAATCCTTACCCCGACATAACTGGCGTCAGTCCATGGAAAAGCCCGCCATCAAGCACTTGGTGTCGATATGTCGTGTTGTAATTCCAATTCTCTCAAGTCATTGGCAGAAATATGGCTCGTTGAGACTCGACTTTGACTCATCGCATTATTTCTTCGTAGATAAGGACTATTAAGGCAATCAGCTGGGCTCATGGAATGAAATTATTCTACTTACCTTTGAGCTGCTCCTTGCTCAATGAATCCTTGTTTTTATCGAAGTCGAAAAACTCTTCCGGAATCGGCTCTGCAGTGGGCTCGTCATCAGGGTCGTGATATGGCTCAAGATAAGGGTGGCGCAGAGCTTCTTCGACAGTAATGCGCTTGACGGGATTAAATGCGAGTAGTTTTTCAAGAAGGTCTAAGGCCAGATCAGACGTCTTGGGGAATAAAGCCTTAAGGGGAATCTTCTTTTTGAATGGTAGCGACCGGATGTATTCACGAGCACGGCGAGACTTGATACCATAGTAGTCTTCCATGGTCGGAGTTCCTAGGACATCCAGAATCAAGGTCAATTGATGATGATCTGGAATAGGTTTATTAGCATTTAGATATTACAGCCCATAGTGCGAAATTGCTTACAGTCCTTGCCAGGAAACAGTGGCTTCCCACTCAGCATTTCTGCCAAAATACATCCTACACTCCAAACATCAATAGCTTTCGTGTACTCCTTGAAAGTCAACATAATTTCGGGAGCACGATACCAGCGAGTGGCAACATATTCCGTCATGAAACCAGAGTTATCGTCAGTGGAAGCAGCGGAGCGTGCGAGTCCAAAGTCACAGACTTTCAGGTCACAATTCGCATTCAGGAGTAAATTGGATGGCTTCAAGTCACGATGAAGGACGTTCGCAGAATGCATCGCCTTCAGGGCGCGAAGTGTTTGATAGATGAAATACTGACAATGGTCATCTGACAAGTCTTGAGTGCGAATGACACGGTGCATATCAGTCTCCATGAGTTCCTAGGCACGATTATCAATATTTTCCAAAGATAGATACGTCAAAGACAAATGTTTCTACCTGAATGAGATAAACCTCCGTAAAACTCTCATAATTTCGAGGTTTCTGAATATCCAAGATAGAAATGATGTTCTCGTGATTGAAATATCGAAGGAGTTTCATCTCACGCAGCGTTCGTAGGCAGAACATAGAGTGATCGAAAGGAGTGATCTTTTTGATCGCAACCTTTTGCCCGGATGGCTTGTGCAACGCAGAGCTATTTTCTGATTACAAAAATGCCCAAATGGTGCTGTACGCAGCAGTTGCACTTACCAGACTACACCATAGGCTCCCTCACCAATGACATCTTGAATATCATACTGATCGGACACATTGAAGGAGATCTTTCTAGATCCTCCTTGCGGACCCGGCTGGACCATTTCGTTTGCTTCAATATCTTTGTCCTGATATAATGCAGTTAATACCTCACGAGTCAACATCTTGAGCAAATAGACAACCCAGAACGCAAAGGGAGAGCCAACAGAGCAGGATACTCGAAAGCCAACAAAAGAGGAATTGGACATTTATGTTTACACTGCATGGCGAAAGGGAAGTGCAAGGGGCCCAGAAGAGATGCGGCACACCCTGAACCCAGCTATCGAGTAACTGATAGAGACGCATCGAGCCTCCACCACAGGTACGAATCCAAAGGCAGAAATGACAAGACTCGAGGAAAGTAGGGCAACAGTAAAGAAGCTCATAGAGCAACTATGGTAAACCAATAACAGAGACAATATTATGAAAAGAAACAAATCAACAGGCCTGAAAAGAAAACTCACTCTCTAATGTTGGATGAATGAATGCCTTTCGACAAGCTTTCAGTTTCCGTTCTTATCTGTGTCGCCCAGAACAATAAACTGTGAGTTTCCGTGCGGCACTGCTGGTTTCCAGAAGCCAAAAAAGAGTATCCTCTGTTCCCTGCGCTCTTCTTTCGGGAAGAATATTCAAAATCTGTATGTAGCGCCCAGCTATGTAAATCGCCAGGATGGGAGGTGGTGGAGGCAACAGCCAGAACCTGATCAAAAGAGAGAGAAATCGGAGCACTCGGTCGAAGCAGTGAAAGAGATGAAAAGGATGAGCAAATCCAGCTCAAGCGAGTACTAAGAGTTTCCAGGCCTGGCGCAAAGGAAATGTCAGCTCGAGTAATCAGATATATAAATGTTTGGTCCTGCAACCCGACGAACCCAAAGCTGTCACCAGTCATTCCCGTCTCCAATGTAATACAGTCCTCACTTCTGAACAAAGAAGAACATCCCAGGAAAGTGGATCAGAGAGTAACACAAGACTGACCCAGCCTCGTTCGTACCTGAGTGCCCAAGAGAAGTTCCAGTCCAGTCCAAGATTGCACCCACTCGCGGTGGTGTTAATCTTCAGTGTGGTTAAATGTGTCGAAGCCCTGGTCAATCCCGTTCTTCTATCAGGCTCCGTTCATGTTAAACCAAAGCAATCCTCCTTGGGCCAACTGCAAGTGAAGAGCTCAGGATACGGACCTCGATGTTGTTCCCCTCACTAGATCCTCTAGTTAGCCACCAGGTGCTTTACAACCAGCCACGCTCTTCAAGAAATACCTATAGATAATGATAAATCGCGACTGGCTTCTGTCGTCACCGAGGCCCTCTTGAAGGTCATAAAAGTGATCGTGGTTGGCGTCGCGCGGGCGAGATGAATGAAATGTGAGTTTCAAGGGCCAAGTCTAGTCGGCGCCGCAGTTACAGACTGCCTGGTGGAGGTGGGGCAATGGAGAGCAACGAATGACGTCCAGATCTCGCGAGAACACACAGAGACAGAGATATTGCAGCTCCTCGAATGCGAGTACAGTCTGGGATAGAGTGATCAGGAAGCAAAGCGAAGAGAGGAATGACAGTCCACCATGAAGAGCAGCCCCTTGCATCCCTTAGTTACTAGGCGAGGTATGGGTTCCTGCTGTCTTTCTTTCCCCTCTTCATCCAGTAGCGCTTCCTGGTCCCGGGATACCCGCGTGCGGGCCAAACCCAGAAAGACAGTTTGGGCACAAGAACACACCAAAGCAAACTACAACATAGCTAGTAGAACTCTACGGGCATCGCTAAATGTATATGTCGAGGGAACCAATTGACCAATTCTCGGTACTGGCAGGACAACGCCTCTCTACGAGCATTCCTGGATTGACATTCCGCCCCCTGGCGGTTTCACAACCAAACCGCCTGCAGATTTTAGCCGCCAGGTGCTGCCTCAAACCCCCTGCGGCCTCGATTCAACCCGTATCTCACAGCATCGACTTTCACCCGGCTTTCTGAAACGACGGTCTTGGAGAACACAATACATCATTCGTTCTATAAATAATCCCTGCGCGCTTAGGCAGATTCTGGAAAACAGTCATTGGTGAATAGGACTCGAACTGAGCCATAGCAATATTACACAAGGAACTTTTCCACAGCCAAAGAGAAGCAATCAACGGATTTATTACATAATCCTGAATTGGGTGCGGAATATTGGTCAATGAAACTATGTTAAAAATGTTTATTGAATAACCTAGAGCAGTCGCCATGTCAGTCAACCAAAAGCACAGGGGAAACCAAGTTGAGTAGAGCATTTCAATCAAGGAACACACCTTTTCTCTTAACAACCCCATCCACTGTGGCAAGCTCAATCCCTGGTCGGCACGATCCTCCACCAACATCGATTGCGCCCAGAGCCGAAGCCCAGGTTCACCGTCTTCCTTGACCACGTAAAGTTGTGGGACGACAATGCTGCCCACACCGCGGCTCCGAACGTCTCGGCTCTTCTGAACAACTGCCCGTACTCTTTCATTAAAGTCGTTATCCAGCTCCGGGAGAAACTGTTTTCCAACGCGGAGCTGGGACCTATCTATAACTCCGAAGACATCTAGGATCAGTTGCGGAACCGCGTCACGGCCAACCCAGAGGAACTGCACGTGGCCATCGTCAATGAGGTACAGTCCATATGGAACGAGACGCTCAGAGGAGAGATTGCAGAGCGGAGGTAGGACAATTTCTCCAGTGGTTGGGCCAGGCATTCCAGTATCTTCGGGCATGTCATGAAGCGAATACATTTTTGGATAAATGTATTGAATAAGAAGGGGGAGTGGTAATGTCGACAAAAGGCAAAGAGCAGCTGATCGTATGTCGGTTGGGATTTGCGCGGATTTTCGGAGTCCAATCTATGGAATATTAGTCGTATATTAAA
The DNA here is from genome assembly GCA_029449355.1 of Emydomyces testavorans. Classification (NCBI taxonomy): domain Eukaryota; kingdom Fungi; phylum Ascomycota; class Eurotiomycetes; order Onygenales; family Nannizziopsiaceae; genus Emydomyces; species Emydomyces testavorans. The sequence goes on along the minus strand of CP120630.1, from coordinate 1,880,005 downwards.
AGCAGGCTGGTAAGCACAAACTTACGTTTTTGATCAACGCCAAAAACAAAACTGGCAATCCGCGAAGATTGGAGGGAAACTGTAGACCTCCGCCACTAACGCTTCCGCCAGCAAGCTCTTTCCGATATGTCGATAATAACTCGATGATCTTTGCTTGGAGAGCATCCCGAGCCTGTTCAAGGCCACTGCCCAACGTTCGCTCTACGGCTTTGTGACTGAAATATGTCGTAATTGCTGTCTGATCCGCGGACGCATACACGTCGGCCAGGGACTGGGTAGTAGGTAGAGCCAAAGTCAAAACTCTGATTCTTCGTTCACCATTGCACGTAGTATGTAAAACGGCCGTCTGGAGACACACTACGGGTCTGGTAACTGTCTCGTCAATGGCGACCTCGACCACATATGCTTGGTCACGAGGAAACGCAGGGAAAGCGCAAAGATCAGAGCTTCTGTTGAAGAAATTTCCGTAGAAAGTGCTCATTCGCAGCCCAGTCGTTGCACGTACCCGGAGAACGGCTTCCAATCCAATTTCCGCAGAGAGATAGTCGGAAAATTCCTTCGCAAATTTAATAGCATCCTCACTTCTAGCGGCATTCCAGCCGGGATAGAAATATGTCTGTCCACCAGTGTACCTCGGTAGGTTGCTCAGAGATGCAACGTCCTGATATTGTGAGGAGAACAGGAACATATCGACAGAAATCTGTTGTTTTGAGCATTCGACCGCGAAACTCTTGTAAAAGCTGTTACCAGTTTGTAACAAACTGCTTTCCTTGCTTGTGCCCAAGACCTTCTTATCCTCTCTCATTTCAAGAGATCCGTAGCCCATATTGGGAAGCGATGCTGTCAAAATCGTGAGTTTTCCTCCTACGGGGCCAATAAGCTTATGACCCGCACGAAGGGCCGAGCCCATGGCTGATCCGCCATTCTGGGTATTCTGGAACATTTCCTGGAGTTTATCGAGGAAAACCTCGATATTCTCCCTGCACTCTGTCAAAGTGACAAGGAGATCACCTGGGATTGGCAAGAACGGCTCGTCCAAATCACTGACGACGAGCATGCCGGGATCAGACGTCTCCGAACCATCTCTAGGTATTGTGAAATAGTGAAGGCTGGAATCCACAGCAATAAAACCGAGTCTAGTGCGCCGATCTGTGTTGGGTATTCTGTCCAGGCTCTCCCTGATGCACCGTGCAGCTGTTGCCAATAACCCGCTGGTAACAGAAGAATAGCTCACATCAATCAAGAATAGGTACACCAACGGCTGCGGCGGCCGCACCATATACTCTTGTGGCGCCACGAATTCCACAACGGCATGGTTCAGCTCAGCTCGCTGCCACCTATCAAGCGCTTTTTGTGCAGTTGCATCCCAATCGAATCCCTGGGGAACATCATTGGTAAGGTTACACATATTACAACGCCAGCGATGCCCATGGTCGAGAAACGTTACAAAGGGGTTAATATATGAACGGCATCGCCGGCATCTTGAGATGATTTGATCTGAGATAATCGGTACTGGGTCTTCTGCGTCATGGAGAGAAGTGAATGGCTGGATGACAAGCGCGAAGGGAAGCCGTGATTTCTTCAAGAGAGAATTGGTAGTTGGGACAGCATTGAGGGTTGAGCGGACGAATTTAGGTGAGCAATTCGCTGTTGGAGAGGGAGTCACACTAGCCTGGATGTTCGGTTAACGTAAATCTTGTCGTTGACGCCGAATTGATACTCACATTTGGCGGAAGGATAATTGGTGGCGGTGGGAAATCAAGCTCCGCAACATTAAAAGCGTGAGTGAGGAGATCGGTTGGATAAAGCTGGTTTAATGAAACGGGTCCAGGCCCTCGACCCGGTACCTGACCTCCCATGCTCATCTGTCCCATCTGTTGCGTGATCTGGCCCATATCTGCCGCTGGCGGAGGAGGATAGCCGGCAGCTGGCGGCTGGTAACCTCCCATACTTGTCTGTTCACTCGCAGCATATGCATCTGGAGCTGCCTGAGCTGGTTGGCCTGCATATGGAGCTGGTGGATAGCTCTGCGGTTGAGGAGGTGCAGGATATCCCCCGTAGCCACCACCTCCGGGTAGTTGTCCTCCCAACGCCGCATTGGCACCAGTTCCCAATTCAAAAGCCTGCCCCGCATAGGCCCTCTTTTTCCTACCACCATGAGTGGGACCTCCAGTTGCGTGAGTGCTGCCATGTGGAGGAGCGGCCGGTTGTTCGGTCTCAGTGGGAGGTGCACCATACGGCTCGCCGAAGCTCTGCTGGCCATCGGGAGGGGGAGGAGGATAGCCTCCTTGCGGCGCCGCCATCTAAAGAAGCACTAAACAAACTAACCAGCGCAAAGTAGTCGAATTAAAATGTAGCAATGTAGTCGCAACGATGAGATTGTTAAATAATATACTAGATGTTCAACAATGAGGTCAGAAACTCGGTGTTGACTTCACATATATATTGGAGAACGTAGGAAGTGTCGACTCACCAAAATGGACGCACCGCCCATAAGCATTGACCCAGGTGCGTGAAGAACAAGACTTAAATATCCCCAATAGAAACTTTCAAAGCAGATCAAGCCAATGTGGCCTCTACCTTGATCAATTACTGAGGTGTTGTGTTGCAGCTATTAGGTGTCGTGAATGTGGGAGTATTCAGTAGAGTGTAGGGTGTCCTTAATTGCGCAACTTGGTTGACAAAACCAAATCCACCAATCACAGGGCGAGAACCATTGTAAGCATCTCAAGTCATCATCTCAGCTCAGACTAGAGAAAACATAGTCATTATTATTACTGTCAAAAGGTCTCTCATGTGTTTGTCTGTGAGATTTAATATGTGCTGTGAATAGCTGCTCTGTTTCAAGGCCTGGCGCAAGTACTTGGCCCATCTGCTCCTTTACATTCAGCGCAACCTCAGACATACTGACCATTGTTGCTTGATATTGATATCATTGGCTGTTGAGGCTATGCAAGAGCACTCTCAGGTAACATTATCGACAGGCACAGGTATCCTAATGCAGACACACAAAAAACGCCTTCACTCAGCTGAAGCACAAGACTCCCAGCTCCAAAAGTACATAGATATATACAGTCCAAAAACAAAAATGTCCCTAGGCAACATCAATTCCATTCCGCATATTCTCCACTGTTCTCGATCCCACGCCCTTCATCTTCCCTAGTTCCGCTAAATTGCGGATTTGAACGGAGTTCTGGGGCTCGGGACCTCTACTGTCCATCTCGCAAAGGCAGTCCACGATAGCCTCTGCTTTCTTAACCCCAACGCCACGAAGTAATTTGATTTGATTGATATTCCTTGAATTAATCACAGAAAGAATATGTGATGTGCGCGGTGACTGTCGTACGACATCATCTTCATGATTCACGGGCTTTGTCGTCAACGATTGTCCCTTTCGACTCGTGCCTTTTCGGGCCTGTGATTGGGGGCGCAAATGACGCTGTCTATCGTAGTCATCGTCGCTCAAACGAGTCTCTTCGTCTGACCCACGGTAATCATCGTCCTCATAATCATCATCATCATTCTCAGTGCTATTGCGGTTGAATCGCCGCCGCCTTTTATGTCCCGGTTGTTGGACCTTCTCTGAACTAGTTTCCACCGGATCAGTGTGTGGCGACCCATTGTCATGCTCGTCCTGTTTTGCTTTCAGAATCTCGATTTTGTGCGCCAGTTTCTTATTTTCCGGGAAAAATGGGAGGGCCAACTGATACATCTTTAAGGCCTCTTTGTCCTCTCCATGAGACTGATGTTGTTTGCCAAAAAGCAAATACGAAAGGCCTTCAGCCCGTGCATCCTCCTTGCCTTCGACTCTCTGCTCTAACCGTTCAAGCCGGCGTTGTAGTTGCGCATTTTCACCGTCTTTCTGGGTGGACAGTGTCCCATGGGATATTTTTGTTTCGGTCAGAGCTCTCGCGGCTAAAATCTGTTCTACCTTTTTTTCGACCATTTCTTCAATTTTTGCGGCAGAAACACTACTTATTGCCTGTGTGCACTGAGTAGATGTTTTATCTGCAACACGAGAAATTTTTGAAGGACGAATAAGATTGTTTCCAGACTTTCGTTTCAACGGAGAGCGCTTCAGTAACTGGGCATGAACCTGAACCTGGTGTTTCGCCTGTGACTTATCTGTATAAACCATGAATGACTTCGCTGGCTTACCATCAGATGACTTCAAAGTCCCATTTGCAGCTGGCGGAGCAATATTTGCATTTATTGAAGCTGTTAACGGTCTTAGTGGCTGCCTTTTTATAGTGCCTCCGTTCACAGATAGCCCAGAGGTAAAGCGCGGTGGCCCTTTAAACATCGGTTCATTTTCCACCTCTCTAACTTCAATCTTCTTTGTCCGGTTAGCAAAATTGAGCGAACTCAGCGTATCCAAGTGATACGAGCGGATTGGCGCAAGGTTGAGTATCATAACTGTAAGCCCTTGGTTTTGACCAAGGGAGAGGATTCTGGTCATCTTCGATTCCCTATACGGTATCCTTGTCTGCTTTTTACTAATGGCTTCCACGCACTGCGCCAGAACAAATAGGCTTTTGTTGATACTCGCCGACTCAACCATGCGCTCTTTGCCATTGTCGGTTCGTCGATTATCTTCGGAGCCAGCAAGGTCAATAGCGGAGGCAGTGCTAACACGAACACAGTCTCCCGTCGTAACAGTCAACTTGACGCATAGAATCGCATGTGATCTTGAAGAATGCGCATTCAGCTACTCATACCGGTGTTAGTCAATCGGAAAACCATTGTAAGGCGCTGATACATCCCAAAGAACCACATTTGCATACCTTCGTGGCGGAGGTCGATCTATTCACATTCGCTTGATCGTACATTGTCTCGAATTCTTTCAGTGAACAACACGGTCGTTCTGTTAGCCCTACAACAAAAGTTTTACCTCCGCTGTCTCTAAGAGGAAGACCAGAGGGAGTTCTCTTCTCCGGTGGCTCAAAGAGATCGAACACCTTGTCGTTGTATATCTCGTAGTAACTCATGGCAACGTCCACCTTTGTCGCACCCTGTGTGTCCTTTTCCATCTTTCGAGTTCTCCTATATATGCCGCTCAGCAGTCGTGGTATCACACCTCTGTCTGCTAGACTCTTTCCTCCTCTCATCGTATGAGTCTTCCCCGTGCCCGTAACTCCATAGGCAAATAATGTAATATCGAACCCGCTAAAGAGATGCTTTATGGTGGGAGCCACTAGATTGTCAAACGCACGGAGTCAGCCTAATGATATACTTCATTCATTCCAATCCACCAACGCATTTCGAGTGTACCTTCTGCATCGAAAAATTCTTGCTGTTCCACGCTCTCATCATAGACCGCATTGAACTGAAAACTATACTGTTCTCCCTCATTCTTCGGGTTCGGTATACGCACAATATTCGGCCGGTTGTCCTTCTCTTTCCTTTCCCTGCTTTCACACCTGGGTTTTCTCGACGTTGCGTCCTCATCCGAAGTCTTTGCAATCGATGGCAATATAGGACTGACAGACGATCCGGGACGAACAATAATGTCAATCTCGCGCTCCGTTTTCAGGAGCGGCCGAATGCGAGCCACCACTCTGACACTCATGATTTCGTGTCTTCTCCTTGGACGATGTCAAATATAGTTTTCGTCACAAAGACTTTCCCCTTTAATGCTCTCTCAAGATTTTGCTCCTCCACTTTCGGTGGCAAAAACGACAGAATATCCTTGAGTAAATGCGCAAGAGCTCTCTAATGCTCAATCTCTATATTTTGGATGCGCGGCAGCATGAAGAACCGAAGTGACCGCTAAGAAAATCGCTCACTAAGAAACATAAATAGATACACTCCAGAAAGAAAAGCAATGCACTTGAAGTTCGAGGCATTCATCCCATGAAGACTCCTCTACTCCGTAGTTCAATCAATGCAGATGCCAGGTTGTGCTAAAGCGTACTTGCAATCCAAAATAAAGCAGCAAAATGCAACGCAATGCAAAAAGAACAAGGGGAAAGGAAAAGAAACAGCTGTGCTCTAACTTACCTTACTGATTTCTGTAACTCGACCTTTGGAGTTGATCAACGAGTTTCCCAGGGCCCAAGTTAGTTTATGTCGATGCTGAGCTTTGAAAAGCGTTGTTGGCATGGCAACCAAACAAGGGCTTACATAATGTAGAAAAGGGGCTCAACCACCGCGACCACTCCCTAATCGTGTCTGACAGTTGCTGCCTTGGGACCTCAACAGTCAATACCCCGCCCAGTTCAGCGCCAATTACAAGAGGCACGGGCGAAATTGGCCCATCTTTACTCCGTACATTTTTTAACTAACAGTCTGGACAGAGTACAATTCAGTGGGCTACATACATACATACATAAAGCCTGGTCTGACAGCGACTTCCCAATATCACTGCATCTACTCTACAATTCCCCTCCAAAGACACCTTGAAGCAGCGTATTAGTTGAAAGATTTATCAATTTCACTGCTATAAGACTTACAATGCAAAATAAAAGCTTATAAGACATCGGTCTCATTTCGAAAATCGAACCTGGCCTATTCATTGGTGATGTTCTGAACACCTACCAGGAGTTCGTTCTTCGAGAGAATCGTATTTCCGCCGTCGTCTCGCTTTCCGATGGTCCCTTGGCTCTGTGGAGGCGAGAGAAATTTACAAGACATGTCAGCCATCATATATGGATTGAATGCCTGGACTCTTCAACGCAAGATCTTCTCAAGTACATGAATCGCGTCTGTGATTTCATTGACGAGGCGTATTCGACTCCTCGGAAACCAGCCGTCGCTCAGTTAGACGCAGAGCCCTCTGAGGGGAAAAGTGGAGAAAATGATGATGAAGAGAAGCAGAACCCATCTCCAGACAGCCCCGATGCTAATGTTGTCCTTGTGCATTGTGAACGGGGAGTTTCGCGCGCTCCCACGATGGTTATCGCTTATCTCATGCGAAAATATCGACGAAGCCGCGATGACATCTTGGCTGAGGTGAAAACGAAACGAAGGATCAGGCCGAACTCCAACTTTATGGACCAGTTGGAAGTGTGGGAACAGGTTGAGTATCAGGTATGGGAGGATGAAGCGAAGACGATCCCAAAAGCGCCTTATCAGGCGTATCTAGCGAGAAGAGCAGTACGACTCAAGAAAAAAGGGGTTAACAGGCGATGAGCCAATAGCTCTGAAGAACATTGAGTGAGAGAGAAATCACTTTGGTTGGTCACAGTGAGTATCCTGGAATTCAAATGTGATAATTAGCTACATTCTCAAAGCAGTTATACATGTCAGTTTTGATTTGTTCTGCTTCGTTATCAACTGACAATTTACTATGGAGTATTGAGCTCAAATTGGAATATTGCATGTATATTCTGATAGGAGCCTCTCAAGATGCTATACATAAGATTGATTGCTGAGAACATCAGATCAGGTAAGATCCAGCTTGTTTAACAAGACAGGCTACAGTTTCTGCCAGTTGACAGTGGTTCAACATGATACATATGTATATAGAGGAATCTAAGCATATTTATCTGGACTGCTAAAAGCACAAATGGGGGGCTGTCATACACTCCCCTTGTAATATATATTATGGAGACTTTTGAAGTCAGGAAGCAAATGGCAAGGGAGGTTTATGTATCTTAAGATTAGGGTTGATAATCTGTATAAAACACATGTCGACAATCCTAACGGATTGCAATATAAATCCGAAGACGTTTTGTTTATTGGCATAATGAGCTAGATGCTTCGATACGAAAAAAAATCTCGATATAATACAAGGAATAATAGGTATATCAAATCCCACAGAATTTCCAGAAGCCTCGGAAATCTGAGCAGATGACTTGTTGAAAGACACCTCTATTAATCGGCATCACCGGCCTTTTTGAATTCAACTTTTCCATCTCGCCGAATCGCAGCAAAATTCTGGCCAACAACTCTCATTTCATCTTCCTTGACTGGCGGAGGTGACTCCTCTTCAAGTCGCCCTTGCACCATATCTATCGCTTCTCTGGTAACGCCCGGTTGGGTGTCCGCAATCTCGTTCACTTCCCGAGTAGACAGAGATTCGTTTATTCGCGATGCCCGCGACTGGATGAGAATCGTCGCTGGTCCTTCGAATTTTAAAAATAACTATATGGCAATCAGTTTCAATATCGCAGCGAGAGACTTCAGAAGAAGTAAAGTCTTACTCTATCACCCCAGATAGTTCTCCTCGCCCATGTTCGGACTGCATGGAAGACCCTCATAGTCGCCTTCCAGGTATCCGAGTCGGCCAAATTTCTCAGAAATTTGGATCTAATTAACAAACTGTTGACGGGTATTTTTGGAATTTGAAGCCTCAGAGAAGTAGATTTGAACCGAAACGGGCGCGGCCAGTGGGATCTGATGGTATACGCGACGACATTGCTTGAATAAGGGTAAGATACAGTTTAACAGTAAAACTAAGGATAGTGTAACTTACCTAGGATGGGCAACATATTGTTCTCCAGCTTTGAGAGTAATCGAATAAACTTGACCTCTTCCAACGATGGCTAACAGTCCACGTCCAGTAACCTTTGAACTACCCCAGTGAACGAAGCTCTTCCTGAGTTAGTATTAATATGAAAATGGGGAGCGGTGTTCAGCCACACATACTAGTTCTCGGTTGAGTACTGGCTTCACGATTAAAGCATACCCAGTCCAAGCAAGCAAAGCATCACGCTGCGTTATCATCCAATCCACCGTACCATCCAATTGCACAACAGCGAATGAGGTCATAGGAGAACGGACAGAAACCAGCGCATTTACGGGACTAGCAGACGATATCTAAGGCATAACCATTATTAAATTTGTTCGTCGTTCATGTTGGCCATCCACCGACCTTTTGGTATAGGAATGGTATTCTCAGCGCAGCTCGTGTGAAAGGCTCGAGTAATCGGAGGGTAGAAACGACCTTTAAACTGATTAGTATGCATTACACATACGTAAGCATTCAACCATTTTAAAACACATTTCCTGCTTTCCCAGTTAAGCCAACAAGAGTGCCCCGCCTTGTAAATAGATCCTGGGACGCCGAAAGAGAAACGGAGAGCAAGGAATACGGAGCGCCGAGGACCTCGAATTTGGCGTCTGTGAAGCAGGACTTTAGAAATTAACGAAGATGGAGAGCAAAGAAGCGACGATAAGATACGAACCTGGCGATGTCACAGAACTCGGAGTTGCCGCAGGTGGAAGATAGCTGCCATTGATAGTAGTGTTGGGCTCGATAGAGTGTACGGCTTGGATGGAGAGCCATTTTCGCCTCGAAGCAGACTCAATTGGTGGCCATTTTCCATGTTTCCAGGCAGAAGGCCTAAGGCCTCTCCTGATCAAACAACTCATGGGCTCCATGCAAGCAGCATTTGTTTCTTTTGTGGGTGGTTCTCATCTTGAATTGAGGAGTTCTTTGCTGGCAGAACCTGTGGTGACTGAGCTGAAAAGCAAACAAAACAAACATGTCACGCATGAGGCCGGCGGAACCTGGAGCGGAGGATCGATTCGTGAGCCATCTCCTCTCTTGAAGCAAAGCATGCAGAATCATGCTGATAGAGAGACCTTGTGTTTCTTCAGTTATTACAAGTGCAAATTCAAATTCTAGTTTGATTTTATATACGCCTTGTTTAAACTGCCTTCTCTTAGTCCGTACGCCTCTGACACCGCCGCTTATCTCCCGCCGCCGACATGCAGAGCTTTCCGCCCGCTATGGCATCCCGGTAGAGTTAACTGGTGAAGGCTTTCACGTCTGTAACAGCATACTTCAGCTTTGCCAAAATGCCGCTCCGAACAGCGCAACTTGCGTACCGCTTTGTGTCTGTAAATCCCCCGGCCCGGTGCATCGGCTCTCTGCCCCTCCCTCAGGCACATGTCCCACTCGGAAGTCGAATGAGGTTATTTACAACGCGAAGTGCCTTGTTGAATAAACAGAAAATCGATGGCCGGACTACGATTGCTGCTGAGGAGCCACATAAAGTTCAAGTTCATGGAAGAGCGTCGGAGAACAAAAGTGGAGGCTCCTCGGAGCCAGCAGCTAAGAAGCCGGATCTCCTTAGCGAGACTACCGTGACTAGAAAGGAGCAGCGCGGAGCGGATTGGGCTATTATGAAAGAGATGACGAAATATTTATGGCCTAAAGTAAGAGTATCGCTTAACCGCATACCAATACTTTATTGATCAGATCTTTCTAGGATGACTGGGGAACGAAGCTGCGCGTCGGGGTTGCTCTTTCACTTTTGATCGGAGGAAAGGTGTTTAATTTGCATATTTGCCTTTTTTCCAAGATTGATTGACTGATTATCAGCAGGTTTTAAATGTCAATGTTCCTTTCTATTTCAAGCAGATTGTGGATTCTATGAACATCGATTTCGCGGCTCTCGGAGGCACTGCTTGGACCGTTGCTGGCTCCATGATTGTGGCATGTAGGCCTGTCTTGCCCTAGCGACGTGTTACCAAGCTGCAATCTAACGAAAAGATCATTGCAGATGGCGTAACGAGGATAGGCGCAACATTGTTCCAGGAGCTTCGAAATGCTGTGTTTGCGAGTGTGGCACAGAAAGCTATCAGAAGAGTTGCGCGGAATGTATTCAACCATTTACTTCACCTGGACCTCAATTTCCACTTGAGTCGACAAACTGGAGGTCTTACACGCGCTATCGACAGGGGGACGAAAGGAATAAGCTTTTTGCTCACCTCAATGGTATTCCACATGTTTCCCACCGCTTTGGAAATATCTATGGTTTGCGGGATCTTGGTATGTGCTTGGTCTGCAATATACACTGCACTTAGCTCAGTCTTCAACTAACGGATGCAGAGTTATCAATATGGTCCGAAGTTTGCAGCAATTACGGCTGCCACTATGGTAGCGTATTCGGCATTTACAATTACCACTACAGCATGGCGGACCAAGTTTCGGAGGAAAGCAAACGCTGCTGACAACCAGGGAGCAACTGTTGCGGTCGATTCGTTGATCAATTATGAAGCTGTCAAATATTTCAATAACGAGCAGTTCGAAGTTGCCAGATATGACAAAGCTTTGAGGGCATACGAGAATGCATCTATTAAAGTAACCACTTCTTTGGCCTTTCTTAACACTGGCCAAAATATAATTTTCTCGAGTGCCCTCGCAGCAATGATGTATTTCGGTGCTGATGGAGTAAGTACTGGTGCATTAACAGTTGGGGATCTTGTGATGATAAATCAATTGGTGTTCCAGTTGTCCATGCCATTGAACTTCCTGGGTTCGGTGTACCGAGAACTTAGGCAATCGTTACTGGACATGGAGACTCTCTTCAATCTTCAAAAAGTCAATGTGAATATAAAGGAGCTGCCAAATGCAAAGCCACTCGAGCTTAGGCAGGGGGGAGAAATCAAATTCGAAAATGTCACGTTTGGTTATCACCCAGATCGAACCGTTTTGAAGAACGTCACCTTCACCATCCCTGCTGGCGAAAAGTTTGCCGTTGTTGGTCCTAGTGGATGTGGTAAATCGACTATTTTACGACTTCTTTTCCGATTTTACGATGTGCAAGGAGGCCGTATTTTGATTGATGGTCAAGATATACGAGACGTCTCACTTGATAGTCTAAGAAAATCTATAGGCGTCGTGCCACAAGATACACCACTCTTCAACAACACTATCGAACACAATATCCGTTACGGTCGAGTTGATGCTACATCTGAAGAGGTTCGAAGGGCAGCACAACGGGCACATATCCATGAATTGATTGAACGCCTACCAGCTGGTTACGATACGCCAGTGGGTGAGCGTGGCATGATGATATCTGGAGGAGAAAAGCAGCGACTTGCTATATCGCGTCTAATCCTGAAAGACCCACCATTACTTTTTTTTGATGAAGCGGTGAGCGCCTTCTATCTCAATTGGAATTGGGCTCTCAATTAATATATTTTATTTTGTTAGACCTCTGCCCTAGATACATACACGGAACAAGCGCTCCTTCAAAATATTAACAGCATTCTCAAAGACAAAGCAAGGACCAGTGTCTTTGTTGCCCATCGATTACGCACGATATACGACAGTGATCAAATCTTAGTTTTGAAAGATGGCCGCGTTGCTGAGACTGGGAGTCATACCGAACTGCTAGGCAAAGGGGGCGTATACGCAGAATTATGGAATGGTAGGCCGTTCCTTTTTACCACTGGTCATGCCGCTTCATTTGAGCAATCACTGACTCGGGTCGAAAACAGTGCAAGAGAGGTCACTCGCGCAGGACCCCGAACACGAACGAGAAATTGAAATCGAAGAAATCGAGGAGGAAAAAAAATTGGAACGACCAGTCCAAACGCAAAGTCCCTCCTCGCAACCGCAGCCACCCCCAGGGGATCCACCTATTCCGCATTGATTGGGGCTTGACACCATTACGCCTGTACCTAATGCTTCTTCAATGTGTTTCAACCGCTGTGAAATGTGTCATGCATGATGGGATATAGAGATTTTTGTTTCAGGTTTCGGGTCAAAATGCTTCAAAGTCCGGTTGTAGACTGGAGCAAGATGGCGAATGGGTTCAAATAGGGAGAATTAGCGATGGATTAAGTGGCAGGTTTTTTAATATTCCATGCCTGGAATTCGAGCCGTGGGACATTGTTCTGTATGTAGTGCGGGTTCTCACCAAGAACAGAGTGCAGAGGACAGGCTGTTGATGGCTTTCGCTTCCCTTGCCCAGGGAGTTTGAGTGGGAGAATAGTATCTCGTATAGTAGTTACTTCTTATAGGGAGGAGTAAAATGTATGTTTGCATACAGCGTGCTCCCACAATGTGAGAAATGCATAGCGGAGTAGCTACCGTCCATTCCCCCACCGTGGGGTTGCAGTTTCGTGATAATTGCAATTCGCAACCAGAATGCCAGCTAATCAGAAAGAAATCATGCTCACCTTTCTCGTACTACTTTGAAACTCAACTAGGCACCATGTAGCTATATAGTAACTAGTACGGACATGTACATGCTAATTTCTCTATCAGTGCAGTCACATCAGTGATCAGGCAGACAGAGAGCCTTGCGATGTCGATTCTGCAAGGGGGATCAAGTCTGTGACACCCTAAATGGTCCTAGCTCAGGAACTGCAAATTGATTGGTGGGGGGTGTTGGAACTCGCGGGGCTTCTCGAACACTCGTGGAAAACAACGCAGGACTGTATCTCATCGCTGTGTAATCACTCTGTACTGCATTCATTCACAGCAATTAATTTAATCGCTGAAACTAGAAGTTCAGGATCTGATGCTTGAAGTAAATGAGAGGAAATCTATGGGCGTGAAACCTGTCCCGCTGCATTGCCCGAACATGCCCGGCAATTTAGGCGCTACAATACTACCTAAATAGGCTGGGCTAGTCGCTAAAATTAGTTAAGCCAAGCGGCACAATAGCCCGACGCGCTACTCCACAATCTAGCCTAAAACAGTTAAGCGTGAGCCCAACACTCAGCCGCAGTCTGCCTTCTGATTGGCTGCTGCTCGCGAATTAGTAATAACCGAAAGCTTTTCGTTCCTTTTCGTTCCGTCCCATCTCCCACCCTGCGCGCCGTGAGTTCATTTTCGAGAGAGGAACATCCTTGGACGCTCTTTGGGGATGCTAAACACTCGCTTTTCAAACTAGTTCCATTCGTTCAAGAGGGCCATTCGTATCAGTTTATTCCCAGTTTAACTGCAATTCCAGTCTTTACTTTCGTATCCTTCTTCTCATTCTTTTCTTGCTTGCGTGAAAGGAGCAAAAAGTTGCCAACACTTTGGCTAATAATCATTTTACGACTTACGACCAACCTACCTGTCGCTACCGATACAGTCAAACCCCTCTGCCATTATTTGGCTTTTTGGATAGACGGGCTTTTCAATTGATCGTTGGGCAAATCGCACTCTGCCAGGTTCACGCAAGCAACCCTCCCAGAAAACTTTCGATCAGACTCGATAAACAACAATCGATGACGGCTCCATTACGTCGATTCACAGTCCAAAAGCTGTCCATATGTTAGCCTAGACATCAAGAAAACAAAACAACACAACAAGCCAAAAACCAGAAACAGTTGCGACACGCTGCTTTCTGCGGAACTGCAAAAACCATATCCGTTACCCCAACAAACCCTTAACTACTATATATCCCCCGATCGCCACAAGTCCCGCCAACATGAATCTCCTCGACAAGCTACACGCAAGTAAGTCACTCATATATTTGCACACACCCAAATCTCTCTCCCCCCCCCTCCCCGGCCCAATCCTAACCCCCCGCCGCTTGCCAGAACTCGAACTATACCGTCTCGAGCAGCGGTACGCACGGCGCAAGCACCGCAGCGCCTGCACCACGGGCGCAACATACGTGGACGGCGAATACGTGTACGCAAATAGCACAGGCTCATCGCCAAACTCGTCCACGGCCACGGTATCCAAGAACTTCACCGGCTCAGGCTGGAGGTCATCGAGCAAATTTCGGTGGAGGTGAGGATTCGGAAGAAAAAAAGAAAGAAAAAAGGTAAATAAAGAAAGATATGCAAATAGAATTTCTCGAAAGGACGATATAACTCGACGTTTTTTACACGTATATACACTTATATACGAAGATTAATCAAGGGAGAAGAAATAGGTGGAAAGGGGAAGAAACAAACAAACAAATGAAAGTCGCAATTCGCCTTGCTATATGTCTATATTGGTCTGTTTTCTTGGTTTACTAATTTAACATAATAATGGCTTTATGGATTAATAATTATTCTGAATATCCTTCCTTTGTATGCCTCTCATTGTGTCTGCATGTACTAATGTATGTATATATGTGCTGGAAGGTTAAAATGTCTGACGATTTCAAGTGTCTGGGGATAGGTACTGGCTATTCCCTCCTCCTTCCTGAAGACGCATGCATAAGCTTCAGTAGTTCACCTGCGTACCTTTGTGCAGTAATGCATCCATCAGCCCACAATAAATCAAAATGCGTATTTAGCATACGCAAACCGCCATCAGGGAATAGCATCAAACATATGTCCGCAGGGACCAAACAAAAGTCGTTCTGATGAGGAAGTTTAGACATATCCATCAGTGCGTTGCCCCCCACCTTCACTTCTTCAGCTTCCTCTGCCCGATACCACTTAGGCGCCCAAAGTTTCCCAGTGACGACTTCGCCTTATGTCCCACACCCTTGTGAGTAGCACCCAAATCGCCTCCAGTACTGGAACGAACTCCCGAGCCTGCACCAACACTAGCAGTACCTCCCGCTCCGCTGGCGGAAGCATCGTGAAGCGCTTTCTCCTTCCCACCATTTGAATCTGCAATGGCAGCAGAAGCCAACCCCGTAAACCCCGATCCATATCTATCCGAGTCAAATTCTCGTTGAGCTAGCCCTCGCGACCGACGTGATCTTTCCTGCACAGTTTTGAATTTGTCCAGTAGATCAACCCAGCGGATGACGCTTTCTTCCCGTTTGAGCCTTCCTCCTGGTCTCTCGTAGCTTATTGATGAAGGAGGTCCACCGATTCCAGGTCTTTTAATTTTGAAAATTAGTCTCTTGCATTCAAATGCTCGAAAGTTCAAAAGGTTCAATAGGGTGTCGGTAATGCGGCAACAGAAATACGTACGCTCTAGGAGCGGTATGGAGCAAACCAATATTGCTCACACTGTTGAGACGATTCTTCAGAGCCGCAAAAGCTGAGCTCTGGGGGAGGAGCATAAGGACACCATATAGGCATTTGTAAAGGTACGGATATCTCTCAGGCTCGAGAAGTTGAAGGCGGAGATCTGAAGAATTACAGTCAGCCGCGGTCCGTGATCGGAAATATTGAAGTTAACTAAATGATTCAGAGAGCTTACATGTGAAAACTGGTGACTCGAGTAGTTGAACCAGCTTGTCAATTTGAATAAGTATGTTCACTGTCATCTCTAATTCAGCACTGCCACCACAGTCAGTCAATGAATGGAGATTCAATTCAGCGTCAATTGCTCAAGTATGGACATACAAGATTTGAAGGAGATGATAAGCTTGCTCGTAAGCCTGAGCTAATAAGCATAATGAAAAGGTCGACACGGCATTGTGGCACCACGAGCGAAATAAGGCCATAAAAAGCGTTTGTCCCTCCTACCATATATTTAGCTTCGTATGAAGATGGGATGAAGTGTCAGACCTTGCTTTCCAAGTTCCTTAACCGTTTCCGTAGATCCGCAAGTTCAGGCGCCGTAATTAGATTGTTATTAAGATTCTGGACCATAATACTGGCAAATTCAATGTCCTTGAGGCGGTTAGCCACATATCTAAGTCTTAAGCAAAAATAAAAGGAAACAGTCAAAGGAAACACTTACTTCTTCCTTCTCAAGGCAATCTGCCAGAGTTCTATAAATACGTTCTGGACTAAGATTCATACAGAGTTGTCGAATAATTAGGTTGCCACGAACCTCAAGAAGCTTCCGATCTGTGGAGAAAAGCTGCAGAAGATTGACCATGAAAGAGGTAAAATAACTGTCTTCAGTGTTTCTCGAAATCTGAGAGAGTAATTGCAGATCACGCGTCACTACTGCCTCGGCTGGGTCTGAAAGTGTTTTGAGCAGAGCTGGAAATGTCCCATCATGGAAAGATAAAACTTTCCGAGGAGCTTTCCTATGCAACATTATGAGCCAGGTAAGGGCAGCAACCCTCGTCGCTTCGTTTTCGTTCAGAAATTGGAGGATTAACGCGTTCACTGCTGCAGCGTAATCTAAATCTGCCGCTGGTAACAGTTGACCTTGCGTTTCAGCATTTTGGTCTATGTCTATTGAATGGGGCCGCGAGGGCTGCGATGCTGGTGTGGAACTCGGTGGTTTTCCAGTGTTATTTGGCCCGCGCTCACTTGCATCTTTAGAGTTCATGGTTGAAGTTCGGGGAGGCGGTGTTGTTCGGATATCATTCGCAGAATCTTCCGGCAAAGAGACGATATATTGCATAAGCGAATTATTTACACGACTTGCAGCCTGGCGGACCTGTTCCGACCCGCTGGATAACGCAGGTAAGACCTGGGAAAGAAGTCGAGGGACGAATTGAAGTATGTCTTCTGGGCTGATTTCGAAAAAGCTGTCAATCCAGCGTAGCGCTGTGAGCTGTATCTCCTCATCTGTCGAGAACGTAAGCATTATTCACTCCAGCAGGGAATAAAAGAAAGGGAGTACGACGTATACCAAATGCTGTGTCCACAAAGCCAACCAAAATTTCCAGGATTTTGGGGTGGTCAACCTGTATATCTTGTCCAGGAACCCAATCATCGTACATATTGATGGTATGGTCATCATTCACAGTCCCAGACTCCGAGTCTGCAATTGCGTTTTCACTTGGCCCATTTCCATCGCTCTGTGCAGAACTCACACTCATGCTTTCATTTGTCCCTGAATCTTTTGATTGTCCAGTGTCTTGGTCACGTCGGCTATCAGCAATGCCTTTTTTGATTCGAGCAATCTTTTTGATTTCTCCGAGGAATCTCTCCAGAAGCCCCTGGGTGGCTGTATGTACGTCCCTATTAGCATCGCTAAGAAACTTGAATAAACCTGCTAGGAAGGCCGGTAGATAGGTGACAAGCTCCAAATCAGGTATCGTATCTAGCAATGTCATCCAAGAGACTAAAAAGTTCCTTGTAAAGGGACTGTTGACATGAATTCGTTCCTTAAGAAGAGGGATAAATTTCGCCAACGAAAACGCCATCGGAGACTCCACCAGCTCCTCCTCATTGCCTTCTTCCGCTTCGCCTTTAGGATGTGTTTCCAGAACTGAGACGTATGAAGCAGCTGAATCTGCTACAATATCTTTTACCAACCGATCGAGAAGTTCAGCGCCGTTCTTCACAGATAATTCTGAATCCGACGCTAGCTATGCACTCAAGGCATCCCATTAGTCGAGTCAGAATCATGTCGAGCAAGGTGTAGCACTCACTTTGCATAAAGCATCGAATATATCATTAAAATATAACAGTATCTCTCCTTTCGCCACTTTTGCAATGTTGTACATGCTCTCGCAAGCATAGTATCTGACCCGGGCATCCTGGCAAGTAAAGCAGGCCAGGACAGGAGGGACAATAGATGTGAGATAGGGGGCCACTTCTTCCTAATCCTCTGTGAATTAGTTCCAAGGCTTTCCTTATTCACCCGCTTCCTGACAAAGTGTCTCGCCACTCACGGATCCCAAGGCAATGGCAGCTGCAGCGAGCCCTATTAGTCCTCCATTTCTCGCGTGAGGTTGATGCACGGCGTAGGCATAATCGCGGCAGAGCTGATCAATGATGCCCTTGATCTTGACATGATCTCCTTTTGCGGCGGCCTCTCGAATCGCCCTCTCAAGCCTATAATTGGCATTAGTTGGACAGTCACAAAAATGACAGTTTTCTAAGTGCGCCTCACTCTAATGCTCCTTGTTTTCTCTTGTCATAGAGCTTGTCGTTCAAAAGCCGCTGGATAGCTGGATCTACATATATTGTCGCCATAGTCTAATCAATTGTCATCGATTCAGTCATCTGCAAAGCTCATGTTGACCGCCAGCAATGTCTTCAGTAGCAAGGGTGATGCTAAAGCCTTGGATCAAGCCAGTATCACTCGAATTTGGTTGCAGTCCAGAGATCAAGAAGGGGGAAATTGCCATGCAACGATCATAGCTTTCCAATTTGTTTCTGGACAACTCCTCATGCGAGCGTTGCATTGAATTGATGATGTGATCTCGTGGCTCGTTGTGGTCAATTTGAGTTGTGTTGAAGCAAAAGCTGACTGCAGTGTATTCTGTGGCGTGACGTAACTAGCTAACTCACTAACTAACTACTAGGTACTAAGCTATTTCTGCCATCTCTACCACAGTCCACTAGTTGACTCTTCCCAACTTGATCAGAGCAAGTCAATACACCTTGCTGTCTTATTCAAAGATATACACATTCTATCGATCTCATGAGCTAGATTTCCATTCGGAGACATGGATCATGTTGTCTATACAGTCTGCCTGGCTGACTGAATTTGTCAAACAAACGCATTCGTCTGAGATACTGCCAATGGATACCATATGAATGCCATATATCTTATCTGTACACAGTATGTGAGAATCATCAATGGCTGATATATTGGAACACTGCGCTAACAGCTTTCTCAGACGTTTCTTGTCTCAATAACAAATCTTGAATCTTGTTCATGGGCCCTTTTTCGCCGTCGTTGACGAAATGATTCCAAGTGCTTGTGTCACCATAAAGCATTGCCGAAGCCTTGATGAATTGCGTTCCATCAGGGCGACATCGTTTGCATTTGAACGTATCATGTGTATCGCTGGTCGTTTCGGGCTTGAATTGAAATAATTCGCGTAAGGAATCTAAGCTGAAATGGCGCTCGACGTCTTCAGCAGAATCCACAACACACGACGAGAGCAACTGTTTGTGGGACTGTCTCTGGAAAATCTTCTCCTCGATACTCCCTGTAGCGATGAATCTGTATACAAAACAGTCCTTCTTCTGACCGTCACGCCAGACTCGAGCAAGTGCTTGTTGATCCGCAGCCGGGTTCCAATCTGGATCAAATAAGACAAGGCGGTTGGCTCCTACCAAATTAATACCACAACCTCCGGCCTTACTGCTAAGCAAAAAGACAAATTCTTCGCCGTCAGGGTCGTTGAATTTATCCACCAACTTTTGCCGCTTTTTCACATTCATTGTGCCATCGAGGCGCAAACTTCCGTACCCGCGGGACCGACACAGCTTTTCAAAAAGGTCCAAAGTCTGTGTATAATTGCTAATCAAAACAATCTTATCATTCGTATCCTGGCGTATGCGTGCAAGCATGCGATCCAATACCATCATTTTGCCTGAATACCACGATTTAACATCACGATCGCGACCTCGACCTTCTGGAGGGACATAGTCATCAGGAAAGAACTGCTCGCTTCCGGGAAGATCGGCAGACAAGTGCAAGAGATCAGGATGATTACAGAGCTTCTTCAAAATCCCAATGGCTTTCAACGGTTGGCTCCCCTTGCCACGAAGCAAGCTTTTGATGTCTGGGCTTTGGATGAAATGATTATACAAGTCAATTTGAAATGGCGCCAGATTGCAAAATACGACATGCTCATACTTGACTGGCAAGTATTTTGAGAGGATATCATTGGAACGTCGGATGATGAACTTGTTCACGATACTGAGCAGTTCTGCCAAACATTCGTCGCCTTTTTTTCTCATTTCTTCTGTCCCATCAGCGTCTCTGCCACGGAGAATAGGCATCTCAAACCTTTTATGGAATTCGTTCCGACTTCCCAGGACCCCCGGATTAGTGAAGTTTAAGAGCGAGTAGTACTCAGACAGATCATTCTGGATCGGTGTCCCGGAAAGAAGCACACGGCGCACGACGTTCAAGCTGTTTAATGCTGTAAAGGTTTGACTGTCTCCATTCTTTAACCGGTGACCTTCATCGCATAATAGAAGGCCGATTGGAGTGTCCTTTAATTCCCCGATATTAAGCCTCAGTGTCTCATAGGAAACTATCAGAACCGGGCGAACCACTTGCCGTCCTGAGGCAATTGCCCATTGTCGAAGCTGGGATGTGAGTTCCGTTTTTGAAGCTTTGCCATCAATTACAAACGGATTGACAGCGTCCTTTCCCAGCCATTTCACTAACTCGTTGGCCCAATTTCCCACCAAAGTCGCTGGGCAGGCAATTACAACCTTTTGAAGGGTGGGCTTGCCGGCTTCAGGTGATTGCTTAAGGAGAGTCCATAACAATGTTATGCATTGTAACTGAATATGATTAGTACAAGGCAAGAAGAATGAGGATGAGGTTGCATACTGTTTTCCCAAGGCCCATTTCATCAGCCATGATACAACCATGCGCATTTAAGTCTACGAGTCCGGTTGTGCAGCGGTAAAGAAACTAATATCATTAGCGTGTACGACTAGGATGAAGGAGAGGCCACTACTCATACCTTGACACCTTCAACCTGATGGGGCCGCAGAACTTTGGCGAGTCTGGGATCGATAACCACGGGAACCTTGGGTCTCTCCTCGACGTTCTTTTTAATACCCAGAATCTCAGCCAAACTCTTATGAACGAGTGGTTCATCCAGTTTGGGCTTTGCGGCTTCCTCGTACTGCATTTTCTCATCTTTCGGCTTTACTTCTGGCTTCTCGTCGACAGTAGGGTCATAAAGGACAATAGCAAAGTCTCCACTAGGATCATGAAGAGGTTTTACAACGAACGTGGCCCCTCTTCTCATTCCCAGTAGCGGCGCAGGACGTCCAGGGTTATAGGTGCTCGAATTCTTGTCAATCAGCGGTATTGAAAAGCGTTGCTTGAATGCTATTTCTTTATCTTTAACCTTGTACACAGGGAATTTATTAATGTCGCGATTGGCGAGCGGCAGCCGATCTTCGCTTATCCACGTCTGTTGGCCATTTTCCGTGCTCTCGTCTGCTCCAGCGTAGTCAACCTTTCGTCTTTTCCTTAGGGGCTTATCCGACGCTCGAGTCCGTATCGCTGAACCAGGGCATTTGAAAGGCTTTGTAAGTTTTTCGAGCGATCCATCTGTGCCACTATTTATTCGAGAAGGCTTGAGCAAGGTATTGTTTCCTAGTACAGAGGATTTTGGACGGTGCCTGAAGGGTTGTCAGCAATCATGTCATAAGCCGTAGAATTCATACGAAGGATCACACATTTAACCCAACTACCTAGTACCAGAGCTTGAGCGTATTTAATAAACTCCAAATTATCTCTCAGGACTGCCGTATTTCCAAAATAACGAGAAGTATTCGAATTCGTGATGCTGAGTAGAGGTGAAGTCGCGTCGGCTGTGTTGGATGCGTGTCACATCAAGCTTGGTTGTCAACAACAATCGCCAAATAGCCACGAAATCACATGATGTCATCTCGGGTGGACGCCGATGAGGTAGTTCCCTCCCGCTACCCCGCCAAGTTCTATATACAGTTCACTGAGCTCCAAAGTCCTTACCGAACAATCAATGGCCTCCGATATAGCCAGTCGGAATCCATGTGCGCCGACTTCTGGGCTGGCTACCTGAGCGGAGCCATTGGTATCATCATCGGCAACCCGTTGGATATTATCAAGGTCCGACTTCAAGCGTCTCATACTACCCCCCTGAATTTGGCCGCCTCTTCAAGCCTTCGCAGTCAATTTGAGAGCACAGGCTCCCTTGTGAGAGGTTAGATCTACTAGAAAGACGCGGCTCCCTTTTCGAATTTTGCTCACAAATCTTTGGCAGGTGCTGCTGCTCCGATTCTTGGATATGGAGCTCTCAATGCCCTCCTTTTTGTCGCGTATAACCGCACATTGATGTATCTCCATCCATCAGTGTCCGACCCTACAAATCCCGCGGGAGTTCCATTATCCCATATTTGGCTGGCAGGTGCAGTGGGAGGACTCGCGAGCTGGACCATTTCTTCTCCAACAGAGCTCATCAAATGCCGCGCGCAGCTTAGCAGTCACGAGTCGGTTTCTTCATTGGCTGTCGCAAAGGATATTTTACGAACTCAAGGTCTGAAGGGACTTTATTTCGGCGGCTTAGTTACGAGTATCAGGGATTCAGTGGGATACGGTTTCTAGTGTGTCTGCTCCTATTCCAGAATTTCTGATTGTTTCGAATAGTGTTGATGTAATATATTCTTCAGCTTTTGGTCCTATGAACTTTGTAAACGGCTGATGGATTCAAAGGATGGAAGTGCGCATCAAGAAGCAACCAAAATTTTACTATGTGGAGGAATTGCTGGGGTTGTGACTTGGGCATCCATTTTCCCGCTTGATGTGATTAAAACTAGGCTGCAAACCCAGCTGCTTCCGGGTGGCTGTTTACCCATCATTTCTCCAGATCGGCAGACACTGTTGACAAGCACATCTCACGTTCGGACGCCATCCGCTAGTCGGAGACTGAATTCGATTGAAATAACGAAACATGCCTACCGCTCTGAGGGATTGAGCATATTTTATCGGGGGCTTGGAGTGTGCAGCCTTCGGGCATTTATAGTGAATGCAGTGCAGGTATGGTTAGTCACGAGCCCTTAAATTATCATGATTTGCTGACAAGGCTAGTGGGCTACGTACGAGTGGATTATGAGGGCCTTACTACCGCATAATCTAGCTCATGCTGGAAAAAATTTGACATAGAGACATACATATATATATGTAGATACTGATGGTTCAGGGATGGATATAGGAAAGTTTATAAAGTAGAAGACCTTAGATTACAACGAGCTGGGGAAGTTTTTGCAAAAGTCCCTTTCCGGGTCCTCGGGTTGGTATTTTCCACGGCACCTAATCGGTGTATCCGTTCTTGATAAGATCCTTGTATGCGCTTTGGCATTGAGAGTGTCCTTCTGAACCGAATCGTAGTGGCGTTGGGAAATGCTCCGTAGAAACTGTGTTCAGACGAGATGATCAACATCGTTCCTCAGAGTGCGGCACAGGTTTTGTAGAAACTGCTTGCAATCTCGTGCTAGTTATCTTGCGATGCAGATATCGATTCAACCCTGATTCGACTCGCTAATATCCATCGCCCATCCGCCGCTACGTTTACCATTATCAGTCGTCAACCCGACCGCCGCATCAGCTACTTTCTGCGTATGTGGCTCTTCCTTCAGCAGCCGAATTCTGAATTATAGGATCAGCAGTCCGTCTGCAAAGCTGGCTCAGCATGAGGTTTGCCTGATCTTCACTGACCTTCGTTTGTGATTCTTGCCTTTCCGATGAGCGGTTAAATTGTATTCACTTTCAAACCATTTGGCGCATTCGATACAGTAATATTGACCAAGCCCCGGCAAGTCTTCCTCATGTTTTGTAGCTTTGTATAGTTCTAAATGCCTCGCCGAATCGATGTCATTGCGGACCTGATCGTAATCTCTGGGGAGGAAGTTAAGATTCAACTCAGAAAGAATAGTTATAAGCTGGAACTCACCTCGTTCGCCGTTTGGTTTTTGATCGTCTGATAGCACCCATTATCTACGAGGGTTAACGACTAGTTATATCATCCGTGCTGTCTGGCTGGGGATTTTTGCCCTGTGTCGATTAACCTGAGAGCGTTGCTATTTGCTGACAAGATGGATACGCGGTAGCTAGGAAAATTGTCGGATCAAGTTTATCCCGGTTCCGTCGAAGCTTCCCTCTTCGTTTGCAAAAGATCAAGGTTGACTCTTGGCGGAATTAACTAACAGATATCATCAATACATGTTCCAATGTTTAGTTTGACCACACAGTATGGAATATCTGTTCAACTCATAACACCGATGTGTACTCTCTAGAAACTAGAAGTTGTCTACAGTAAGTCCGTAGTTACTGTGTCATGCCTTCATTATGTCATTTCTGAAACGACTGGATGTTGCGGACATGCGGAAGCAAGTCAGTCCACCAATCAGCGCGTAGGGATTTTCAACTCATGGTCTGCAGGTCAATTGAAATTTTCTTAGCGTCCTCGGTTCCGCAAATCAGAGCGCAAGGTTTTGCTGACACATGCTTGCTTCATAGCCGTGGTTATCCACTGATGTAATGTACTGTATCTGTACTGTTATGAACAGAACAGAGGTACAGCCGAGGCTCAAAAATAGTATATACAGGACAGAGTCGAAATATTACAATCTGTTCAAAACATGTAAGAACGGTGTCTGCGGGTTTAATAACTCTGTTGGTTACAGTCACTGAAGTTAACAACAACATCAAGCTGCTGCTTTTGTTCTTTCTTCCGTTTCTTCCCCAATCTTCGATCCATCGATCTTCAGAACACCCCTCTCCTCAACCTTTTCTCTCTTCTACTAAAGGGCTTCGTTGAGTAGCGGAAATTGCATCGACGTTAGATGTGTGACGAGTAATTGCTCTAGTCCATTGCCTTGGGTCAAAAGTCATGATCACCACTAGGCTTACCCGTCTGGGTGCTTTGGTATGTTCTCCTAATGATATGATCTTTTCGTTTCCGCGTTCCAAGACCATTATATGAAGCCATACTATCAATGGTTGACTGACTTTTTTCTTAAACACAGACATCCAAATCCCGCCTCGTAAGTGTGGCACTTCCGCTGGACGAATACCCCGCAATGGAAACGTATTGGCGAGCGTCTGGATACATCGTGTATTTGCTAACTATGCTTCTTTTTCAAGCTCCTCGGGGTGCGGGGTATGGCTACTGTCACTGATTCTCCGCTTGACAAGAAGGTCGAGATGACCAATTGGGAGAAGGCAAGTTTCCCGGAGCTCTGTGGAAAATGAACCGCCTCAGATCAATGGTGGCTGTGATGAAAGCTGCAATTGCTAACTTTTGCGCTGTAGGGAAACTACATTAACTATAAGTATGTCTCCAATTTGTTTGGTAGTTAGGAGGATAGCAACGCTCCTCATAGCTTGCCATGGGCCCAAATTGCATTCCTGGTCAACGCACATCAAGATCCCACTCTTCATAAATCATCAAGCCTCTTGACTGTACACATTACGCAGCTGCTAATTATGTTCAATTTTGTAGAAAGATGGCCGAGAATTTGGACGTTGTCCGAGCTCGCTTGAACCGCCCTCTTACATTTGCAGAAAAGATTCTATATTCCCATCTCGATGACCCACATGGCCAAGAGATTGAGCGTGGAAAGTCTTACCTGAAGCTACGACCAGATCGCGTTGCTTGTCAAGATGCCACTGCTCAGATGGCTATCTTGCAGTTCATGTCGGCTGGCATGCCATCAGTCGCTACCCCAACCACAGTCCACTGCGATCACTTGATTGAAGCCCAAGTCGGTGGAGATAAGGATCTTGCCAGAGCCAACGAGATTAACAAGGAAGTTTATAACTTTCTTTCTTCATCTTGCGCCAAATACAATATCGGGTTCTGGAAGCCAGGCTCCGGTATTATCCACCAGATTCTTCTGGAGAATTACGCCTTCCCTGGTGGACTTATGATTGGCACTGACTCCCACACGCCTAACGGTGGTGGTCTGGGCATGGCTGCTATTGGTGTTGGTGGTGCCGATGCAGTCGACGTCATGGCCGGGCTTCCATGGGAACTCAAGGCCCCCAAAGTCATTGGTGTCAAACTCACTGGCGAATTATCCGGGTGGACTGCTCCAAAGGGTAGGTAATTTCCAAACATTACCAGGAAATTCGATATTAACTCGCTTAATCAGATATTATTTTGAAGGTCGCTGGTATTCTTACCGTGAAGGGTGGAACCGGTGCTATTATCGAATATCATGGCCCTGGTGTTGAGTCTTTGTCTTGCACTGGTATGGGTACTATCTGTAATATGGGTGCTGAAATCGGTGCTACCACTTCCGTTTTCCCCTTCAATGACCGCATGTACGACTACCTGAAGGCCACGAAGCGTGAAGCTATCGGTGAATTTGCTCGAACGTATTCCCAGGGCCTCCGTGAGGATGAGGGTGCTGAATATGATCAGCTCATTGAGATCAACTTGAGCGAACTTGAGCCTCATATCAACGGTCCTTTCACTCCAGATTTGGCTACCCCCATCTCTAAGTTCAAGGAGGCTGTTAAGGCTAATGGCTGGCCGGAAGAATTGAAGGTTGGCTTGATTGGCTCTTGTACTAATTCTTCTTACGAGGATATGTCTCGTGCCGCTTCTATTGCTCGTGATGCCCTAAACCACGGTCTGAAGGCTAAATCGCTTTTCACCGTCACCCCTGGATCTGAGCAGATTCGCGCAACGATTGAACGTGATGGCCAATTGAAGACTCTTGAGGAGTTTGGAGGTGTTATTCTCGCAAACGCTTGCGGTCCTTGCATTGGACAATGGGACCGAAGGGATGTCAAAAAGGGAGAGAAGAACTCCATCTTATCCTCATATAACAGAAACTTCACCGGACGAAATGATGCCAACCCCGCCACCCACGCATTTGTTACCTCTCCAGACCTTGTTGTCGCCATGACCATCGCTGGGACCCTCAACTTCAATCCTCTCGCAGATACTTTGAAAGACAAGGATGGAAAAGAATTCAAACTTTCTCCTCCCACCGGCGCTGGTCTCCCAGCCAAAGGCTATGACCCTGGTCGCGATACTTACCAAGCTCCTCCAAAGGACAGAGTCTCAATCCAGGTCGATGTCTCCCCGACCAGCGACCGTCTCCAAGTCCTCGAACCCTTTAAGCCTTGGGATGGAAAGGACGCTATGGGCATACCAATCTTGATCAAAGCTCAAGGAAAGACTACTACTGACCATATTTCCAGTAAGTGCAAGGCTATTTTCATCGTAAATCTTGGGAATTCTTTGCTGATAGGGTTTTTCCAGTGGCCGGCCCCTGGTTGAAATACCGCGGGCACCTGGACAATATCTCCAACAACATGCTTATCGGTGCTATTAACGCTGAGAACGGAGAGGCCAACAATGTTAAGAATTTTCAGACTGGAGAATACGGCGCTGTGCCCGACACAGCTCGTGCTTACAAGGCTAAGGGTATTAAATGGGTTGTGATTGGTGACTGGAACTACGGCGAAGGTAGCTCCCGAGAACACGCGGCCCTTGAGCCCAGGCATCTCGGTGGTCTCGCCATCATCACCCGAAGCTTCGCTCGTATTGTGAGTATTTCCAAGATCTGTCCACCAGGATCTACAGCGCTAATATTCTCATTAGCACGAAACCAACCTCAAAAAGCAAGGAATGCTGCCTCTCACCTTCGCTGATCCCGCGGACTACGACAAAATTCCTCCGGATGCCACCGTTGACCTCATGTGCACTGAGCTCGCCGTCGGCAAGCCAATCACTCTTCGTGTTCATCCGAAAGGTGGCAAGCCATTTGATGTTAAACTGACCCACACATTCAACGAATCTCAGATTCGCTGGTTCAAGGACGGAAGCGCTCTCAATACCATGGCCAAGGAAAGAGCTTAAATTTGGTCGTTAACCAGTTTCGGATTTTAGCTCTTTTCTCAGGTCTTGGAATAGTTGCACGCTATATACTACCGTCTACGACGCTGCTAGTTACGTGGATGACTATGATAATATGGATAATACCAGATGCGAATTCTGTGATGGGAAGTTAGACCTCAAAAGGTAGCATATGATTAGAAGGGGATATGTTTCACAGCAACAAAACTATATTTGTTTGCAATGTATTTTCTCACCCTGGAAACCATTTGGTTGTTGAAACGATATGAAGTGGGTTGAAGAGCAGAACATTCACAGATTAGCTTTTCAGTTGGGTTTCATAGGTGTCTTTGCATTTGTATATATCACACTCTATCTGTCTTTTGTTTTGCTATTTTCTCTTTAGCTATAAAATGCTGTCTTATGATATTCAATTCATTGCATGTACCCAAGTATTTCTTAAGCAGCATGATTCTCAGTATTTTCTCAAGAGCCTGCAACACTAACAGCATGCGTGTACAAGCGTAGCATTGTTGGTCACTTTCTAAAGGGTGGACTTCGAACTGCAACCCAACCCATGGAGTCCTCTTTTCAAACTATACACAGTGTTTGTGATTCTGAAAAGCAATGTCAATTTCTTTTCACCATGTTCTCCTAATCTTATGCAAGAAGGTTCAAAAACTTCGCAATTATTACCACATCTGTCTTTGCTGGAGAGCTTTTTTTGTGATTCATCTCCCAAGCTAGGAATAAAGACTCTATGGGCTGCTCATAGCTGCCTGATACATAACCTGATAGACCATATCTGGCAAAGAGGGCCAATCACCAAATGGTGAGGAGTGAGTCTAATTATTAAGCTGATTCTGAAGGTCATATGTGATTCTCCCGAAGACCGAAAGCTTACCGATGGTCTTGAAAACACATTATGTATCCAGAAACCCATAATAGATCACTTTACTGACCCGAGGGCTCTTTATTTGCACAAGATTTCTCAA
Organism: Emydomyces testavorans; assembly: GCA_029449355.1. Taxonomy (NCBI): domain Eukaryota; kingdom Fungi; phylum Ascomycota; class Eurotiomycetes; order Onygenales; family Nannizziopsiaceae; genus Emydomyces; species Emydomyces testavorans. Next base: position 1,851,273 of record CP120630.1, on the reverse strand, counting down.
TCTCCTAGTAGGAAGGGCTTAAGATACATACACAGTATCTTCGACGTCTGTTAATATTGCCACTTTAGATGCCATCCAGAGACCGAGATGGCAACACAGCTCGTCTTTATACCGGAGGTGGAGAGATTGAGTGCCTCGGTGGTGAGAATATTGGCGGGAAACCCTGGGAAGGTACAGTGCTATTCCACACTTACACAGGCCTATCATTCGGCCCTGGGCAATGGAGGTTACATGCTGAAGTGACTACATACATACAAACTATTGTATGTACGCTTATGAAGCATTGCTGACGTTGACCTGTCATAGTTTACTCTGCAAGGTGAGTAAGTGAGTGAATCAGACAATCGCATGGGCGAGTGAATCTTTTGAGAGAAAGAGTCTTTTGAATTGGAAGACTTGAAATAAAGGACCAACCCGTTTTCAAAACCAGGCACGAATACCTATCTGATTGGTCGCGGGCCCCAGCGGATCCTTATCGACACAGGCGAGGGGAAACGAAGCTGGATTACAGCTTTAAAATCCGTTCTCGAAGCGGAAAAAGCCACCGTCAATCAAGCTTTATTAACCCATTGGCATCATGATCACGTCGGCGGCGTGGCAGATTTATCGAACTTGTGCCCTGAAGTGAAGATATTTAAGCATCATCCCACAGATGGGGAGGAAGATATTCGCGATGGACAGGTCTTTCAGGTGGATGGTGCGACGTTGGAAGCTTTTCACACCCCGGGGCATACAGCGGATCACATGGCGTTTGTGTTTGAGGAGGAGGATGCGATATTTACTGGTGATAGTGAGTCTTGTGGCATTCTTCGAGGAAGTTTACTTTCGGCTCTTGCCGGCCATATCCTCCAATTTCATTGTACGGCTTACACGGCTCTCCATAGACGTATTGGGCCACGGCACCGCAGTGTTTGAAAATCTCGGGGTGTATCTGGCTAGCCTTGAAAAGATGGGCGCTCATGGTGCGAGGAAAGGGTATCCGGGCCATGGGCCAGTGATTGAGGATTGCAAGGCCAAAATAGTCGAGTACATCGAGCATCGACAACAAAGAGAAAACGAAGTTCTGCAGGTTCTAGAATACGGGACCTTGGATCCCTCGAAGGTCAAGAAGTCGCCGGAGTGCAAACCAACCTCGTGGACTGCGATGGACCTGGTGAAGGTCATCTATCATGATGTCCCAGAGAACTTGCATCTTCCGGCTTCCAATAATGTGACTTTAGTGCTTCTAAAGTTGGAGCGTGATGGGAGAGTCAGCCATGACCAGAAATCTGACAGGTGGACTTTGAGCTCTATGAGGTCTGTGTTGTGAAACTGTCAATTGGATAATATCATATAGATATGTATGTACATCTATAATTCACCAGCTGGTGTTCAATCTGAAGGATATACCTCTAGGGTATGCCTTGAAGTTTGATTGGTACTATGATTCTGCGATTGGGCGCAGTTGGTTGCACGTTAGGTAACCTACCAAGAGATGATCAGTTAGTTAATGATGGAGATACTATGGTAAGTCTCCGGATTCTGATGGTACTGGGTAAGTGTTGGACTTAGGGGATACTGTGAATAGTAAAGACTTTGTTGAATTTCTGTCAATCTATCTAGACAACTATGGACTATTTATACATCTTAGGGTCCATAAGGATAATAGGAAAAGTTGTGGAAAAGCAGCAAATTTGGTGGCAATCTTGATTCTTGAACACATGAAATTAAGCAAGAGGTGAAAAGTTTGTATCTTGTGTCACCCAATGTTGAGAGATAGTGGCAATATGCAGAATTTATTAGACAAAATTGAGATTATTCAGTGAAAGTTCAGATGATAGCTGAAACAAACTCTATAAATTCAACACACTTTCTTCAGCTCAAGCTTATTGAATGCTTTTTGTCTGTTCATTTGAATCAGATTTGACAGTTGAATTGTTTGATTTGATCAGCAAGTTCATAATATCAACTAGATTAAGATTTTTAATGAATTTTTCAAAAAATTCATTTTCTAGAGATTTGATTAAATCATCAACAGATATGTTTCTAGTTGAAATTCAATCAACAAGAAGTTTTTTACATTGAATTCACTCACAGAATCAATGCTGATGAATATTAACATGACAAAGCTTGATTACAAAAAACAAAGCAGAGCTGATCAGCAGTCATAAAATCTGCTTGTTATTCATGTGTATAACAAAATTGTTTGATTGATTCAGACTGTTGAGCTTGAATTCTAGATTATTAAATAATTATTTTCATCAGATGACTTTCTTCTCAGCATGAATAAAAACATGTAGTTTCACTTTCATTAAAAAAATTATTATGAAATGTTGTTTAAATGTTTTTCAGTTAATAAATATATCAAAAAAAAATACTAGCAAGTTTTGCAAGCTTTAGCAGATTGCAAAATCATTTATAAATAAAACATTGCTTGAAATAAAAAAAGTCTGCTTTTAATCACTTTTTTTGTCAACAAAATATTTAAAAGCATAATTTTAAATTGCATATAAATATTTGATTATTCATTTAATAATTGTATGATGCTTTGAATTTGAGTTGCTCATGAATTCACTCAATCTGCTAACAAAAAAAGCAATGTTTAATCATGTTATAATAACTGCATAAAGAATGAAATTTATCTTGTTCTGATAAACATGAATTTTTTGATTTGAAATCTGATTTTTGTAAAATATTAAATTCACAAGTTTTTTGATTATAAAATTTTGCAAAAATATTTGATTGATCAAATGAAATTATATTGCAATCTTCTTAATATAAAAATTTTGATAAAATTATATTTTTTGAGATATTTGATCTTGTAAAATTTGTATGTCTAAAAATCAGATAAAATTCTTTATGTTTTTCAGTTTGTAAGCAGTTTGTAAATGTTGAATGAAAGCTTCAAAAAAATTTTAATCTGCACAGTGATATAACATCATTATATTATCAATGTAAAAAAACAGTATAAAAGTGTTATTTGTAAATAAACAAGATTCATTGTTGATTTATTTGAGCTCTAGATTCTTCAAAGTAGAAGAAAACTCAATATTTCAAAAATGAAAAAATCTGCACATGTCATATAAAGCTTGTAAAAACTTTCATTAAATTTCTGATTTTCTGTATTCATTCAGTGATAAAATATATATATTCTCATCAAAATTGACATTGATGAAAACATTGACTGTGTTGTATTGATGAGCTTTTAAATTAAATATCATCATCAAAATTATAAAAAAGCAAAAAACTCTGATTGCAAATGTAGTTGTGTATGTATTTTCTTCTGTAAACAGTTGTAAATCTTTTCTAATCACTAAATAAATCTTGAATTTGACAAGATAATCATTTATATCATATTTGTAGTTGTAAATTCATATTAAAAAAATTGATTTGATGAGATATTTTACTGAAATAAACATTTTTTTATAATAATTTTCTTCATTCAGTTTCTTCATTTTAATCTTCATTGCTTTTTTAAATTTATTTGAAAATATGTATTTTTTCAGTTTCTTTCAGTTTCTAGACAGTTTGAGCAATTCATCACAGTGTAAATGAAAAATTACATTCATAAATAAATGCTTTAATTTTTGAGCAAATGTGAAATGAAATTTTATAAATTTGAATTTGTTAGCTAGAGCATTTGTGTAAGCTGAGTGTCTGACACAATATAATTTATCAGAGTTGATTTGATTTGTGTTGATTTTTCAGAATTTGAAGTTTTAATGTGAATTAGTTAATTTAACAATTTCTGAAGCAGTTTGTTCTGTTTGAAACTGTAAATCACTAGATTTTTTAAAATTTTTGCTTTTTTCACAAGTTTCTGATTTTTTGCTTGATTCTTCATCTTCAGAATCTGTTATAAAGTTTTTAGAAAATGATGTTGATGTTTTGTTGATGAATTCAAATGTAAAGTCAGAAGTTGATGTTATTTTAAATATCAACAAGTTAATATCATTGATTGAGAGTTAATTAGTAAAATCAAATTAAACAATTTTTGAAATAACTTGCTCAGCTGATTTCATTTTTTTATTCTGATTTTTTTTTGACTTCTTAATTGAAAAATCTTTCTCATTTATATTATTATTAATTTCAGCTTGCTCTTCAATTATAAGCTTGAAAAAGTATATGAAATCAATTTCAGACTCAAATCAAAAAATTGAGATTTTTTTTGAAATTTTTTTAGAGTTAAAAAATATTTTTTCATTAAAAATGATATTTTTGGTAAATATAACTCTTCTGAATTGAAAGATTCAAATTCTGAATATGTTGATTAATTTATACTCAACTAGATAGTTTATCTCAACTCTAGAAATTATTTTTTTAAGTTTTTCAAATCTTGTGTTTTTTATAAGAAAATAAACTCTGCAGTTAAACATGTGAATATGACTAACATTTGATCAATTTTCAGATTTGAAATTGAGATTGATATAGCATTCAAGAACTGTAAGAGGCATTTCTCAATTAAAAACTTTAATTAGAGTTTTATTGAGAAGATAACTCATTGTTCTTGCATTTTTGTTTCATAAATTTTTGAATAAATTCATCACAATAATTATAATTTTAAATATTATTAATATTATACTTTCTGAGCATTCAGTCAAATCATTTTGTTGAGAAATTCTAGAAATTAAATACTTAACATAATATTTTTCATTATTTTTTCATTCTGTGAGATTTTTCTGCAGCATCATTTTTCAATCTAGATGTATAATTAAAATTTCAAAGTTGTAAAATTAATGAATTTAATTAATAATTTTTTGTAAGTATTTCAGATTGTTTGTTTTGATTCTCATAATCTTAATGAAATGAATATACAGATAGAAATAATAAGCATAAAAAATGTATTTATTTTTGTTATAAACTTCATTCATGAAAATAAAATCAACATGAAGCTTCATGAAAAATTTATTGTTATGATTCATAAGTTTTCTAGATATATGCTGATGCACTTTATTTAAAATACAGATCTCACACTCAACAATTGATGAGCTGTTGAAATTTTTCTGATTAATATTGTTAACTGCAGAAAGTAAATGCTTCAAAAGTTTTTTATTTAAATAATCTAAATGTTGATGTCACAAGTCTGAATTGTTTTTAATCACAGCTGTCTGAACTGAAGCTGCAGCTGCTGAAGTTAAATTATCTTCAATTACAGTTTCTGTGATTGAGATTGCAGCTTCTTTCTCAGTTGTTTTTGAAGCTTTTTCAGCTGTATTTAACTTGTTTATAGTGAATATTAAACATGTTGCTTGAGATGTAAACATGATTTGACCAGAATTAAATGAGTTGTATTTGATAATCAGTTTGAGCTTTATTTCTTGTAAGTATACAAAAACTTTTTCATTTTTTTTCAGAATGAGATCAAGCTTGTTCAGATTAATTTTTTGTTTTTGTAAAAAAAATGTAGTTATTATATTAATATGAAAATCAGAAATGTAAATTATCTGAATGAAATTTATTGTAATTTTTTCATTTAAAATATCAATAATCATATTAACACTTTCATAATTTTTCACATTTGAGACTTTATTTTCAGTCAAAATTGAATCATTTTCAACAGAATAAAAATTATGAAATTTTGATTTATCATTGCAAACATGTATATTTGCTTTTAAATTAATTATGAAGTTGTCACAAAGATGATAATTAAATTGTGCTTTTGTTTTGTTGAAATTAAAAAAAATTGTAATAATGAAATTAATGATTTTTAGTGTTGAGTTATTATTGTTCTGATCATCTAACTGATTTTTAATTTTATTTTTTAGTAATGAGTTATTGTTTTTCTTATTAATTTTCTTTTTCTTAAATTTTTTTGCTTTTTTAATGAGCTTTATGATTCATGCTCTGAAAACAAAATTCTTGAGTTTTTTTTTTATTTGCTTCATGATTTTCAAATTCAATTTTCAGTTGTTTGAGCATATTTCTGAATTAAAATAATAACAAACAGACATTCAGTGTCATTTGCTGCAAAAATACTTAATTTTTAATTTTTCTGATTGTATTTTGTTTTATAAAATTAATTCATTTTCTGAAATTGAAAATACTAAAAATTTTTATTTTTTTAAAATTTGCTATGCTTAATGCTGACAAAATTCTTTAATCAATTTCTTGATGTTAATTACTGATTTATTTTTTCAAGTTTGCTTCATGCATTTAAAATTATGATAATTTGCAAAATTTTTATTAAATTTTTCAACAACATGCAAAAATCTGAAAATAATGCTGTTGTTTTTTAGCACATTTGTAATTTTATGCTCAGTAAATTACTTCATGATAAGTTTTCAATCATTCAGTCAATTTTTAAATGAAGTTTTACAGTTAGAATTTTTTTAAAAAATCATGAAATGATTTGAAAACTCTTAATCTCATTGCTCAGTGATTTTGACAAGCTTCTTTTTGAAAATAATCAGCAGAGCATGAACAGTGACAGCATTATGAAGTGCAGAAAAATACTTTGAATGAAAATATGCTTTTATATAAAATTATATTTGTTTTATGATATTTTTTCTTTCAATGAAGTTTTTATTTTTTTATTTGAAATTTAATGTGACAAGTTTCTGTTCTAGAGCATCATTTTTTGCATTTTTAATTATTTTGTGAGTTAACTTCTTCAGTTCAAAAAACTTTTCAACTAACAGATTGATATACTTTCAAATATTGTAAACTTGTGTTTGTTGTTAAATGACAGTGATTCAATTTTTTCAATTGTCACTGATATTGAGAATCTGTTTAAATAACATGATTATAGCTGATGACTGATGCTGAATTTTGTTTTGTACTGTTAACAAGTTGAAACAAATCACAATGATAGTTTGAAGTTTGCTGCATGAATGAAGATGTAATAAAAATCAACAAAAATATTGCTTTGTGATTGAAGCTTACAACTGAAACAAATCAAAATGACAGCTCAACAACTGATTGACAGACTCTTCTGTGTCTGTTGATAGAAAAAAATCAGAATGAATGTTTGTTGACTAACTGACAGGCTCTTCTGCATCTTGTTGAAGTTTTGTTGCTCTTAAAGTTGTTTGTAAGAAAAAATTTAAATGAAGAAAAACTTAAATGAAAAGAACATTCAGTGATTGAATACAAATGAAATCTGTAAACAAAAGCTCAAATAAAATCATTCAGTGCTTGAATATGAATGAAATTCATACAAGAAGAACTGCAGCATCTGATGCAGCTTGCAAAGAATTGAAATATGAGTGAAATTCATACAAATATACAGTCAAATCTGTATATAACTGTGAGTGATAATTCAACATTAAATTGACTCTGTTTGAAATCTCAATAACATGTGAATATAGCATTTGATTTATATGAAAAAACTTTATATAAAAAAAATCTGTCTTGTAAGATATTTCAGATAAATCTTGAAGATTTTCAAGAGCTTAAAATGCTGATAATATATATTGAAATAATATAAGTCTTAATGAGATATGTCATATAAAACTGTATGTGAAATTCAGATTAATATATAAAAATTCAGCAAGAAAAAACAATCTTGAAAAAGTCTGAACTCATAACTGTTGAACTTAGAGAATACTGTGAATAATAAAAATTTTATTGAATTTTTGTCAATTTATCTAGACAATTATGAATTATTTATACATCTTAAAATTCATAAAAATAATAGAAAAAATCATGAAAAAGCAGCAAATTTGATGACAATCTTGAACACATGAAATTAAGCAAGAGATGAAAAGTTTGTATCTTGTGTCACTCAATGTCAAGAGATAGTGGCAATATGCAGGATTTATTAGGTGAAGTTGGGGTTATTTGGTGAAAGTTCGGATGATAGCTGGAACAAACCCCATAGGTTCAACAGTAAGTTATGTCTGTAGCTGTGTTGTCTTCTCCATGAGTTTGCAACATATCAAGACACTGATTCTCGAACTTTTCAGAAACAAGTCAAAGATCAAAAGACATTTAAATAACTAAATAAATAAATAGACTGTGGATGATTCTAGAAAATGCCATCATCATCACTTCACTTGCCTCCATGCGCTGTCGTTGGAGACATCCCGCAACCTTGCCATCATGGTTCTGTTCATCCTGGCTTCCCGGTTTGCCTGGGCAATGGCTCAACTGTAATTTGTTGCTTCATCATGCACCCAGGAGATTGCCTGTTCCCCACATTGTTCAAACCATCTACATTAGCATCTCGCAGTCTGCCCATGAGCTTGCTATTGAGGGACATTGCAGATTCTTTCAAGGCAAAAGATGCTGTTTCGCACTCTGGACTATTTTATTATAATTAACTGCATTGGCTCAAGAATAGTGACGGAGTGAATCGCACGCTAACTTGTAAGTGGCATTGCCCCTGTTGTTATCCCTGCTGTTCTACCCAATCTTCTAGCGCCTCATCGCGCATCTTGAGAGGCCAGCGAGGGGTCGCTGTTTGGCTGAGCTCTATGTCATCGTTACTCCGAGGGGCCCAGACCACTCCAAACCACGCAGATAAATACTTCTCAGTATCCTGGCAGTCGGCCTCTCTCGTACGTTCCTAGACGTGTTTGAACTGTCATACAACTGTTTTGCGCTGCTTAACAACTTGCCGTTGACTTGCGCTCTGATTGATTTCGCATCTAACTACGTAGCTAGTGAACTCTACATTTCGCTGAAATCACGCCAAAAAAGAACCCGGACTCGGAATCGTCAAGTTACCCAAATACTACTACCTTGTCCACGATGCCGTCTCTGGAGTCACCGGAGAAGGAGGATCCCAGGTTACTTCTGGTTTCCAATCGACTTCCAATCACCATTAAACGTTCAGACGATGGCAAGTACGATTCCTCGATGTCGTCAGGCGGTCTGGTAAGCGGGCTAAGCGGTCTCTCAAAGACAACAAGATTTCAATGGTACGGCTGGCCTGGCCTCGAGGTACCTGGGGATGAAATCGAAATAGTCACCAAGAGATTGAAGGACGAATACAATGCCGTGCCTGTCTTTATTGATGATGAGCTTGCTGATCGGCATTATAATGGGTTTTCTAGTACGTATCTTTTTTTTTTTTTTTTTTCTTTGAATCGTGGTTAGGGATACCAGAAATGCGATATATGCTGACCTTGTAATTCTCCTTCGTTCAGACTCTATTCTCTGGCCCTTGTTTCATTACCATCCGGGAGAAATCACCTTCGACGAATCCGCATGGAACGCCTATCGGGACGCCAACCGTCTTTTTGCCAAAGCCATTGCGAAAGATGTGCGTGACGGAGATCTGGTTTGGGTTCATGATTATCATTTAATGCTGTTGCCGTCAATGTTACGCGAGGAAATCGGAGCAAGCAAATCCAATGTCAAAATTGGCTTCTTCCTTCACACGCCGTTCCCAAGCAGCGAGATATATCGCATCCTACCGGTCCGAAATGAGCTTCTACTTGGTGTCCTCCACTGCGATCTGATTGGATTCCATACTTATGATTATGCGCGACACTTTCTGAGCAGCTGCTCTCGGATACTGTTAGTTAATTTACGCTATTCACGCTAGGTTTAGACGACGGGGGCTGACATAGTTTTAGGGGCTTATCCACGACGCCTAACGGCGTGGAATTCCAGGGCAAAGTCGTTTCAGTCGGCGCGTTTCCAATTGGTATCGATCCAGACAAATTCTCCGAAGGTTTGAAGAAGGAAAAAGTGCAAAAGCGGATTGCCCAGCTGGAGCAGAAGTTCCAAGGTGTGAAATTGATGGTCGGGGTCGACAGACTTGACTATATCAAAGGAGTACCTCAGAAATTACACGCACTTGAGGTCTTTCTGACAGACCACCCCGAATGGATTGGCAAAGTTGTTCTTGTACAGGTCGCTGTTCCAAGCAGGCAGGATGTTGAAGAATATCAGAATTTGAGAGCGGTGGTTAATGAGTTGGTTGGAAGGATTAATGGAAAATTTGGTTCGTGCCATCCAAATCCATTATCTACTAGTGTACTCTGTTAACACATTTCAGGCACGGTCGAGTTTATGCCTATCCATTTCATGCACAAATCCGTCAATTTTGACGAGCTTATTGCCCTCTACGCGGTTTCGGACGTTTGCGTCGTCTCGTCAACAAGAGATGGTATGAATCTCGTGTCCTACGAGTATATTGCAACACAGCACAAACGCCATGGTGTTCTGGTCCTTTCAGAATTTGCTGGTGCAGCCCAAAGTCTCAATGGCAGTATTATTGTGAACCCTTGGAACACAGAAGAGCTTGCAGCTGCCTACCAAGAAGCTGTGACCATGAACGATGAACAGAGAGCTAATAATTACGCAAAGCTGGAGAAATATGTGCACAAGTTCACAAGGTATGGTTCTTGTTTTGCTTACTCAGTACCTCCACGGAATTTGAAGTGCTAATTATTCCCATGCAGTGCCTTTTGGGGCCAGTCTTTTGTCTCTGAATTGACCAGAATATCTGCTCATGGAGAAAAGAAACTTCTCCTTCGACGGTCATCATTGGCCACCAATGCCATTGCAAATGCTACCAATGATGAGATTGAGGCACAGTGATATTTCAATTCACTAATCCTACCAAGCTGAAGAGCATCCGCAAAAGCAAACATGATTGTATGAGCCATAACTAGCTATTTTGATATTTATGTGTATTACGCGATGCCTTTGCTTATTCCTTGCCAGTGAATGAAAAGAACAGTTACTATGCATGAATTAATGCAAGGGAGGATTTATGGTATATCTTGACTGGAAAAGACATCACACGACTTTGACTTGGAGTGTTGTTCTTTTACCTTTGTTTTTGCAATCTTCTCTCCTGTCTTTGGTTGGTGAGACACTTTAACTATGTGATTGCTTCTGATTCAGCTCAACTTGATTCCATAGAGAATATGAGGATTCTTTTCTGATTGAATGTAGTGTCTGCAGTGAGGCTCCAGATCTTGAACTGCACCTTTATTATTCTCCTGATTACGGAGTATCTGGGACTCATACAGAGTACTAATACTGTGAGTGGTGTTGCAATGATGATGACATGTTTGCTCTGTTTTCAACTAGTTAACTAGTGTTTGTCGTGTTTGCAGTATCTCTGATCTTGCTTATGTAATTTGATTTTTGAGTTGAGCATCATGTGATATGAAATTCTCCCAAACTCCACCCACGAACCCTCGACTCCTCTCAAAAGGCATTGGATTCCAACACATTCGAACCAATCGACCTCAATTGATAGCCTAGAGGCAAAAAGCTGGGCTATCATGTATGCTGAAAGTTAAAGGCTATACTGGACCGGCAAATTGGTTGAATTGGGGAAGACTTATCCTCCTAAACCGACCGTATTGACGAGACGGCGCTGAAGGTTGGAGGCTTCAATACTAAATTCACGGCGGCCAAATATCTACTTTCTGTGGTGTAGGAACGGATTTTAACCGTGCGACGATGAACTCCAGAGTTCTTTCTCACTTCTTGCGGCGGTCCGTCGCACCTCTCTCCTCCCCGCTTGCCGCGACAGCATGTCTCCGCCGCAGAATACCGCAATCCTTTAACCAGCCGCCACGATTGCTTCGTGCCTCCATAACCACAGAGGCCTCCTCCTCTTCATCGAATACAAACCCAAGCCCAACCTCGGAACCAACACAACCACCACCATCCGAAGACCCAACCGAGCCCAAACCCGAGCCAGAACCAGCCCTCCCGCTCCCCGCACCATTCCGAACCCCCTCCCTCCTCAAACCCAACAAAACCGTCTCCCACAAATTCGGCACCGTAATCTCCGCCGGCCGCATGGACAAAGTCGTGCGCGTGGAGCACGTGCACCAGCTGTGGGACAAAAAGATCCGGCGGCCGTACCCGCAAAAGACGATTTTCCGCGTGGCGGACCCGCGCAACTCGCTGCGCGAGGGGGACGTGATCGAGTTCACGTCGGGGCATCGCGCGAGCAAGACGGTGCGGCATGTGGTGGAGAGGATTGTGGCGCCGTTTGGGGTGGGGATTGAGGAGCGGCCGGCGGTGATGACGGAGTGGGAGAGGGCGGAGGAGCGGATTCGGAAGAGTCGTATGGGGAAGAAGGAGGTGAGGCTGGGGAAGGTGAAGAGGAGGGTGATGGAGAGGTTGGCGGCGGAGGGGATGTTGGATTCGGTGGATTGGAAAGAAGGTGAGAAGGTTGCGAAAGTTGAAGAGAAGAGGGTGATGGATCCGGTGGATGGGGAAGAAGGAGGAGAGGTTGGGAAAGCTAAACAGAAGCGTGATGGGGAGGTTGGTGGTGGAGGGGATGTTGGATCCGGTGGGTGAGGCGTGGTAGGTTGGGTAGGGGGCTGATTTTGATTGTGGGGACGCTTAGGATAAGTGGTATCTGGGGACGGTAGCGGTGGAATGGTGAGATTAAAACTGGTGGATGTCTTCTTTTTTTTTCCCTTTCTCCCCAGCTGAGGAGGCATTGTTAAGCGCTATTGTATACTAGATAAAATCAGGAATTTTGCTTCCTTTGCCTACAATTTGTATCCCTATGTATTTGTCCTTCAGATTGAAAGGATTATTGTTTTGTTTGGGATACATCAATCTATGAAAGCAGCCCATAGCACTGGTCTTTTATCATCAGGGAAGGGTGTATCCTTACTGTTGAGCTGTTTTGAATTGTCTTTTCACAATTCACCAGGCATTAAAGCAGTAGCATGACCCTAAAGCCATAATTACCTATGAAAGCCTCCAAAGACATATACTGAGACATGTCACTGTAACTTAATCAGCTATTCCTTGTTGAAAAATATAAATACACCACGCAGCATATGAAAAATGACTTTAGCAGTACAAACAGGAGAGAAAATGCCAGTGCAAAAAGCAGCCCCAGTGCGACGGCACCATTCACCACAGCTCAAACATCAAACCGACCAGATCCTGTCCAATATTTCCCTTTGTACATATATAAAAACTGACCAAAGAGCAATGAGCTCCATTCACCAAAGCCAGACACGCCCTAGAATGCAGTCCCAAAATGGTGCATAAGGACGAACAGGGAACATTGATGGTGCCAAAACCACAAAAGGAAAGATATATTCAAGCTGTACAAACCCTCAAGTTACTCCAAACTATTCTCATAGGACATATTTTGGCTTAAGAGCCTCGTTCCCCGAACTCCTGGGCCCATTTTTCATACTCTTTCAAGCGCTCGCGACTTACACTGGGTCTGATCGAGTAGAGAGACGATTCAAAATCTCTGAAACGAATGGGACAAATCTCATCCATGGGCGTGTCTAGAAGAGCTTCGCCCAAATTGCGAAGAGGTCCCATAGCAGCATCTTTCGCAAGCGCCGTTATATCAGATCCCGAGAATCCTAAGTCATGACATAACACGTTAGTCCAATTTGAAAGAATAGAAAGTTAGTATAGTAAATAATGAGGCAGATGGCCCACCGTCAGTCACTTTCACTAAAACATCAATATCATCTTCCGAGAGCTCATGCTTCTGATGGCTAAGCAGCTTCTGCAACTGCAACTTCCGCACATCAGCTTCCGGCAGCGGAATATATTGCCTCCGAACAAATCTTCGGCGGGCTGCATCGTCGATGTCCCATGGCATGTTTGTTGCTCCAAGCACAAGCACTCTCGTTGCATCACCTTCCGCTTTTTCCTTACTCGACTGCTCGCGCCCGGCGGCCGCACGCTGAAGATCGGACCACTCGATGAGAAACTGAGTCTTCGAGCGACGGGTAGCATCATGATCGCCAGTCAAACGAGATGACAGTAAGGAATCAATTTCATCGACGAAGATTATCGATGGAGCCATGGCTTTTGCTAAGGAAAAGAGGGCCCGAACCAGCTTTTCACTTTCTCCATGCCATTTGGATGTCAGACTCGTTGCTGAGATAGAGAAAAACGTCGACTTCGATTCCGTCGCCACGGCTCTTGCGAGCATTGTTTTACCCGTTCCAGGCGGACCAAATAGTAACATTCCTCTCGCTGGCTCACGTAGGCCCATAAACAAGTCTGGACGAAGGAAAGGATAAACAACGGCCTCTTTAAGAGCCTTTTTGGCGGCCTCCAGCCCCGCAATGTCATCCCAATGCACTTCATCGCCACGAACAACAATTTCATGTAAGATCTGACCTGCAGCATTCCGGTCGACTCCTTTAGGAAGGTTTTTCATGATATTGCAGAAATCTTTATCAGTTCTCATTTCCTCTGAGAACGGGTCTTCCTCTTCATCAGACTCCAGTTGATCTCCGACCCCAGGTGTTCTCGACGGCGAGTGTGCGGGATCTATCCCCGGCTGCGCAAAAGCATTCTTGGCAGGACGAGAATGCCCGCCCCTGATATTTTGTTTCGCATATTTACCGTTACTTCCTATATTTCCTGGTCGAGAGACCCTCTCACTCTTCTTGCTAATAGGTGAAGATTTAGAGGTCCAGGCTGCGCCAGGGCCTCGCGAGTGCTTGGGACTGCTCTCACGCCTCTGAGATAAGGAACTCGAGAAGGTCCTGCTAACTTGAGGGGTTGCAGGAGCGGAAGTCGGTGTATTTCCAGATTCTGGAAACTCTTTTCGGTATGCGGGATATGCAGAGGCTGGTGCACCAGATTTGGATACCAAGGAAGGTTTGCCAGATAGCTCACCGTTTGTATCTTGATTATGACACAGCGCTGCGGAGGAGTTCAAGTCCTCCGGTGGGAGTTCCGTTTCACCAGGCCGGCGTATAGCCACTGCTGCGGCACCTGCAGCCAGGTTCGCAGCTGGATTCTCTGACTTCTTCGAATTTATCTCTGGCCGTGGACCAGAATCTGCCGCTTTTCGAGAAGCAAATTCACTTCCTGGAGAAGACTGCGCATTAACTGGTCCCGCTGGCCTGGGAGACACAGCATTCCATGCTAGGTCTGCTGCTTGGGATGCAGCCGGGCGGGAGGCTTGACGAGAGGAGGCGCTTTTTACCTCAGATGTCGATTTCTTGTCTTTGCTACCCCTCAGCGTGGTTAATAGCGGCTTTCTTTTATCAGAGCTCGAAGATCTCGACAGCGTCGGTGCAGTGGCCGCACTAGATCCACGATTTGAGTCGAGAGCTTGGGGTCTTGGCGGCAAAGATGGTCGTGGTAGATCTGGATATCCTAATGACGGAACTGTGCCGTCGCCAATCCATCCCGGAAAAGAGACAGAACTGCCAACCGGTTCCTTTCTTCCGATTCCAAATTTGCCACGCAAGCCTGTTGTGCTTTTCCCAGCGTCCAATCCTGCTGTTTTCCGGCTCTCTCGAAGAGCTTCAAGTAAATCTATACGCTCTTTGCACTGCATCTCTAGTTCTTGTATTGACTTTTGTAGCGCGCGTTCAGTTTCATTCTGTGGAACGTAGCTCGAAGATATGGAAGCTTTGCAGCGATATATGGTTTCGAGGGATTCTCTCCATGATCGTAGGGCTTCTTCTTCATTGTTCTGCAAACAACAAGGCAGGTGATCAGTTTTCAACCATCAAATAATGTAGGATGCAATGGCATTCAAAGAGTGATTAGAAATCATGAATGTCTCCAACCAAAAATAAGGATGAAATGCGTTCTGTTTCCTTGCAACTATACGGTGCGAAAAGGTCATAAAGACAAACACAGCAGCGTCTTCAAGTGCTATGTATCACATACCTGTCTTTCAAAATACACCGCAGTCGAACTCATCAAATAACTCTCATCGTACGTCTTCTGCATCAACGGCCCAGGATTCGAACGCAACATCGTAGTCATGTAGGCAGATCGACTTCCTCCATCTGAAGGTCCTCCGTATATATATACCTAATTTACCGAGGCAATGTCTGAAAGAGCCGGATAACACAAAAAACAGTTTCTACACCTGCAATGCAGACATTTGATGCGAATCAGCAAAAATTCCTGAACTCGAAAAGACTTTGCTTTCTTCCGTCCTTTTCGTTCTGGCAGGGGGACTCCGTTTGTCGCGGGGGGCGGAGGAGGAGGATTGTGGTTCTGTGGTTCGCTTGGTGGCTCCTGTTCCAAAGGTCGTCTTGAGTTCCACCTCGCCGCGCAAGCTGTGGAGGATATTGGATTCAATGGGTCATAAGTTCTCAGAAGATGGAGTCTGGCGGGCTGGTAGCCACAGTAATCGTTTGTAGAATTGCGAATGGAGAGGTGTCGTGGTGGTGAATCTGCTTTCCATTCTGCGACTAGTTAGTGGTCTATGACGTCGGGATGGAATTTTTGTGTGAAAAAGGCACACTTCCCCTCAACTGCTTGACTGATTTCACGCCAGCATGTTGAATGGCGAAATCTACAGAGCACTGGATAAAAAAGATGTCAATCCATCATTCTGCTTTGCTATAGCATCCTAAATACTTTAATACAACCATTTCTACATCGCCTCCGTGGGAAGACGAATGTCCTCCGCTGTGGCTTCCACGAGATCCTCTCCACGCCGCATTTCCACTGCCACAGCGATGGTGGCGTTAGCAGTCCGAAAAACGGCTTCCCTTTAGAGTGAAATAGCCCCTTTGACCTCGGCAGAATGTCTCCAAGGATGATATATCTGACTGACCCTTATTATCACAGTCATGGCCTGCTCGCTAGTCATCCAGTGACAAATGAGAATGCTCCATGTGAAAGGCTCCATGGCGATATCGGTAGCGACTTTGCTCCCAACGGCATTGAACCAACAAAGCTGCACAGCTTGCCCTGGGCCCTCCATACATACTACGATAGTTCAACAAGTCAAAAATGCAAAATTGACTTTGGTCGCTTGTTTCAGTCTGTTAACGCCACAGAGTCAAAAAGGAGCGCAGGCTGAAGGACCGATGGGCTGATGTGGAGAAGAAAGCAACACTATGCCATGGAACCAAAAAGAGCGAACACTCTATATATCGGGGCCTGTACGGAGTACTCTGTATTTGATCGGGCTTTTCTCCTTGGTGGACTTCGATTCAACAATCATGACAAGCTTTTCTGCATCTCCTTGGTCCCGCATTTCATTCATGCCAGATAGGCATCACTGCATCCAGTATCAAAACTTCGCAAATTAGATGACTCGAACGACAGTAAAGCTTCCTAGGATTGGGCCTCTTACCTGTATCTAACGACAAGAGTAGGAAGCAGCCGTAAAGGCATCTCAAGAGAAAAGTCGCAGACAGTGATCTCATTCCCACAGTACTCATAACATCCGGCCAATCTAGCTCATAAAGAGATCTCTAAGGGTATATTGCCCGTAATTCCCGTAACTGTTATGAGGCACACCGTCCATTGATCGAAAAAAGTGCATGGCGCGGATTCACATCGCGAAGTCAAAGGACCAAACAGATAAAACACAACGACGCCTCAGATATCATCATGAAATCTCATGCATTTATTGGCCGCACAAGGAGAGCAAAAATTTCGCTCAATCCTTCCTATGTAAATTCCCATAACGAAGAAAAGCGAAGAAAGAAAAGGAAATGCCCTGGTCCACCTAAAAACCAGTGTCGCTCAATGCCCAACCAAGGTATTTATAGAGAAAACAACAAAAATGAAAATACCAAATCTAAACCAGGAGAAAACCGTTCCATACTTTTTACCAAGCAAGAATCCGCCGCATCATTAAAGGAACAAATCAAATGCACATGGCTTGATACACTTCGTACGCATGATAGAGGAACGTCAAGTACTAAACGCGGGGGTATCTACCAATTGTCTAGGGAGACCGCTCGCCGTAGTGTCGCTTAAAGTACGCCTTAGCCATTTCGTACGAAGTCCTATTTAAATCCGTAAGTGGTATGCATTGGAGTAGAAACTGGGGACGGAAAAAAGCAAATATGCTGAAGAAGTTGCTGTTCTGAAGAGCTCACCAGCAAATCGCGGTGCTAGGCATTGTGGCTATAATTCTGGGTCGCATGCCACGGAAGAATCCGGACCACCCAAATTGTTTCTTGATGATAGCGGCAGCATTGAACAAACCTCGAGCGGTTCGAACCTCAGCATCTTCCGCTAGGCCTCGAGTTTGAAGTACCGTCTTGATAACATCGAGAGGAGTGGTGACAGCTGCTGCAACGGCTCCAGCTAAAGCGCCAGCCGTACAATGGGTAAAGGGGTCGTATTTCTTGGTTGGATTCATGAACTTTGAGGTGGATTCATAGGCGATGAATTGTGTGGCCGTAAAGGGAATTGTCATGCACAACGTCGTCGGGTAAGAAACGTAGAAAGCACGCATTCCTTCAGTGCGATAAACAGTTCGAGCGCATTGCCAGATAGTCTTGTGGGTAGAGCCATGTACTTGCATCCGCTGCTTGATGACTGTTTTGTAATTAATATCATATTAAGCAAAAATGGACAAGACGACGAAAGGTATTGCTTTACCGTCAAAAGGATTCATCAAAGCATCACTTGTAATAGTCGCACAAGCTCCGCTCAGACCTAATTGCATTCCGTTAGCTTCACGTTCCGATTGGGCTCGCACGAAATATCGAGTGGTCATGGAATAGGGCGGAAAGAAAATAGCTAAGCTGACATGCTTACCTGCCGCGACTGGATGGTGGCCTTCTCCAACATTGCCTCCAGCGAGATCTTTAACCACTTCATATGTACCGAAATAAACAGCGTGGGCAGGACCTGTCATCCACGATTGATTAGTCCTAATCAACCATCTAAGATGACAATCGCAAAGGCGCTGCCTGGCCTGGCAACAGGAATTCCATGGCTTGTCGTACCAGCACCAACAATCACACTTGAAACGCCCCTCCAGAATGTTCGCCAACCCTCGACACGTGAAATGGTAGTAAACGCATTGTGAAGTCCAGTATACAGGCCCCCAGCAGAAGGATTCAGCACTTGCATTCGAGTCTGCGTGATGAGCCACAAAGTTAGTTCTAATCCTACTACATGGAGGAAGAGAAGCGAAATGAATTGCGACACAATGAGAAAGGCCGTGTATGAGTACCATCCTCCCATTTGAGCGAAAACAGAAATCGGCCTTATCTTACCTTCAACAGGTCGACTGGGTACATAACCGAGTGTTCCTACATATCGACCGCCATCAGTATTCCCCCAGTTTATGAAATCTGTAGCCTGTATCCCAGACAAACGGACGGTCGCAGAGGTATGTGAGAGCTAGGACATACCGCAATACCAGCGAAAGCGCCTGCTAGCATGTTATGCCCAAGGGAGTAATTCGATGGAAGTGCCTCATAGCTATATCAAAAGCAAGAAAAAAGATCAGTATCCAAGTCTCCAAAAGCCATCGACGAT
This sequence comes from Emydomyces testavorans, assembly GCA_029449355.1. Lineage (NCBI taxonomy): Eukaryota > Fungi > Ascomycota > Eurotiomycetes > Onygenales > Nannizziopsiaceae > Emydomyces > Emydomyces testavorans. Next base: position 1,832,175 of record CP120630.1, on the reverse strand, counting down.
TCCTTTGTTCTGCAAAAATCTCCGATCAGAAGAAGGCAAGGGAATTCATACTCATGATCTTCGGCCGGAACATGATCTGGAGAGGCCATTTAAGGGCAATTATTGCACCCAGAGCTCCGTAGCAATCGATTGGTATTTCGCGACAGCTAACCTCTAAAACTCGAGCTGAGAAAAGCTGAGGAGATCATGCAAAGTGAGAAGGTCTTAAGGATGATGAAAGCAAGAAGGAAGAGGGTAGGAAAGCAGGGAAGAAGGAATAATAACAGAAGCAGCAAAATGAGACGACAGCCAGTGAATGTGAACACTCAACTGCTGTGAAAATGCGACGAAAAGGAGATTTCCAGAATTGTGTTGAGGAGACTCTAAATGTAAAGTCCTGATAGCTGGAGCGAGGAAGTTTTTCTACCTTCAAGCATTCTTTATGGCTCAGCGCAAAGCAACATTCCCGACACTAGCTTCATTTGTGACGCTTAACTTAACCCCAAAACAACTCCAAGTTCTACAACCAGATAATACTTCAACAGTCATCCAACGTGAGGGCTCTCGTCCCATTGTGTGAGAATAGTTAACTGAAGATTCTTAACCCCTTCTTTCCAGATCAACTTTTTAAAGAGTGATCGATATGATTCCCTTTCTTCTCTCAACCACTTAGAAAATACAGTAGTAGTTATATGCAATCAACTAAGCATAGGCACTCAAATGTTGAAAAGACTGATGGCAGGAACGTTACCCTTTGGCCTAGCATTTACATCATCAGCTGGGATCAGCAAGCGAATAGCAGACTTGCAACCTCTTTCCCGCAAGAGGAGCGTATGATCAAGGAGACAAGACATGGTCTCCTACTCAACACTTCTAAACAGCATCTCCAGGGGACTCTCTCCATAATGTCAGCAAGAAAGCAACACTCACTTCCACAAAGTGTTCAAACATCTCCGGAGCAGCACAGAACACTTTTAGTTACATAGACCCTACTGGTACCATCATCCATGAGCCGCCAATCATTCACAGCAATACAGGTATGTACTACGCTTCAAATCACCGCGAGTCCACCATGGCAACACTACTACACACTACTGTATAAAGAGTACCTCCACAGTGTAGCAGCTTCGGAGTGTATCAGAGATTCAAGGATTCCCGACTGGTTACGGAGTAGTTACCTATTTAGATAACACACGTTAACCACTGTGTAACTCAACGATCAGATAACTATGTAATTTGCAAACTCCGAAGGCGGAACACTCGCAACATTTTCAACATCTTCCCCCCAGAATACGAAGTCATCAGTCAACAATCCGCCTTCAATTTCCAAATATATTACCGCTCTCGTATCGCCAATCTCTGCTCTAGAGCAGAAGAACGAAGCTCGGGTATTTTGTGAAAGAAGATGAGGACGTGGGAGATATTACAAAATGAAAAAAGTGACGATCTTATCTAATCCATCAGTTTCCAACTGTGATATCCGGCTTTGGGGAAACTGCTCGGATCTGATAACGAAAGCCAGCTCAAAGACTTGGCTATGACGTGATGACTGGAGTCCTCGGTGGGTAGTTAATCCGATATCCATCCTCCACTCCGCACTCTAGAGTATGTAGTCCTTTATTCAGACTGCAAGGCTACGTCGAGAAAGTAGCAGGCCATGTGTAGAAAATTCTCAGCGATTTCATTATACACGACAAGGATCTGTTGAGATTGTTTTTACCTTAGGTTCAAATGCACATATCTACATTACATACATCGGAATCAACCCTTTCAGCGGAGAGCACCAACAAGACATTGGAGCAACGAGAGCTGCTAAGATCACATCAAATTCCAGGAGAAAACAGCTCTGATAATTGCAGTTAATATGCTATTCTAACGCCATGCACACAGCTGTTTCCAGGCAAAGAATGCTAGGTATGTAATTACATTTGGCAAGTTTAAAATACCATCATAATTGAATCTTGAGTCTATTTCATCGAGATATCGACATTAAATGACCACTCCCCTGTTTTAAAGCCAAGATAGCCAGTCAGCAAAAGGTAAGATGACAAAAAGGGGAAGAAGAAAGACAATGTAGGGCAGAGAAAGAAGGGGATAACATACCCGCTTTCAGATTTTCTGCTGTATAACTCAACAAAACACACCGTCTTCGATCACAATACGCTGTTTTATCCAAAATATCGCGTTTTAGCCCAGCCAATTCGGAAATGGGCTTCTCAAACATCTCACTCAGGCTCTCAACAGCCAGTTCTAGGTCTTTCTGATTATCTTCAAACATCTCTGTCAGGTTGTTACGAGCAAGGTAAAAGGCAAAGGCGTATGTCCACTTCAAGGTCTGTCTGCACTCCTGGAGAGTTCGAGAGGCTGTGTCCAGAAATTGCACTTCAATCCACGACATTCCCGACTGAGTTTGGAGGTTCATCATCTTCTTTTCCGTCTTCAAATAAAGATCCTTGTCGAGCTTCGCGGACTGTTCATGGTTTGCATATCGGTTGTAATAGTGGAGATACCTTTCGAGAGATCTCCGCGACCGGGCTTGAGCATCGCGCGCTTCAGAGCCAGATTTCTCCTCATAGCGATTGCAGTTGTACCAACTGGTGCCGTGTTCGGACCACAAGCCCATACACATCCAGCAAAACTCATGCTTGCACTTTCGGCACGTCATATGGTTACAGCCACCATTCTTTTCTATGGTGGACTGGCACTTGGGGCACTCCTTGGTGTTGGCCGATATCCAATTCGCTGTTTCTGAATCGTCCTTGCACTTCTTTAGCCACATTTTAACTACGGCGCAAGGTGCTGGTTGATGGTCACTTAAAGTGCAACCGAAACAGAACATGTGTGAACAGGAGCACCGTACTGTCGGTACAATTCGGTCGAGATCTCGCACTTTCACCGCACAATCCACCGCGTATTCACAATTCGGAGCCGGGCACCATTTCAGATTTGCTTTGTCGTCAACGTAAGTCCGGGTTAGGAGGAGATGATACCTATTGAGCGCAGGATATGTGAGCACCTTTAGATCAACAAGGACAAAATGACATACCTTTCTTTCAAGTCATCCGAGACCAGTAACTCAAGGGTTTTCGAATCCACAATTCGTGGGCATTGGTCTTGGGGACACTGTATTCGAGCTGCTTCTCCCTCCTCTTTTATTTTCTGAGCAAGGTAATGACGATAGCAATCGACGCAAAATCTATGGCCGCACCGCATAGCATACGTTTCCAAATCAACGCTGTCTTCACAACAAATCTCACACATAAATCCAGGAACAAATTCCGTCTTCCGGGGCCCTGAGAAGTTCAATCCTAATCCTGCCTCTTCTAATACCTTTTCTGGATTATCCATATACGACTCGATTATCCTCTCTCTGTTCCATCGACCGAACCGGAGCAAAATGGCTGCTGACTCTGGCGGCAGACCAAGGATCGACGAGACCTCGTTGATTTGTGCATTTTGCTCTCGTTGTATATTATCCGGGCTGAGGATCTTGAAGTCCACTTCGTAGGGTTTTCGGGTCCGTTTCGTTACTTCTTTGTCGTCAGTGAAAGAGCCGGCCAGATCAGCGTCGAAGTCTGTCGAGCACAAACAAAATAAATTAGCAATCCATCCCACCAGTAATGACCACGACAATTCTCGTTTATTATTGAGCAAAATATCAGCACAACCAGATGAAAACTGACCTTCTCCTAAACTTTCCTCATCACTTCCTTGCGTATCGATGAAATCCATATCCTCGAGTTGGCTCGTCGCATCACTCATAAAATCGTCGTCTGAATCCATGTTTGCTGGCGTACCCGTTGCTGGTGTCACCAACTCCAGAGCTTCCTGTTTATTGAATCTGAGTTCTCCAGATAACAATATTATCTAACCAGCCTCGCCTTGATTATGTATCAAAAGTCGCCCCCCTGAGTTCTCGTTGGTAACTTTCTGTGGTCGCCGTCCGTGGAATTCAGAGTATTGTCGGTCGCCTCACAAGCTTTTTTTGTCCGCTGGTTTGTAGCGATGGAAGTCGAGCGTTCCTTGATGACGTTCAAGAGGCCTTGAATTGGTCAGGATTTAGCGTCTGACCAAATGGTTGAACTGGTGAGATTTTCTGGCCAGGCTATGCAACTACTCTGCATGGTTGGTTACTTTGTCTGTGTGCCAGTCTGGCCTGATAGTCGACTGCACGCCGGTGACATACATACGATAGGTAGTAGTTATGTATGTATGTATGTGCTGAGGTGGGATTCGAAATAACTGAACAGCCCACTTCAAGGGTCAGGCGCCGATAGATAAGAGGTGGTGGGGACAGCGATTTAAATTTAACTGGGGCCCGATCGCACCAAGTCAAGTCAGTTGTCTCATGTTGAACTCATGCAGGCCTATCTAATATTAATGAGCTGATAAGAGGTGCAAGAAGGGATGTGTAGCACTCCTAGAGTAACTAGAATTTGAGTATTGATTTGATTTTGAATCTGAGAGAGGTTAGCCACTGAGGATGGAGCAGTGCCAGAGCCAAAGAATGATAGTCAACCCAAGAGTCAGCATCAGCCAGTCAATGTCAAATATCCATGATCAAATGGAACACTGTTTGCAGCAGTTTCATGATGGCCAAAGCTCGCAGAATTGTATCTCAGTGCCTAGTGACTTGCTCATCTGATGCGAACATCTCAGCTTATGAAAAGCAGCCAAATGGAATCACGTATCTACCTATTTTGCACAAGCTTCTCAATGATAAGAACATTCAACAAGAAATTGCAGATATGCTCACTCCAACAGTTGCCTATTTCTAAATCAACATGCCAGACTTTTGGTTGCAACTCTACGCATCACTCTCCTCATCCTCTTCTTCATCATCATCGGAGTCCTCCTCACTGTCCTCAGCCATCAACCAGTCAATAAATGGCTGGGTCTGCTGTCGAACTTTCTTCAATGCCTCAGTAGCACTTGATCGCTCATCTTCCCACCACTGCTGAAATGCCTCATCTTCGATAATCTCCAGATCATAAAGCTCTTTTGCAGCAAACAGAAGAATCGTGTCTCCTTTATTCCGCTCAACAAGGTCTCGTTGGAGCAAAAGTAGCAAGTCTACTTGGTCGACCTTTGCATCATCCTCCCGATCGAACACAATTCGGGCAAGCATTTCTTTGTATTTTGTAAGGAGTTGTTTGACGGCTTCTCCTGCGCTTAAGGAACTTTGTTCTAGCTGGCGCTGGATATATTTCATGAACGCCGTCACCAATGCTCGCCGGACTTGGTGCTCTGATGCATTGGCACTCATTCGTAATCCGACAAGTTCAAGTTGAATGACATCCGCACTTAAACCTTCTTTAAGACTGTCGAAGATACTGACAACAGCATCGTGATGGAAGTGTCCCCTTTCTTCGTCATCAGAAACTGACGTTCCAAAACTGTTTGATCGTTGCCTTGACTCCGCGTATTCCTCGTCTGATAGATCAGATGCAAGAGTGGAAATCGAGGCGTCCGATAGAGACAGCTCCGCCATGTTGTACACTGTAGATATGGATATCAGCACTAGAAGCAAATTACAGACTAGAAAACCACTTACGTAGCCCAGACATGGCAAACTCGTCATCACTTTCTTCTTCGTTTTCATATTCACGAACAAACTCGTAGCCTTCGCCAGCTTCACCAAGTAAAGCAGAATGTGTTTTCGCTCCATCTTGTTGCAACTTCGTTACCCTCATACTCCTGGGAATCGTAACTTCATTTCCAATTTTAACACCGTACGAAAGTAATACCCCAGGTTCAACCTGGCATTTATTCCCAATGGTTACTCCATTCGCCACAATTGCATGTCGAATCTCAGTGTTATCACCGATAACAACATCATCCCAAATGTAAGCACCATCCAAGATGACGTTGTTTCCGATCCTGCAGTGCCTGCCAATCACGCTATCCGTAATACAGGTTCCCTCACCAATACTGGTGTCTTTGCCGAGGATTGTGCGCTGCTTTACTATCGCTGACCTTGAGAGAACAACGCCCTCTTCTTGGTATATATTGCCGCGCCTGAGTCTATAGCAATCGCCGGGGAATAAGTTGGCATCCGAACAAAGCGGATACACCCACCTCGAGATATAATCCCGGCTCACAGAATCATAAGCTTTGAGGTTCTGCACTCTAGCTGCGTAATGATGCTTGACAATATGCGTATGAATAGTTTTGCCGTTCAACTCGTAATCCTTCAAGACGCCGAAAAGGAAATGTTTGCGAGGGCACTGATAATCAAAACTGTCTGCCCACAGACCCAAAACTTCCGGGGTGCAAATATCAATTCCGCAATCAATCAGGTCATTTCTGATATCAATTTCAGGATTGGATTTTACCAGATCTGGATCAATGCTGACATAAGAAGATTTGGAGCTCATTTGATACCGGCGGATCTCCTCATAATGTAAACATCGATCTTTTGTCGGATTAATGATGAACACTGGAGAAGTAGGAGATGCCTTTGTTCGATGCGAAGGTCCGGCTTCGCGCAGGATCATCGTCATAATGGCATTCTTATCGGCTAACCTCCGTGCTCGATGCTGCGCCCAGGCCTCTTCAACAGGCATATTGCTAACCACATCGCTACTGACAAGAAGAAAGTCACCTGTAATAAGGTGCTTGCCATGCAGATCTCGCATAACATCCCCTACAGAAGTAGCCGTGGTTTTAAGAAGCTTGAGTTTCTTAAAAGGAGAGACAGATGATCTCCATTTTGACGCGCTATAGCCCAGCAAAGAGCGTTAGATAACATCCAGGCTTTCCGCACCGATTTCATCAATTGAGATGTCTTGTGTACGTACTCGAGATGTTTCTCCACTAGATCTGAGTCTGCGCTGATATAGATGAAAACTTCTTCAATACCGGCATTTAACAGGAACTCAAGGGTATGATCGACCAACAGCGTATTCGCAAGTGGTAAAAGGCACTATATCACACGCCAAACTCGTAGTGCGTCTTAGCCAAGTCTGTTTCCGTATCGTATATTTTATTCCTGAGGAAGGCGTCAATGATAAGGGGAAGCATACACACCCTAGGCTTCTCCAAAGTGAAGGGTTCAAATCGCGTCTCAAAAGTATCAGTCAAGACCTAGTCAACAGGAAGTGGTTAGCTTCAATCGCACAAAGCAGCGGTGATCAGAACCAAACTGCTAAACGACACATACCACAGCCTGGAGTAACTCTTCTCTGTCATCTGTTGATATCAATCCCTGTAATGGATCATTGCCTCCCCCACCACGGCGGCCCTGCTTAGAGCTCATTGTCTCACAAATTGTCTCTTATTTGAGTAGTTCAAAGCTGGTAAACGCTATGGGCTTGAGTTGTCACTAGCTTGACTCATAAGTACAGTACATGTATGTAGCGATGGTGATTTATATTTCATGAAATCAGCAGATCAAAATGTGCAGACTAGAGGACAAGTCAATCTAGCACACTATCTGCAATCTGTAGGATAAGAGCAACAACAGTATAGTTGCTTACCTTTCAGTTATTTATACATAATGATTCAAGCTGCTCTGAATGAACTGCATTTCCGAAGTCCTCACTACCACTGATTAGTCATCTGGCCATAGCACAAATTGCGAGGCCTGAAGCACTAACTCCTTGTAGTTAGCTAAATCTTTATTTTGAGTGCTAGAGCTGTGGAGAAATTTTGTTCCGATCAATAGCTGCCTTCCAGTCCCCGCGCATGTCACCTCCCCCTATGCAAGCCTGCAACCTCCTTAAGAATCTAACAACCGTCTCCCCTTCTCCCTCCACATAAAACACGGATAACCTCTCATCCTCACTGTTTTCAGTTCTAAGTCCTGCCATCATCCACAGCCGCAGTGATAAGATCACAATCATGGAGAATCAAACCAACACTGAACACAATAACAATCCATCAGACGATGCCGCAACGTACTTTAGAGAAAACCCAATGGCTCCCGTCCGAATACTAGTTTCAACCGCAACACATCTGGTACCAGGCAACGTGTACATTGAAAGAATGGACTTCATACGAGACCTCGTTTGCCAGCATCATTGGAACTGTGATTTCAAATGGGGCAGCGATCGCTTCAAAACATACAATGCTCTCTTTGGTTATGATAACCTCACCTGCTATTTTCTTGTTGATCATGGTCAATCTCCTGATGGTAATGATGACGCTGTACCTATATTGTGGTATCAGTGGACAGGAGAGCCACTGTAAGAATGCTCCAACAATGTGAAATATCAGTTGATTAACATTTTAATCACAAAGTATCTTTGTTCCTGAAGCCCTACCATCCCGGATACAAAAGTGGCTGAAGAAATTCCCATGCCCTGAAATGAATGAAGTGAGAGAAAGGGTCTAGGACCATCCTGATCATGTGCAGGAGACAGGTGTGCTGTCAGAGGGAATTTGATGGATTTTGAGAATTTGTTGCAGTCATGTGATTTTTTTTGTTTTTTCTTCTGCTGCTGATGAGGGCAACACAATCATGTGATTTTTTTTGCTTTTTCTTCTGCTGCTGATGAGAACAACACAATCATGTGATTTTCTTTGCTTTTTCTTCTGCTGATAGAGATGCAGTCATGAAGACATGACTTTCTTTGTTTTTCAAATGAATTTATATGACTCACTCACTGATATCAGATTTTGTGACTTCTTGCAGCTAACTGACAACTACTCTTCATGATTACTTGCTTTCTCTTCATACAGAATGAGCAATGTTTTAGAGCTTGAGAATAATTTATTTAATGCTCTTAAAAATGCAGTTTTGATTCATAAATCTTCATTTTAATTTCATGATATTTTATTATATATTTGTTATTAATATTGACTCACACAATTTGACAGGTGCATGCAACTGTCAGTTGAATATTTTATTGTATATTTGATATTGAAATTGACTTTTACTGTTTGATTGCTGTCTGCAACTGTCAATTGACATGAGAAAAAAACATCACAAAAATGTTTAAAGTAAAGATAATTACATCTGCAGTTAATGCTCAATTTCTTGATTTTTTATACATTACTTTTATGCTGATTTTTTTATAATATTCAAAAGCATTTTAAATTTACAATTTGCTTTGCTAGAAATGTCTTCAGCAGCAGAACAAGAAATTTGTTAATTTTTTTGATTTTTTTGTACAAGAAACTGAAAAAAAAAAAAAAAATAAATGTGTGTTTTGAGAAATTTTGAAAATATGACATTACTTTTTTCATCTTAATCTGAGAATTATTTTATTCAGAAAAAAAAAATAATGCTGCTGTGTCATCAAAAACTAGATGAAAAATTAGAAAAAGTGATGAAAAGACAAATTGTAACATTTTACAACTCAGTGAAAAAAAGCATTGAATGATATGTTTATTCAAATTATGTAACTTTTTCTTCAAGCAAAAAAGTTTTTCAAAAATCATTCTTGAGAATACAACATTATATCTGAATGATTTGAAGAGACAACTCTGATATCTGAAAATGTTAACAGCAAATAAAAGCAGAAAAATCAAAAAAAAATCAACAAAATCATGATTTTGTACATTTCATGCTGATTTTTTTGAATTTTTCTGTTAAAATACAAAAAATGTCTTGAAAAAGTTAGAATTAACTGTTACAATTGTTCATCAGATAAAAAAATGTTTGTGATTTGCTTTTCAAATCTTGACAGTTGAAGATATCAGTTTATCATGTTTGATATCATGCATCTGAATAATATGCATGAAGTAGCTGCTTTCAACTGCAGTGATTTTAATTTAATATTAAATTGTGTATGCATTTAGCAGTAGTTAGTGAAGTGAAAAGCTGATGTTCAAATGTATGTATGTACATAATTAAAAGCATTTTGTGAAATTCTTCAACTGATATTTTTTTATTATGAAACAACTGTTTCTCTGAAACAATAATTGATCAATTGTTGTCTGAATTTATAAAAATCTGATGTGAAGATGAAATGAATAATATTAAGTATAACAGAAATTTAGCTTATGATTAATGCTTCTCTACAATTGCTTAAAATATTCAAATCTTAGTTAGAGATTGCAAAATTACTCAGAAAATAGTTATTATGATTTTAATATATGAAATTTATCATTAAATCTTTATGCTGAATGACTGTAAAGCTTTATTGAGCATTGTGTTGCTACACTGAAAAATTTTTATATATGAACTGTAGAATTGTAGAATTGTAATTTGTAAAAAATCAAACAATTTACAAAATTTTTTTTTATTTTATTGCAAGCATTTTATAACTACAATTACAATTCTGTGAAAATGACTGAAGAGAAGTTGAAGCTTGTTGTGATGACAAAGCAATTATCTGAAAAGTTAATCAGAATTATGCAATATCTGACTGCAATTACATTTGTGAAAAATTTTGTTTTTTATAAAAATGTAGAAATGATGAATTTAATCTGATCAGAAAACTGTGAAACTGTGCTGACACAATTTTGTGATGAACTGCAGAAAGAATCATATCAGTGATGCAAAAATGACTATGAATCATTTGCAGACTGTATGATGATTATTAATTGTTTTGAGAGTGCTTGTGCAAAGTATCATGTTAATAACATGATGATACAGTGCTTGTTCTGATCAGATAAATATCATATCAGTTTTGTTGAAAATTAAATACAATCAGCAGCTGACTTGAAAATTGTAAAATAAATTACATGTTGCAAAATTGTGAAGACAAAAAAAAGAAAACTTTCACAGTGAAAAAAGTCAATGAAGAAAAAAAGAAAGAGAAAAAAAATCTGAAGAAATGAGCTGTTATGCATGTATACAATTGCATGATTTTTATCATGATGACTGTAGTGTTTCTGACATTTGTGCAGCAGATATTTTTTCAGATTCTGATTCTGACTTATCAGCAGTTTACAATGACTGCAAAAGTGTTTTTTGCTTTAACAATTGTGATGATGACTTTTACTGATTTATATGTGAAGAAAATGAAATTGAAAGAGATTAAATTTATTGATGAGAGAATTGAGACAATTGATTTAAATGATGAAAAGAAAGAGAAATTGACTGAAGATGCTGACAGTGTGATTGAAAAACTTATTCATTAATGTAAATGAGCTGCTGATGATGTGACTGCTGATGAATTGCTTAATTTTAATGATTTTGTAAGTCAGATTGCTAAAAATGTGCAGCAGTGATTGTTGAGAGAGCTGCAAGACAATAAAAAAATTTAGTAAAAAAATTGAAATGAAGTAATCAGAGAAGTTAGAAGCTGACTGAGTGCAATAATTGTATTACTTTAATAATTAGAAATTTAATCAATGCAGAATTTTGCTGAAGAGTCTGAAAGAATTTTTATGATTGCACTCACAAGTAATAATTTTAATAAAAACTTCAGAGTAATAATAATTTTTTTAATCATGTTTAAAATGTGCAATAACTTCAGAGTATACAACATTTTTCATGCAATCATTTGTAACATCATGAAAATGAATGCAGAAGAGTTGTTGTAGTTTTGTATGTTTTTAAAATTTTTTAAAATATCATGATCATTCTCATAATATAAAGTTTGAATGTAAGAAAGAAATTTCTTCAGTAAACAAAACTTCATAATTTTATTTCAGCAATAATAATTGAAGACTGCTGTTTGAATGAGTTAATTAAATTTGTTAACTTACATATGAAAACTTGTTGCTCTGATAATTTTCTGCAATGTGCTCTGAGTTGATTAATCAGATTTGAATACTTACATAATATAATTTATTAATCTGATGATTTTGACTGAAACTGACTGTTATCTGAATGACTTAATTATTTAAATGAAAATATTGTAGAACTCAGCAACTCAAATGCTGTAAAGCAATTGTTGATCATGTATTATCAAAAATTTTTTCATCATAAATCAATTATTTTTTTAAAGTAATACATGATTTATTGTTGCTCAGATGTTTCTCAAATCTACAGAAATTCATTCTGAATATTTAATGACTTATATAAAAAAAATTTGTTGTTCTGATGATTTTCTGTAGAAACTGATGATTATTCATTTTATTAATCAAAATTAATGATTTATGTGAGAAAATTTGTTGTTTTGATGATTTTCTGCAGAAATTAACAGCTGTTCATTTTGATTGATTAAAATTAATAATTTATGTAAGAGAATTTGTTGTTCTGATGATTTTCTGTAAAAACTGATGACTGTTTGTTTTGATTGATTAAAATTAATGACTTATGTGAGAGAATTTGTTGTTCTGATGATTTTCTGCAGAAACTATGAGATCAGACTCTTTCAAAATTGTTTTTTCTTGCTGTATTTTTATATATTGATCTGAATTTCACATACAGTTTTATATAATATATTTTATTAAGATTTATATTATTTCAATATATATTAAATCAGCATCTTAAGTTCTTGAGAATCTTCAAGATTCAACTGAAATATCTTACAAGATAAATCATTTTTATATAAAATCTTTTTATATAAACTGAACACTATATTCACACATTATTGAGATTTTAAATAAAGTCATTTTGATGTTGAATTATCATCTGCTGTTATATACAGATTTGATTGTATATTTGAATGAATTTCATTTGTATTTCAACTTCTCACTAGCTGTAACAAATGACACAGCTCACTGAACATTTTTTTCATTTGAGTTTTTCTTTATGAATGACTTTAAAAGCAACAAGACTTCAACAAGATGCAGAAAAACTTATCAATCAGTCAATGAGCATTGATTTTTGTCTCTTCTGATCAACAGATGCAAGAAAGCTCATCAATCAGTCAATGAATCATCATTCTGATTTGTTCTGATTGTGAGCTTCATTCACAGAATAATATTTTTATTGATTTTTATCACAAGTCTGTGAGCTGTCATTCTGATCAGCTTCACTCATGCAGTTTTTGAACTACTGTTGTAATCTGTTTTGACTTGTCAACAGTATGAAACAAACTCTGACATCAGTCTGATTCAAGTCTCAAGATTCATTATAACTCATGTCATTCAAGTGAATTTTCAACATCAGTGATGACTGAAAAAACTGAATCATTGTCATTCAGCAACAGACACAAATTTATAATATCTGAAAGTATATCAACTCATCAGTTGAAAAATTTTTTGAACTGAAAAAGTCAATCTGCAAAGCAATTAAAAATGCAAAGAACAATGCTCTAAAACAAAAACTTGTTATGTTAAATTTCAAACAAAAAAATAGAAATTTTATTGAGAGAAAAAATATCATGAGTCAGATATGATTTTATATAAAAGCATGTTTTCATTTAAAGCATTTTTCTGTGCTTTGCAATGCTGTCATCATTCATGATTTGCTGATTATTCTCAAATAAAAGCTTGTCAAAATCACTGAGCAATGAAATTGTGAGTTTTCAAATTACTTCATGACTTTTTGAATGAATTCTGACTGTAGAACTTCACTTGAAAACTGACTCAGTGACTGAAAATTCATCATGAAGTGACTTACTGAGCATAAAATCACAAATGTGCTAGAAAACAGCAGTGTTGTTTTCAGATTTCTACATGCTGTTGAAAGATTCAATAAGAATTTTGCAAATCATCATAATTTTAAGTGCATGAAGCAAGCTTGAAAAAATGAATTAGTAATTAACATCAAGAAATTGATTAAAAAATTCTGTTAGAATCAAGTGCAACAGATTTCAAAAAAACAAAAATTTTTAGCATTTTCAATCTCAGAGTGCAAATCAAGCTTACAAGACAAAAAGCAGTCAGAAAACTCAAAAATCAAGTGTTTTTGTGACAAATGACACTGAATGTTCATTTGCTATTATCTCAACTCAGAAATATGCTCAAACAACTGAAAACTGAATCTGAAAATCATGAAGCAGATAAAAAAAAAGCTCAAGAATTCAGTTTTCAAAGCATGAGTAACAAAGCTTGTTGAGAAAGCAAAGAAATTTAAGAAAAAGAGTAATAAAAAAAGCAATGACTCATCACAAGAAATTTTTGATTAATCAAAATTGATGATTTATGTAAAAAAATTTGTTGTTCTGATGATTTTCTGTAGAAATTAAATGCTGTTCACATTGATTAGTTAAATCTAATGATTTATGTAAGAAAATTCATTGTTTCAGTGATTTTCTGCAGAAACTGATCATTCTTCACATTGATTGATCAAATCTGATGATTTATGTAAGAGAATTAATTGTTTCAGTGATTTTCTGCAAAAACTGATTATCATTCACATTGATTAATCAAATTTGATGACTGATATAAAAAAATTGACTGTTTCAGTGATTTTCTGTAGAATTTGACTGCTGTATATTTTGATTGATTAAAATTGATGATTTATATAAGAAAGTCACTTGTTCTGATGATTTTCTGCAGAAATCAATCATCATCTGTGTGAATTGATCAAATTTGATAACTTATATAAGATAATTCATCATTCTGATGATTTTCTGTCAGAACTGAATGATGTCTGAGTGAATTAATCAAATTTGATAATTTACATAATATATTTTATTAATTTACTGATTCTGACTGTAACTGACTGCTGTCTGTGTGAGTTGATCATATTTAATGACTTATGTAAAATATTTTGTTGTTATGTCAGTTTTCTTGCACAAAAAATGATCATCACACACACAAATTGATTTATCAGTGATTTTTGATTAAATGATTTTTCTAATTGTTGTGCTGTTGCTGATGTTGTCAGAACTTGTGTCTAATGTACTTTTTGTTTGTTGACTGTTTTGATTTGAAGTGCTTGATCACTTTCATTTTTAATTTATTGTTATTTTGTGTATGATTTATTCACAGTTTTTAATTTATCATTTTAATGTATTTGCTCTTTCAGATTTAAACATTTATTTAGACTCAAAGTTTTTCTTTCACTTTCTGAAAATATGTGTGATACAAGAACTTCTCTGATTGTATGCTACTTTTCTCTTATGCTGATTGAATAAATGACTCAATTCTGTAGAAGTTGATGTGTGTTGTCAATTGCTTTGATTTAATAAAATTCATCAACTTTTTCTTAAGCTTATGTGCTTTTTATTCATGATTGCAGTCACTTTCAGTCTTTGTGCATTATTTATCTTTCATGCTGTGAGATTAGCATGTTTCTTACTGAATTAAATGACTTGTCATCATGTCATTTTTATGTTGTTTTGTTTACTTATGCTGATGAATCATGAAGTTTTTTTTGTTCAGTTATTTTCACAGCAGTATTGTTGTCTTGCTTGTTTTATTTGATTTTATGACTAATATGCTTTATCTTATACATTTTGTTTCATATTTATTCATGTGTTTTGTATATGATACAGAAAATATACACTGTTTCTTCATTGTCTGTTTTTGATATTCTGAAAATTCAGTTGTTGTTGTAATGAAGATGTTTATCTGAGTGTATTGCTCTCATTATGCACAGTCATGATCACATTTGAAATGAAAAATTTGTAATGATTGTTGAGCTTACATGAGAAACTGATTAATTAAATAATAAAAAATTAATTCTTCATCTGAAAATTTCAGTCATCTGAATGTATCTCAAACTGATTTTTCTTCAAGTGAGTTTTTTGATGAGTGTTTTGCATTTTTTGTTTTCATCTTGTTTCTGATTGATTTTGCTGAGTATCATATGTTGCTGAAGAATATTGTGCTTTTTTTGTTCTGATATGTTGAGTCATTGATTTTTTACAAGTAGAATATAATGAATGATTAAAGTCATAAGTGACTTTTTCTTCAACAATTGACTCAGAACATATAACTTCTTTGATTTCAGTTTTTGATTATATTTTTTCAGAAAAATGTATAATTTTTATATGTGCTGTGTGTGACATTTTGATTTTTTTTTTGCAACTGCATCAATGACTTCATTCTGATTTTGTTTTGAAATGCATCTGTGATCATTTCAATTAATGTAATATTTAAAATGATTTTTACTTTTTCTGCAGTTTGTGCTATCACAATGCATCTCATCAGCAGATTTTCAGATTATCAATTTTGAATATGATGAATGTGAATTTTTGTCATTTTTACTCTGATGTTTTGATTAACTTGACTTTGATAAAGAAGAGTCTTATTGTCATGAGTCATTTCTTGCTGATGATTGTAAAATTGAAATTGAGTGAAGCTTTAAACAATGTTTTTTATCAGACACTGACAAATCATGTTATAATTATATTTCAGAATTTTTTATTCTTGCTTTGTTTGCTTTTTAGTTTTTTATTGAGATTTAAAACAACAGTTTGTGTTTTCTGAATTGATAGAGAGTCATTTGATGAAACATTATTAAAATCATATTTTCAGATGTGTAAGCAAAAAATTTTGTCTGCACTTGAGTTTCTGTGTGTGACAAATCATTTGTATAAGCAGATTTTTATTAACTACATGAGCACAATAGCTTAACTGAATGATTTTGTACTGATTGATGTTTTGCAAAATGTTGTGCATTTTTCAGAAACTGACATTGCAAAGCATGAAAATTACACTTTAAATCTTGTTACTGACAATTATGAAAATAATCTTCAGACTGCTGCTCATGCTACTGATCAACAGATTTCATCTTCAGTTCAAGATGATTATGATGCATTTATTAGCTCTGATGATTTAGTAAACATTGATTTCAATGTTGATTCAAACTCTTTGACAGCTTCAATGATATTTAATGTCAATCTTGAAATCATGATTTAAAATAAACTTTTGATTGCAGATTTGATGCAGATGAAGTCTAAAGCTTTTTGTTCTGCTGATGTAATTAATTTTGATGATTTTTCAGTTTTTGTTGAAACATCTTTCAGAAGTGATAGTGCTTGAGTGTTTGTGATTTCATATTGTTTTTTCAGTTGCTTAACTCTAATGAATCATTGAAAAAATCAACATTATCTGATTTTTGCTTTTTTCATTCTGTTCTCAACTGACTTTAACAATTATAATGCTGATCATAGAGTTTCTGTCTCTCTGAATATGTATGTGCATTGATGTTTCAAGCATCATACATGCTGATTAATGATTTTGATGACTGCTTCTTAATATTTTTTTCAATTAATTTTTAGTGTTTTCTAGTTTTGCTTGTCACAATACTTTCAAATTTGTGATGTATGATATCATGCAGCTTCAGACTTTCTCACTATCTAACAATTTTCTGATTAAATGATGTCACTGAAAATCAATGAATGAGAACTTCAAAACAGTAAAATCATATCAATTGTATGATGCTGCTTGTTTTTTTGATTTTGAAAAATGTGTTAAGAATCTGATCATTCTGCAGTTACAAAAGTACATAAGTAATATTGCTCTTAGAGTGTCAGATTTGTTTGCAGAAAAATTATTATTTTGTTCTTATATTAAAAATTTTATAATATGTGAAAGTGAATTTTGAATTTGATTGACAATAAATTTCTCTGATTTTCATGATTTTATAATTTTATTTTTTACTGATGTTGAGTGTTCTGATTTCATATCTTCTTCTGATTATGATTATTTGAAGCAGACAGTGACTTTATGTGATTCAGTTGCTGTCATCAAGTTCTTTCATCAGATTTGCAAAACTTTTTTTGAAAATCTGTTGCAGAAGTAAACTGATGATGTTAGTGTTCTGAAAATAATCAAAAATTATTATAATGTAGTTAAAACAAATGATTGAAATATGCTACATCTGCATTGTCTTGTATGAATTCAGAATGTCATGAAATTTGATATTTTGTGAATGTGAATTCTGAATGATGATGATTTTAATATTTGACTCATGCATTACATTGAAATTATCATCTGTCACAATTTGAACACTTTTTTAGATTCATCTTCTCTTTCAACAATGTAACTGATTGTCAACTCTGATGAGAGTGCTCTAAAATTCACTTAATGTTTAATAATTGATGCTCATGCAGTGACTGCTAAAGTGCAGATACATTCTTCACAGCATTTCAAGATTTGTTTCAAATACTGTAGCAGATAATTAAGTCAGTGTCAATTTAATATATCTTGTGAGCTTCATGACATCACAATTGTGAATGATTTCAGAATGATTCAGCTTTGTTGCAATCATTCTTGAATAAATTTTTAAAATTTAGCAATTGCTAGTTACATACAGTTTAATCACAATATTTCTTGAATTTCTACAGCAATAAAGTCATTGAGTCTGCTTTTTTATTTGATTAATTATACTATGAAGAATGACATTTTTTTGTCACATTTCATGATTCAAGCTGCATTAATGAAAACAATTATAGAACAAGCTTTTCAAGCTGAATTGTTTTCAACTTCAAAACAGTAACTTAGAAATTGAAATCATCACAATTTCACACTACAGTATTTCAATTTTCTTGCTCATAGCAGAGAGATCAGAACAGTACAAATCACAAGTTTTCTTATAAAACTCTCAAGACATTATACTATGCATAATAATATTGTATGCATTAATTTGTGATCACTGAAACATCATGTTCATATGTTTCATCTGCTGCTTTCTGATACTAATGCTATCAGTTTTGAAAACAAGCATTGCACTTATGATTCACAGAGAGATCATTCAGTAACAATTTTTGAAAATTATAAATTCAAAAATGCTGTGTTCAGAAATTTTTTTTTGTTTGAGTATGTCATGATAATTTGTGCTGTTTTTGTGAAGCAATATACTTCAAATAATGTTTGTTTTGAGTCAGATCATTCTTCTGCTGTCAAAAATGTTCAGCATATTATTCAGAAAAAATCAGACATCTGCACTGTAACTTTTAATGATTATATTTTTCAATGTCAGATTGAAGAGAATTTCATACAGAAAAATCATTTACTAATTATGACAGTAATTGATAATGTGACTGAAATATTACTGAATTTTTTTGTGCTGTGAAATTATTTGTTGAATTTGTACAATGAAGCTTCTTGAGAACAAAATGAATATTCTGTATCACATTAATTCATTTGAGATGTTATTAAGTTTACACTGAATTCTTACTGCTGCTTTTTTGCTCAGAATCTGCTGCTGCTTCAGAAATCTCAAGATGATGCTTGATTGAATATGTTATTGAAATGAATGTGAGAAGAACAAGCAAATTGAATTACTGAAAATCTGATTATTGATGTTGATTTTCAGAATGATGATGATAATGTTGAGATAATCACTTCTGATGATGATGATCTCAGTTTAAAATCATTTATTGTGATATATCAGCTTGTAATTTTGTGTTGAATTCATTCTGAAAATAACTGAAGACAAAAATTATTAAACTTGTTATTATATTTGTGCAGTTTTATTATTCAGCATCTAAGATTTTTTTCTGTGAAAAATTTTTTCTTGTGCACATTTACTGCATTTTTTTTCTGCTGATGAGATGTTGATTCAAGCTTGATAGAATCTGCTTAGATAATATTTCAAACATTTAACTGACTTTTTGAAAGAATCAGAATCTTCAGCTGATGATGATAATGACTTGATTGCTGCAGATTTTGATGATGATGTTTTGCTGTTATTTATTATTTCAGTAAATTTCACTGTGAATGAGCTGTTTGATTTTTTGATTTCTGTTTTTTTTTTTGATTATGCTTCACTGACAGATTTGATTTCATTATCAGTTTTCTTGAACATCAAACAGAAGCTCATCATATGAAATATTTTCAAAAAATTGTTGATTTGCAATTTTGAAAAGTCTAGCAGTTATGATTCAGAGCAGATTTTTTTATATATTAAAAATGAGAAAGAAATTGATAAGAGTCAGATTGTCAAAGCAATCATTTTTGACATGAATTATTTTCATTATGATGATGAGATTATAATAATGATGCTGACTGAAGCTGCAGTCAATAATGTTGAAGACAACATTTATCATATCAATTTTGATATAAAAAAAAAATTTAAAAAGTCTGATCAATCAAATTGTTTCATCTGATGTGTACAGACTTTCTGATAAATCAAGACTGTTATAATTTTGAATGAGATTAGCATGATTGATTTTGTTTTTTTGGCTTGAATAAACTGTGCTTGTAGCAATGCATGTGACTTTCAAAAATCATTAAAAAAACATTTTGACAGTGTTTCTGTGATGATTTTCATGAATGATTTCTGTCAGTTTTCATTTGTTCAGAGTTTACTGCTTTAAAAACTGTCAGACACTTCTGAAGAGCATAATGACAGAATGTTGTAATGAAAATTCAAAAATGTTGTTATTCTTGATTAGCAAATGCATCAATTTTCAGATTTTAGTTTTCAACAATTCTTGCAGTGAGTCTGTTCTGAAACTCTGACTGCTGCTGATGTTGATAATTTCAATGTCAAAGTTGTGACTTTGCTCTCTAATTTATTTTTGAAAGAAGTCATGATTGTTGTCAAACTCAATGATGTTTGTCACTTGCTCAATTGATTGAGATTGAAAATTTTTGTCAGAAATTGAAAGCAGTTCATTATCATATTTTCTGTTGTGCATTCTTGAGTGCAGACAGTAAACTTCAGTGAATGTCATTTGTTTCTTAACAAGCTTCTTGTGAGTTTAGATCATGTGTCACTTACTTTTTTTTCTAAAATATTTTTTTTTACATTAAATATGCTTCTGATGATACTCTCAAACATTTTTTCTTGTTTTGATTATATCAATGATGCAACTGAAATTACTCACAGTTATGTTTTTGATTCATTGAGCATGTTGATGCTTTTTATTTTTGAAGTAAATGCTTCATTGACATGCTGACATTTTTCATAACTACACTTGTTCAAATAAATGACATTCACTTTTTCTGTTCAAGATTATCAGTCTGTTTGCTGATAAGACTTGATCAAAAAGTTCAAGATGAAGATTTTAAAAATTTATTAAGTGAAGTTTCTTCAATTTTTTCTCTGAAATCTCAGCTGAAGATTAAAATTTTTTCAGTCATTTGTTTTCAGATTTTTTTAATATTTGAATTTGCTATAACTGATTATAAAATTCAAAACTGTTTTCTTTCAAATGTCATTCTGAATTTAAAGTTTGATGATTGTTGTGATGATTCTCATCACAAATACTGTTTCATTTATGTACAATTGTTGAAATTTTGTATTTTTGAAAACTTACATCTTTTTTGTTCAATCACACTGAATGATGTTTTCTTTAAATCATATCAGAATTTGAAGCAGAAATTAGAAAGACTACAATGTCTTCAGAACTTCACACTAGCATGTTGACATTGATGTATTCATTGATTGAGACACTTCAGCAATTGTGTTTTAAACTTATTTTTTTTCAAAATCATTATTCACAATGCTATTTTTGAGTTGTGTGATTGTTGTGTATGTGCATTATTTTTCTATATTTTTTGCTGCAGAAAATCTGATGTTTTTGTATTTTTGTTAACTAGCTGCTTGCTTCATGAATTTCATGATAAATTTTCATTCTTCTCATTTTCTTTCATTTGCTTGTTGTTTTGCTGACAGTTTTTCTTTTTTGAAAATCATCTTTTTGATTAATGTCTCAGATTCTTGATGTTTTTGCACATTTTCTCTTGTGAATGCAGACAAGCTTACTTGATTTTTGAATTCTGCTCACTGATTCAACTCTCTTTACATATTTCAACTCTTCTTCAGTTTCTTCTCATTTTTTTTTGAATTATTTTTGTGTTTTTTACTTTATCATTTCTAGCTTATCTGAGCATTCAGTGTTTCAGCTTTTGTTTGTTATTTTTTTGTGCTTGTTTTTGCAATAATTTTCTCTTCAGTTTTATCATCTAGTCTCTCTGAATTTTCTTGTGATCATGTTGACATCACTTTGCATTTTGAATGAGATTTTTATAATGACATCAGTTTTCAAGATTAATTATAAGAGAATTGAGTTCAGTGTCATGATCTCTTCAGAAAAATTAAAATGTGAAGCTTTTGATTGTGAATTTATTACTCATCTAACAATTTTTTATTATAATGTAGAAGATGATTTCTTTTCTGATGATTGCATGACTTTTGACTATAATGAGATGATCATCAAGAACAATGATTTTTCAAACATCATTGTTAGAATAATTGTTTTGACTTTGACAAGATTTGTGTCATTTTTTTGTTTTGTTTTCACACTGTGACTGATTCAGTTTATGTGTAGTGTTCAGAAAAATTCTTCAAGCAATAAATACTTTTCAATTTATTTCATGTTTTTATTTGTGTATATCAGCTTCAGTGAAATTGTTGATGCTTTTTTCAAGCTGACAGATGTTTGCTGATTTGCTGTCAATTTTTTGTTTTATCACAAAAAAAATTCAGTAAAAAATATACTTACAAATAATGTTTGTGTAGTTTGCTTTTTTGATGACAACAATGTCAAATTTCAAAACTGAAAAGTATCACAGTTAAAACATTGTGTTCATGTTGCAGAAACTTTGCTTAAATTTTGTCAGATTAATGATGATTATTATCTCATCATTGTTGTGTCAAGTTTTTTAATCTTGAATATTTTTTTCACTGCTGCTGAAATAACTGATGCAGCTCTGCAGTTTAGCTTTTTCACTTCATCAAGAACTCTGAGAAATATTTAACTTTGAAGAAAATCACAACTCAAGTTTTCTAGTAAAATACAGCATCTGACATCATTTTCACATGTTGATTAGTTTCAGACTCAGTGTTTTTTTTTTGTTGTTTTAAATTAAAATGCATTTTCAAATTGTTCATTTTCATTCAGTTTCTCTGCAGCTTCTGATACTGCATCATATATTGATTTGATTGCTAGCAATGAATTTTCAATTTCTTCATTCTTTACTTAATTAATAAATGTGAATGATAATGTTGATTCAGCACATCAGAATTGTGTTGTGCAGACTCATAAAAAATTAAATGCTGCAAGTCAATCTGCTGTAAGAAAAATGAAATAAAAAAAAAAGTAAAAATCTGCAACTTGTCATTTTTTATTTATTTAATTAAAATTTAATTTTCTGATTAAGTGTTTCACTGTTTATTTAGTTGTTGATGTCTTTCTTTCTGAATAATTGTCAGTCAAAAATTTTCTTCTTACATAAATTATCATTTTCATTTCACTTGTCAATTTTATATGTTCATCTGACATTTTTTTTTAAAAAGTAGCATGTCACACTGATGTCATCTGCTTAGATGATGATGTGTTTTTATTTTGTGTTCATAAACAATGCATGACAGTTGAAAATCTTTGCTTGTGTGATATGATAACTTTTCTTGTGAAGAGAGATGAAAAACTTGATTAAAGTTGACAAAGTACTAATATAAAAAAATATGTTTGCTTGACAAATTTTTCTTCTCAATTTGTATTTATTAATCAATATTAACAGTTTAATTAATAAGCAGTTTGCTTACAAAAGTCTTACTCTGAGTCATTTGATTTTTTCAGCTGAGATAATTACTTCAGACAATATATATCACATGTGATCAAGTTTCTACAAAATTTGATCAACTGTACTGAAATCTTGTAGAATTGAGCAACTCAATTATTGTAAAGCAATGATGAATTTTGCATTGTCAAAAACTTTTTTTCATTTTCAGTGATTCAATTGTTTCTTCAAAGCAACACATGAATCACTGTTGCTTGAACATTTTACAAAAATCTGCTATGAATTTGTTTTTGAATGTAGTGATTTGCTCAATTTTGATATTAGTATGTTAACTGAATAAGTTTTTGCATGCTTTCAAACAGATTGATAAATATTAGTTTCTTATTAACTACATATATGTACTACTTTATTGTCAAGATTCATTTAATAATTTATAGTATTCACTTCTACATGATTAAGCATTTTGTCTTGCTCAGCTCTCAAGATCACTTTTGTTGTAATTTAATCATTTTCTGTGTATATAATCTGTCATCTCTGATCTTCTCTCTCTTCATACTCTTGATATATATTGACAGCAGAGCCATCTATATCTTTTTGACTATATATTTATATGTATAGAATTTTATGACTCAATACATCATTTTAATTGTTATTTTTATATGATATTCTCATTCTTCTATCAATAGTCTTTTTTTAATTTTCTTCTCTCATTATAACATCATTCACAGTCACAGCATTCTATATTGTCATAATAAACTATCACTAAAATGCATTATATATCAGCTTCAGTGCTTCATCTTGCTAATATGCATTTCAAAAACTCAGACATTTGTGAAATTATGAACATTATTTAATAATTTAAAAATTTATATGAATTTGACATGCTCAACTTGAAACAGCAAAGCATTTAAAAAATTAATGCTGCAGTGACAGTAACAGTCATTTATCATTTGCTCATTGCAGACTGCTGCAGCTCTGATGTATCAAGTGATGAAGTTTCACTTCTTTCTGTCATTCAAAATCTGTCAGTTCATAAAAATATACAACAATTTATTCAAAATCAAGAGATACAACACTAATGCTTGTTGTCTACAAATTGCTTACATTTCTTGAACTATCAAACATCACATTTAAAACTCACATATAAAATGCTCAGAAGAGCAAGTTTTTCTGATTTTTAATGTGTTAAAATTAATTAATTCATTCAGATGAAACATACTTCATGCAGAAAACTGCAATAACAATGTTTTTGATTGAATACATCATCAGTTATGAAACAGTTGACATTTATTTATATATCATCAAAAATGATTGAGTGATCATGTATGCAATATATCATACTTGATTATTCATCATTTTTTACTTTTCAACACAGAATGATTTGAAGATTATTGATTACTGAAAATAATCAATGATTTATCAGACAAATATAAATAACTGATAAAAAGTATTTTATTATAGCTTTGCTGTTTATTTGTTTTAATTTATCTTGCAACAACCACTTCTCTTGATTTTCATGAGCATGTCATGTCTGCTTCACTACATACATGATATTTGACTGTCATCAGCTTGAGCTGATACAAATTCAAAAGCAAACACTTTGCTTGTTGAAGACAATTTTTCAGAAAAGCATAATTTAATATTAATATTCAATAAATGTCAGAACTTCTAATTATGAATTTATAAGTATGTGTCAACAGTTTTTTAATATATACTTAACTTGTGGCACATTCACTGACAATTACAATCAAAATATACTATAAGATGTGATACATGTCTGTTTTAGACTTGTTGTTTCAAGATTTATCAATTTTTATGTGAATATGCTTCATATATGCTGAGCATAATGTGATATTTACACTGAACTGAACAAATAACTTCTTGATGCTTCTGAAAAAACTTATTTTCAAAGCAATAAAAACTTGATACTTCTCTCAAATTCAGACTTTCATACAACTATATCTGAAAGTTATCTGCTTGATTTACTAAATGACAGTATTGTTTGAGTATTAAAAATGATAATAATAATGACAGTGACTCTGTTAAGCAAATCATATATCAAGACAGATAATATGAAGAAGAATCTGAATAATTTCATAATAAAAAACTGATAAAAATTTTTAATTAGAAGAATTTTCTCACAGCTCTTGAATGCTATATCTGCTTCAGTTTTTCATCTGAACATTGACTGAAAATTGATCATATTTTTATAAAAAATGTAACTGTTTGAAATCTTGAGAAGATAGCTTCTGAAATTGAGATCAGATACTTGATTAAGTATGATTCAATCAATATAATTCATGTTTAAATTCTTCAATCTGAAATAGCTATATGTACTAATAATGATATTTTTAACAGAATTCTGTTTTTGAATATCAAAAAAATCTTCATAAGACTCTTGATAATTTGTTTCAGATCACATATAAACTTTATAACATCACTCAAGTCAATTCAGTGATTATCAACAGAAAAATCAAACTTGATGAATATTCAGATGAGAGATTTTTTTTGATTGAAATGTCAAAATGAGAAAAGTAGAAATAAAAAATTGAAGTCAACTGCTCTGAAAACTTATTAATTATATGTTTATTTTCTCTTTGATAATTGTAGTGATTTTTTTGCACTCAAGATGACATCAGCTCTGATTTCTACACTTAAAATTATCAACAGATTTTCAACATCATTTTTTGAAAACTTTATACTTATTAGACTCTGAAGTTGAAGAGTTTGCCAGAGAAATGAAGACAGCAGAAACAAAAAATAACTTACAAGATTTTAACAATTTACAGACTTAATCAGATCAGATTGCTCAAGATTTTGTTAACACAAACATTACTAATTCAGATTTACATAAAAAATTCAAAATCTGAAAATTTAACACTGATCAGCTTGAATTTGTCAAATTATACTGAAGCAAACACTCAGTCTAAATGAATATTTTAGATACTGATGAAATTAATTCTTGAGATTTACTTTTCTCTTTTGCTCAACTTGACAATGACAAAAACTTTTAGCAATAAATATGATTTCTTCTTTGCATCAGATCAATCTATCTAATTCATATAAATAAACAGAAACAAAATATGAACTCTTGTGTTTGTCATTATATGAATAATTATTAAACATTATCAAATTTTCACAAAGCATGAAATGTTGTATTCATTGTCTTTGAAAATTCAATTTATCTGAATTCAACTTCATTATCTTTGAAAAATTCAATTTATCTGATAATTCTGTTTCTCACTCTGAATACTTAACATCTAAAACTTTTATTAACAAATGCAATTTCTTGTTTGCACTGAGTCAAGCTATCTAATTCATTTAAAAAAAAAAAACAAAATATTCAGAGTTGTGTTCATCACAGTATGAATAATTATTTAACATAATTAAACTTTCACAAAGCACAGAATGTTGTACTCATTGTGTTTGAAAAATCAATCTATCTGAATTCAACTTTAAATACATAACATTTGTGTTTTTTTAAATATAAAAAACTTAGAGATATCTGTTTTGAATGATTGAATCAAGCACTTTAGTTCTCACAGTAACTATATATTGTATGAAGAAAATATATAATCTTGTGCTGCATCAACTGCTGTCTCAATTTTGATATTCAGAACAGCATTTATCTGTGAAAATCTCATCAATTTTCATCACACAGATATTGCAAGTGAATGATAACACTACACATTTGATTGCTTTTTTCAGATCAGCATCATCAATTTCTGATTTAGTGATTGTATCTGAACTACAGTTTCTAGATTTACTTGACTAGATTATATTGAAAACAAAACTAATGAATTTTTATGAAGAATTTTGAGTACAAAGTTGAAGTTGTGATGAGCATACTTTCTGTCAAAATCTGTCTGAACAAGAAAAATTTTATTACATAAGTTATTGAATCTGACATAATCATTCAGCACACATTTCATGCAAAAATCTGTCAGTATTAACAATACTTATTTTACATAAGCAATCAATTTTGTCTCTTCTGATCACTTTCTGCAAATATCTGTCAGAACAACATTCTTCATTACATAAATTGTTAAATTTAATCAACTCACACAGATGAGCACACTTTACACTAAATTCTGATGAAATAATTTTGTTTATGATGTAAATTGTTAACATTGATTACTTCATCTGAGTAACACATACTCTGTGCAAAAATTCAATCATTTCTTCATATGATTTTATCAAAATCATTTTTAAAGCAGTAGAAGATGATGTGTATTTCATCATACTGAATATGTATATTATCTGAAATTATACAATCTGCATCAAAGATGTTTTACTTTGCAGATTACATGACTAAATAGTTAGAGTTTGATTACTTATCTCAAGCTTTTGAAACAATTTTCTTCAATTCAATTTTATAAACTTTCACAGCATCAAAAACATCATTTGTGAAAAACATTGATATGAATATTTTTTGCAGTCAATTATGTATATTTACATCATTTTTTTATTGTATATAAACATATGAACAATTGAATTTTTATTCAGCTGTCAGAACTTTTTGTAAAGAAAATAATCAAAAAATTCAGCTTCAAGTACTTGATTTTTTTTCATTTTGTGATTTTAGTGAAAATGAGACTGGCCAAACTAAATATTTCAGCTTTTGAAGTATCAACTAATACTAGTTCACTGAACTTATGATTAAATATCTAACACATACATGTCTCATAAATCTAGATTTCAATTTGTGATCTGATGACATTGAATAAACACTTCAACTATGCTCTAATCTGAACACATCTGTCTCTTACTTCTTCAACTTTTTAGTGTTTAAACTTGTTATTAACACATTCACTTCATCTGCAATCAGCTGTTTGTCTGTAAAGCATGTTAAATTTCTGATTTACATTTTTTTTCTGATTATTTTCAGTGATACTTTCATTTCAAATTAATTTTGTTTCTCTAATCACATCTGACTGTGAAGCTTGCTTTTTTTCTCAATTATATTATATTTGCTCTGTGATTTATTTTTTCTGCTGATATTCTCAAACTATCTTGAACTAATTAATTTTGTTTCTCTACTTACATCTGACTGTAAAATTTGCTATTTTTTTTTACAATATTATATTTGCTTTGTGATTTATTTTCTCTGCTGATATCATTGAATCATTTTGAATCACTCTCTTTATGTATTTTCATTTCAGACATGTTTCACAATGACTGAGCCACAAAAAAGCAAGTTTGATACTAAAACAAGTTTTTAAAAAATACATTCATTTTTGTGTTGTTCAATGTTTGAAATTAACACTGATCATACTGTTATCAGTCATCACAGTGATCAGAACATAAAATTAGAACTTACTTTCAAATATCAGATGAAGAATTTGAAGCAATCAAGACTTAAATACAGAGCATTTACAACAAATATGCTTTACACAAACTGTCTGATAAATCTTTGATTCAAATTCAGAAGCAAAACACTCAACTACACTGTTTTCAACAAATTATTGACAAAAATACTTTTTTAGACAAACTAATTGACAATTGAAATTTTCTGAATGTAAAAAATGCACTGCTTTCAATGATTCAGCACTGTTGTTATCAGAAAAATAAATAATTTAAAAAAACTGCATCATTTTCTGTATCTTTACTATCATCAGCTTTAACACAATTTATGACAAAAAAAAGTATTGTTTCACTTTCACTTATATCTTTAAAATCTGTTTCTAAATCTGAAAAATGTTCATCTTCTCAAGTAATATTAGCTACTGATGATCAGAATGCTTGTTCTGAAATAACATGTTTTTTTATGTCAGTTTCAGTTTCTTCAACTTGAACTAACATCAACAGCAAATGTTTGTTTTGAATTGCAGAACACAGCTGCAGATCTCTCTCTTTCTTAATTATCAAATTTTATTGAATTTTCATAATCACAATAAATTTTATAAATGAACTTGTGTGATCAGTCATGATCAGTAATTTTTTTTTTCATGAAATTAATAATACATTTTTGAATGCTGATTAAAATCACTGAATATTAATGCTTGAAAATCATTGTGTTTATTTCAACATCTCTCACAAAATTCAATTCAATGATGAAATTTTTGAAATTTGTAATTTGCAAATATGAGAAATCATAATTGCAATGAAGTTTGAACAAATGATTTTTTCAAAAGCTGATGCAGTAAACACAGCACTTTGTGTTTACTTTTTCATTGTGCTGAAATCAAACTTAAAAATTCAGATCTCAGATTCTGAATCATTATCAAATGCAACTTTTTTGCTATCTGATGATTTTTTTGATAATATTTTGTATGACAATTATAAAAAATCTTCATCTGCAAAGTGATGTTGACTACAAACTTCAGATCAGAATGATCACATATCATCTGTTGTTGAATTCACAGCACACAACTCTTGCATTTTTGAAAATACTTCATCACAAATAATTTTTTTTGAACAAGCTTCACTTCTGATATTATCATCAATATCTGAATTGCTGCTTTTAACACATTCAAATTTCTTGCAAAAGTTTACTGTTCAAGTTTCAAAGAAATCTGAAAACATGATGTTCAATATCAATGCAATTACTGAAAAAAATATTGAACACACTTCAGAATTTATTAATAAAAACAATACTGCTTCATCAACTGATGCAATGTTTACAAATCATCTCTCTGCAAAATACTTTAATCTCATTCTTACTGAAAAAAAATGTGAACTGTCTCATAAAAATTTGATGATTTTAATCAATACATGCTTAACTTTAATTATTATTGAAGATGACACAAAAGTTCTGATTAACAGAACAGTTGCAACAGATATTGACTTCAATCTGTATATTTTCAAAAAAATCTTAAGTGAAAGTATAAAAAATATTGTTCATCATGAAAACATAACTGATGCTAGTGATTTTGTATTTGAAATCAATGTGAAGAAAAAAAATGTTGACAATGTCATACATACTGCAATCAAGAGATGTGAATAATTCAATGAGATCACTTGAAAATATTTTCAAATTTTTTTTATGCTCAACATCAAAAATAACAACAGTACTAATGTTAAAAAGTTTATTTTTTTTTCTGATTTACAACATTTGTCATTTTCTCATCAATTGTACACTGTTTTTGTTATGTTATTGAAAGAAAATTCTATATCACAAGAAAGATTTTTTAATGATGAAATGAAATTTGAGAAGACAACAACTTTCATTATGCTTTGATATCTGAACATGTAACTTGTTAAGAATGAAGATTTTATTAAAATATTCAGAAAAAATTTTGCTTTCTCACAATTTTTTCATTTTTCTGAAAATCAGACAAGTACTTTCAGATGTTCTTCACAAAATCAGTGATTTTTTTTATGTGAATGCATGAATAATTTATTCTCTGCTAAAAATCTGAAATCACAGCACAGTGTCACACTGATAATTGTACTCAAATTGCTCATGTTATTCTAAATCAAAAATCTTTCAAACACTATTTCTGACAGAAAAAACACATAGAACATTTTCAGATTACAAATTTTGATAGCTTATAATAATATAAAACACAAAATGATCAACAAAATTGATCATTCAATTTTCACACTGAGTACAGATTTTATGAATTTAATCAGAGCAAAAAAAAATTTAGTATTTGAAGAAATTGATTACAGATGTTTGATAATGATGATCTCAATGTTTTTTGAAACAAAAATTGTTCTCTTCACAAATTATTACAATAAAAAATTACATTCAAGATTATTTTTTAAGAACAATGCAGTCAAAACTTGAATGTGCTGAGATTGATTATTCTGTGACAAATTTCATTTGAAAAAAAGTAGAGAAAGTACAACAATCAAGATATTCTGACAACTCATGTGATGTCAGAAAGCATCACTGCCAATCTGATTACTTTTTGAGACATTGTTTAAAAAAAATCAATAAATTTACTGCACTGAATGAAAATTCTGAAGATTGATAACTGAACAATTAATTTTATTCTTCATAACACTGTTGATGAAATTTACAAACAGTTATTAAATCATGTTCACAAATTATTTAATAAAAAATCTTTACTTCTAAAAAATGAAAAAAATGATCTGGCTGCTCTGACTTGCATTTTTAGTGAAATTTTAAAGAAACTGATCATTTGTTGCAGTATAAAAAGTATTTGATTTTCTAAATCAATCATACATGTCTCATCTCACAAACATTATGATGTCAAGTGCATCATTGAACTGCAATATTTATATTACATAAAAAAAAAAAACTGAAGTCTTGAGAAGAACTCAGCAAGCTTTATGAAATAATTTAAAAATCTGAAAAAAACTTAATTATAATACTCTCATGCTGAAAATGAATATTGATAATTTTTTCAAATGATTCAGAATGTGCAGAATGACTGCAATATTCTCAGTTATTTTTTTTTAACAATCAGATATGATCTCACACTCACAAATGCTGAGTTTAAAAACAAAAAATGAAACATCACTACAAAACTTGTGTCATACTTTCAGCATGTGAATGAGTTGATTGCATTCAGCTCAAAATGTCACAGTTTTTAAATCATACTGAAAAGCATGTTTGAAATGAGAAATTATGTCAGTAAACAAAAAAAACTTGTGATTGTAGCAAATGCATTTGTTGTTAAACACATTCTGAAATTTGTGAGTTTCAGTTTCTGAAGTTCTCAATCAGATAAGCTTTCTCATTTAAACTTGACTGTATTAATCATAATTAGTGACTCAAAAAAAAAAAACTATAAAGTGATGACAATGTACAATGATCTTGATGCCAACATCTGCATGAAGTATGTGAATGTTTTTAATGAGAATCATCTGATTAACAATCATTGATTCATTTTCTTCTTTTTCTCAACTATCATCATAGAGACTTCTGATATTATTGATCAGAAATATACAATGACAAAAGCTTATAAAATAATCTTGATGAGTTCAGAATGGCTTGCCACTACTGAATCACAGTGTATTGAAAAAATTTGAAGAATGAAATAAAAAAATAAATGTATGTTATTGTACTGATTTATTGAAATGAATATCAAAGTTGAAGAAGAAATACTTAATCATCAGATATTGAGACAAGAATTTGATAGAATGACTTTGAAATTAAAATTGCAGAACATCAATGTGATTAATTTTTTTTGAAAATCATCTACTTGCTTTGACTGTACTGTTTTTTTCATGAATTATTAATCAATTTTTCATGTACATTTTCTCAAAATGACTGAATTTACAGTTGTTAGCAGATTTTTGTTCTTGTATATAATTGTTGTTATTCAGTGCTTCAATAAAGCTATGCATGAAACTGATTGTAACTTTTTTTAAATGTACTGATATCAGATGATTTTGTTTCTGATTTCTGATTCTGTACATTACAAAATAACATATAATTAATATATAAATTATCTGAACACTTCTTGATGACTATTGATATTTATTCAACAAATTGTTAAGTATCTACATCAGATAATATTAATCAAATTTTTTAACTTAGTGTCAAGTTTTTACAGTACAGTATTTGATTTTACATTGCTTTTTAACATTACTTTTTTTGATAATTGCAGTTGATTGTAATATGATGACAAACATACATCATTTCATTGAGTGAATTGATTCAAACATATAATCAACTAATACTTTTTGTGAATTCAAAATATGCTGTGTTATCTAATTCTGACATTCAATTTCATAACTGATTTTTGTGTTTAATTTTGAATTTTACAGAAAGTGATTCTTCATTATTTTTTTTTCACTGCTGTGATTTTCTTTCTTTTCTAAACTGTCAGTTTTGACTGATTGACTTGATTTAACATACTGATTGCAAAAATCTGCTGTTATAATGTTTTTTATTGCATGAGTCACTGGATCAAACTGATTTTCTTGCATAAATGTTTCACACTTGAAAATTTGTCATAGCTATCTTTTCTATTGCATAAATTCATTGATTTAATCATTTCACTCAGAAAAACATACTGAAGATAAAAATTTTTCAGAACAACATTTTTTCTTATGTATGAGTTGTTAAATGTTGTTGAATTTGATCAATGAATTTACTAAATGCAAAATTCTGTCAGTAAAACTTGTTTTGTTATGTAAGCTGTCAAATTTAACTGATGAATTTACTGAGTGCAAAATTCTGCAGATAGAATTTCTTCTGTTATGTAAGTTGTTGAATTTAATCAATGAATTTACTGAGTGCAAAATTTTGCTGATAGAACTGCTTTTGTTATGTAAGCTGTCAAATTTAACTGATGAATTTACTGAGTGCAAAATTTTATCAATTTTGTTATATAAGTTGTTAAATTTAATCAATGAATTTACTGAATGCAAAATTCTGCAGATAGAATCACTTTTGTTATGTAAGTTGTTGAATTTGACTGATGAATTTACTGAGTGCAAAATTCTGTCAGTAGAACTGCTTTTGTTATGTAAGTTGTCAAATTTGATCAATGAATTTACTGAGTGCAAAATTCTGTCAGTAAAACTGTTTCTGTTATGTAAGCTTTGAATTTAATTAATGAATTTACTGAGTGCAAAATTCTGCTGATAAAACTGCTTCTGTTATGTAAGCTGTTGAATTTAACTGATGAATTTACTGAGTGCAAAATTCTGTCAGTAAAACTGCTTCTGTTATGTAAGCTGTTGAATTTAATCAATGAAACTACTAAGTGCAAAATTCTGCTGATAGAACTGCTTTTGTTATGTAAGTTGTTGAATTTAACTGATGAATTTACTGAGTATAAAATTTTGCTGATAGAACTGCTTCTGTTATGTAAGCTGTCAAATTTGATCAATGAAATTACTGAGTGCAAAATTCTGCTGGTAGAACTTATTTTATAATGTAAGTTGTTAAATTTGATTGACACTTTCAAACAAACTTACTTCTTGTTAGAGATTTTCTTAACAGCATTCTCTACTGCAATTATCAATTGTTATATTTAATTAAGCTGCTGAGCTGATGCACACTTTCTGACAAAAAAAATTATTTTTACATTTTTCTTCTGCATAAATATTCAATTATGCTTGATTTATATCTAATTACTGTTTACTTGCTGATCACAGTCAAGTCTTGTTTCTGACTATTTTTGTATGTATATACATATGTAGCTAGTTGCTAACTATTTATTGTTATTTCAGATTCTTGAAATGAACTTTTTAGATTCAAAATCTACAAACTTTTACATCTTCAATTATATTTTTCATAATTGACTTATGACATCAATATAGCTACTATATGTTTTGCACTCAAATTCATGTGATTACATTGTTTCTTCATCATATAATGATTTATAAACAATAAAATCTTCATTCAGTCATTAGTGTTTCTTCTGAAAAAAACAGACAGATGACTTTCTCTACATGTACTTGTTGAGTTTTCACTTCATGTTTCTGATGATGTTTAATGAGAATGTAGTGAATATTTCATCTTCTGTATTATATTACACTGAAAAAAATATAAAGTGTTTATCATTTATCTCATTTATACATCTAGTATCTAGTTGACAATATAATAACATTGACTGAATATTTTGTCTTCATTCAAAGACATTCAGCTGCTTTTCAACACAATGTTTATTTGTGAAACTTTTTATCAATACAACTTTTTCATTTTCTAACAGATTTTGACTTATGAATCTTGACAATTCTTTCATCTAAATTCATGTTTTTTGATTTTCTTATCTACTGAATCTCTTCATCTATCTTTGATCTCTTTATCTACATGCTTTGCTTGCTGAAGCTCACTGTTTTTTGATACTGCATTGATGCTGAGATTTTTTCTGATGAACTTGTTAAATCACTTTTATTTTTTTTTTTTTATTTATTTGTGAAATTTATTGTTTTTTTAGTTTCTTCAGTCATTTTTTGCTGCTCAGTTTACATGATTTTTTTGTTTTTTTGACATAAATCTTGTTGTTTTTTGTTACTTTGTGATTTTCTCTGCTGATTTCTGCAAGCCATCTTCATCTGCTTTCTCAACACACATCAGTGTGTGAAGCTTGCTATTTAATTATTTTACTTTCATTCTGTGATATATCTGACTGATATACTTGAATCAGCTTGAAATCATTTTTTTATGTGTTTTCTTTTCAAAAACATATCATGATGACTGAAGATTGAATAAACAAATCTGATGATAAAAGCAGTTCTCATAAAATACATTTATTTTTGTGTTTTTCAATGTTTAAATTAAATACTAATCATGCTGTTAACAGTTGATAAAATAATCAGAGCAAATTATCAAATTTCACTTTCATATATTCAGTGAAAAATTTGAAATTGTCAAAAGTCAGATTCAGACACTTTATGAGAAGACTGATTTACATAAATTATCAAATCAATTTTTGATTTAGATTCAGAAATGACAAATCTTGCTTCACAGTTTTCAACAAATTATAAAAAAAAATATCATGTTTGACAAATTAATTAAACAATGAAAAATTCTGAATGCAAAAAAAATTCTGCTGTTTATTATTTGTCAGTGTCATTATCAGAAAAACTGACAAGTCAAAAAAATTGCTTCTCTTTT
The DNA here is from genome assembly GCA_029449355.1 of Emydomyces testavorans. Lineage (NCBI taxonomy): Eukaryota > Fungi > Ascomycota > Eurotiomycetes > Onygenales > Nannizziopsiaceae > Emydomyces > Emydomyces testavorans. Next base: position 1,796,558 of record CP120630.1, on the reverse strand, counting down.
CACATTTATTCTATCATCAGCTTTTTCACAGACACTGATGAAGATGATTTTTATTTCTTTCTTGCTTTTATCATTAAGATCAGTTTTGCAAACTGAAGATGATATATCTTCTTGATTTATATTCACAAATAATGATCAAATCACTGATTTTGATTTATTAAGTTTTTCTGTATCAATTTTGACTTCTTCAGCTCAATGATGTGTCAAAAAAAAATGATTTTTTTGAATTTTGAAACAAGATTGCAGATCTCTTTCTTCATCAGTCACTGAACTTTATCATGTTTTTATAATCATTAAAAATTAAATCAATGAATTTGTGTGATTTGTAATGATCAACAGTTTTTTTTTTGTGAAATTGATGATACACTTTCAAAAGAAGATTGAAATCACTGAATATCAATGCTCAAAAATTATTATGTTTACTTCAATCTTTCTCACAAAATTCAATGTGAAGATGACATTTTTGAAATTTGTAATCTGCAAATATGAGAAATCATAATTACTATGAAATTTGAAGAGATGACTTCTTCAGAAACTAATGCTGTCATCACAATTTTATGTGTCAACTTTTTCATTATGAAGAAATTCAACTTTGATGTTGAGAATTCATCAACTGAAGAATTGTCAGATACAAATTTATTATCATCAAATGATTTTTTTGATAATATTTTGTATCATAATTATGATAATTGTTTATCTACAAAGCAATATTGTTTTCAGACTCTGAATCAGAATTGTTCTACAATACTCAATGTTGACTTCACTGCACAAATGTTTGACTTAATTAATGATACTGCATTGTCAGTAAATCTGTCTGAACAAATTTCATCACTTATGTTATCATTAATATTCAATTTGATGCTTTTAAATTACTTGAATATCTTGCAAGACTTTACTGTTCAGTTTTCAGAAAAAATAAAATGCATTACTTTTAATTTTACTTCATGCAATGATTTGAATTCAGTGACTGAAACAACTGTGAAATATTTTGAATTCATTCATATAAATGAAAAAATTGATTTGCTGAATACAAATTTTTTTGTGTTTATAAAAATGTGCTCAACTTTCATCACTGTTGAAAATGACTCAGTTATTTCTGTCAGCATATCAGTGACAACAAATATTGATTCTGATCTGTGTAATCTCAGAAAGATTTTTGATGATTATATCAAGAATATTGTTCACTGAAATGAAATTTTCAATGAGACAAATCTTGTTTTTGAAGATATATTCATTCAAAACAGCATGAACAATGTCATTTATATAATAATCAAGAAATGTGAACAATTCAATGAAATCACTTGAAGACATTTTTAATTTTTTTTTATGCTTGACATCAAAAATAACAATGATACTGATGTCAAGAAGTTTATTTCTCTTCTCAGTTTACAATGTTTGCTGTTCTCTCATCAATTGTATGCTGCTTTTATTATGTTATTGAAAGAAAATTTTATATCACAAAGTGAATTTTTTGATGATGAGATGAGATTTGAAAAGATGACTACAATTATTATGTTATAATATCTCAACATCTGACTTGTTGAGAATGAATTGTTCATTGAAAATTTCAGAAAAAATTTCAATTTTTCTAAATTTCTTCATCTTTCTGAAAATTAAATCACTACTTCTTAATACTTTTCACAAAACAAGTGATTTTTTTTATGTAATTGTGTAAACAATCTGTTTTCTGCTAAAGATCTGAATGCTCAACATGATGTTACACTAGTTGTTGTACTCAAATTTCTCATACTATTCTGAACAAATAAATTGTCAAAAATTATATTTGATGAAATAAAAAAACAAAACATACTGAAGTTACAAGTTCTGATAAATCATAATAATATAAATCAACAAATTATCAGCAAGATTGAGCATTCAGTCATAGCACTGAAAGCAAACTTTGATGACATGATTAGAGCAAGAAAAAATCTAACATCTGAACATTTTGATTATCAGTTCTTAATATTGATCATCTCATTGTCATTCACATTAAAGATTGTATTCTTCATTAATTTTTATGATTCAAAAAAACATTAAAATTTTTTTTTTGATGACAATGTGTCTGAGACTAGATTGTGCTGAGATTAATTATTTTATGACAAATTTCATTTTGAAAAAAGTAAAGAAAGTATAACAATCAAAGTATTCTGACAGCTCACACAATGACAGAATACAACATTATTGACTTGATTGCTATCTGATACATTATTTAAAAAAAAATTAATAAATTTATTTTACTGATTTGAGACACTGAAAGTAAATGACTGAATAATTAATTTTATTTTCTGCAATGTGATTGAGAAAAATTACAAATGACTCTTGAATCACATTCACAATCTTACTAGAAAGAACATTTTTTTTTTCATAAATGAAAGACATGAGCTAGCTACACTTGTTTGCATGTTTAGTGACATTTTGAAAAAAATAATCATTTGTTGCAGTGTTCAGAGCATCTGATTCTCAAAATAAATCATTTATATTTCATCACACAAGCACTTTGACATCAAGTGTTGTATCAAACTGCAGTATTTGTTGTACATAATGAAAAAAAAATAAGAAATTATGCAAAAAATCAAACTTATTTTATGAAAAAATTTAAAAATGTGAAAATTTAATTGTGATGAACTCAAGCTGAAAGTAAATTTGAAAATTTTTTTTATTTAATCAAGAAAATGTAAAATGACAACAATATTTTTTGTTATTTTTTTCTTGACTGCTGAACACAATTTTAATTTAACTGATGCTGAGTACACAAAAAATAATTGAAACATCATCAACAATTTCATCTCATATTTTCAAAAACTAAATGAGTTGATCACTTTCAGCTTAAAGTGTAAAATTCTCAAGAGTATTCTGACTGACATGATCAAATCAATAAATTATATCAGTCAGTCAGAAAAACTTATCATTATTACAAATGTATTTATTATAAAAAAAATTCTGAAAGTTGTGAGTTTTCTGTTTTTGCAACTTTTTCTTGCTTTAATATACTTTCTTGTTTAAGTTCAAATAAACTAATTGTAACTAGTGACTGACATGAGAAAATTATCAAGTTGTGGCAATGTACAGTGATCTGAATGCAAAAATTCACATAAAATACATTAATATTTTCAATGAGAATTGTCTGATTGAAAATAATCATTTCAGAACTGATGTCATTCTGAACATCATCATAAGCACATTTACAATTATCAGTCAAAAATATACACTGATAAGAGCATTCAGAATAGTGTTGATGAGATCAGAGTGACTTGTCACAATTAAATTTCAGTATATAAAAAAAACTTGCTGTATGAAACAAAAAAATTTGTATACTATATCATATTGCTTCATAAAAATAAGTGTCAAGATTGAAGAGAGAATACTTAATTATCAAATGCTGAAACAGAAGTTTAATAAATTAATTTTGAAATTAAAAAAAAAAAACACAGCAATCTGAAGTAGTTTGCCTCTTCTGAACTCTGATTTCTTGCTTGATTTGTTGTGCTCTTATTCTGAATTACTTCTTGATTTGATATTTATTTTTATTAAAAAATGCATGTTTAGAACTTTTACTTATATCAGATTTTTATTAATGTATGTTATGTGATTGTTTTTATTCAGTGATTCACTACAGTTGTGAATAAAATCAATTGTAGCATTTTTTACATTAATGACTTTTTTTTTGATTGCTGATTTGATACACAACAAAATAACATGTGAATATTGCATAAAATTTCTGATCACTTCATGTTGATTGTTGACATTTATTTGTCAAACAATTCAGTATTTACATCTGATAATATTATCTGAATTTTTTACATTGCTGTCAACATTTACAAATCAGTATTCAGTTATATTTTAGCTTTGAATATCATTTTGTTGACTGAATATAATTAGCTGCATTCACATCATTAACATTTTTTTCATTTTAATAAACAAAATTTTCAATCAAATCATCAGCATCATCAGTCATACATTTTTTTTTTCATCATTCAAATTTAACTTCTTAACTTTCTCATCAATCATTTTAACTTTTTTCAGTTTCATTTTCTTCATATATAAGTTGATAAAACTATCATCACTGCAATCAGAAAAAATGCTGTTTTTGCAACTGTTATTATTTGCTAACTAGTCATATCAAGTGTCTGAAAAAACATCTGAAGATACAACATTCATCATTACAGTAATCATGCAATTGTACACATATGATGTGATGTATTTTTTTAAATTTTCTTTCATATTTTTTTTTTATTTTTTTTTTGCACTACTGTTGTCTTTTTTTGTTTTTTTTGTAATTTCAAAATGTGTAATTTATACTTCAATGTCAATTGCTGATTGTTTTTAATCTTTAACAAAAATATAATATCTTTCTGACTGAAATGAAGATTAATTTGTCAAACTGTTGATATGACAATACACATATGTCACTTATAAAAATTCAGCAATTATCACATGCTCTGCAAATGAGCATTATTCATTTTTACAAATTTTTCACAGTTTTTTTGCAAGATTTTATTTGTATGACATTATTTGTAGTGTAATATGTTGATTTTTTATTAATTTTATAATGTGTATAATGTAACATGTGAGAAGCTTCACAGTTAAGCTGATTCTGATAAACACTCAAGAAAATGCTTATTTATATTGAACTTGATGACTTCACTTTGATAAGCATACTTGATGCAAAATTTAAACAGTCTGACTTCTTCTGTTATATAACTTAAGCAGTTGAAATTTATCAATCTTTCTGAATAAACATGTTTCACACTGACATCAGATTGATCACTTTTATTTATTAATTATATAAGCTTTTAATTCTGACTACTCTGTCTGAAGAATTAAATTTCTCATGAAAATTAGACAAAATAATTTCTTCAATTATGTAAGAAGTTGAACTTGTTACTTGCTCAATTTGTTAGAATGAATAAATTTCTTTTGAGAATCAATCAAAGCAATGTTTTTTATTACATAAGCATATAAAATTAATTAATTTGTGTGAGAAAACAAATTTTATGTGAAAATTAACTTACATAACTTGTTTAATTACTTATATAAGCAGTTGAATCTGATAAATGATTTTTAATGAACATATGCAAATTTTGAACAGTTTGATCTTCTCATTATATAAGCAGTCAAATTTGATCAATCTGTCTGTAGAAACAGATTTTCTGTGAGATTCTGATAAAGCAATCTCTTTTATTATATAAGCAGTCACTTTCAATTCATCTGCCTGAATGAACAAATTTTGCTTGAGAATCTGACAAAGCAGCCTCTATCTTTCAAATTGTTTCAGAGCTGAGGTGTGCTCCGCGCGCGTCACTAGTTTACAACCTCAAAACCTCTGTCAAGGCCAAAGCATGACCCATCTTGTGCAATCATGAGACATGGAAACATTCCTAAGAAACTTGAGCATGGTATACAACTATCAGAACAAGATTTTAATATGTTGAAGGAGCATCCTCAGCATGCAATATGGCTTGAACAAAATATGAAGCCAAGATTTTGGTCAAAACTGAAGTCCCAAGAAGCTGAATGGGAAGAGTTCCAAAGTAGGAGAATTAGAACACTTGAGCTTGAATAGGAAAAAGAGGAAAGTTCAAGAGACTGCAGAAATGTGGGATTGTGAGTGCTTTTCATATAAATTGCAAGCTAAGTTAAAATATAAATTTTAATCACTAATATTTTTTGATGCAACAGTATAATATGGGTGCTTTGCCACAGTCCAACAGAAAATAAATAACAACTCTTTCCGAATACTTAGTCCAATACTTTCCACTTGGAACTCATACAAAGCAATCACAGTCTTTTGTTTTGGTAACCCTCACACGGAAATAGACCATAAGAGCCCCATGGCAATATCTGCATGGAATTTGTGTTTCCAGCACACCCAACCCTTCACAGGCAGAGCACCCTTGTTTATTACACCTATCACACAGTGAATATTCGAGGTCAGCGTAGTTTCGATTCCCACGGCACCATGGGCATTTCTCTTCCACTGGCTCTTCAGCAGTGTAAGACACTGTTCCTGATCCATCACATATTTCACAGGTTGGGTCAGGGTAATGCGGGCGTGTATCAGGAAAGCTTCCAGTACTGGAACTGGAACTGAAATTGGAGCTGTGGAGTCGGTGTGAAAAGCTCATTGTACCTGACACAACCACAAAATGATTAATATGAGACAAGTATCCCAAGGACAATATTTGTAACTTACATATATTGACTTCTGCTATAGCAGAAACAAGTCCTTTCTTTTCTTCTCTTTTCTTTTCTTTGGCGAACAGAGATCACAATACCAACCAGAACTGGTTGATGAGAAATATAGCTGAAGAGTTTATTGAAGTGGTAGACTGATAGTGATGAGAATACAAAATAAAACTGAGGTCCATCATCTCCTTTTATACCTGTGTTCTGATGGTCTTTAATACAACATCTAGTTGCTTTGTTGACCAGCCCCTAGCATAGCTAGATGTTGCCTAACTCAGTAGACTTGAGCAGATGGTGAGTTGTTCTTTAGTTGGGGCAAAGCAGAAGAGATCTGGCATGAACTTCCAATGTGAGGCGGGCGGAGATGGGATTGTGCCAGTGAATAAGATCAAGCTGCCAACACCTTCCAGCTTCTTTGGAGCTTTGTCGACCAGATTTTTGGTTTGCATATTTTTAGTCACAGTTGCAGCCTGCTGTGCCGCCGACTGAAGTTGTCTTGAACAAGAGTGGGAGCCTAGTCAGCCCTACCAATAGTTGCATACATGTGTGGCCCTGCTCTCATGCTGGAAAAGAAGTGTTGGAGACTTGGGAGCGCCGCTCGAATCGAAACTAATCTCGGTCTTCCTTGACTTGAACGCCTCAGTTGTGGAGATTTTCAAGTCATGTCGCATATAGGCGCCGTTGCCACCTATGCCCAATGCAGTCTCACTAACACTCAGCCACTAATACAAGAGCAATAAGCGCCAACATTGGATGGCATTTTGAAGGCCTTCAGGAATAATTAGCTGTGCCGCATCTAGAAGATGAAAGTGAAAACTCGCTTACATTGAAAATAGTACTTCGCCGCAGCTTTGCCGCGATTGATTATACTCAGGCGGCATGTGAATCATATGAGAGGTCATCGCACGCATCTGCCTAAACATCGTCAATGAATCTGAAGGCAGGCACTCAGTCAATATCCAATGATTATTTCCATTTTCAACCAACTCGGTTCCATTAAATCGGGCACAACCACCAAGTCAATGTGATATCAAAACAAACATCTAAACATCTCCAGCAGCGGCTTCCTCGGAGCTTCCTACCGATCAGGAGGAGAAGCTGAGCACGGCAGCAAAAGAACCTAAAAAGCAATGAGAGGCCTTCCGAGGAGTGGCCTTTAGTAGACTTAACAATCAATGAGTAATGCAACATGAATGAGATATCATGTAGCTGCTTGCTCAGTTCGGAAACACCCGTAGGGGAGAAGGTCCGCAAGTCTGGCTCTGTGATCCAGCGCATCACTCCCTTATCTGTGGACAAAGCATTCAGGGGATTTTGACCAAATGCAGTGCCCTTTCCGGTCCAGAATGACAAGTCCGATGTCGAGAGCAGCAGCTGCTCGCAGAATCACTGCTCAGGCGTCTGAGATAGCAGGCTCAGGTCTACCGTCAACAATCACTAGACGCGTAGACTCACAAAAATATCTTCAGCATATAGATCATCATGCCAGACGTGGGAATTTCAGATGAATTTATCCAGAGAAGGGGTTGGCTATGTTAGTTATAACACACATTAGCTAGTTAACTACTATGCAGGCTGAGTTATGCCAAGCTCTCAATAGTTTACCTGTCTTTTTTACAAAGTTGGCAATGAGATAAGTGAAAAACTCTTTTCTTTTGAGATAACTACATTGTGTGCTTGAATGTGGAGGACTGAGGTCTTCATTTTGTATTTTCAAATTGATGATTTCAATACATAACTTGCTCCTTGTGGTAAAACCGTAAAATTGAATTTTGGATCTTGAGGTGTTGCCAGTTGGCTGCACAATTGCCAGAAACTGAATTATATATGCACAATTTTGTATGATTAAAAGGGTGATAAAAACATCAAATATGAGTAGCCTTGAATCTTGATCAGTTTGGTCAATTGATTTGTGTGCTCACAACTTCTATACACAAACATTTTGTTGAAAGATCAACTCCTTTTCCTTCAAGACTTCAATCATGTATTGTGAATCATGATTCATTTTTATGTGTTTCACCTCAATGTACCGCCCTGGTTCCCAATAATAATAATCCCATGGAGCTTGATGTATACTGATCAATCAGAGGACATGAGGAAAACCAAACAAACAGCAAACATTGAGCACTCAAGTTATTAGCCCATGTAGCAGGATCTTCAAGACACTCAATGTAAAGGAGCCCATACTTAAAAGAAAAGAAAAAAAAAGAAGAAAATTGTAAGAAAAAGCCTCCCTTCATGCAAAAAGTCTGCCCAATGTTGCCCGCGTACAGTTCATCGTCATGCTTTTAAATATTATGGAGCAAAATCTCTCCAATCTAGCCACTCATCCAAATATGATCAGGCAAGGTTCGAGATAAGAAGCACATGTACAGAATATCCACTTGCAACAGCCGTTTTCGGTGGTGTATAACCTGACGTACACCAGAAATAAAATCCAGGACTAGAAACCACGGATGCGTTGCAAAAACAAAAGCGACGTCTCAGATTACCGCCAACGCCAGAGATTTCAGCGCCAGAATCCAGAAGGGAAGTCAAGATAATTCTGCCGGAGGAGGTTAGGGAATAGAAAGATAAACGTGAATGTGACATGTACTGAAAGACAATTATGTAGATGAGAAGATGTAGTCGAGTGATTTATAACTTGAGAGATCCCTTTGGGGCATGTGCTGATCAGTATTTCGATTTCTCAGGGCATCCGGCTGGTCTGCATAGGGTTTACGACAGCGGTGTTGTTAGCAGACGCTGCGAACATCCTTTGTCTCTTGGAAAGACTGTGGGCATCGGCGCTACTCGACATGTCCGACATCTGCCGACGGTGAGAAGTTCGGGGGGCAGCAGTCGCATTCATAGACCCCATTTGATTCGGAGAATATTGAATACTACCATTATGATCCATTGTAAAAGGTCCTGCTGGAGCTGCTGCCTGTTGCTGAATGAACTGGTTCGGCATTGTGACGCTGATCGGTGAGACTCCTGGGAACTGTGCGGGTGATTGCCAGTTACCTATCGACGTGCCTGGAGACTGGCCGGGTGTTGTTTCTTCCTTGACTGATTGAGTTGCAGAATTTTGTGGTATGGCTGTAGCAGGTGCTGATTGGGTCGCGTCAATCCCACTAGGGATGCTCTTCAAGTGAGCGAGATGTTTCTCCAACATACTGAAGAGACTTTGGCGAGTGAATGGCTTCGGCAAAACATCATTCATTCCTGAAGAAATGTCAGCATACGCCAAACGCGAGAACAGGGAAAGATATGCCGCATACCATTTTGGAAATAAAGCTCAATATCGCTGCTTCGAATGTTCGATGTCATCGCAATAATCGGGGTCGTGTCGAATCTTCGAATGACACTGCAGGCCGACACTCCGTCAAGGTTCGGCATGATGATGTCCATGAGGATAAAATCGTATTTTGACCCAGTCTGCATCTTATTGACTGCTTCTAAGCCATCGAGCTAATGCCATGTTAGAGAAGAATCGATAAACAAGGATAGGGACCAAGGAAGGGACGAACAGCAGTATCGATCACACACGAGAAAGAATAAAGGAATTTTCCACCAATGTTACGGCATGTTTGATCATCTTCAACAAGAAGAATATGGGGGCTACGAATCCAACCTGGATCCGCGAACATATTATTACTCGTGCTGCTCTTTTTCCTATCCACGTACTGGCGTCTTGGATCAGAGGTGTCCAGTTCTTTGGACGGAATAGGGTAGGAGATACTATTAATATGTTCGCCATACATCGGATCTATGCCATTAGTGACGCCGACGGGGTAGACTACTTGTTCGAGGTCACCATTGAGCTTTGTGAATGCCATGGCTGAGGCTGGCCCGGTTGAAGTCGGAGGGCGCACGGCTCCATTTCGTTGCGTTTGGTCCAATGGTGGGGTAGGTACAGTTCCAGGGAGTCGATTCTGCATTTCGCCCATTGATTCCAAAGTGTTCAAATTGAATTGAATCTCGGAATTCATCTCGCTCAAGAGTTTCATGGCATGCTGCAGAGGAGACGCCGGCTCGTCGTTCTGGGCTTGCCCCGGGCTTAGTTCGGAGCTACCGGGTTGCCCTTGAAAAGCGGCTGCCGCCGCACGGTTTTCTCTTTTTTGTCGCGCGTCCACCGAGTGCAAAAAGCTCATCATGTAGTGAATGACTTGTTCATGGTTCAAGACAGTTTTCTGGACCCTGCGCACCTCCTGCATCATAAGCTGTTGGTCAACCGCGAACTGCGTAAAGCGATCTGCAAGGTGTTGAAACTGCTGTTGTTGTGCGACAAGCTGCTGGTTCATCAGGTCGAGTTGCTGTGTAGGTATGGAATCTTCGGCAGATTGAGTGGGTTTCCTCGGCGCAGGAGCTTTTCTTCTTATGTTGTCTAATGAATCTTTGTTATCTGCCTTAAATTCTGGATGCTTGAATTCCCAGGCCTATAGCATCTTATCAGCCATCCAAAACCACAGCGATGAAACTTATATCCCAAACACATACCCCAGTACCATATGGCGACTGCCCAGTCTCCTCGTTATTCTGGCGAACCTTGTGGAAGTCGTATTTGTTAAGTTGTCGCACAAAACTCGCAAAATTGCTGTGCTTGAAGTGTTTCGGGAGGATTGATTTTGTGAATTTCTCGCACTGCGACCAAGGAGTACCCAGTCAGTGATATATGCTGTCATCAAACAAGAAACGAGGACTCGGATTATTACCTCCAAAACGACAAAACTATCCCTATCATCACCCCATCTTACGATCTGCGAATATGAGGGATCTTCGAGCATCCTAAGGTTGGACAGTCGTCAGAGGACGTTTGTCAAATCCATAAGAAGGAAGGGCAAGATATTGTTCTTTCTATTGTGAGCCGCCGACTTACTTATATAGCTTTCGGACCTGGGGATGATCGAATCAGTAAATGGTAACAAGTATAGGATGTAGATTCGCAAACGCACAAAATCGCTAGAGTTTCCTGTGGAGGTACCACCTCCAGGCTGAGTATTGTCCATGGTCACTAAGGTAACCTGCGACGCGTCGCGATGAATTGGAGGGATGAAGTAGGTAGCGACTGATTGATCAAGATGAGGAACAGGGACTGGATTCCAAAGCGGGAATGGCAGAGATTGGCGACAATATTAGAGACGAAGGCAATGCCTTTTTCCAGCCAATGAAATGACAGTGAAATTTGATTTGCAGAAAGCAATGCTGATAGAAGAGAAGATGTTTGAAGCAGAGGAGCAACACTTTGCGATGAGACGAAAGGCCAACGGGAAGCGGGGGTGTGCAGGATGAGGCCTGTGGGTGTTGTTTCGTCCGATGTCGTCACAGTCAGTTAGATCAGTCCATCTGCAATTGAGGCCAAAGAGTCTCTCACTGAGGAGGCAGTTGATATGTCCTATTAGCCACAGCTGTGAGGTTCCCAGGCTGTTTTAGTTTGATAATGTTGGGAGGGCATAAGAAGGCGGACAAGGGTCAGAGGACAAAGTCAGTGTATGGCACATTAAGGATGGTGTAGCTGACATGTGGAAGTGAGGACGATGGACGATAAGAATAACTGAAGGATGTAGGTAGTTAGGTGAAATAGCCACAGAGAGGCAAAGTGGAGAGGGACACTGATGAGATGAGAGCTGTAGGGATCTCATCTGTTGACAGCAAGGAATTTTTTGAGTCTGCTCTCAGGATGGATTGCAGTGTGCAGGCTGCGAGTGGAGAGAAGTTAGTTAACTATTAGTTAACTAGTTAGTATGTAGCCTCTGGCCCTCTGGTGGTGCCTCATTCCTCTTGATCTTGAAGTTACCTCCATAGCTAACTAACTAATAACCTATCTAACTATGCTCAACAAACACCTGGCAGTGATTGGGCAAGCCTATCAGTCCGCACACTGGATGGTCGAATTATTTCATTTTCTCCAGCCAACCAACCTATCCTCTAGTCAGTCAACGCATGGTTGGTTTTGCCTCCGCACCATGTTTCGCATCAGCAGTTTTCGGGTAATTGTGCAAAATACATTATGTGGAGTACTACTAAACTACATAACTACGTGCTGAGAAGCGTAGTTACTCTTCCACTGTCCCTAAACCATGCCTCAGCAAGGCCTATTTTTGGAGAGTTTTCAGTCTGTTCATAGCTCTTCAGCCATGGGAGGCCATGGTCTATCGGAAGCCAGATTTCAGGCACAGAATTTAGTTATTCGCAATATATTATTCTAAAGCTTAGGTTCCATACAGGATATATCTGTTATACCTTATACACCGTGTCACATTCGATAAAAATGAATGAAGGAAGCTCTCTTCCAACTTGATGTCTCAGAAATAAGTTGGCAGGTTAGTGCAAAGCTATTTTATTATTGATTTTTGGATCTTATACCCAGCCGTAACTATCTCGGGACGGTCAGGTCTCCGGGCAAAGTAAATAATAACTCGGCTGGCGGCTTGTCGTTAGGTAACTTCATGGCTCCACGATGGCAAATCGGGCGAAAGAAGTCGCTTGCAAGAAAGATCTCTGCGTTCAACTCTGATTATTAGTTAGTGCTAATAATAATGAAGACAAACATCGGCGGAAGGCTCCCTTTACCACCTTTTCGCTACTGAAATCAAATGCCCATATGAACTCATCAAGTGCCTCCTCGTCAGCCATAATTCCCCTTGAGCATTAGTTGTCGTTCGTTAGTTTTGCCAGTTGTCCGAAGCTCCATTAGCGCATATGTGCAGGATGATCATGTGTTAAGCTGTGATCCACCGGAATAAAGAGAGGACTTTCCAAACGGTTATTATTAGTTGAATAAACGGACTTGGATGAAATCCCCTCTAAATGCACCCTCGTCAGTACTGCTTGACAAGGTCGAAGTCGGCGTGCTACCCTGTCCATGCGAGAAGGGCTTCCGGCGTGCAGGCCCGCAGCTGCATATGTGACTGCACGGTGCAGTTAGGTAGCACGTAGGTAAGGCTTTTTGTAATTGATTCCCCATCGCGTTGAAGCTCAATTGATGCTTTTCGGGATGAAATCAGAGTTGTGAGCTATTGCAGTCTGTTCTGCTGTGAATGAACAGCTTCCTTGTCCGGGCTTTACTCACATTCCCTAGTCATTGCCTCGTGGTTTTTAGATATTCCCGGATGCCAGCCCTTAGTTAGCCGGATAATGCTCCCTGTCTATAAGATGGGCCAGTATGTAACTCATCTATACGGAGAGCTGCAGCCTCCAAATATACCCAGTATTCTTATCAACCTCATTATTATTATTGCACTTGTTAGCCACCACAAAGTTGCTTTGCATGTGTTTCTCTGATTGTTTCTGATGTAGTGAAGTGCAAACCCCATGGCATAGATGCCTGTGCCTATCCCCGGGACTCTAGTCATCATTCCGACTGTGATACCAGCAGTACTGCTCTGAGCTTACTTCAAATTTCCTTCACTTCCAGACTTCCAGAGCAGTATTCCACAGTGCAGGAGTAAGATCCTTCCGTGGCTGTTGAATACGTCACTCCCTTTCGTATGAACATGTACCTAAAGTTAGTCCGAAAAGCGCGTACAGTAAACCATAAGGCGAAAGACGGTGTGTTAGCCGATAACTGCTGTCTGGATGTAGGAATGGTTAGCATTAAGTATTGAACTAGTTATGCCAAATCTCTCTCGAGGGTTGCAGAGTCACTAAATACTCCGTAGAAAGTGCAGTGTTTGCTCACATCAGAAAAACGAGATTGGGTCGATGTTTCAGCTCAGTTCAGCATTGAGGCTTGGTCTGAAACAGATTGTGTTATCTCGAGAGAAAGTTAGTGCCATGCGTTTCGCCATTTTCTCAGTTTTGCGGCTTTCGCCCTCGCCTCCAGAATGCGCTTGGGGTCGCCTGGTGCTAAAAGCAGAGCTACCATACTATGGATAATTCAGGGATAATCAGTAAGACTGGTAGCTGCGAGCCCGACTGGTTTGTATAGATGCAAGTGATGGAAGAATGATGATTTAGAATAATATCTCGCTGTAAAAGTCCCCCAGTCTCTATCACTCATGTATATAGCACAGGCATAAAGAAACGCGAGTCATGATTAACTATCGATATCGAATCGATCAAGGACAGCGTGTCGATGTGGCATCCCGTTGGACTGATTGGCGACAGTATTTGCGGCATCGGAGAGACAACAGCCAGTGATGGTTCAGTGCATACTATACATCGGTATATCGCACATGGATTGAACAGTGCTATCAACCGCATTTTCTCCACAAATCAGGATGAAACATGCTGCAAAGGGAGCAGAATTCTTTGCAGTGTGCTGAGTGAATCGCGGACAGGGCTCCAGGAAGCGGAAAATGGTGGAGACGCGTTTCCCGTGGCACGTGGTCGGTCGCCCTACCTAGAACCTTGTTGCGGAACGTCGAGTTGATGGTCGATTTGAGAACAACACCAGAGAAGAAACATCTAGATCCCTGATTGCAGACTCCCTGCACATTCAGGGATCTGACTCTAACCCCGTTTTCTTAAGTCTGTCCTGGGGTAATGCGAGACTTTCATGGGAAAAGAAGTTGTGTTTGATTTGAACCCTGAAGTACGAGAATCTGAGAAATCGGTTCCCGCATTTAACCAAAGGCTTCAGAGGAGCTCCTTGAGAATGGCGAACACGGTGTATGAAAAGTACGATGGAAGCCAGGTCACCGAGAGTATGCTCCAAGAAGCTGCAGAGCTATTTAGCCATAACTATGGATTTTGGGGGAAGCAAGCTCCGACCAGCGCAGGTACCTCTGCTAACTTGCTAAGTAAGATATATTGGCCAAGATTGATATCATTAACTACTATTGTGAATAGGAAATCATGTCAAAACTTCTAAGAATCGACTTCGCGCTGAACATCTTCCCGAAAACGCTCCGTGTACATATTCTAGGGTCATTGTCGATGGTAATCTCGCTGGGAATGTATTTGCTTGCCGTTGGAAGTATAACAACAGAACTGTATGTTGGATTACTCAACTTGTAGTACACCGTGATTATCGTGAGCGTGGACTTGCAACGGGCTTGTTGGTCGAGCTCAAGGAACAAGATGATGAAATCCTCGGTGTTATGACCTCGCATCCCGCTACGTGTCTTGCGGCTGCGAGGGCATTTGGATGTCAGTACAACCTTGAATCATCTCATTCACCTAATGTCTTACTGTTGCAGGCACTATTGAAGCTGTCCAGCTCGATTTCATCAAAGAACATGCGGAGGGAATTATCAAATTGTCCCCTATTACCTACATCAGAACGGCTAGACCATATGGCAGCCTTTTTGCTTCCGAAGATTGTGACGGTGCGGTGTCATCCGCTGACACCAGCTTCTTTGTTGACCATAGAGAGCCATGTGCAGCTCTGGAAAGAGTGAGGCAGAATCGGGACTGGCCTCTTGGTGAATTACTTGAGGGCAAGGAATTTCTCCTGATTCTCGAAGCCAAAAAGGGACCTCGGTCGTCTACTTCCGCTCGCGTCTAGGTTTTGAAAGAAGGTATAGCTGTGTTCTATATGCTTCACTATTTACAAAGCATTATGATAGCAGTAGCAGGCAGGGAAACATAAAATTCTCTTTTGTTGTTATTGTTCCTACCAACTTGCTGCTCAATAAATAGAGACCTTTAAGTACTCTGACGCAGTCTCCAAATTTGCCAGCCGAAAAGGCCAGTATCCCAATTGCACCAAACGCCTGATCGATGCAAAGCATAAAATAGGATCCCCAGCTGTAGATAACCGCCAAAAAATTACCTCATCTACCGGTTTATTCCAAATCTGAGAGCTAGGATCGGCGAATATCTCTGATGCGAGACTATGGGGATGATGCTGAAGCTGGCGTTCGGGCCGGAGTGGTCGCCAGTGGGCCGGAGTATTTCTGAACTCGAAAAAAAGAGGTATGTATGTTTCGAGCCGACAACACATCTGAACAACCCCATCATTTATTGTTTCTGCTTCTCCCACTGTTCGGGCGTGTAGCATTTCGGCGTCCAGGCGTGAATCGCAGCGATTTCAGCCTTCAAGGCAGAATTCACCAGTCGATGTCGAGCGAGCATGGTCTTGTTCTCGAATTGCGGGGAAACGATCACGGCTTGAAAGGCTTGTCCGCAACCACCTATGGTAAAAAAGAAACCACAAAAAAAAAAAGAAAGGTAAGTTGGATTTAGAAAAAAAAAAAAGAGAAAAAAAAAAAACTTTGTCTCTTCTCAAAGCGATCAGTAGTAGTAGGACAGGAGAGGCAGAGGAGCATGCAATTAATCAATGATAAGTTGAATCTGGCGGCGGGGACTTTGTAAGAGGGAAAGACAAAAGGGGGTTGAGCACGTACCAGACAAATCCTCAATTTCCACATGCTGAGCGCCCAGTTTAGCCATCAGGGTCTCTTTTAAGGAATCTGCGGTGACGTTGGATGAGGCATCGGTGGGCTGGCCTGTATCCGCCATGGCCGCAGAGGTTCTGTGACTTTGGTGAAATGGTCGTTGAATGCGGAGGAGATGAAACGTTCCTCGGGGGAAGAGTTGGCGGGCGAGCATATAGAAACTGGAGTGACTGTATTTCAAGTCTTAAGGAGGGAGGATGCGGTTATGTAGCTATAGTTAACTATATCGTATGTAAACGAGGTGACCAGGCTACTGGTTATGATTATATGTAGATGCTGTTGATATGTTAACTATCCTTTCAGTTCTTGTCACCACATTTCCTATCAACAAATTCAACGAAGGTCAATAAATTTGATCAGATTCAATTCCAGATTCAGGTGGTGATAGATCTGACACACCATCTCTCTACTCTGGTCTGTCACGACTCACTAGTTACTAACTTCATGCTAACTAAGCCTTTCTGGATGTAACTAACTTAGGTAGTTATGTAGTTGCATGCACCACTTCAGATTTCTAGAAAGCTCTCATCTCATACTACAACTATCTTGATGAAGAACAGGAGTTAATGATATGTTTCCGCTTTTAAACAATGTTACTCATAATTGCGACTATAACTAACTAAACAACACTTATTGATAGGAAGATTCCGAGCCTGCCAGCATTCGAAACTGACTAGTTAAGACAGTTATTTCCGGATGGGATTCCGCTTGAGGATGGTTTCCAGTGACCAGTCTGTATAACCCGCAGCAGTCTTTTCACTCCCCACGGAATTTTAAATGTTATGCATCTACTTCATCATGGCCCAGAAACATGAGATGGACGATTCAACCAGGCCACAATGGCAAAGAACATTGGAAGCGGCTCTTACGCGGACAAATCACTGTTAAGACAAAACGGTCTATTTGAGGCCTCAACCTCATGTGCACCGTTGGATCCCGCAATTGCTTCGCAAGATCCAACGTTTGGCAGCATTTCGGGTCGTTAATCCTAAGCTCTCTAGCGAAATACCCTATACACTGTCGTGGGGATACTGGTTTCGGGAAAGAGTTTACTTTGTAAGAGGAGGATGTTGCTGCATGGCTGCGCCTCTTAACTGCTACCCAAACGTTTCCCTTGTGTTCTTCTGAATATAAGACTGCCCTGTCTTCTACCGAGATGAAAAGACTCAACACTGGAAGTTACGAGTTTTGACCTCACGTTATTAAATATCTTCCAAGCATGGGTGACTTTTGTCCTCCTCGAGCCCACTGTCGCAAGAATAGGTCCGAGATTTAATTCAGATAGAACGTGATTGCACGGCGAAGCCTTGCCATGGTAGGTCATGCGGCCGAGTGCTGGTTATGCCGGCTAACAGTTCATCGGTAGATCTCATGTGATTCTAATATGCTGCCGTAGATGACTGCGGTGATTGTACTGCTAGTTGTGAGATAGCTCTTATATATGAAATATCCATACTGTCGAATGCTGGCCCTATCATCCTTTCAGCCCCGAATTCTCGCACAAATTGATTCGTGGGGCGAAATCGTCGTCTGTGACATTATCAGGCTTCCATCCGTACCCTGGCGTGCGTTCTGAGGCGGATCCATCTGAAATATAATCACAGTTCGCCACGGCCAGGCTGTTGTCTATGCCTTCTCTGGATGGTATATTTATCCATTGGGCCAAATCGTATTCCACTATCCACAGGGAGTTGATACGGACATTCGCCTTGAAAAAGCTCGAGGGGAGAAAACTGGTATGCGCGAAATCAATGACAAATATCTGGTTATCTTTATCAATTATGAAATTTTCGGGACGGATATCGCTATAGCAGAAGACCATCGGCTCGCTTGAGAGACTCCGAATAAGATGCTTCTTTCGACGTTTCTTCAAATACTAACAAAATCAGATGTCAGAATGCACACCCCCTGACCACATGACTGATGGCTCAATATACCAAGTTGAAATGCTGCTCTAATTGCTCAACCGTCTGATAATGCCGCGGAGCCTGGGCATCCTCGAATATCATGTTCCTGATACGGTCTCCATTGACCGCTTGAGGGCGAGATTTCTGAGGAACCGGAATACGCAGAAGCTCATTCAAACCAAAACACATTTTACGGTAAACGTGCTCTTTAGCAGCTTCATCCCGCGCACAGTTCAGTAGTGTCTCTGCAGTTTCGCCTTGAACATATTCCATCACTATGTAAACGAGTATGCCGATCCTGCAAGCATAGTACACCCCGGGGATCCTAACAGTTGACTGTAGCCGCCGAAGCTCATTATACGCCATCATTTGAGCTTTCACTTCGTTATGGATGGCTGACGGGGTGTACTTGATCCAAAGCACAGGGTTTTGCTCTGGGTAAGTGTTGAACCTATGGGGTTCGTTCCAGCTATCATCCGAACTTTCACCAAATAACCCTGACTTTGCCTAATAAATCCCACATATTGCCACTATCTCTTGACATTGGGTGACACAAGATACAAACTTTTCACCTCTTGCTTAATTTCATATGTTCAAGATTGCCACCAAATTTGCTGCTTTTCCACAACTTTTCCTATTATCCTTATGAACTCTAAGATGTATAAATAATTCATAATTGTCTAGATAAATTGACAGAAATTTGACAAAGTTTTTACTATTCACAGTATCTCTTTAGTTCAACAGTTATGAGTTCAGACTCTTTCAAGATCATCTTTTCTTGCTGAATTTTTATATATCACTTTGAATTTCACATACAGTTTTATATGACATATTTCATTAAGACTTATATTATTTCAATATATATTAAATCAGCATTTTAAGCTCTTGAGAGCCTTCAAGATTCAATCAGAATATCTTACAAGACAGATTTTTTTTATATAAGATTTTCTTCATTGGCAAAACCCTAACAACACTCACACTCTCAGTCAATCTTGTATTACTTCTGAATTGTTGAGATTAATCACACATCATGTCATCACTTTCTGAATTATTTCAGATGCAGCTTTGAGTGTCATGAATAAATTTTAACAAATTTTTGACAGCATCACTGTTCAGAACATCTTCTGATAACTTAGAAAATTTTTGAAATAAATTATATTTTTATTTTTTAATTTCAGTGATCATTCTGAATTTAAATCATCAGTGATAAAAAAAAATAATGTAAAAATATAAATAATATCACTGATAGTAATAAAATATTAATTCTTATCTCATCATACAATTAAAAATTTGTATATTTTGTTATATTGATCAGATTAAATTTAATTTATTTATTTAAATATAATATCAAATCACAAAAAGCTTTTTGTAAGTTAAATTAATAAAAAATCATAAAAAAAACACTGCAGTCAGCACTGTGAATCATTTTTTTGATTGCTTAACAAAAATTTTTATATACATTACATTTTTAATGTATTTATATTTTTCATAATGTAATTTCTCACTTTCTGCTCTCATATCAGCAGATGATGATTTATTTTTTTTTTCATTTTTGCTTTCAGTGAGCTTGATCACAGCACAATCACTGCTTTGTTAATTTAACAGTTGTTTCATGAACTTACTTGTTTTTTGTATAAATTTAAGCTGATAAATATTTTTTTTAAAATCATGATTGATTTTGAAATAAACTCAACTGATTTTTTGATTGATTTATCTGACTGAACAAATAATTTATTTTTTTTGTTTCATTTTTTTCTGAAATGCATCATTCATCAAATCAATTAAAATCTGATGTGTATAATATTTCAAAACAATAACATCAAATTGTGTAAATTGATTTTTGTCATTCATGACATTAATTAAAGTTTGTTTTTTAACAAATATATTCTCAACAAATATTTTTGTGATTTGCAGAACAAATAACTTGTTTGCAGTGTAATTTATTTGTAACAATAATTCATTTTTTCTTTTAGTAATTAGAAATTAATTTTCAAATTATTTCAAATTATCACTGTCTGATTTTGTATTTTCTGAATTATCATCAACTGCATCAGAAATAATTTGCTTTTTTAATAAAATTTCAATTGTTTGCAGAATTTTTTTGTTAGATATTGTCAACTGAAAAAGTTTTTTCATTTTCTTCAAAACAACTGATACTCATTTCATCATTAATGAATTAATGTTAAAATCATTAATTTTCTGAAATTGTAGTCAAGATGTTTTCTGATTAAACATATGTTGATACAACTTATCTGCATGATTATGAATTTTATTTTTTGTTTGTATAATCTCATCATTTTTATTGTTTTGCTTTTTGAATTAAATGTTAATTGTTTTGATGTTCAAAAATAACTGTAAATTCATATTTTTATTATTTAATGTGTTTTTATCTTCTGATTTTAATTTCTTTGCATCTAGTTGTATAACTAGTTCTTTCTGAAAATCTTCAAATTCTGTTTGTTTCATGTCAATGATTTGAAATATCATCTTACTTATTTGATTAAACTCAACAAATTTGTTGAAAGTATTCATTTCATGTAGTATTCAGATACACTGAAATTGTGTTTAATCAAAATAATGAATACAATTCATTGTCTGAAGAGTCATATTTGCATTAATTGCAGATTTAAGTATAATCATGTTTGAACAAACATGATGAATATTCACATTAAAAAAACAAGTATTGTAAGTTATAATAAAAATTTCAATTTTTTTATTAAAATTATTAAATTGCTGTAAAATACAGTTTTTTTTTTGCACACTGAAATCAGCATGTAAGATAATCACATTGTAATTAAGTAACTTCAAAAAAATTTTAATATGATACTGAATAATGAGATAAGCAGCAAAAACAAGTAATTAATAATTTTTAAAATCAATCACACACTGTATGATTTTTAAAAATGTCAGATACTTTAATGTGATTTCACATAAATATTCAGCAATTTAAAAATAATTAAAAAAAATTCTGATATATTGCAATTCATAATCATACAACTGATTAGTTATACAAGATTACATTTAAATCTTTGCTGATAATTTATATCAGTTGCTAAGTTTTTTTCATGTTTATTTTATATGAACTGAAACATGTATTCAAGCACAAACAAAAATAATGCATGCTGAAGTTTTTTGTAAATTGTGAAATTAAAATACTCATTAATATTGTCATTATTTTCTGTCAACTCATTTTTTTCATCATCATTCTTCTTCAGTCAACAACACAGTGTGAAATGTATTATATAATACTGAATCATTTGCTTTATTTTTGAAATTAGACAATCAATGATGCAGATTTTATATGAAGAAATAAAATTTTCAATAACAATATGTGTGTCATTATTTAAATTTATTTTATGTTTAACAGCTCATCAGAAAAAAATGCAATTAAGAATTTTGAATAATGTGATCATTGTTTTGTAAACAGTCATGAATTTTTTTTAAATAATTAATAAAATAAAATTGAATGAAAAATATGCAGATTTGTCATTTTTTTATTTGTTGTGTTGATATAATATTTTATTGAGTTGTTTTTTGCACTGAAGTTAAAGTCAGCAAAAAAATCAAATTACAAAAACATGTGCAGAAATTTTTCAA
Organism: Emydomyces testavorans; assembly: GCA_029449355.1. Classification (NCBI taxonomy): domain Eukaryota; kingdom Fungi; phylum Ascomycota; class Eurotiomycetes; order Onygenales; family Nannizziopsiaceae; genus Emydomyces; species Emydomyces testavorans. The sequence continues at coordinate 1,774,543 of CP120630.1, read as the reverse complement.
GATTTGACACTCAATTTATCATAAAAATGATTGACACAATTCAAGTGATTTTGTGAAGAATTTTTTCAATCATTTTATAAAAAAAATATATAAATTCTTAACTTTGTGATCTTCATTCAAAATTATTTGTTTGAACAAAAACTTTTTGAGTTATTTCAAAATATCAGTTGTTCTCAAGTCATCAACAAAAAAGTTATTTTGTTTTTTATTATTTAATCATACAGCACTTTCAGTGTTTGCTCATCATACAGCTAGTTTAATAAAAAAACAATACATTCTTGATCATCATGTAATATAAATTGTTAAAAACATAATTCATACAGTTTTTGAGTTATTTTAATTCAATTGCAAAAATTTTAATTTTATGTTGTTCTTGTCAATCATATGTTTTTTTAATGTTAAATTTGTGATTTCTTCACTTTCAAAAATTCTGTAAAACAATATCAGATGTAACAAATTACTGTAAAATTTAATTATGTGTTCAATTTAATTTGCAATCACACTGTTGAGACACACAATAAATGAAAATAAATAAAAATTAATTTCTTGTAGCTTGACTGATTTTATAATATGCAAAAAACATTGTATCATTTTGTCTAATTCAGATTTGTTTGTTAAAATTTCATCATCAATTTCTTTTTGTTTCTGCTGAATCAATCAGATAACATTAATTACTTGTTAAAATTGTAACATTATTTTTTCAATTGTCAGATTCTGTGAATCAAAAAATAAAAAATCACAAACATTTATGTAAATTAATGAAATAAATTCAGTGATATTCAGTTTTTGATTTAATTTAAAAAAATTTTTTTTATTTTAATTAACATTGATTTTGTGCTCTTCAGAATTTGTATCTTCAAGATTTTTGTTGTTATCATTTTTTTGTTATCATTATTTTGTAATCATTTTATTCATGAGAACATCTGCAGTTTAGTTATCATTGAACTGAAATATATTAATGTTTTCAGCATTTGCAATATATTTTTCAAGTAAAGTTTTTCATGCTGTGAAATTAATGAATTTCAAGAATATATCTGAGCTTGCATGTTTAAAAAATCTGTCAATCTGCTCAATAATATTTTTATCATTGCTATTATCAAATTCATAATTAAAATTTTTGTTTTTCAGATCAATTTTGATGTCAGTCTGAAACTCTGTGACAAGTTTGTCATTTTCAGTAACTTACACATTTTTCATTATTATTTTGTTTTTATTATTATATAAATCACTCTTGAATTTCAGCAAAATGATAAACTGATTTAATTCACAATTTTCTTTTTTTTTATAAAATCATTCATCAGATCAGTATCTAACTGCATATTTTAAAAACATAAACATTTGATTAATATTTTTCTGATTGTTCATATTGTATTTTTCATTTAATTCTGCACATATTTTTCTTGTCACTCAAATAGCAGCAACTGTGAATGTATTTTCATTTAATTTGAGATTACTCAAGAAATTTTCAAGATTATCAACTGCTTTGATGATTTTTTTCATTTTTATTTTCACAAAAAAACTGTTTAGACAAATTGTCATTGCAATGCAATAATTTAATGTGTTTTTGCAGTCAAACATTTTTAAATATTTAGCATGATACTTGTCAAAAATTGCTGTTATGAGCTTCAATTTCATGAATTTTCATATAAATTGTGTTAAAAAAAATTGCAAATATTCAATCATTTATCTGACACTCTCATGAATTTTACTTTTTTTCAAAATATTTATTTCAGAAATTGTACTTGATTTAAAATTTTCTGACTTTGTATTTTTCTGTTTCTTGAGTGTTAATATTGTTGAGATTTTGAATTTTTTAATTTTTTTTTTAATCTGAAAGTGATTGATTCAGTGCTATTAGCTTGACTAAAAATTAATTTTTTCACATCATTTTATTTTTCAAACATGTTTTTTTTCATTTGTTTATTAGATTTTTCAAAATTCATTAGCTCTGAGAATATGCAAATTTCATCATACAGCAGAGATAAAAATTATAATCATCAAATGTTAGAACTATCTAGTTGTACAGCACATTATAATCAACTTAATTGAATTTCACAAGACTCACTGATGAAATTGATCAGACTCACTACACAATTTTTTCAACTCAAATTGTCAGATTTTCAAAAGCAAAAAATTTTTATCTTTCAGCTATTTTGTTAGCAGCTGAATGTCATTTATTTCAGTGTATTTGAGTCAAAAACTCATCATAGTAGTTGGTGTGAAGAAAATAAAAAAAATGAATTTTGATTGTAAGAAGAAAAATTAAAAAAAAAAACAAGAAATGAAAATTTTATTTTGATAACTCAAATTTTTGACACTTAATTCAATTGAAAAACCAACACAACACATATAATGAGAAATTTATCTGTCATATGATTAAAAAATTGCATACAAAGTTTATTTTCACATGTATCACATCAGTTAACATCATAACACACATTTAGTCTCACAGTAAAAAATGCAATTTCAAATAACTCAACTGTACAGCTAGCTGATCATTTATGTTTTGAACACAGAAAAAATATATCTCAGAAAAATAATATTTATACTTAAGTTTTGATTTGAAATCATACTAATTTGTGATTATTTTTTTTTCAAAAATATAATTCACATGAATCATATTGTATTATAAATCATTCAAATAAATTTGTTGAAATTTGTTTTTTTGTTTTCATGTTGTCAAGTGCAGAAACAGCTTTATTAAGCTGTTTGAGCAATTCTTGTATGTGTAATTGTCTTGATATTGATTTTCTGACAACAATTTTATTAGCTTTAAGTTACTTTGTATCAATGATTTGTAAAATAAACAATAAATTAATTGACTCACTATTGAAGAGTTTTTTGTACTTTTTGTAATATTTCATTCATCTCAATTTAACTTTATCAAAAACTCATGAAATGAGCATCACTTAATGAAAACTTGATGATTATTGATTGACTGAAATTTTGCAAATCACACTCAGTGCAAACTTGAATTTTTGTTTTAATTTCATGATTGCAAAAAACACACAGAAAAAATTATAATGAATTGCAATTCAGATTGATAACTGCATTTTTCACATGAGATAATGTATCAAATGATAACTTGATGAATAAAAATAATGTTAAATAATGAGAAAGTGTTAATTTGATGATATATTTAATCAGAACAATTGTATTGTATTTTTTAACAGTAATTATGATGTTGAATATTTATGTAATTTTTCAAAATTGTTGATGATGATTAATTAATGCTAATAATGTTGAGTTACTAATATGACACACAATGTTCATTTTCTGCAGTTTTTACAACTTGTGTGCAGTGTATACATATGTATTACATATTTAATGATATGATATCATACACATTTTTTTTCATTAATTTTATTTATTATTTTCTCAATTTCACTGATGATATTTTAAATTAAAAAATGTGTGAAATTTTAATTGTATGATTTCAACACAAATGACATAAGTACATATTAATTGCATTCAATTATTTAAAAGCAAATTTTGTGTAATTAACTGATCATTAACAAAAAATTCTGCTGTTGCATGTGATAAATTACTTAATGAATTATTTTGTGCAAAATTTGTCATGATATTAAATTAATGATTTAATATATCATTCATCACACAGCTTACTTGCAAAAAATTCATTCTGACACAAACAGTATATGAAAATGCAAGATGCAAATTGAATAAGCATAAAAATGTATTTTTTTTATTCAATTCATCATCAATGAAATGATGATATGATATTGTTGACAAAATATTATTAATCTTGAATTTGCATGCAATTTGCTGATGTTGTTCACAAGTTATTATGTGTATTTAATTAAAAGAACACACATCTGCAGCAACAGCTGAACATGCAGTGTTTTCATTCAAAATGAAATTTTTTTTTGCACAATTTTGAATTCAGTTTTTGATAAGCTGTGATGATGAATTTGAAGAAATAACATTGTCAGCTTTAATTTGTTTGATTCACACTTCAAAATGAAAGTTAATAATAAAAACATGATTATTATTCATTAGTAAGATTCAACATGTTTTATTATAATTAGCACATGCAGTGATGTGACATTTGACATTAAATTGTATATTTTTCAAGAGTCTCATTATTGCACAGCAATTTTTCATACTTGATTTAACAAGCAGATTGATTGTTAGAATTGAATGTAATTGCTTTTGTGATTTTTCAGATACAAAATTTAATCATGAAAACTTTGATGAATGTTCATTTTGTGATTTTGATTTCAGAATCTGAACTTTTTGCTGTGTTGATTTCTAATATTCATTCAGAATGAACTTGAATTATATTTTAATCATTTCAATTTTTGCTTTTCAGATTATTTTATGCTTCAAATTGCACATCAGTTTGCATCAGTCTGCATTATTATTCATTAAAAATTTTTGAGTTTCTTAATTGAAATATTTTATCATTGCTTATTTGTGTTTGTATTCAACATTGTGATCATTATTCATTTTGTTAATAACTTAATTTTTGTGATAAGTGCAATATGACTTCAAGCTGAAATCATCATTAAAGTTAAGAGTTGTTACTTTTTTTTAAATTTTTTCATCAGCAAGAAAGCTGTGCATGAGAACTGAAAATGTAGTATGATGAGTTAAATTCATTTTCTGAGCACTTTCATAAAATGTGTTTTAAATAAATTCTGACAGCATTTAATTGTGCTGCACTGTAAAAAACTAAATAACATCTGAAAATTCATTGTTATTGATTAATATTATCTTGCTACATATTGAAAATTTTTTTTTTGAAATTTCAGCAGTTCTTGCAATTCTTGCAGCTCTTGCAGCAACAGTGTTGTCACACAGAAACTTCATTTTTTGATAAACTTAAATTACAAAAAATTTTTTGATTAAGTGAAAATGCATTTTTGTTTTGATTGAGAAAAATTCAGAAAATTAAATAAAAATATTGTCAAGTTGAATTTAAAAAATATGCATGTGTGGTAAATAACTGTAATTTTCAAAAGCAATTTTGTGAATAAATTATATGAGCAACAAATGTGTGAATAAAAGCAGTGAGAAAATGATTGTGAATAATCTTACATTCAGAAGAGTTTTTGACATATTTTGAAATAAAAATTCTGAGTTTGTCAGAATGATGTGCAAATCAGTATATTTTATATGTTTACATAAAGTATGAAGTATTGTGATTGTGATTACAAGTTTTTAGTTTAATGATGACAGAATATTGATATGCTGACTGAATCAAATAAAGTATCAAAACTTATTTTGATGTATGTGAATCATGAGTTTTTTTGAAGCAGAAAAAATGTTGAACTTGATTTCTGAAATAATTACAAAAATAAAATTGCTTAACAAAAATTTAGTTATAAATGTAATATGAATAAGTTTTTAATGAAAATTATGTCATACTTTAATAATACTAGTGATTATCAAAATTGTCAGAAATACACAATATTATCAATTTTTTAAATTTACAATGATTTTTTCTTCTGAATGAATTTCTGATAATGTCTAATCTAGTCATACAATTTGTTTGTTATATGATTAAAGCTCTGAAGATACAAATGCTTGATTTAAGTGAATATTTCATGAAATTTTATCTGATGAAAATTTTTGTTATTCTGTAATTTGAAATCATCAAAATTTAAAATCAATATTATAATTTTCATAAAAAATACTCAAAATCTTCAAAATAAAAATATTTAGATATCAATTGTGTTTTTATCAAAAAACATAATGTTTCAACAAAATGAATCATCAAGTTCACTTGACATCACTGTTAAAGTCACATCAATTCTGTCTTTTCAATTCAGCTTAAATGCTGAGCAGAAAATGAAATCTGCTTCTGAAATGAAAATATTTTATTAACACTGCATTATTAGACTGACTGTGGGGATCAGAGATTTTCTTTTCTTTTCATTCTGTCTCAGATGTTTGAGATCAATCAGAAGACAGGAACAGAAAATCCACCAATTACATGAAACAAAGCTGAAACTAGCAGTTAATTACATGAGACAGAAATGAGAAAATCAACCAATTAATGAGACAGGTCTGAAACCAACAGCCAATTAGACAGAACAGATTTGAGACCAACAGCCAATCAGAAGTTACAGAACTGAAACTGAGATAGTTGAGACTGATGATTTCAGATAGTGTCAAGATCTACTATTTTTGTATGTGAAGTCACATAGTTATCTTTCTTTACTAAGATTTTTGATGAAAATTCTAGGTAACTATGCAACTTTGTACTGAGAAAACTTGATTTTATGTGTGAAGTCACATAGTTATCTCCCTTTACTAAGATTTTTGATGGAAATTCTAGATAACTATGCAACTTTGTACTGAGAAAACTTGATTTTATGTGTGAAGTCACATAGTTATCTCTTTTTACTAAGATTTTTGGTGGGAATTCTAGGTAACTACATGACTTTGTACTGAGAAAACTTGATTTTACATGTGAAGTCACATAGTTACCTCTCTTTACTAAGATTTTTGATGAAAATTCTGGATAACTATGCAACTTTGTACTGAGAAAACTTGATTTTACATGTGAAGTCACATAGTTACCTAGGATTTCCACCAAAAATCTTAGTAAAGAAAGATAACTATGCAACTTTGCACCTGGTAATGATCTGAAGTAACACACCCACCACATAATTGACTGATTAATTGATGGGATCAGGAACCACTGGTTTCAACTGATTTCAATAATCAACCAATTACAGAGACAGAACTGGGACCAGCAGCCAATTACAGAGACAGAACTGAAACCAGCAGTTAATTAGATGGGATGAAACTGAAAAAATCAACCAATCAATGAAACAGGTCTGGGACCAGCAGTCAATTACATGAGACAGGGCTGAAACTACAGTGAATGAAACTGAAACTAAGCCTACTGAAATGAAACAGAATTTCCCATCTCATGCAGTCAGTCTATGCATTATTGCATATATATTTTCTCACAACATGAATAAATCATGTCAAAAAATCAAAAAATCAAATCAATGCTGTTTTAACTGCTTCAATATCACTGATGAAACTTGCTTTAAGTTTTCAGAAGAATTGACTGACAAAGTGCAAAAATTAAAAAAAATGTATACAAGATATTGTGAATTAATAATAATCTTTAATAATAAAAAAACATATTAAACTGCAGTCATTATAACTGCAGTGTTTTTGATAGAAAAATAAAAAAAAATGCTGATCAAGATGATGAAAAAAACTTAATGTGTTGAAACTGTATTTGATTGCTTTCAGAAATTTTTCAACAATTTGAAAATGTTTGCAATGAAATGTATTACTTTTCAGCTTACTGCACTGAATTTAAAAATTGAAGCAACTTATCATGTTATTGAATTTTTTAAATGCACTGTCAATGTAAGAACTTCAAGATTTCTCAAGAAGAAGTGAAATATTTAAATTACTGATTTAAATTTAGAAGATTAAAGTCATTTATCTGAAATTAAAGCTTTTTATTAAAAAAAATCTTCAAAAACTGTAAGTGTGATGCCAAAGCCAAAATCACAATTTCAAACTGATGATATACACAATTGAAACATAAAGCAACATTAATGAAAATGACAAATAGCAACAGTGCTCTTTCTGAACTTGATTCATCATTCTTTCTTGAATAATTCAGCAATGTATGCTTGATTATTTGCTATTTTTTTAATTGTTCAGTTGTATATTATAATATTAAATTGAGCTGTAAACATAATTTTGTTTGTGAATGAATTAAATATCATTAACAGCAACAATTTTTCATCTTGTATCATTTTTTTTTTTCAATTCTTGAGAAATCATTTGACACATTTTCTTACTTTCTTTCTCTTTTTGCTTTTCATTATCATGAAAATCAGATTGATTTTATTTTCTTCATCATCAGAAATTAACATTTTCAACATTTCAGTTCAGCTGCATTTTCAATTCATGCAATTTTAATAAGCATCAAGTAGCAAGATTAATCTTTTAATTTTTTTTTCATTTCTTAAAGTTTTTTACAAGAGTTGACTTTGTACTGTTGACAATATTTCATCAAAATAACAACAATAAATTTTTATGTTAAAAACAAGTACTGTGTTGATCAAAAAATCAGTAGCAGTAGTTTTGATGATATTTATTTAACCACAAATATCATTTTAAATGAAGAAACTGCTATTAAACTCAAAAGCATTAAAGCAAAGCATTCTCAATTTAAATATAAAACTCACACAAATATCATCTCAGATGAAAAAACTGTTATTAAATTCAAAAATATTAAAGCAAAGCATTTTCAGCTTGAATATGAAACTCACATTTACAAGTTTCTCACAGATATCATTGATATTTTATTTGTTTGTTGATTTGACACTGAATATGATTATAATGTTATGATTATGAATTTTTTTAATTTCATTTTAAAAAATTTATTTAACTTCAGCAATCACAAGTTCTCATTGAACATTGTGCTACTGTTGATTAATCAATTTATTTCTTGCATTGAATACATTCACATGAAATCATTTATTCATCATAACATCAAGTCTGATAACTTTCTAATGAATATTGAAAAATCTGAAAATCAAGTTAATGTGATTAATTTTGATCTTGTTAAGAAATATCTTGATTCAAAAACTCACTTTCATATTTCATACTGTAAGAACACAAACTTGATTGACATTGTTTGTTATGTCAGTATCAACATTCATTTGACTGTGAAGCAGTTCAAATGTGACAACATGTTATTAGTTGCAGTACATAATACTAAATTAAGCTGTAAACATGATTAATTTCTTGAAGTCATTTCATGACAAAAAGAAGCTATGTATGTATAAATTATTTTATGATTAATACATACACATGATATTTGTGTTCAGCAATAAAAAAAAATTGTCAGCTGCAATAATTGTTATAAATTTCAAGAATGAGTTTTGTTGATTTGAATATAAAAATATAAATATCATTAGAAAATTCTGTTAGAATCTCTACATTAAATTTGTTTTTTGATTTTATATGTATTTGTTTGTTTTACAAATTGCAGCTGTAGTTTGCTTATTTACAACAGAGTTTTTTCTTGACAATATCTTACACATGACTATACTTTTAATCAATCAGAAGTCATGATTTTGTGTTTTTATCTTTCAATAAATTTTAATAAATTGATAAAATCACTTGTATGCTTATAAGCACAAAAATTAATATAACAAATTTTTAATGTGATACATGATCATACATCATCTGCTGAATTTACTTTCTTGATGAAAATTCATATTTCACAAGAAATGTATTAATGACATAAATCACACAATCTAGCTGTATGATCAATAATTTGTCATACAGTTAAAACTTAAAAAAAAACAACACTGAGAATCAAACTTTCTATCTGTAAGATTGCAGATTGTAAAACAAAACAGAAAGTAATGACATTAAGTTATAATTAAAATATATATAATAAAAAACTTTGTCATCACATGACTTGCAATTCAAAACTTTGATATTTGCAAAAAAGAAAATTTTTTTTATTAATGTAAATTTCAGAGTTTATGATTATAATCATAATAATAATTTAAAATTATCACAAATTTCATTTTTAAATTTTACTAAGTACTTGTTACAGAACTCTTATCACTGCATCATTTTTTTTGATTGAAATTTTCTGAATATTTATATTTTACTATTTCATGTAGCAAAGCTGATTCAATTCTGTCATATGACTAGATTAATAAATCAAAATAACATAAAGTTGAATTGTGCTGTATGATAAAATTTACAAATCAGTATTATGTTTGATGAGAAGTAAAAAAATTAATTACATAAAAATTGATTAATCACAATACAACAAATTTGTCAAGAAATCTGCAATGCTGACATCTGAAAGTGTATTTATAATTTATATTTTGTCAATATATAAATTCAATCATTTACTTGTTTGAAAGCTGATAAATTTTTGATGATCATGAAAATTTGTTATGCAAATGTAATATTCATCATTCACATCATTTTTTTTCATTAATTTTGTCATCAAAAATTATTTGACAGCAAATACTGCTGAAAATTTCATAATTTAATCATATGATGAAATTTTGAGTGTATAATTAAAGTTTTAAATGCTGAATATAACTGCAGCAGAATTCAAACTTCACAAAATAAAATGTATAATTTCTTCATCAGCAATTTTTAATTTTTTCTTCACAGCAAACATTTTTTTCTCAAGTACAAGCTGAATGTCAGCTATCATTGCATTTTCATTCACAATGTCACAATAAAATTAACTCATTGTATGATATTTTATTTTTAATCTTGTTGAAAATTTCACTTCTCTGCTAAATTGTTTAAAAAAAATAACAATTTGAATTTATAATGACAATGTTTGATTTTGTTTTAAAATATTGACTGATGACAATATTTGAAACTTGAATAAACTTTTTCTTGTCATCAAGTATATCACTAGAAATTGAAATGCAGTGTTATATACTGCTGTAAATAAAAATCATTGATTTATTTTTATTTATTTTTTTTTTCACTACAACTGAAGCAGTCACAGTGAAGCTTCTTCATTTGTGAAAACAAATTTTTTTTAATGAAATTTGATTTGTTGATTTTAAAGACATTAAAACTTAAAAGTTAGTTTTTTTTTTAAAATTCATTAAATTCTTCAGATGCCAATGTTAACACATCTGAAAAAATGAGTATTTAAATTAGTTTTATATCTTGAATATTGATGATTATCAACAAAGTCTGAAGTTTGTTGCTTTTAAATAATATGTAATAACAAAATATCATTTTTGATCTGTGATCACTGTATCATAATTTCAACACATAACAAACAGACTCACATGAGATTTGTTGACATAAATATGTTTTGCACATTAATTTCTGATGTGAAAAATCAAGATTTGTGTGATAATCATACACATTATTTAGTGCTGCATGCTGGCAATTGCTTAAGACAGCACAAATGCAGAAAATTTCAATAATTGAGTTCAATTTCTTAGTGCATTTAACTGTTTGAGACTCATTAGTGTTATTTTAAATTTTAATGATTTTTTTTCTGACTTATTTTGCAACAGTGAATTATCATTAACAGTTAACACAAATTTTACAAATAAGTTATCAGATGCTGAAACTGAATCAGATAATCATTTAGCAAAATCAGCATCATATGAAAAACTGCAAGCTTGATATTATATATTTTGAAAAGAAAATAAAATATAATATGTATAATAATATTTGCTGAATGTTGAAAAATAACTCATTGTCAGTTGATTATTTTGCTGTCTCAACAATTATAATCTATCACTTGATCATTAATTAAACATTTCAAGCTTCAGCTGATTCACAAACTGATTGCTAGTATTATATAATTGACTTTGATTAATTTGAAATATTCTCAATGCTCATTTTGCATCATGTTCTCATTATTTTGCTTTTTGTGATAATGTGATTTTTATTGATGATTTTTGAATTTTTGAGATTTACAATTACAGTGATAAACACAACAATAATAATAATAAAAATAAAATCAACAAAAATTGTATGCAGTAATAAAATATATAAATAATCAAAAATATAAATACTGATGAGATGTGAGCTGTAACTGATAATAAATATAAACAATAATGAAATGAATGACAGAAAAATGTAAGTGCTGATGAGCTGTAACTGACAGAAAAAAAGCAAATTGTGAAATGTACAAAACAAACAATATTATGACTAATTAAATAATTATATTATTACTAATAAAGCAACTATACACTACTAGAATTAATTATCTGAAAAAATCAATCAATAACAACATACATGAAACTTCACAAATTCTTGTTGATAATTACTGCAAAACATACAACATTGATTGATGTATTTTTTACATTTAAATATAATACATTATTCAGTAAATAAAATATCTGCTGTACAACTAGAACTCTGAATGTACAAATGCTTAATTTAAGTGAATATTGAATTGTGTTTTTCAGAAATGAAAAAATTTATTGTTCTGTAATTTGAAATCACAACAGTGTTCAGTAATGATATGAATTAAAATTATATAAACTGTTCATCTCATGATGAAATTCAGTGTTGAAATAATAACAATTTGTTTTAATTACATAAATTGCACAAGTATTTTTTTTCAATGCATTATTTAATAACTGAAATAACTGATACTGTCATGTATGTTTCAGATGTTGTTATATCACATATAAATCAAAAGCAATGAGATCAAGAGTTGTGTTCTCAGTATTTTTAACATTGTTTGCATATCAACTGAAATCATTATAAATTTTTTCAAATGAAAATGTCAGCAAACTTTCATCATTTTTTCATTCATCATGTGAAATGAGTTTAACATAAATTTCTTGCATATGTTCATATGCTAATGAATATTTGCTGTGCAGAATTGTAAGACTCCAGCTGTAAGCTCTGTGAAAGCTAACACTGCCTCTTTTCTCAAATGTAACTAGTCTTAATTTGATTAGCTTTAGTGAGCATAACACACATATAAATAACACACTGATTTTCCTCTTCATTGAGAGAATCAGTGGCAATTTCTTTTGTCTAACAACTATATTTTTTGCTTATTGATTTTTATTGATTAAGTGAATAGTAGTCATCTCATGTCTACTTTATACATCAACTGAATAAATTTCTTTATTCTATTTTTATATTTTGCCACTTTTTGAAAAATATGTCTGAAATGAATTTCAAAGACAAGAAAAAAACATTTGTTTTTTTCATCTTTCATGAAAATTCTCATGAAGAATTCTCATTATTTATCAACTCTCAAATAAAAGTGATTTTAGAAACATTTTATGAAGCAGCAGAATTTTTTTGCAAAAAAACATTTTTTATTCAGAATACAAAATTAAAAAATTTTGAATTTATTTATGAAGAATTCATCAATATATTTTTTATGCTTCATGAATGTTTCATCATTGAAATCATGTTTCTTGAAAAACTTCATGAATGAAACTAACTTCTAGAAAACATGATTTCACTTTCAGAACAATTGAAAATTGATCTAGAAAAACACATTTAATCAGAGTTTCTAGATGTGTTTACTTAACAAGAAAACTCAGTCAAGAAAGTCAAATGATATAAACTGTCAGAACTGAAGTCTGACTACAAGATTATTACTTTTGTTAAGCATCACAAATTTTTTTTCAAAATTGAATTCTCAACTGAACTTGCAAAAATTGAAGATTCTCAGAAAGTGAATTATATAAAAACTGAACTTCATTATACACTTCAAGAAAAATGAAAAAACTTTCTGAAGAAAAACTCAACAAGAAACATCTGAAAAGAAATAAAAATTTTTTTATTTTCTGATTTAAATGATTTGTAAAATATTATCAGAAACTCATGATGATTTTTTTTCATTTGTAAAAAAATGACAATGAAACTGACAATGAATTTCACACTCAATTTGAACAAAAGCTTTGTGAAATAAATGATGAAATCAAGAATCATGCTGAATGAATGAAACATTTATTTTTATAAGTTATAAATATATTAATGTGTTTCAAACTTGACAAACAAAAGAAACTTTCAAATACTTTTTGTGAAATAATTGTCATTGTCACACAATTGTGCTTTACTCTCACTTTAAAAAAAAAATGAAAATTTTGTGAAGGCTTCTGCAAATAAATCTCAACAAAACTGATTCAAAAAAAAATCTAAAAAGAGAATAAAGAATTTTGTGAAGAATAAAAAAAACAAATCTGATAACAAGACTGATTTTGTAAATATCACTTGTTATAATTGTGATGAAAAGAAACATAAATCTTCTGATTGTTTTAAGAAAAAAAAATAAAAATTTGAAAATTTGAAAGAAAATAATTTTAGAATAATGCAATTGTTTAATGTCAATTTTCTATTCATGTTTTTTATTTAATTAAATGCATTTTCTGTAAAATCATTTACTGAGCATAAATAATCAGCTTATGTAAACTTTTATGACATTTTTCTTATCATCAGTTCTGATTTTGTGAAGTTACTAGAACTGAAAATACATTCAATGAAGATTTTTCTCAAGATTGCTGAAAGAAATCAAGCATTTCTTGATGCTGAAAATGTTGTGAACATTATTTTTAAGTGTTGAAATTTTCAAAATCAAACACAAATTTTTTGTGAGCAAGTCATTGTTGTCAATATAAATGATGATATGATTCTAGATATGACTTGATTTTCATAATATGATTTTATCATCTCATGAAAAAATCATTCAATTCATTTTCAGAAAACTTTGTGTGATTCTCTCATCATGATTCAATCAGTTGATGTGAAGAATCTAGTACAAGAAAAGAAATTTATTTATGTGATAACATGCTGTGAAATTGAAAATATAGTCACTATGAATTATGATTTTCAAATATCTGAGACATATAAAAATTTTGTGAAAGCTTTCAGTGAACAAAAAGCTTGAAAGCTGACTTCTCATCAGAAAAAAAACTTGACTATTGAATTTGAATCTGAAAAAAAACTCATTTTTGATTTCATTTATTAATTTTCAGAAAATAAAACTGAAATGCTTTGTGAATATTTTAACAATACAATTGCTCATGATTTCATCTAACTTTTCAAATTTTTTATAAAAGCATCAATTATGTTTGCTTTCAAAAAAAATGATGATTTATAAATGTGTGTAAATTATCACAATTTGAACTTCAAAACTGTGAAGAACTGCTACTCACTATCATTAATTAAAAAGCTTTTGAGATGTCTCACAGATGCTAAAATCTTCACTAATTTTAATGTCAAAAATGTTTATCATCATCTTTGCATTCAGAAAAAAGATGAATGAAAAACTGTTTTTTGCACATTTTTAAAATTTTTTAAATATTGTGTGATTTTTTTTAATTTGTTAAATGCTTCAGCTGCTTTTCAGTCTTATATCAACAAGACTTTTTGTGATTGTGATGCTTTTATGATAATCTATCTGAATGATGTTGTGATATACTTTGTAAATGAGAAAAATCATGTTCAACATGTTTGTCAAGTTTTGAAAATATTCATGATGACAAATCTTTATTGCAAAATCTTCAAGTGCTATTTTAGTGTTTGTAAAATAGATTTTCTTGAGTATATTGTATCAGCTGATGAAATATTTATAAAAAAATTGTGTTTGAAAATTATTTTGATCTGATCAGAACTCAACTTGTGAAAAAATATTCAAGTATTTTTAAAATTTATAAATTTTTACTGTTGTTTTATTTCAAAATTCTCAAAAATTGCCTTAGATCTTACTAATATGCTGAAGAATGAAGAACAAAATAAAAAAATCAGATGTGGCAAAAAATGAAAATTGAATAAAAAAAATGAAAAGAATTTTCTCATGAAGAAGACTTGTGAAATTTTTTATGTTTTGAAAAAAGTTTTTGTAAATGTTGTTATGCTTCATCATTTCAATTCTGATTGTCAAATATGTTTTAAACTGATGTTTCTGATTTTGTCATCTCAAAAATCATCATTTAATTAAATGACTTCTGAAATTAAGTATTTGTGACTGTGTATTCATGAAAAATGAAATTTGTGAAATGCAATTATGATATTCATGATCAAGAACTCTTGATCATTGTTGAATTTTTTAAACACTGACATTATTAACTAGAAGACTCATGAAAATTTGTTCTAGTAATGATAAATCATGATAATTTCTGTTACTTTGCAACAGCAAAGAACTTATCTCAATGACAAGTTTGTTGAGCTCAAAAGTTAACAGCTTTTTAATTTACTGTGAAACATCACAAGAAAAAAAAAATCTGATTGATGAATTTTTGTGATGTTCAAACTATGTGAAAAAAGCAAATTGTGAAAACATTCAAAAGCATAAAACTGCAAATCAGCTTTGTATCATGCTTTTTTTTGAGAAAACAAATTATGCTGATAAAAAATTTAAGCTGACAAATACTTCACTCAAGCTTCTTGAAAAAAAAAATAATGTGCAATCTCTTTCTGTGAAGCTTATAATACAAATCAAGAAACTACTTGTGAAAATTTTCTCAGATGAAATGTATCAGAATAAAAAATTTAAACTGAAAATTGCAAGTGTTTATAAATTAATTCATGATGAAAATTTTTATGATATTGAAAATTTTCACAAAACAAATAAAACATTCTGCAATTTTACTTCAGTATTATCTGAATTGCTAAATGCTGATGAGCATGTGACAAAAATTAAAAAAAAAAATGAAATTTCACTCTCAATTTGTGAAGAGATGAATTTTTAATGAGAACATGTTGTTTTACAATGATTGTTTATACATTTCAGTCAATGAGATTCTATGACTAAAGTTAGTCAGACAACATCATGATACATTTTTAACAAATCATTTTGCTACAAAATGAATTTATGAATTACTTTCATGAAAGTATTATTAATCATGAATGAAGAATATGATTCAGAAATACTGCAAAGTTTGTAAAATATGCATGAATTTACAAGTTATCAAAATCAAATCACATGAGAAATTTAATTCATTGCTGATTTTTGTGAATTTTTGAGATTAAATCAGCATGAACATCATTATTGATTTTTTGTGAAGTAAGAATATTGAAAAAATTAAGTTTGACTGTATTCTAATGATTTTTGACTGCTTTAGCAAAATGATTCACTTTATTTTTATGATCAAGAAATTTACTGCAGAGCAATTAACACATTTTATTGTTTGTAAAATTATAAAACTTCATGAAATATTTTTAAATATAATTTCTGACTGTGAATTTTTATTCATCAGTGAATTTTGAAATGATTTTTTACATATATTAAAAATCTTGTGAGATTTAAGTACTGTTTTTCACTCTCAGACAAATGATCAAATTAAGTGATTGAATAATATTCTGAAATAATATTTGTGAAGCTTTGTCAATTATAATTAAAACAACTGAATATTTTGATTGTTTCTTGCTGAGTTTATTTACAACAATTTTCAGCATTTTTTAACAAAAAAATCTTCTTTTCAAATCATGTATGAGCTGAATCTGTGAATGACTCTTGTGAAATCAAGTAAGTATATTTTTGAAATAAAAAACTTTCAGAATTGAGCAGATATCATTTGTGAATGCTGAAATTAAATTAAAAAGTTTCTTGTGAAGACACAAGTTTATCAGAAGAAGTATTATGACAAAAAACATATATTAAAATTTTACACTGTTGAGAATAGAATTTAACTTAGCTTAAAAAATATCAAAACAATTTGTGTGAGTAAAAAGCTTGATTTTTTATGCACTGACTCTTGTAAAATTGTAAAAAAAATAAACAAGCAAATTTATTGTCTGAAACTTTCATCAAATTTTGTGAGCATTTACAATGTTTTTCATGTATTCTTGTTTTGCAATTACAAAAAAATGAATGATGTTGATAGCACAGCTCATCATTCAATTTGTAAAGTATTTGAAGAAAAACAAAAATTTCAAATCAGAATTATAATTGACTTCTGCAAGAAAAGCTGACAGTTTTAGTATTTTATTCAATGAAAAAAATATAAAAACAAAAAAAATGAGTTTATCTGAAAATCTGCTGCAAATTTCAGACATTTATGAAAGCTTCTTGTCAAATATCACAATATCAATTCTGATAAATCTGACTTGTGAGTTTTTTATTATTCTGCAAAGAATTAGAAATTTTATTTTGAAAAAATATGACATGTATATAATACTTGTGAATGATTTTAGTTACTTACTCTACAAGTTTTATGTGAAAAGTTGTTGAATTTCAATGATAATTATATTTTTTTGATAATGAATTCATATTACATGATTTACTGTATATCATGATATTTTATTTTTATCTTCATTATAATTGCATACTGAGATGCTCTTACTTCTGAAAAAAGCAGAAGATATTTTAATAAAAATAATTATTGCATTTCTCATTAAATTCATCAGATACATACAAAATGAACTGATGAATTTCATAAGTCATGTTCAGTTCTTAACACTGATCATATTTCTGTTCATGTAAGAGTAATTATTCAGTTTGAGTTATCAACACTGCTTTGTGAAGCTGAATCTGAGTTGTAAAATTTTTCTAATCAGTTGCATTAATCAAATCAATTAATCTGAAAATTAATGCCCTGATTCAGTGAAGCTTTTTGATGAAAAATCTGAAATCAGTACTGACTGATGATGAAAACAATTTTGAAAATGTCACTGATGTGACTGACAAACATTTTTTAAAGCAATTTTTAAAAAACAAGTTATGAAAGCAGCTTGCTGTTTAAACATTCTGTAAAACTGCTGATGAAATTTGATGATTTCATTGACAGTACTGTGAAACATTGATTAATGCATTGTGATTAATTTTTTGTTCTTCAGAGTCATTTTGTAGAAACATTTTTGCAGAAAAATAAAACATATTTTTTTTATGATCATTCAGCAATGAAACAAACACATTCAAAAAAATTTATTGTGAAATGAAAAAAACAGTGACATAATCAGCAGAAATTATTGAAATTGTTTGCATCACTGATGCAGAATTAATACTTTGTGAAATTGATTGCATTTTATTATCATAATGAAATGAATGCTTGAGCTTAACAAAACAAACAGCAGAGATGACTCACAGAATTTGTGCATGCAGATTAAGCTCTTGCATTTCATGATGAAGTTGACTTATCAGAGTCTGATTCTGCTTGTAAAAAGCAGCAAAGTTAATTGAAGTTTGTTTGTAAAGAAAACTCATTGAAGTTTAATCACAAGAACTTGCTGAACTCATCAGAATTGATTAATGACTTTGTGCTGAAAAATATTCACTTATAAAAAAAAGCATCAGAGTCAGTTTTTTATATAAGTCAAAAATTTTTGAAATATGAATTTGAATTCTGAAAACTTATCATGAAGAAAGAAATTATGAAATTGTTAGCATGAAAGCTTGTGAAAAACATTTGCAAAGCAAGCTCTGCTGAAATTTCATAATTTTATTTTGTGAAATCTCAAATTTATTTGTCAAACATAAAAATTGTTCACAAAATTAGCACTCATCAACATTTCAGCATTAAAATTTTTTGTATTCAACAATACAATAAATTGAAGTTTACTTTTTTCTGCAGTGTTTGAATGAAACATGATGATATATTGTTGTTGAAATTGATTTTGATTGTGATTGTGCATTATATTTTCAGTTAGCTCAATTTGTGAAAGCTTAACTCAACTCATGTTGATTTGTGAAGCTGAAATAGCTTGTGAAGCTGATAGCTTGTGATGTTAATTGCTTGTGAAGTCTCATTTCAGCTGTAGAGTGATAAAAATTTCTTGTGAAGTTTTTTTTTTTGATGAAACTGATGAATTTAATGCTGAAAAAATTATACTCACTGAAAATGAATTTTAATTTGATCAAAAAAAAAAAAGAAGCTGAGTTGCTGAAAGCTGTTGTTATCACTTTTGCAAAGTTAAGCTATACTCAATTGAGAAGAATTCATCTTTGTGAATAAAAAATGAACTTTTATGAGTTAAAACAAGAAATTACAGCAACAATTGCCTGACTGATGCAGCTGTATTATGTACAGCTGCAACAGTAAAAATTGTGAGTTTAAATCTCATCATGATTATCAAAATTGTCATGCATTGTTTAATTAAAATGCATAATGTTTTTTCAAAATCATGCACAGCTGAGTGATCTCAACAGATTTTTTTTGTTTTGCAAATCAACAACTGCTTTTGTGAAGATATTTTACAAAGCTGAAGTGATGAAAGCCAGTGCTTACATCATCAAATCTAGTTTGTGAAAATTTAGTAAATGATAGAACTGTTATAACAAAATTTGATATAATTAATATTATTTATACTGTAAAGTTTTTTTGCTAGCTAAAAAAACATTTTTTTTTGTGAAAAAACAATTTTTTTTTCACAAAGTTTTTTAGTTTTTACAAAGATTTTTTATTAAAACTTCAATAATTATTGAGTTTATATGCTCTGAAGAGATCAGAGCTTTAACAAAAAAAAAATTGTAAGATTTCAGCTGTAAGCTTTGTGAAAGCTAACACTGTTTTTTTCTTAAATGTAACTAGTCTTAATTTGATTAGCTTTAGTGAGCATAACACACATATAAATAACACACTGATTTTTCTTTTCATTGAGAGAATCAGTGACAATTTTTTTTGTCTAACAACTATATTTTTTGCTTATTGATTTCTATTGATTAAGTGAATAGTAGTCATCTCACGCCTACTTTATACATCAACTGAATAAATTTCTTTACTTTATTTTTATAAAAATGTGATGCATCACAAAAATGATTAATTCATAAAAAAAACATTATCAACTGTGATATAGCTAAATTGTAAATTTAATGTAAACT
The DNA here is from genome assembly GCA_029449355.1 of Emydomyces testavorans. Lineage (NCBI taxonomy): Eukaryota > Fungi > Ascomycota > Eurotiomycetes > Onygenales > Nannizziopsiaceae > Emydomyces > Emydomyces testavorans. The sequence goes on along the minus strand of CP120630.1, from coordinate 1,754,295 downwards.
AATTTTTCAAATACTGAATATGACTTCTAGCATTGTTATCAGTGATGATCAGAATGTGAACTTGATGTCAGAAAGTATGAAATAAATAAAAAACATAACATAATGTTTTCATCAATTCATCTGAAAAAATAATTTCAGTATGTCACTTAAACAAAAAATGACTATGATATTTGACATACTATCAATTGCAGAATCATAGTGATGAAAACTGTAAATCATTTTTGCAAACTTTGAACTGAAATTAAGTTAAAAAAATGATATTGTTAAATGAAGTAATTTCTTGAGCTTGCACAACAAATATAATTTTAAAATTTAAAATGTCACAAAAATCAGAAGATGAATAAAAAAAAATTATTTATGCTTCATTTTTTATTTCATTTTTGATTTTAATAATATAAATTCAGCAGAATTATTCATCTTTCAGATGAATGCATTAACAACATTGACATTAAAATTAATGAAACTTTTTGAGCAGTTCTTCTGTACAGTAAAAAAAAATCATCAGCTGTAATGTTAATTTGCAAATAAAAATATACACTGTAGATTTGAGTATGTGTGAATGATGAAAAGTAATTTAGAAAAAATTAAAATTAACATCATGTGAAATATGTAAAATTTTGCTTTTATATATGATGATAAACTTGAGCTGATAAAATGAGAGACAATGAAATACAGTTTTAGATTTTATAACTAAGTATAATCAGAAGAGTCTGACTCTGATGTTATAATGTCAAAGCTTTTATGAAGTTATCAGTATTTTCACAGACTTTTGAAAACAGTATAATATATATATAATTGTATGAAATACAATTCAGTTTCTAAATGAAAGTTAATGTTGTTAGTTATGAATTGTTTAATCTAGCTGAAGTATAAATAGACTGATCACATGAAACAGAAAATTTCATTTCATCTCAGTAGGCTTAGTCTCAGTTTCATTTACTGTAGTTCCAGCCTCATCTCATTGATTGATTGATTTTCTCATTCTCATTTCATGTAATTGACTGCTGATCCCAGACCTGTCCCATTGATTGATTGATTTTTTCATTTCCATCTCATGTAATTGACTGCTGGTTTCAGTTTCATTTTTGTAACTGATTGATTTCTGGAATCAGTTGAAACCAGTGATCTCTGATTTCATCAATTAATCAGTCAATTACATGATGAGTGTGTTATCTCAGACTGTTACCAAGTGCAAAGTTGCATAGTTATCTGCTTTTACTAAGATTTTTGATGAAAATTCAGATAACTAAGTGACTTCACACACTACAAGTTGCATAGTTACCTGCTTTTACTAAAATTTTTGATGAAAATTCAGATAACTAAGTGACTTCACACACTACAAGTTGTGTAATTACCTGCTTTTACTAAGATTTTTGGTGGAAATTCAGATAACTAAGTGACTTCACACACAAAAATAGTAGATCTTGACATTATTTGAAATCATCAGTTTCAACTACTTCAGTTTCAGTTCTGTCATCTTTGATTGACTGCTAGTTTCAGTTCTGTGTCATGTAATTGACTGATTTTTCATTCTCATTTCATGTAATCAACTGCTGGTCTCAGTACTGTTCTGTGTAATTGACTGCTGATTTCAGTCTCATTTCATGTAATTGACTGATTTTTCATTTCTGTTTCCTGATTGGTCCCAAACACTCAGAACAGAACAAAAAGAAAAAAAAATTTCTGATTTCTGCAGTCAGTCTAAGTATAAAAACTTGTTTATATATAAACATGTGATTAATTGTTTCTATGTCACTGAAGATATACTTCTTAATGAACTGCTTAAATTCATTATTAAAAAATCACAAACTTCAACATGTTCATCTCAAGCATATGTTATTTTTCTTAATTTCTGAATTTTTTATCTTACTTTCTGAAATTTGTAACTTTTGTGTAAAGTGTTAAATGTTGCAGCAGCTGTAAGAAATGTGATGAGTTATTTTTATAAATCAATCATAAAGCATATTTCAAATCAATGAAAATGCAGCATTCAAATTTTCTTGACACTTTTTGAGATTACATTTATACAGTAGTAAAAGTACTAGTTTTAAATAATATATAATAGTCTTCAAAGTATAAAATTTTGTGACATAAATTATAACAAAAAGCACTAGACAGCAATTCATGTTTTTTTTTTGCAAATTATATAATTGTCAATTTCTGAATAAATAACTAACACAAAAACAAAATAATCAAAATTTGTCAAGAAATTTTCAAACTGAAATCTCAACATGCATATGTATTTGATTAATGTACATATCAAAAATGTGTAAACATTAATTGCTTAATTTGTAAAGCATGTGCTTTGTTGTTCTTCTAATAAGCTATAACATGTTATATATGAAAAAGCTGATCAATTTCTGAAAGTGTCAGAATCTATTATGTAAATGTAATGTTCACTGTTAATAAAAATTTTTGACAGTAACATTATCATTAAAAAATTTTTTAAAAGCAAATTTGAAAATCACAAAAATTTTTACAATCTAGTTATATAGCAAAATTTCAGTCATATAACTAAAATTCTGAGCACTGAGCATAATTGCTGCAGAATAAAACTTTAATTGTTCAAATGTAAAATTGCAAAGCAAACTTGAGATTTAAGCTACATAACTCATGACAACATGATGTAAAAATCATTATATCATATACTTGAAATACTTGATTACTGATTTTCTGAAGATTAACATCAAATGATTGTAATAAAATGTGAGTTTTTTTAAAAAATGCATTTTGTGTGCAATGATGTATATAAAAAAAAATAAAATATAAAATTATTAAAATTCATGTTGTCTGATTCTTCTTCTGTTTAATTGAAAAGCAATGTTAGTTAGCACACAAAACTTTGTATGTATCACAGTAAATATAATTAATTTTTTTTTCACAGCAGCTGAAGCAGTCACAGTGAAGTATTTTTATTAATAAAAAAAATTTTTGTTAAAAAATTCTTTATTTTTTGTTTTCAGAAACATTGAAACTCAAGAGTCAGTTTTTTTCTTAAATTCACAAAATTCAAGTATGAAGTTTCACACTTTTAAATAAATTGTAATAACAAAAAATTGTTTTTTATTTTTAATCACTGTACAAAAATTTTGACATCATTATCTGTCAAAATCAAAACTGCATAAAAAACAGTGAGCTTGAGATTTGATATTGTTGAAGTTGATAACTGACATGAAACAAAATGTATAATTTTGATTTCAAAAAATCACTGAACATTGAAAAATCATTAATCATCATCAATTGATTGTTTTTTCATGTTTCTTAATTATAATTTGTAATTTGCTGATTAGTTCACTCTTTCAAGCTTCAGCAAACTGATGAATTGACAAATAATATCATTTGTCTGACTTTCACTAATTTAATGTGTACTTAATATTCACTTGTTATTGAGTTTTCATTTTTTTACTTTCTTTCATGTGATTTTGATTTTTAATTTTAAAATTTGTAAAATTTAAATTTACAGTAATAAACATTACAGTAAAATGTAATTGATAAAAAAAACAATTGTAATATATATAAGTAATGAAATATATTGATGCTGATGAAATATAACTGACAGTAAAATATCAATGCTGATGAGATGTAATTAATGAAAAATGTAAGCAAAAGTGAAATTTAAGTAAGACAGAACATATAACTAACAAAGCAATAATGAAATAAATAATTTAATAAATCATTTATCAGCACAGCAGAAGCTGTTAATAATTATATGTCAGTGTTCATCATTTAAGAGAACTGAGCAATTACAACATACATAACTGAAAATTGATGATTAATTATATGACTAGATTCATGAATGATAGTATCATTTCATTATGCACTCAGAAGTAATATTATGTTAATATAATTTATTTCTCAATGTATATTATTCTGATTTACTCAATCATTATCACAATTTGTGATAAATTAACAAATGTTCATGATAAAGTTGTTTGCTATATACAATCATTATTATGTCATAAATTTACTGAATGAATTCTCACTGAAGTTAATCTACATTAGTATTTAAACTTGATGTTAATGAATTATAACTTTGTGTTTTCATTTAATTATATTTTTTGATTAAATTTGCACAAAGCTGCAGATTAGTGTTCATACAGATTTCTGCTAGACTCAATCAGATCAAAATTAATAAAATTAATTGCATTTTAATAAAATTAACAAGTTTTTTCAGTTGTTTTGATTAAATTTTGTGAAATTCTGAATAAATTAACAATGTTTGTTATAATCAAAGCATGTTTGCATTGTAAAAAAAATGTCAAAATTCTTGCAAATTTCATCAAACATCAGTACAAATGTCAAAATGCTCTTGCAGCACTGAACACATTACAAAAAATTGAAATTTCAATTGATATGAATATTGATCAGATACACTGAGAAACAGTTGAAAAAAATTCAGAATTGAATAATATTCATATATTAAGCATTAAGTGAAACTTTATTACTGATGCAAATGTGACTTTGTGTGATAATTTTAATTCAAAAAACTTGAAGAATCAGACAAATGAATCAAACATTGATATGTTTCTTCAAAATGTTTTGAAATTTCATTCATCACTTAAAAATTTAAAGCAGTAATATTTATCATTCTCAGATTTCTACATATGTGTTATCAGCATCAAAATTTCAACTGCATCAAATATTGCAACAATTATATATATTTCAACTGATTATCAGACAAATTTTGTGATGAACTTTGTCAATTTTTCAGATAAAAAAATTCTTGAAGTTAAAAATAAGCATCAGAAAAATGCATTTTATTTATTTAAAAACAAGATTAATTACAGTATTGCACAATTTTTCTTGATATGTAAATTAAGCAAAAACAATATTAACACATTCATGAAAAATTCATGACTGCAGTCAGTGCATTCACAACTGTTATTTTGAAATGCAAATGAGTTTTTTGCAAAGCTGTCTCACTCTGCAGCAAATCATTTCATTAAGAACTAAATAATGTAAAAAATATAAATGTCATCAAGTGTTTCAGATTCTTCAGTTGAAATATATTATTTGTATTATCAATGTATTAAGCATGTTATTTGTCATTTTCTTTCTCACAAACTTTTTGAAAAGCATTTTACATATGCTTCAATTCAACAATAAAATTTTTAACATCATCAAATGTACACTGAAATGCATACAGCAAATTGATGATGAAATATACAGAAAAAATTTCTCAATGATATTACAATGATATTTATGTTGATTGTAAGTGACAAAACACAGTTAATTAATTATTATGAAAATTTTGATGCTTAACTGATTTATCTCACTATTGAAAATTTGAATAATTCAGCTTGATTAAACTGATCACAAAAATTAGAGTTTTTTGTTTCTTTTCATTCTGTTCTGGATGTTTGAAACCAGTCAGAAGATGAAAATAAAACTTTGTATCAAGCTACTGAAATCAAATTACTACTACATGAGATGAAACTGAAAGAAAATGAAACTGAAAATCTATGAACTGAAACAGAAATGAAACTGTGAATGAACTTGTTGAAATAAGTTAGAAACTAACATCTAGCTTTTGAAATGAAAATGAAACTGCAGTCAACACACATGAAATGAAATGAAATTACAGAATCTTGAGATCAGAGTTTCTGATTTTTGATTATATAACACAAAAAATGTAGATAACAGTTTCTGATAACAAACATGAACAAATTTTGCTGAAACATTCATCAACCCAAAAATCACATGATAAGATAACAGTTTAAGATAACAATTTCAATCACATGTGAGTTCAATAGCACACAATTATTTATATTTTCACTGTTGTTATCATTGCTTTTTTTTTTTTGTAATTCTGCAATTTTTTTACTTGACTTCTTAATCTTCTTGACTTTCAAACATTTTTTCTTATCATCAAATTAACATTTTTTTGTTAATTATGCTTTTTCAGCAAGCCTTTTTTTTTCTCATCATGTTTATCATCTTCAATAATTAAACAATCATCATTAAAGTTATCATCAGATGTAATATTTTCATCAATAAGCAAGTTCTGATTATTATGTTTCATCAACATAATTTTCTTAACTGTCAGTTCTGCAAGATGTTCTCATTAATAAAAACAAATGTTTTTTTCTGAATTAAATTTTTACTTCACATCAACAACATGTGATGACACATTAAGTATATTTTTGATCATTTGTGTCACAGTGAGATACTGATATTCAATGCTTGCTTACATTTCAAGAATATTTTTTTCTGACATTTGAAAAATTTGAGTATTGTGTAAATATTGTTCAAACTCATTTTTTGACTGCACATCATCAATATTTTCTCTCATATTATTGTTTACAATTGTATTCAAATTTTAGTTTCAGATTAAATAAATTTTTTCAAATTTATTATCAAAAATCATTACTTCTGAATCAGAATCATTCTTCAGAACAACTGCTAATGTTTTTTTGTATTATTTGTAGTTCTTATTGTAGAACTCAATTACAAGTTGTTTATATTCATTAAATTCATTATTTTTTCAATATCTTGAATTTAAAGCATTCATGTAAATGCATGAATTGAAAACAATTATCACTGAATAAATTTTTTCATACTCATCTGCAATTTTTAAATAATATTCAGACAGTTTGATGAATGCACTTTGACAAATATTAATCAGTGCATTCTTTCAGTCACTTTTTAAATGTGTTTTTTTTCTCACTTGTCAAGATGATCAAATATTGCATTGTATACTCAAAAGTTTAGATGAATCATTGATTTTTTTATCATTGAGAAACTTTTTGTATATGTCATAAATGACCACAAGAAACATATGACATATTTCACTTGTTTTCATTCATCATCAGTCAATTGAAGTTTTTTAATTTTTGTAATCTTGATGCTCTCAATTCACATGTTCAGATATTGTCTCAGAAAAAAAACTTGAACTGTCATATCATAAATTGAATTTCATTAAGTTTTCACATCAGTTTTTATATTCAAGATTTTATCAACTGGCTGCAGATTATGAAAAACTTCTCAACACTGAAAGAAAACATGAATGACATTGACAAGCAATTAAATCTAAAAATATCATTATAAGTAAAATGTTTCAAGCTCATTATTTCAGTTCATTATCAATTTTTTAAAGTGTATTCTTGAATGTTTCAATCTGAAGCTTGTCTGAAATGTGATTATCATTAAATTTAAATGATGAATTCTCATTCTTGTTTTTGATTTTCAATTCATTCATCAATTGCTTCACAACAAGCTGCAAAACATGAGCAATACAAGAAATTGATTTAAGTTTCATATTTCATTCATGATTGTTGATCTGCTTGATCTTCATTTGTAAAGATTCTTGAAGAATACAATTATTATCAATATTATCTGCAGTAATGCAGAACAGTTGTTTTGTTGTTTTATTTTGCTTCAGAAGCTTGTATAATGCTTCACTTAAATTTATCTCATCATGAGATTCTTGCAGTGATTTAAAGTCAATCAGTTTCTTTTCAAATTCTCATTTATTCATCACAAAATATGTCACAATGCTCATAAAAAAAATCATATGAAAACTTAATCATACATCAACAGTAAATGATATTTTTGTATCTGACTCACAATTTTGTAATAATCAACTTATTGTTTAATCATATTTGTCATTTAAGAAATCACATACTTTGATTTGATAAGAAAAATCAGAAATTGCTGATGATTGAAGACAATGAACTAAATCTCAGAAATGTTCATTGTCAATCATGCAAAAAAACAAGTTCAATGAGATGAGTGTTTTGAGAAGCAGATCATGAAAGTTATCTTTAAAATAAAAAACTGACTTTTTAGTAATTTTTGAATGCTTGTGCTGATTCATCTGAATTTGACTAAGTTTGTTATCAAAAATCATTATCATAAAGTAGAAAAAAACTTCTTATCAGCATATCATCAAGTGATTCATTTCTGTCATGTTTTGAAAAAACAGCACAATCACAGTCTCTACTGTTTATATGCTTCTTCAATTCATTGATGTTATAATTTGTATATGTTGAATGCTTCAGTATGATGTTGCATTTCTTACATATAACAACTGATTCACTGTTAGATTTCTTTGCTGCTTGTATTATTTGATTTCATACAGTGAAAAATCATTTGATACTGTTTCATGCAGAATGAGCATGATCACAATTTTTTAATGATTTTTTTGCAGATGTTGCATTTCATCACTGATTAAAAACAATATTTTTAGCAAAATCATAAACAATAAAAAACTTTTCATGAAAATATAATTCAGTTAATTTCTTGTCAGAAATTAATGATTGAATGTTCAACAGAAAGAATGATGCAATTGAAGTTTTTTTTACACTTAATGATACAACAACAGCAAGAGCTGACATTGAGATAAACATATTGAGCTCAAAATGTAAAAAATGAATGATATTCAAGCTGAAATAATAATAACAAAGTTTAATAATAAGTTTGATAAATTTTGAAAATTCTGAGCAAATATTTCAGAGTTTTGTTCTGAATTGTGTTGTTGTCAAATTGTCAGATATTAAAAATGATATTTGTTTGTTGATATTTTCATTTCACATTCAAGTTCAAACTTTGCATTTCACTATCTACAGTAAATACTCAACAAAACAATGTTTAATATAGCTTATTTTATATGTATTTTGAATATACATATAGTAAACTTATTTCTGACAAGAATTTTATATAAAAATAAACAGTAGTTTTGTTAAAATCACTTCATTGATGATTAACTCTAACTTTAATCACTGATTTTGAGTCACAATTTTGATGAAAATTCTAAATTCTAATTAATTATCATTCAATCTTCATCATACTCATCATTCTCATCTTCACTCTCATCAGATGACACAATCATCTCAAAATTTATTTTTTTGATTATTTTTGAAACTGATGATTTTTCAAACTTCTTCAGATTTATCTGCTCAAAGAAATGATTTATTTGTTTTTTAACAAAATTATTATCTGCATCTGTAACTTTGAGATGATTATATCTATGTTTAGTTCAATTGTGCTTCAGTTTTTGAATAATTCAGCAGAAACAAATTTGAAAACAGCTCATGATGTCATGATTTTAAATTTCTGATTCAGTTTATTATTTTATCAGTATGTGCATAAACTCATTATCTGAATTTATTATTTTTTTTTGTTTTTTGCTTGACTGCATTGCAGTCTTAAATTTTTTCACACAATATTTTTTTTTTATCTTCAGTTTTTTTGACTTTCTTCATTTTTTCAATTTCATGATATTTACAAGATTTCTCTTGATTAAATCATTTCTGCATCACAGTCTCAATGATTGCAATTTTCTGCATCTTACACTTCTCTTTCATGTCATTTTGTCTGGCAGATATATCAGTAAATATGTGTGATTCATTATCAAAAACTGTTATTATTTTGCTGTTTTTTTCAAACATCAAATGACATTATATCTGATCTTGTGATCAGTCTGATCAGTCTTGTGTTTTTTTTTCTTCTTTTCATTGAGTGCACATTTTTTCTCACATGCAGTAACAGTCTTTAATCACATTGACAACTGTTTTTTTGAGCTCAGATTTTTTATGATGAATCATGAACAATAACAAAATGTGATAATGATCTGAAGCTCTTTTGATTGAGATGATGAAATGAGTTGAATGAAAGTGAGATTAAAAGAAAAAGTTTCAGAGAGTGAAATGTTTATGTACATATATATAAATAAAGATGAAAGTAATGAAAAGCTTCATAACAACACAAAGTTACATAATTTTATTTCTTTACAATTTTATTCTTTGTTTATGTTTTTGTTTTTGTTTACTTTTTCTTTCTTTCTTTCATATTATTTTCTAATCATCACTTGCCTTGTAAGTATTCTTATGCTTTTACAGAAATATATGATTGACATTTGATAAACAAATTATCAATGATTGAAAATAACATTCACAAGATTTTCAGAATGAAGATGAAAACTGTTTTTGAGAACATAATCAATAATACTACACACACTAAAGAGAAAAGTGTTGTGAAAAGTCATTCTGAAGTTACTGAGAATGATTTTAATGATGCAGATGTGAATATGAAAAATGTTCAGAAAATTGATGAAAGTGAAAAATCTGAGAAAAGTGAAGAAAGTGAGAAGCAAAAAGAAGAAAAAATAATGTGTTAATTAAGAAATTGTTACAATGAAAATGCAGATGAAAATTATGTATCTCACAATGACTTTGATTTTGAGAATTCTGATGTAGAATTTGAAAATTATATGTAAGTAACAAAATATAATAACAGTTCTGTGAAAATTTGCAGCTAAAAAAAATTCAGTAAATATAAATTAATTAAATGTGTGACAATGTTTTCTGAAACAGCTGTTGCTCTGCAAGCTCATCATCAATGCTGAATAAATAATTATAATGCAAGATATCAGACATGATGTCAAACACATTCTAATATTTTTATTGCTTAATGAAAGACAGCAAATTTGATTTCATGCACTTCAAACTTTCATGAAGTCAATCATAAATAACAGTTTCTGATAACAATTTCACAATCTAACAAAGTATTAGAAGCAATTCAAAAAATACATTGATATCAGCATAATCAGAATTTTGTTATATCACAGATATGATTTCAGCAAATGATTTATCAAATCATTCTTGAAGTGAATTTAGCATACTGCTGACAGACAACTGCTGTCAATGCTTTTCAATTTGTCACTGAAAATACAATCATCACTCTCTTTAAGTGTAAATATATTCTTCACTTTCAAAAATTTCATTTACTAATACAAAATAAATAACATTCAAGCAATGATTCATCAGAATCAAGTTATCTTGACTCAGAATGATATTCAGCTGATTCTTCAGTTGATCAGACAGATTGATAATTAATTTTTTAAATGTGCATCTGCAGAAACTCATGAAAGAAAGAAGTAAAAAGTTTTTTTGAAAAAAATTTATGAAATTGAGCAATCAAATAAATAAAATAAATCTTCAGTGAAGCAACACATCTCACAACAAATAAATAAATTTTCAGAAATTTTTTTTTCTCTTTGTGTGGTTTTTGTCACATGATGTGATAATGATTCAAAATAATGATTTCACACACAAATGTGACAAAATGCTTTCATTAGCATTGAGACTGAAAATTTTCATCTCATTTCATCTCATTAACTCAGAACAATCTGAGACAGAACTGAAATCAAAATTTTGTTATCAGAAACTGAAATGAAACTACAACTTATTTCTTGAAACAGAACTGAAACTAGAAAGAAAAATTATGAGATGAAACTGAAATCTTTCATCATGTAGTGATAATGAAAATGAGTAATGATTCTCACAACTAGAAATGAATTTGAAACTATGATAGTTGAAACTGAAACTGAGCTCACTGAAATAGAAGAAGATTTTCTGTTTCATGTGATTAATCTAAGCTTGATGAAGTCAGAAGTTGAATAAAATAATGTTGATAAAATTTTTTTCATTACTCAAAAATGTTTTTTGTATAGTTGAAATTTGTGTGTATCATGATGTCATGTAGATTATATTAAAATGTAAGTATGAGCATTTCATATTACTGCTCACTTTAGTCATACAGCAGAATCTGTAATTAAATCAAACTGCTGTCATATAACTAAAATGAGCATTCATGAAAGCTTAAAAAAATGCTTTATATATAAATATGTTTATGTGAGATCTTACTAACATTTCTTTTATTAAATAACATTTAAAATTTTATAAAAAATTAAAATATTAATTTAATGTGCTGATGATGCAGTTCATTAATGCTTTTCAATTCTTGCAAATATCATTACAGATTACAAAAAGCAGATTTTGATAACTGAAATCAAGAGTGAGAAACACTGTATTATGTACACAATATCATCTCAACAGTGTGAAAATTTTTCAGCATCTTAATTCATGAAAACACATGAGTATATGATTCAACAAATAAAAAAACAACATGCTAAAAAATTTCAAATCAATAATATTTTTGCAAAAATGAAGAACATGTGAATTCATTCTGCTTTGATTTTTGTTTGACATCATTTCTTAGTTAATATTCATAATATAATGATGATTGATGTTCTTCATCAGTTTTTAAAAAGCATTGTTATATATCTCATTGACTGAACAACAGCATTGATGAAAAATTTTTTTAAAATCAAAGTTTGATGAAAGAAACATTTCATATCAAATTTCAGTATAATAAACACTGATGATATTGAAAAATTGAATGCTTGCTTTGCTTAAGTTTCTGAGTACTCATCATTGAAGAACTTCAGAAAATTCAGTGTCATTACTTAATAAACAAAAATGCAGCAGCAAGTTATGACTTATCAACTGATTTCAGTGATTGCATCATTATTTTTACAAAAAAAATCAGCAGTTGTGCTGTTTGTTCATGCTGTAATTAAATTATTGTATTTTGCATGATATTGATCACATGATGATGAAACACTGTTGTACATTGAGCATAATTTTTATTGCATTGACAACTTGAAGTGAGTGTTCAGTAATTACTGAATGAATGTTAAAAATTTTTTCAAGATTGATTATTTTAATTTTTCAAAATTTCATGTTCTCACTCATTATGTTTAATTCATTTGTGACAGTGAAAGTTTAGATGAAGTTGATACAGAAAATTTTAAAAAAAATCACAAAAATTTTGTCAAAAACTCATTTCAGCAGACAAACAAGCAAAAAATATATCATGAACAAATAATTGCACATAATATCTGTTAAATGAATATGATGTTAATTAAAAATGCTTTATTTTTTGAGAAATCATCTGAATAAAATGCTGCTATTGTCACAAACAATCTAAAAATCAAGATAACATCATCATCAGAATTTATGTTTCTGAAAAATCTTAATTAAAAAATTGTTTGTGAAAATTAAATTAAAGTTTGTAATCTTGCTGTACAGCTTAATAATTTAAATGATAAGTTTTTTGAAGTTTTTATAGTCTTTGTTTGTGAGATGAGAAAACTATTTTATGAATCATTAGAAATTTTTTGTTTCAGTAATTGTAAAAAATCAAAATTTGCATGAATGCATCACTACAAATTACAGCTTCATGCATTTATATCAGCATGAAAGTCTGATGATAAAAAAATAGCAAATTTTGATATTTTCATAAAAAAATTTCTTCAATGTTCATCTGTCTGAATGAAGAAAATAAACAATTTATAACATAAAATTTGTATTTAAATTCAGAAACATCAATCTGAATCAAGTCAGACACAAAAATTAATTTTTAATAAACAAATGATTATTTATTTTCTTGTAATTTTCACAGTATTTGATTTTGAGCACAAAATGTACATAAAAAATGTAAAAATCAATTTCACAACATTCAGCAATTAAAAATATTGTGAGATTTTTGTAAATATTCTGCAATCTCACTTGAATACATCACATAAAATTCATGATATGCTTGAGATTGAATCAGTTTCAATAAAATATTTTCATTTCACTGTAAGTTACAATTTAGATCAATGACAAATTTACATTCTTGATAATATTATTCAAGAAGCTCATGTTGTTTCAGCAATTTATGACAGTAAACTTGAGAATCTCAGAACTGACAAAAAAATATTTTATATTAATAATTATATTGACTGACATCAGTATCAAATTTTATATCACTTTAATTTTCTTCAACTGAAAAAGAAATTAATCAAAAAGTATGATCAAAAATTGAGACAAGAAATGAAGCAAAAATGAGTCACTCAAAAATAACAAACAGAAAATGTGAACAATAATATGAAGTGAACACATATCATTGATTTTACAAAAAATTAACTGATGATTGTCAACACAAATTGCAGATCACTTAAACACAAATATTATATTATTAATATTTCAAATAATTTTCAGTACTGTTTACATGCTAATCTTGTCATATAACATATTAAATTCTGCATATTAATCAATTTCTTGTCATACAGCTAAATATATCATTTTTAAATAAAATTACATTGTTTTTTTATTCAGTGTGATTGTTATACTGTAGTAATTTTCAAGTCATTAGCAATAACTTATTAAATAAAAAAATATGCATTTAATGCTTCTGCTATTTTCTGAATATATAAATTGCTCAATTGTAATATTTATAACATATGTCTTCAGTTTTTAAACTATTATTGTAATCATTGAAAGCAAGTAAAGATTAAGTACATTATGAACAAAACATAATTATACTAACATCAAGTAACAAAATGTAGCAGTATACATTGTAGTTACATTAATTAACTAACTTACATGTGACAATGAACTAATTACAACATATTAATGAATGTAATGTCAACTTGAATGAAACATATATTAAAATCATTTTTAAATAAAACATAAACAAACAGTGATTACTTTTAATTATATTTTTATTTTCAATCATTTTTGTTCAGCAACTGAAATTGTTCTGATTTTAGAAAATTTTCAGAATTAAAACTGTGCTCATTTTCAATTTTAAAGTATGTTATCAACACAAATATGCTCACATTCTGAGATGAAAATAAATTAAACTGTCATCACTGTGAGCAATTTTTTGTTAAAAGTAAGACACTGAACAATTCAATGATAATGACAAAATTGAAAATAAGTTGTGATAACTACAAATTGTTGTGTTGTATTTTGAAACAAAAAATATGAAAATATTGTTTTTTTAATACAAAATTCAGCACACACAACAGCAAGCAGTGATTATATAAAATCAATGAATATATAATTTAAAAATACAATTTAATATTCAATAATTATTCAGAAATGCAAGCACACTGCTGTCTGACAGCAATGACTCAGAAATGCAATAATAATTTAAAACATCAACATATAAAAAAAAAATTCAGATTTGTGTAAGTGCTTCAGCAATCACAAAAAATTTTTTTATAATTGTATAATTAAATCATATTCAGACTTCAGTTTCTTGACTTGTAACTGCTGCTAACATAACATCTTACATGTGTCATGAACTTGCACTTCATGATGTAGTGAATATGTTAAAAACAGCACAATTTCAAAACATGAAATTCAAAATCATGATTTTCTCACAGATGAACAATTTTATAAAATTAAAAAACTGTGATGATATTCTGAGAACATGATTAACTCACATCATTATACAATATTTAGAGCAAAAAGACACAATGATATATTCAGTGAAAAATTTTATATTTTTTAAATTTTTAATAGCAGCTCAGCTAAATTGTGAATACTAAATTCAAATTTCACAATTAAAAATTATATCACATCACTCTCAAAAGTCTCATTTAATTAACTGAAACAAATGCTTCACAAAAAACTTTCAGTGAATTTTAATAATCATTGATTGTAATATCTTGATGCAATAAAGAATGAAACTCTTGAAATTTGTGAAAAACACTCATTTCAAACTGCACTGAAGAAAATGCATCAGATGAAATGACAATGTTTTTAATTATTTTTAACAAATTAAATGAAAATAAAGCATTTACTTGTTAATAATGATCAGATATTTTAATAATCTTTCAGAAAGTGAGTGTATCAAACACATAATAACATTCAAAATAAATTATGATTTAAGTTGTCAGACTGATGTTGAAAATGTGATTTAATTGAGCATCAAATGATGTATTTTTTTTTCTGATGCTAGTTTCACTTAATGTGCATCACACTAGTCTCTTACAGCAGAAAAAAACATACTTTCAGAAAAAAACAAATTTTTGAGTTAACAAATTTTTTATGATGAATAAATTTGCACTGTGCTTGTTTTTCTTTAATTTTCTTGCAGTAAGTGTATGCTGTTTTTAACTTGAGACAAATTTCAGAAATTTTATTGAAAAACTTACAAAATATGTAAGCATTATATTTTTTCTTTATGAGCTTAATAACAAATAATCTAGTTGTACAACTAGATTATGTCTTCAAAAAATGATTGTATTTGTGATTGTTGAAATTTTGAATATTGCTAATACATTCTGATGCATATATTTTTTTAAACATCATGTTTCAGTCAAAATTTCAAAAATAATGATCATCAATCAATGATGAAATGTCATCAGCTTTAAAAATTGTCTTGAATGTGAATAGCAATACAAACTGAAATTCATTGAGAAAACAATTGTGAACTGAAGTAAAGCTTTTTACTGCTTATAAATTGCAAAAATATACTTGTGAATTACTGAATAACAATGCTGATGTTTTTTAATGTGTGATTTAAAACTGCAGTCTTAAGAATTCATTCTGTCAGACTGAAGAAAAATTAGTATTTTATATTAATGAATTTTTTATAAATTTATTCTGATTATCTGAACAAATCTTCAGTCAGCAGCAGTGACATGTTTAATAAAAATATCATGAAAATTCAGCATGTGTGTCAGAATTCAGATAAATAAATTTATTTATTCAGCATTGAAAGAATATTAAAAAAAATAATTTATATTTCAGAATTCTGATCTTGACAGCAAATTCAGTTGTGTCACAGAAATTTTCAGCTTTCATAACTGATGTATCATGTTTGTGTAATGATTTGAAAGTTGAAATTGAAACAGTGAGTAACATTTTCATAAAAAATTTTTACATGTGATTTGAAATAATGACACTTGCTTATTTGAAATCAAATATCAGATCTCAACATTTATGTTTCTGATGCAAAATGAAGAGCAACATGTTGCATAAAATATGATGAGACAAAAAAATGTTAAATTTTTTAGATTACTGAATGACAAAACATCAGCAGATGGCTTTTTAAAATTAAATAAGATAAATTCACATTTTTGTTGAACAATAACTAACTTCAATTGCTTCTCACATGAATATTCAAAATCAAGTGACACAGATGCAAACAAATTAAATATCTTGAAATGAAGCTAAACATTGAACAAAAGTATAATCATTCAATGTTGCAAATAAGCAGATGTTAAGCATAGCAAAAACTTTGCTGTGAGAAAAATTATTCAGTGATTTGAATTATGATGAACAATTAGTTTCAAATTTAAACTTCTGATTAGAATGAAATAACAATCATCAAAATTTATTTATTAAAAAAATATGAATTTTTGCAGTGAGCAAATGACAGAAGAAACAAAAAAATCAATTTAATATTTATAAAAATCACAGCACACTGAGCTCTGAATCACTAATGTTTACTCAACAGTCAGTTCAAATAAAAACAAAAAAAATATGTATCATTGTTACTTGATGAATATTGCTGCTGATTTTATTTTTTACTAGTTGTGTGATATGACAAACTTTCTAAAATGTCATATTATGAAAAAAATTTGAAACATGCTTGTTGTTCATTATAAATTTGAGAATGCAAAGCATTAAAAAAAAACTGTTCAAAATCTGCTCAAAAATGATAATTTTTTTTGTTATAATTGAAAGAACAAAATGTATTATATCTTATTACAAAATTTTGAACATTATGATTTAAAATGATTGACAATTACATACAAACTGACAAAATCTGATGATTAGCTGACATTTTGTATTTTGCAATAGCACAGTTTTTTTTTGACTTTAAGAAATTTGCACTTGCAATTAATTTACTTACAGCACACTTGTTTGGTTCATTGTTTGTCAACTGCATCATTTTTGTTGCTACATGTGTGTATTATACTCTGAGAAAAAATGAAACAAAGTATCAGCAGCAGTTAATTAAATTTGAGATTAATGAGACTTTACATAGGAAGAAATATCATACATTTTTTTTGTTATAATATTGAGAACAATGACTAATAACTTTTCAATGTTCTTAGCAATCTGAAATTGACTGAAAAAACTTTGAAATCAATTGTTAGTTGATTGACAGCTCATTTTACAGAAGCTTATTTTCAATAAAATACAAACACATGTCAGATGAGATCAGCTATTCTTAACAAATTTAATTGTTGTAATGAAGAAAAAACATGCAGACATCTTGAATGATTTTATTGAATTGAATTTTATATCAGTTAATTCAATTCTAGAAAATGCAATTATTAAAAATACAAAAAAATAACCTATAAAAAAACAGCAAAAATTCAAATTGCAATTTAAAAAGCAACAGCAACAATCTGAATTAATAAATGAAATAATTTATGTTTACTAACTGCAAAATATGTGTGACTGATTGTTCTAATATAATTGACACAAATTTTCATTAACATCAATGAAAAATCAATCAAATCTGAAAACACAAATGATGAAATCATGAATTTAACAATTCTGACTGCAAACAATTATGTATCAAGAAATGAAAATGAGTTTAGTGATCAATATGATGACATCAAATCTTTTGTTGATGATTATAATAATGAATCTGTGATCAAGTATATCAACATTGAAGATCAGAAACTGAATGATGTGCTGAATAATTATATTAAAAATTGAGAAAGTATTTGATCTCATTATACAATTTGAAAATATTGCTTTTGATGTACAACAAGATTATTCATATTGTTGATTTAACACTAATTATTACACATTGTGTTGATAAGCAAAAAAAAATTAAGTTTTTTTATATGTTCAATGTTATTACACAGACTGTGAATGATTTGAAATAAAAGTAACAGCAATTATAATAAAACACTGATTTTTCAGATACATTAAAAACATATAACAACTTGAAACAATCATCATATCATAACAAACAAACAATGATATGATGATTGTTTTTCAGAGTATTATTGAGTAAATTTAAAAGCTCAGTATACTTTAAATGCAAACATTATTTTTCAAAATAATACATGATTATGTACAAATCATTTTGAGCAACACACATTGCTGTGAAAAAAATGACATTTTTCTGAAGATATTGAAGAATACTCAGATTTTTTGTAAAATACCCAAAGTTTCTGAATGAATTACAGCAATGCTCAGAATTAATTCAAAACATACTCTGAGAAATGCATGATGCTCAGACACTCAGTCAACTTCTAAATTCAGAGTGCACTTCAGATCATCTTGAATTTTGCTGATGTCATATAAATCAGATGATGCTATATTCACACATTATTGAGATCTCAAATGAAGCCAATTTAACATTAAATTATCACCTGCAGTTATATACAGATTTGGCTGTATATTTGTATGAATTTCATCTGTATTTCAACTTTTCACAAGCTGTAACAAACATCACAGCTCTTCTGTACAGATTTCATCTGTATTCAAGCATCAAATGATTTCATTTGAGCTTTTTTCTACAAATTCCACTGAACATTCTTTTCATTCAAGATTTTCTTCATTTGAATTTTTTCTTATAAACAACTTTAAGTGCAGCAAGACTTCAACAAGATGCAGAAAAGTTTGTCAATCAGTCAGCAGGCATTCATTCTGATTTTTTTCAATCAAACAAAACACAGAAGAGCTCATCAACTAGTCAATGAGCTATTATTTTAATTTGTTTTGATTGTAAGCTTCAACTGCAGAGTATCATCTTTGTCAATTCTTATCACAGCTCAATTGTCAATGATATGAAATAAAATCTGACATCAGTCTCAAAATCTGCTATAAAGCATGTCATTCAAACAGATTCCCAACACCAGTGATGATTGAAAAAATTGAATCACTGTTATTCAACAACAAACTCAAGTTTATGATATTTGAAAATATATCAATTTGTCAGTTGAGAAGTCTTCTGAACTAGAGAAGTCAATCTGCAAAGCAATAAAAAATGTAAAAAAAAATGTTTTAAAACAAAAACTTGCTACATTAAACTTCAAACAGAAGAATAAAAACTTCATTAAAAGAAAAAATGTCATGAAACAGATATGATTTTATATAAAAGCATGTCTTCATTCAAAGCATTTTTCTGTGCTTCACAATGTCATCACTGTTCATGCTTTGCTGAGTATTCTCAAAAAGAAACTTGTCAAAATCACTGAGCAATGAGACTGAGAGTTCTTAGATTACTTCATGACTTTTTGAAAAAATTCTGATTGTAAAACTTCTCTTGAGAACTGACTGAGTAACTGAAAACTTATTATGAAGTGATTTATTAAGCATAAAATCACAAACATGATAAAAAACAACAGTATTGTCTTCAGGTTTCTACATGCTGTTGAAAAATTCAATAAAAATTTCACAAATCATCATAACTTCAAATGCATGAAGCAAATTTGAAAAAATAAATCAGTAATTAACATCAAGAAATTGATCAAAGAATTTCATCAGCATCAAGCACAACAAATCTCAAAAAAACAGAAATTTTCAGCATTTTCAATCTCAGAAAAGAAATTAATTTTATAAGACAAAATGCAATCAGAAAAATCAAAAATCAAGTGTTCTTGTGATAAATGACACTGAATGTCTATCTGTTACTATCTCAACTCAAAAATACACTCAAAGAATTGAAAATCAGATTTGAAAATCATGAAGCAGATAGAAGAAAAGCTCAAAAATTCTGTTTTTAAAATATAAGTCACAAAGCTCATTGAAAAAGCAAAGAAATTTAAAAAGAAGAAGATTAATAAAAAGAGCAATAACTCATCACTAAAAAGTGAGATTGAAAATCAGTCAGATGACTGAAACAAAAATAACTCAATGTCAAACATTGTCAATTTCACTGTCACAGTTTTCTTCAATTTCAATAAATCAGAAGCACAATCTAATTATCATTTTTGCAACAGCTTTATAATAAATTCAGAAGCTAATATACATGTTTGAAATGATAAATTGAGATTTCATGAATTTTATTCTGTTGAAAATAATTCAATTTTGACTGAAAATGAAGTTTCAAAAATGAAAAATTATAAATGTATCATTGTGATTGTTGATATTTCAAACAAAAAAATCATGATAAATTTCATTCAGACAATCTACATTTTTGATTTTCATACTAATATAATAATAATATTTTTTTTAAGAAAACAATAAGTTGATTTGAATGAGCTTGATTTTATTTTGAAAAAAAATGAGAGAATTTTTGTTTATTTACAAAAAATAAAACTTAAACTGATTTTTGAATACAATTTGTTTAATTCTGATCATATCATGTTTACATTTCAAGCAACACATTCAATATTTGTTATGAATGACTTAAATACAACTGAGAAAAAAACTGTAATTTTAGCTACAGAAACTGTGATTGAAGATGATTCAGCTTCAGCAGCTGTGACTTTAACTCAGACAGCTGTGATTAAAAACAGTTTGAACTTGTGACATCAATGTTTAGATCATCTAGATAAAAAATTCTTGAAGCACTTACTCTCTGTGATTAATGACATCAATCAAAAGAATCTCAACAGTCTGTCAACTGTTAAGTGTGAAATCTGTGTTTTAAGCAAAGCACATCAGCATATCTCTAGAAAATTCATGAATTGTGACAACAAACTTTTCATGAAGCTTCATGTTGATTTTATTTTCATGAATGAAGTTTATAATGAAGATAAATACATTCTTCATGTTTACTGTTTCTATCTGCATATTCACTTCATTGAGATCATGAGAGTCAAAATGAACAGTCTGAAATATTTACAAAAAATCATTAATTAAATTTGTTGATTTTATGGCTTTAAGATTCTAATTATACATTTAAATTGAAAAATGATGCTGTGAAAAAATCTCACAAACTGAGAAAATGATGAAAAATATCATGTTGAGCATTCAGTTTCTAGAACTTCTCAACAAAATGATCTGGCTGAATGCTCAGAAAGTATAATATTAATGATGTCTAGAATTATAATTATCACAGTGAACTTATCTAAAAATTTATAAAATGAAAGTGCAAAAACAATAAATTATCTTCTCAATAAAACTCTGATTAAAGCTCTCAATTGAGAGATGTTTCTTACAACTCTTGAATGCTATATCAATCTCAATTTCAAATCTGAAAACTGATCAAATGTCAGTCATATTTGTGTGTTTAACTGCAGAACTTATTCTCTTATAAAAAATGTGAGATTTGAAAAATTTAAAAAAATAGCTTCTAGAGTTGAGATTGATTATTTAGTTGAATACAAATCAATCAATATATTCAGAGTTTGTGTCATACTGATTTGAAGCTTTTTAGCATGTGAGCTGCTAGTTAGCAGCTATGTTATACTTTGCTTATGATGTATTCTATATTGACTTTTGCCTGCATGTATATTATAGAAAATACATTGTCTTGCTTTTTGAAAAGAGCAAGTGATCAGTTCAATACAACTTGAACTATAAGCTGATATTTTTTTTTCATTATATAGCTACTGTATAACTGCTTATTATTTTTTATTTGAAGCTCTGAACTTGCTTGTTTGTTTATTGTTCTGTAAATAATCATCTAAAATAACTGAGACAGTTGATTGTTAAACTCACTGTTACAGTTCTGATTGTTTTTTTTTATATAGCTAGTTTGAAGTTATGTCATCATTATCTGAAAAAGATATGTTGAAGAAGAAATAATTTTCTAAAATAGCAGCTCAATCTGAGAAAAATCTTAATTACATATAAAAACTACAAAAAAAGTTTATTGTTCTGAAAAATATTTCTGAATCAAATAATTTTGAATCAGCAGATTCAATGTCTGAATTTATTGTTACAAGTTTATTTAATCAAAAACAGTTTAATCAGTTGATTGATGTTTTAATGCTGACACATCACAGCAAGAGAAAGAAGTTTTCTGAATCTGAGCTATATTATAGCAAGAATTGCAAGAAATATCAACAATGAATGTGTTTGATAGAAAATTATCTTGATGACAAATTAGATATATATGTTACAGAAAAAAATAAAATTCAATATGCAGCAGCAAGATTACAAAAAAATATTCAATCAGTTTGATTTTTTGAATGAAAGTTGATTGATTTGAACAATTATACATGAACTCAGTTTAAATTATTTTCTCTGAATCAGATTGAGATGCCAGAAAATCACAACATGTTAGCTAATGAAAAATGACTGAAATTACATCAATGTTCTACACAATCAATTATTGATTTTGAATATATTTATATTGATAAATGAAATGAGATGAAGCTTTCTATCTCATTATGTCAGAAGAATGAATTTTGAGATTAATGTTTTTTTAATAAGTTAATCTCAAAACTTTGTGATGCTATCATGTTACATCAGCAGGTATCTTGCAGAGTAATTAAAATATCTTCACTAAGAGCTTGCATGAAACAAGTACAGAGTAAAATCACTAAAAATCAATAAAATTTTGCACATCAACAGCAACAAAAACTGAGATGATGTAATTTTGATAAGAAGTAGAAAAATGACTCAAAAAATCAGAATTAAACAGCAAAAAAGTCACAATCTACATCACATTATACTGTAAAAAAAAAGAAAAAATATAAAAAAAAGCAAAAAAAAAAATTATTGTTTTATTTGTAATGAAATAAATCACATGAGTCTGAAATGCTTAAAACAGCAGCAAAAAGAATTTGATCAATAAAAAAAAAAACTAACTCATCATTAAATTCACAAAAATCAGCAGTAAATATGCTGCAAAATAACAAAAAATCAAAATGACAGACAAACAGAAAAGAATTTGCTTTGACTGCATTTATTCAATTTGAAAAGTATTTTGTATTTTCAAATGCATTATTGAATTCTGAAGCTACTTATGAATTTGTCTCATATCACAAGTTATTGCAAAGTGGCTGAAAACTTGCTGCTAGATTGCAGAAACCAGCTGAAATGGCAGATGAAACAAAAACAACTTGCTATGATGAAATTAATATTTCATTTAAAATTTTTGATTTGTTCAGAACAGCTAAGCTATTTAATAAACATTTTCTGATTATTGATTTATTGCATTACAATATGATATTAGATAATTATTGATTAGCTGAGATGAATTCTTTAGTTGATTGAATCACTGCTTCTTAATGTTATTATGTTGAAAAGTCTGCAAAGTTGTGAATTGAATTTTCAAGAAAATTCTTCAAAACTATCAGACATGACATGATTTATTTATTATTGATGAATATTATTAATTCACAAAAAAATTCAACAAAAATGCTAGAACTGTCAGATATTTATTCTGATTTTGAACACATGTTTTCTAAGAAAAAAGCAGATATTTCTTCAGATATTTTTGTGAAACATGCTATCAATCTTCAAAAAAACAAGATGTTTCTGTGAAAGCAACTATATTCTTTTTTGACAGTGAAGCTTGATACTTTGCAGAAATATTTGAAAAATAATCAACAAAAAAAATTGAATATAATCATCAATTAGTTCAGCAGATGCATCAGTTTTTTTCTTTAAGAAAGCAGATGAATTACTACAATTATGTATCAATTATTGAGAATTGAATGCAATTATGATTAAGAATCATTATTTTTTATCTCAAATAAACAAATTATTGAATTGATTGAATGATGCAAAATATTTTACTAAATTTAATCTACATGATGCATATCATCAACTTCAGATTAAAAAAGAAGATGAATGAAAAACTGCTTTTCAAATCTGATATGAACATTTTGAATATTTAGTATTGTTATTTGATTTCTGCAATGCTTCTGCAATCTTTCAGGCATATATCAATGATGCTTTTTGAGATATTTTGAGTATGTTTGTTATTGTTTATCTTGATGATATTTTGATTTATTTCCAGACTGAAGAGAAGCATATTTGTCATATTCAGAAAGTTTTTTTGTGACTATCTCACTACAAGCTTTATGCTAAATTATCTAAGTGTGAATTTCATAAAACAGAAGTTAAATTTTTAAGATTTATAATTGAAAAAAATAACATTTGTCTAGATGCTAGTCAGTTGAATACTATCTGTGAATGACTGAAATTTACATCAGTTCATGATATTCAGATTTTTCTGAACTTCATGAATTTCTTTCAAAAATTTATATATAATTATGCTAAATTAACTGCTTTTCTGACTAATTTTTTATAAAGCAGTAATTAATCAAAACAATTTATGTTGCTGCAAAAAGCTCACAAAGTTTTTGACAATTTAAAGCAAGCTTTCAAGAAATCATCATTGCTTATTTATTATAATTCAGATAAAAAAATTTTGATGATTACTGATGCATCAAAATACACAATTGCTGCTATACTGCTGCAATCAAACAGTGAATCAGAAAAACAAACTGCACATTGACATTCAATTACTTTTTATTCACAAAAAATAAATGACATTAAAAAATGTTATGAAGTGCATGATCAAGAGTTTTTGACTATTATGAAATTTTTTCATCATTGAAGACACTATCTAGAAGATACTAAGCAGTCATTTCACATTCAAACTGATCATGTCAATTTACATTACTTTTTTATTACAAAATCATTGAATAACAGGCAAATTCATTGAACTGAAAAGCTTGTGGCATTTAATTTTACATTGAAATATAAGCTGGAGATACTGAACTCTGCTAACACTTTTTCACAGCAATGAAACTACAAATTTTCTGATATGCAAGAGCATAAAGTTGAATTACTTTCTACTTTACAACAGAAATTGAATCTCAGTTTAATAAAAGAAATCATGAATCTTAACACATTTATCTCAATAAAAAAAATTATCTGAAAAATCTTGCTCTGAGATTGTTAGTGATAGAAATAGCTAGTGAAAAAAATGCTTATATCTCATCAAGATTAAACATGTGTGAACTGCTACAGAAGATTCAGAAAAAAAAATGTTTTTTTTATTAATATTTTTGAAGTTTTAAAAACCACTGACAAGATAACAGCTTCTTTACAGCAGAAAAACTGAAAATCTCTTCAGATCAGATTTTATTAATGCAAAATGAGCAAATTTATGTGCTTCAGAATTTCACTTTATGACAAAAAATCTTACAAATTCATCATGATAATTTGTATGTAAGTCATAACAAAATTCAATGAATTTTGAAGCTTATACAGCAGAAATATTATTGAGATAAGATGAGAACTAATATGAAAAAGTATATATTTATTTGTTATGTTTGCAATTGTATGCAAATATGTCATCACAAGTTTTATGACAAAATAATTATTATTTTCATTGCTACAGAACTGTGAAAACACTTGATCATGAATTTTATCATTAATTTATCATCATCACTGTGAGATGACATCATTTATGATGTTATATTGATGATGACTGATAAATTTACTAAGATGACTAAGTATTTCTTAACAACAAAAAAAATCAAAGTTTCTGAGTTAGCAGATATATTTATTGACAAAATTGTTAAATGTTATAAATTTTCTGAATTTATCATTTCTGACAGAAATTTGCTGTTTACTAGCTGCTATTGAGCTGATTTTTGCTATCATCTGAATGTTATTCATCAATTAAGTATCATTTTTCATTTTCAAATAAATGATATAACAGAACAGTTAAATCAAACATTGAAGCAATATTTTCATGTTTATAGCTTTTATCAGCAAAATGATTAAACTAAGCTATTATCAGCTGCTGAGTTTGTGTACAATAACAGCAAGCATTCAGTTATAAATCAGTTTTCTTTCTTTATGTTATATGATTATAATTTACATATTTCTACTGATTTTTTATTCAATTCATCTTTTCAAGTTCTGAAATCAAGTCAACAGCTTCAAAGACTTTATGATACTCAAGAGCAAGCAGTGAAGTTACTGCAACAAGTTTTTAAAACTCAAGCTATATACTACAATAAAAAACACAAACTGGTGCAATTTAATATCAGCAATATGATTTTATTATCTAGAAAAAACTTGAAAATCTGAAAATTTTCAGAAAAACTAAATGATCAATATCTAGAATTTTTTTCAGTGATTGCTATTCACAAATTACAAGCTTATATGCTGTGGCTTTTCAAAAGTTATGATCAAATTAATCTGACATTTCATATTTTTTTATTTGAGTTTTATTTGCAACATAGCAGCAAACAGCTTTTTGAATCACAGTCAATTATTGTTCATGACAAGAAAGAATGAAAAATTGAAAAAACCTTGAATAAATGAATTTTTCATAACAAAGTTTAATATTTAGTCAAGTGAAAAGAATATTCTTTTGTATGAAAATCAATAATTATCATTGACTAATTTGACAAATGCTACTGAATTATTACAGGAATTTGAAACTGAACAAAATTTTTGAATGACAGTTAAGAAATGACAAACTAGAAAACAAAAAGCTGCTATGCAATAGCTGCATTTGATTTAAATAACTGAATTTAATTCAAACTGTAACAAAAACCAAATTAATTTTTATTCATAAAAACAAATTGAAAACAACTAGATATCAGACTGAAGCCACATCATAAAGAAACAGCAATCAAATAACTACAAAATTTCTTCACTGTTAAATTTGACATCATCTTCATCATATGATGCTTTCTTAAACTTCTTTCTGAAATGCTTATTCAGCAATTCATCTAGAATGTACACATTATTAGCAAGAGCAATGATAGCATTGCAATGCTTCACTGCAATACTTCAATCAATTGCAGTTTTGTTGCTGCTAATTTTCTTACTGAAGATCAATTTAATGTCAGTCACAGAAAAAAACTCATTTATTTTTAATTTGAATTTTCTGCACATCTTCTCATAAATTTCAATATTTTTTGAAATCAAGAGCACAAACTTTTGTATAACTGCAAGATTCTTGTTCAATTGCAGCAAAAATGATGTGCATTTTTTTTTGTTTTTTTGACAATGACTGCATTTATCATAACTATGTGAATAAATACATCAAAGTTTCAGCTTTTTCTTCAATCACTTGATACATTAAACACACATGAAACACAGCACAGTAATTTTTTCACTGCTATTCAGCAACTTTTTATTAGATATCTCAACAAAAATGACATTAATTATCATAAATTCTGAAGTCAACAAAGCAACAGACAAATTGATCAATGACACAAACAAAACATTTTCTTTTTCTAAAATTAAATGATAATATGTTATTAACAGTTAAGCAGATAAAAAGCAACATACTCATCAGCAACAGCAATTTCAGCAGCAGCAGCAAGAAAATTCAAAGTTTCAACAGCAATATTTTTCTTCAGAATGATATTTTCTTCAACAATGATAAACAGTTTGATAACAGTTTCATTGCAGTTCTTCTTCTCAAAAACAAAATGCATTATTCATTATACTTAATATTAACTAAAAAAAGAAATATTAATTGAGAATTTTACAAGAATTTTTTTGAGAAATGAACTTTTCTCAGCTGATGAAGGAGAATGTTTAGCAGACATTTGTTCAGAAAAATGTGTTGAATGACAAAGCAAATCTTCTGCTATATCAACAGCAATTAGCAATAGATTTTCTTCTATCTAATAACAATTTATCTGATGATGTGGACATTCTTACAAGAAAATAAACTTGAAAAAAAAAAAGAAGTTGAACTGCTTGAATAACAACTGAAATTTTATATTATTCTACAAACATGTGTTTATGAACACATTGAAATTTTAAACATCTCACTTTTTAGTTATATTGCTGCTATCTTACTGTTTATTGTTTTTTTATGTGTATTGCAAAAATTACTCAAGTGTTCAAAATTAATATCTTTAAGCTTGAGATCAAGCTTCAAATAAAAGAAAAATAATTGTCATATCAACTCAAAGCTTTTTAGCATGTGAGCTGCTAGTTAGCAGCTATGTTATGCTTTGCTTATGACATATTTTATATTGGCTTTTGCCTACATGTATATTATAGAGAATACATTGTCTTGCTTTTTGAGAAGAGCAAGTGATCAGTTCAATACAACTTGAACTATAAGCTGATATTTTCTTTTCATTATATAACTACTGTATAACTGCTTATTATCTTCTATCTGAAGCTCTGAACTTGCTTGTTTGTCTATTGCTATATGAATAATTGTCTAAAATAGCTAAGATGGTTGGTTGTTAAACTCACTGTTACAGTTTGAATCTCTCAATCTGAAAAAGTTATACTTACTAAAAATGTCATCTTCAATGAAAAAATGTTCTTTGATCTCAAAGAAATCTAAACTAACTGCATGAAATAAGAAATTTTTTTTCATTTCAGTGAGCTCAGTCTCAGTTTCAACTACTGTAGTTTCAAACTCATTCTTAATTACAAAAATCATTACTCATTTTCATTATCACTACATGATGAAAAATTTCAATTTTGTTTCAGAAATTTTCTTTCTAGTTTCAGTTTCATTTCAATAAATAAATTGTAATTTCATTTCAATTTTTGACAACAAAATTTTGATTTCAAATTCATTTCAAATTGTTCTGAGTCAATGAAACAAAACAAAACAAAAATTTTCAGTTTCAATGTCAAGTAAAGCATTTTGATATATTTGTGTGTAAAATCATTATCTTGAATCATTATCATATTATGTGACCAAAATTACACAAGAAAGAAAAATCTCTGAAAACTTATTAATTCATCACAAGATATATTGTTTCATTGAAGATTTATTTTATTTAATTAATATTTTATAAATATATTTTTAAAAAAACTTTTTACTTTTTTCTCTCATGAGTTTCTGCAGATGCACATTTAAAAAACAAATTATCAACACATTGAATCAGCTGAAAAATCAGTCAGATATCATTTCAAGTCAGAATGACTTGATTTTGATGAATTATTGCTTGAATGTCATCTGTTTTGTATTAGTAAATAAAATTTTTGAAAGTAAAAAATATACTTACACTTAAAAAATATAATGATTATATTCTTGACAGCAAGTTGAAAAGCATTAATAACAGTTGTCTGTCAGCAAAATGCTGAATTTATTTTAAAAATAATTTGATGAATTAATTACTGAAATTGTATTTGAAAAATAAAAAAATTTTAATTATGTTAATATCAGCATATTTCTTGAATTGCTTCTAAAACTTTATTGAATTGTGAAATCATTATCAAAAATCATTATTTATTATTAGCTTCATGAAAGTTTGAAATGCATGAAACTAAATTTATTGTTTTTTATTAAATGATAAAAATATTCAGATGCATTCAGCATCAAATTTAATATTTTACATTATAATTATTCACATAATGCTGATATTCAACTCACAAAGCTGAAGTTGTTTTAAAAAACATGATTGCACATTTAATCAGTTTATATTCACTGCATTTTTTTTAACAGCAAATTTTTACAAAATTATTATCATATTTTGTTACTTACATATAATTCTCAAATCTTACATTAAAATCATTAAAATCAAAGTCATCATGAGAAATGTAATTTTTATTTGCATTTTTGTTGCAATAATTTCTAAACTGTTACATCATTATTTTTTTTTTTTGCATTTTTCTCATTTTTTTTTTAATTTAAAATTTGCATTTTCACTTTCATTTTCTTCAACATTCTTTATATTCATGTTTGCATTATTGAAATTATTTTCAGTAATTTTGAAGTGATTTTTCATGACATTTTTTTCTGTAGCACACATAATTTTGTTCATCACATTTTCAAAAACAATTTTCATTTTCATTTTAAAAATCTTGTGAACATCATTTTCAGTTATTGATAATTCATTTATTAAATATCAGTCATATATTTTTGTAAAAGTATAAGCATACTCACAAAATGAGTGATGATTAGAAAATAATATGAAAGAAAGAAATGAAAAGTAAACAAAAACAAAAATATAAACAAAAAATAAAATTATAAAAAAATAAAATTATGTGATTTTGTATTGCTACAGAGTTTTTCATCATTTTTATTTTTATTTATATATGTACATAAACATTTTACTTTCTGATATTTTTTCTTTCAATTTCACTCTCATTCAGCTCATTGCACTATATCAATCAAAAAAATTTTGTTTGTTACTGCATTTTGTTATCATTCATGATTTATCATAAAAAACTCAAGTCTGAAGAAACAATTGTCAACATAATTAAAAATTGTCACTGCACACAAAAAAAACATGCACTTAATAAGAAAAAAAAAACACAAGATTGATTAAACTGATTGCAAAATCAGATATGACATTCTTTAATGTTTGAAAAAAATTGCAAAATAATAACAGTTCTTAATAACAAATTTCAGATATTTCTAGATATTTACTGACAAATTTGTCAAAAAAAATGACACAAAAAAAAACACAAAATACAAAAAATTATCATTATTAAAATCATAATGCAGAAGTGATTTGATTGAAAAAAATTTTGTGAATATTTTAAAATCAAAAAAATCAAAAAAATCAAAAAAGCTGAAAATAAAAAAAAATGTCATGCAAAAAAATTCAAGATTGCAATGCAGTTAAGCAAAAAACAAATAAAAATAATAAATTCAGATAATGAGTTTGTGCACATATTAACAAAATAACTAAACTGAATCAGAAACTCAAAATTATAGCATTACAAATTATTTTCAAATTTATTTTCATTAAATCATTCAAAAACTGAAGCACAATTAAATCAAACACAAATATAATTGTTTTAAAATTGCAAGTGCAAATGATGATTTTGTCAAAAAACAAATAAATTATTTTTTTAAGCAGGCAGATCTGAAAAAATTCAAGAAATTATTAATTTTAAAAATAATTAAAAAAATAAATTTTGAGATGATTGTGTCATTTGATGAGAGTGAAAATGAAAATAATGAGTATGATGAAAATTGAATGATAATTAATTAAAATTTTCATCAAAATTGCAGCTCAAAATCAGTGATTAGAATTAAAATTAAGCATCAATGAAGTGATTTCAAGAAAATTATTTTTTATTTTTATATTACATTTCTGTAGAAAGTAAGTTTACTGTATGTATAGTATTTAATATACATATAAAATAATCAATATTAAACATTGTTTTGTTAAGTATTTGGTGAAGATAGTGAAATGTAAAGTTTCAACTTGAATGTAAAATGAAAATGTTAATAAATAAATATCATTTCTTAATATCTGACATTTTAACAACTACATGATTCAGAATCAGACTCTGAAATATTTGCTCAAAATTTTCAAATTTAATCAAACTTGTTATCAAAATTTGTTATTATTATCTTAACTTGAATATTATTCATTTTCTGCATTTTGAATTTAATATATTATTCATAATATCAAATCTTGCTGTTGTTGTATCATTAAATGTGAATGAAATTCTGATTCTGATTTTTTTTTCATTAAACATTCAATCATCAGTTTTTAATAAAAAATTAATTAAATTGTATCTTCATGAGAAGTATTTTATTATTTATGATTTTGCTAAAAATATTGTTTTTAATCAATGATGAAATGCAATATTTGCAAAAAAATCATTGAAGAATTGTGATTGTGATCATTTTGCATGAAACAACATCAAGTGATTTTTCACTGCATGAAATTAAATGCTACAAGCAATAAAAAAATCTAATAATAAATCAGTTGTTATATGTAAAAAATGCAACATTATACTGAAGCATTCAATATATATAAATCATGATATTAATAAATTGAAAAAATACATAAATAACAAAAATTGTGATTGTGTTGCTTTTTCAAAACATGACAGAAATAAATCACTTAATGATATGCTGATAAGAAGTTTTTTTTTATTTATGATAACAATTTTTGATAATAAGTTTAATCAAATTCAGATGAATCAGCACAAGCATTTAAAAATTATTAAAAAATCAGTTTTTTATTTTAAAAGCAATTTTCACAAGCTTCTTCTCAAAGCACTTATCTCACTGAACTTGTTTTTTCACATAATTAACAATGAACATTTTCAAAATTTAGTTTACTGTTTTTAATTTTCAGCAATTTCTGATTTTTCTCATCAAATCAAAGTATGTGATTTCTTGAATGATAAATATAATTAAATAGTAAATTAATTACTACAAAATTGTATGTTAAATACAAAAATATCATTTGCTGTTAATGTATAATTAAATTCTTATATAATTTTTTTTATGAATGTTGTGAAATATTTTGTGACAGACAAATGAAAATTTAAAAAAAAGCTGATTGACTTTAAATCATTGCAAAAATCTGATAATGAAGTGAATTTGAGTAAAGCATTATACAAGTTTTTGAAGCAAAATAAAATCACAAAATAATTGTTCTGCATTACTGCAAATAATGCTGAAAACAATTATATTTTTCAAAATTTTTTATAAACAAAAATCAAGCAGATCAACAATCATGAATGAAATATAAAACTTGAATTAATCTTTTGTATTGTTCATGTTTTACAGCTTGTTGTGAAGCAATTAATGAATGAATTAAAAATTAAAAGCAAGAATGAAAATTCATTATTTAAATTTAATAATGATTACATTTCAGATAAGCTTCAAATTGAAACATTCAAAAATACATTTCAAAAAATTAATAACAAATTGAGATAATGAGCTTGAAACATTTTGCTTATAATGATATTTTTAAATTTGATTGCTTGTCAATGTCATTTATGTTTTCTTTCAGCATTAAAAAGTTTTTTGTAATCTGTAGTCAGTTGACAAAATTCTGAATATAAAAACTGATATAAAAATTTAATAAAATTCAATTTATAATATAACAGTTTAAGTTTTTTTTCTGAAACAATATTTGAACATGTGAATTGAGAGCATCAAAATTGCAAAAATCAAGAAACTTCAATTAACTGATGATGAATGAAAACAAGTGAAATATGTCATATGTTTCTTGCAATCATTTATGACATATACAAAAAGTTTCTCAATGACAAAAAAATCAATGATTCATCTAAACTTTTGAGTATACAATGTGATATTTAATCATCTTGATGAGCAAAAAAAAAACACATTTGAAAAGTGACTGAAAGAATGCACTGATTAATGTTTGTCAAAAAATTTCTGTTAAATTATTTAAATATTATTTAAAAATTGCAGATGAGCATGAAAAAATTTATTCAGTAACAACTGTTTTTAATTTATGCATTTGCATGAATGTTTTAAATTTAAAATATTAAAAAAATAATAAATTTAATAAATACAAATAACTTGTGATTGAGTTTTACAATCAGAATTACAAACAATATGAAAAAACATCAGCAGTTGTTTTGAAGAATGATTTTAATTCAGAAATAATAATTTCTGATAATAAGTTTAAAAAATTTCATTTAATCTGAAACTAGAATCTGAATACAATTGTGAACAATAATATGAAAAAAAATACTGATGATGCACAGTCAAAAAATGAGTTTGAATAATATTTATATGATATTTGAATTTCTCAAATATCAGAAAAAAATATTCTTGAAATGTAAACAATCATTGATTATCAGTACTTCATTATAATGTAAATAATCAAAAATATACTTGATGTATCATCACATGCTGTTGATATGAAGCAGAAATTTAATTTAAAAAAAAACATTTGTTTTTATCAATAAAAACATTTTGCAAAACTGACAATCAAAAAAATTATACTAATGAAAAATGATGATTAAAACTTGCTTGTTGATGAAAACATTACATCTGATAAAAATTCTGATAATGATTGTTTAATTATTGAAGAAAAAAAACATGACAAAAAAAAAACTTTTGAAAGAAACATAATTAACAAAAAAATGTAAATTTAATGATAAAAAAATATCTGAAAATCAAGAAAATTAAAAAATCAAATAAAAAAATTGCAAAGTTATAAAAAAAAACAGTGATGACAACAACAAAAACACAAATAATTGTATGTTATTAAACTCACATGTCATTGAAATTGTTATTTTAAGCTGTTATCTTGAACTGTTATCTTGAACTGTTATCTTGTTATATGACTGTGAAGTTTGTGAATGTTTCAGCTAAATTTATTTGTGTTTGTTATCAAAAATCATTATCTACACTGTTTGTATTATATAATCAGAAATCAGAAACTCTGATTTCAAGATTATTTAATTTCATTTCATCCCATGTGTATTAACTGCAGTTTTATTTTCATTTCAAAAATAAAATACTAGTTTTTAACAAGTTCTGACAAATTTATACACAATTTCATTTTCATTTCAGTTCATAAATTTTCAGTTTTGTTTTTTTTTCAGTTCTGTTTTTTGTAGTAGTAGTTTGATTTCAGTAAATTAATACAAAATTTCATTTTCATTTTCTGAATGATTTCAAACATTCAGAAAAAAATGAAAAGAAATGAAAATTTCTGATTTTCATGATCAGTCTAAAAAAATCTTAAAAAAAATCTTGATTCTTTAGTTTGAATCTGAAATTAACTTCATATACTTTTCTGAGCTTACAATTAAAAAGCAAGCTGAAATTGATGATGATACAGATGAGAAAAATTTCTCAATTAAGAAATCAAGAAAAAAAAATCAGAATAAGAAAATGAAGTCAGCTGAGCAAGCTACTTCAAAAACTGTTTGATTTGATTTTACTAATCAATCTTCAATCAATGACATTAACTTGTTGACATCTGAGATGACATCAACTTCTGACTTTATGTTTGAATTCATCAATCAAACATTAACTTCATTTTCTTAAAACTTTATAACAGGTTCTGAAGATGAAAAATCAAGCAAAAAATCAGAAACTTGCAAAAAAAGCAAAAATTTTGAAGAATCTAGTAATTTACAGTTTTAAACAAAACAAACTGCTTCAGAAATTGTTGAATCAACTAACTCATGTTGAAGCTTCAGATTTCAAAAAATTAACACAAATCAAATCAACTCTGATAAGTTATACTGTGCCAGATGCTCAGCTTACACAAACACTCTAGCTAACAAATTCAAATTTATAAAGTTTTATTCTGTGTTTGCTCAAGAACTAAAGCATTTATTTATAAACATGATTTCTTGTTTACACTGTGATGAACTGCTCAAATCACTTAGAAACTGAAAGAAACTGAAAGAACATATGTTTTCAAAAAAATTTAAAAAAGCAATGAAGATTGAAATGAAGAAACTGAATGAAAAAAATTGCTACAAAGAAATGTTTATTTCAGTGAAATATCTCATCAAACTGATTTTCTTAATGTGAGTTTACAACTACAAATATGATATGAATGATTATCTTGCCAAATTCAAAGCTCACTTAGTGATCAGAAAAGATTTACAATCATTTATGAAGAAAAATATATATGCTGCTATGCTTGCAGTCAGAGTCTTTCACTTTTTTATAGCTCTGATAATGACATTTGATCTAAAAACTCATTAATACAACACAATTAACATCATCATCAATGTCAGTCTTGATAAGAATATATATGCTTTATTGCTGAATGAATACAAAAAATCAGAAATTTGATGAAAGTTCTTATGAGTTTTATACAGTATGTGCAGATTTTCTCATTTTTGAAATGTTGAGTTTTCTACTACTCTGAAGAATCTAGAGCTTAAACAAATTAATAATGAACTCTGTTTATTTATAAATGACACTCTAATACTTAAACTGACTGCATGAAATAAAAAATCTTTTTTCATCTCAGTGAGCTCAGTTTCAGTCTCAATTACTGTAGTTTCAAACTCATTTTTAGTTACAAGAATCATTATTCATTTTTGTTATCACTACATGATGAAAAATCTCAATTTCATTTCAAAGATTTTTTTTTCTAGTTTCAGTTTTATTTTAATAAATAAATTGTAATTTTATTTCAATTTTTAATAACAAAATTCTGATTTCAGATTTGTTTCAGATTGTCTCAAATCAATGAAACAAAACAAAATGAAAATTTTCAATTTCAATATTAAGTGAAGCATTTTGACACATTTGCATGTGAAATTGTTATTTTGAATCATTATCACATTATGTGACAAAAATCATACAAGAAAAAAAAATCTCTGAAAATTTATTAATTTATTGTGAGACACATTGCTTTACTGAAGACTTATTTTATTTAATTAATATTTCATAAACATTTTTTTAAAAAAAACTTTTTATTTCTTCTTCTCATGAGTCTCTGCAGATGCACACTCAAAAAATAAATTATTAACACATTAAATCAACTGAAAAATCAGCTGAATATCATTTTAAGTTAAAATAATTCAGTTTTGATAAATTATTGCTTGAATATTATCTGTTTTATATTAATAAATGAAATTTTTGAAAGTGAAGAATATACTCACACTCAAAAAACATAATGATTGTGTTTTCAGCAGCAAATTGAAAAACATTAACAACAGTTATTTGTCAGCAAAATGCTGAATTCATTTCAAGAATGATTCAGCAAATCAGTTGCTAAAATTGTATTTGAAAAATAAAAAAATTTCAGTTATACTGATATCAATATATTTTTTAAATTGCTTTTAAAACTTTGTTAAATTGTGAAATTATTATCAGAAATTATTATTTATTATTAATTTTATGAAAGTTTGAGATGCATGAGATCAAATTTGCTGTTTTTTATTAAATGATAAAAATATTTAAATGCACTCAGCATTAAGTTTGACATCTTGTATTGTAATTATTTACATAATACTAATATTCAGCTTGCAAAACTGAAGCTGTTTTAGAAAACATAACTGTACATTTAATTAATTTATATTCATTGTATTTTTTTAGTAGCAAATTTTGACAAAATTATTATTATATTTTGTTACTTACATATAATTTTCAAATCTCACATTAAGATCATCAGAGTCAAAATTATTATAAAAAATGTAATTTTCATTTGCATTTTCATTGCAATAATTTTTAAATTATTATATCATTATTTTTTTTTCTGCATTTTTTTCATTTTTTTTAATTCAGAATTTGCATCTTCATTTTCATTTTCTTCAATATTTTTTATATTCACATTTGCATCATTGAAATCATTCTGAGTAACTTCAGAATGATTTTTCACAATATTCACATTATTAAAATTATTTTCAGTAATTTCAGAATGATTTTCTGCAACATTTTTTTTGTAATGTGTGTAGTTTTATTCATTACATTTTCAAGAACAATCTTCATCTTCATTCTGAAAATTTCATGAATGTTGTTTTCAGTTATTAATAATTTGCTTATCAAATGTCAGTTATATATTTCTGTAAAAGCATAAATATACTCACAAAACAAGTGATGATTAAAAAATAATATGAAAAAAAAATGAAAAGTAAACATAAACAAAAAATAAAATTATAAAAAAATAAAATCATGTGATTCTGTGTTGCTACAAAGCTTTTCATCATTTTTGTTTTTATTTATATATGTACATAAACATTTCACTTTCTGATGCTCTTTCTTTCAATCTCACTTTCACTCAGCTCATTGCATCATATTAATCAAAAAAACTTCATTTATTATCACATTTTGTTATCATTCATGATTTATCATGAAGAATCTAAGTTTGAAAAAACAGTTGTCAACATGATCAAAAACTGTTGCTGCACACAAGAAAAAACATGCATTTGACAAAAAAAAAAACACAAAAGCAATCAGACTAATTGCAAGATTAGATATAACATCATTCAACATTTGAAAAAAACTGCAAAATGATAACAATTCTTGATAATCAATTTCAGATATTTTTAGATATTTACTAACAAATTTGTCAGAAAAAATGACACAGAAGAAAAACACAAAACATAAAAAATTATTATTATTAAAATTATGATGCAGAAGCAATTTGATTAAGAAAAATTTCATAAATATTTCAAAATTAAAAAAATTGAAAAAATTAAAAAAATTGAAAATAAAAAAAACACTGTGCAAAAAAATTCAAAATTGCAATGCAGTTAAATAAAAAATTAAAAAAAATAATGAATTCAGATAACAAGTTTGTGCAGATACTGGCAAAATAACTAAATTGAGTCAAAAACTCAGAATCACAGCATCACAAATTATTTTTAGATTCACTTTTATTAAATTATTCAAAAATTGAAGCACAATTGAGTCAAGCACAAATATAATCATTTCAAAATTGCAAATGCAGATGATGATTTTGTCAAAAAACAAATAAATCATTTTTTTGAGCAAACAAATTTGAAAAGATTTAAAAAATCATCAGTTCTGAAAACAATCAAAAAAACAGATTTTGAAATGATTGTATTATTCAATGAGAGTGAAAATGAAAATGATGAATATAATGAAAATTAAATGATAATTGATTAAAATTTTCATCAAAATTGCAGCTCAAAATCAGTAATTAGAGTTAGAATTAAGCATTAATGAAATGATTTCAAGAAAATTATTTTTTATTTTTATATTAAATTTCTGTAAAAAGTAAGTTTACTGTATGTATATTCAATATACATATGAAATAATCAATATTAAACATTGTTTTGTTGAGTATTTACTGAAAATAGTGAAATGCAAAATTTCAACTTGAATGCAAAGTGAAAATGTTAATAAACAAATATCTTTTCTCAATATCTGACATTTTAACAATTACATGATTCAGAATCAGATTTTGAAATATTTGCTCAAAATTTTCAAATTTGATTAGACTCATTATTAAAATTTATTATTATTATCTTAATTTAAGTATCATTCATTTTCTGCATTTTGAGCTTAATATGTCATTTGCAATGTTAAATTTTGCTGTTGTTGTGTCATCAAATATAAATAAAATTCTAATTTTAATTTTTTTTCATTAAACATTCAATCATCAATTTCTGATAAAAAAATTAACTGAATTGTATCTTCATGAAAAGTATTTTATTATTTATGATTTTGCTAAAAATGTTATTTTTAATCAGTAGTGAAATGCAACATTTACAAAAAAATCATTAAAAAATTATGATTATACTTATTTTGCATGAAATAACATCAAGTAATTTTTCACTGCATGAAATCAAATGTTACAAGCAGGAAAAAAATTTAATAATAAATCAATTGTTATATGTAAGAAATGCAATATTATACTGAAACATTTAACATATACAAATCATGACATCAATGAATTGAAAAAACACATAAATAACAAAAACTGTAATCATGCTATTTTTTTAAAGTGTAGCAAAAATGAATCACTTGATGATATGCTGATAAAAAGTTTTTTTTTATTTATAATAATAATTTTTGATAACAAACTCAGTCAAATTCAGATGAATTAACACAAATGTCTGAAAATTATCAAAAAATTAGTTTTTTATTTCAAGAATAATTTTCACAAGGTTTTTTTAAAGCATTCATCTCACTGAACTTGTTTTTTCACATGATTAATAATGAATATTTTCAAAATTTAGTTCACTGTTTTTAATTCTCAGCAATTTTTAATCTTTCTCATTAAATCAAAATATGTGATTTTTTAAATGACAAATATGATTGAACAGTAAATCAATTATTATAAAATTGTGTGTCAAATACAAAAATATCATTTATTGTTGATGTATAATCAAGTTTTTATATGATTTTTTTTATGAGTGTTGTGAAATATTTTGTGACAAACAAATAAAAATTTGAAGAAAAATTGATTAACTTTAAATTATTGCAAAAATTTCATAATGAAGTGAATTTGAGTGAAGCATTATACAAGTTTTTGAAGTAAAATAAAATTACAAAATAATTGTTCTGCATTACTGCAAATAATACTGAAAACAATTGTATTTTTTGAAAATTTTTACAAACAAAAATTAAATAAATCAACAATTATGAATGAAATATGAAACTTAAATTAATTTCTTGTATTGCTCATGTTTTGCAGCTTGTTGTGAAGCAATTAATGAATGAATTAAAAATTAAAAACAAGAATGAAAATTCATCATTTAAATTTAATGATGATCACATTTCAGACAAGCTTCAGATGGAAACATTCAAGAATACATTTTAAAAAATTGATAATAAATTGAGATAATAAACTTGAAACATTTTGTTTATAATAATATTTTTAAATTCAATTACTTATCAATGTTATTTATGTTTTTTCTCAGCATCAAAAAGTTTTTTGTAATCTGCAGTCAGCTGACAAAGTTTTGAATATGAAAACTGATGTGAAAACTCAATGAAATTTAATTTATGATATGATAATTCAAGTTTTTTTTTCTTGAAATAATATTTGAACATGTGAATCAAAAGCATCAAGATCACAAAAATTAAAAAACTTTAATTGACTGATGATGAATGAAAACAAATGAAATATATTATATATTTTTTGTAATTATTTATGACATATACAAAAAGTTTCTCAATGACAAAAAAATCAATGATTTATTTAAGCTTTTGAATATACAATGTAATATTTGATCATCTTGATGAGCAAGAAAAAAAACATGTTTAAAAAATAATTGAAAAAATGCACTGATTAATGTTTGTCAAAGAATTTTTATTAAATTATTTAAATATTATTCAAAAACTGCAGATGAGCATGAAAAATTTTATTTAATAGCAATTATTTTTAATTCATGCACTCACATAAATGCTTTAATTTTAAAACACTAAAAAAATAATGAGTTTAATAAATATAAACAACTTGTGATTAAATTTTACAATCAAAATTATAAATAATATAAAAAAACATCAGCAATTGTTTTGAAAAATGATTTTGATTCAAAAATAATAATTTCTGATAACAAGCTTGAAAAAATTCATTTAATTTGAAATTAGAATCTGAATACAATTGTAAACAATACTATGAGAAAAAATACTGATGATGCATAATTAAAAAATGAGTTTGAACAATATTTACACAATATTTAAATTTTTTAAATATCAAAAAAAATATTTTTAAAATGTGAACAATCATTAATTATCAATATTTCACTGTGACATAAATGATTAAAAATATACTTGATGTATCATCACATGCTGTTAATGTGAAGCAAAAGTTGAATTCAGAAAAAAATATTTATTTTTATCAACAAAAATATTTTGCAAAACTGACAATCAAAAAAATTATGTTAATAAAATATAATAATCAAAACTTGCTTATTGATGAGAACATTACATCTGATGAAAATTTTGATGATGATTGTTTAATTATTAAAAAAAACTTTCAGAAAAAACATAATTAACAAAAAAATGTGAATTTAATGATAAGAAAAAATGTCTGAAAATCAAAAAAATTAAAAAATTAAATAAAAAAATTGCAAAGTCACAAAAAAAAAGCAGTGATAATAACAGTGAAAATATAAATAATTATATATTATTAAACTCACATGTCATTAAAATTGTTATCTTAAGTTGTTATCTTGAGTCATTATC
Source organism: Emydomyces testavorans (assembly GCA_029449355.1). Lineage (NCBI taxonomy): Eukaryota > Fungi > Ascomycota > Eurotiomycetes > Onygenales > Nannizziopsiaceae > Emydomyces > Emydomyces testavorans. The sequence goes on along the minus strand of CP120630.1, from coordinate 1,712,547 downwards.
TTGAATCATTATCTTATCATGTGATTGTGAAGTTTGTGAATGTTTCAGCTAAATTCATTCATGCTCATTATCAAAAATCATTATTTACACTGTTTGTGTTATGTAATCAAAAATCAGAAATTTTGATTTCAAGATTATTTAATTTCATCTCATTTCATGTGTATTGACTGCAGTTTCATTCTCATCTCAAGAGTGAGATGTTAATTTTTAACAAATCTCAACAAGTTCATGTGCAGTCTCATTTTCAGTTCAATTTATAAATTTTCAGTTTTGTTTTCTTTCAGTTTCATTCTTTGTAATAATAGTTTGATTTCAGTAAATTAATATAAAATTTCATTTTTATTTTCTGAATGATTTCAAACACTCAGAAAAAAATGCAAAAAAATAAAAATTTCTGATTTCTGCAGTCAGTTTACTAATATTATTTTTTTGTGTTAATGATATAATGATGCTATATCACTGTGCAGATCAGAATTTCTTTGAAGCTTTCATTCAATGCTTACAAACTGCTTACAAACTGAGAAACATGAAAAATTTTATCTAATTTCTAAATATATGAATTTTATGAGATCAAATGTTTCAAAAAGCATGACTCTGTCAGAATTTTTATATTGAGAAAATTGCAACATGATTTCATCTGAGCAATCAAATGTTTTTACAGAATTTTATAATTAAAAAAGTTGCAGATTTAACATTTTATGAAAATCAAATTTTGAATCAAAAAATTCATGTTTATCAGAACAAAATAAATTTTGTTTTCTATGCAATTATTATAATTTGATCAGACATTGTTTTTTTTGTTAGCAGATTGAGTGAGTTCATAAGCAATTCAAACTCAAAGCATCATACAGCAATAAAATAAATAATTAAATATTTATATGCAATTTGAGATTATGCTTTTAAATATTTTGCTGAAAAAAAATAATTAACAAGTTTTTTTTATTTTAAATAATATTTTGTTTGTGAATAATTCTGCAATTTGCTGAAGCTTGCAAGATTTGTTAATATTTTTTTTAACATATTTATTGACTGAAAAATATTTAAATAACATTTTGTAATGATTTCTTCAACAAAAGCAAAACTGCATGCATTTATTTATGCTGAAAAAAAAATCATCTGATGAAAATGATTATTCAATAATTTAAACTTCAAGCTTTATGATATGAATCAAACAAATAATTTTGTTATACATATAAACAATTAACAAATTTTATAATTGCTGATCAATTCTGCTTCACTTTTTATAATCAAGCTTTGTCATGTTGATATTCATCAGCATTAATTTTGTGAATAAATTCAATATAAAAAATTTCTTGTTGATTGAATCTCAACTAAAAACATGTTTGCTGATGATTTAATCAAATTTCTAAAAAATGAATTCTTTGAGAGATTTGTTGAAAATCTCAATCTAGTTGATATTATGAACTTGCTGATCAAATCAAACAAATCTGACTCAAATAAACAGACAAACTAAGCTTGAGATGAAGAGAGTGTGTTAAATCTATGAGATTTGTTTCAGCTATTATCTGAACTTTCACTGAATAATCTCAACTTTGTCTAATAAATTCTGCATATTGTCATTATCTCTTGACATTGAGTGACACAAGATACAAATTTTTCATCTCTCACTTAATTTTATATGTTCAAGATTGCCATCAAATTTGCTGCTTTTCCACAACTTTTCCTATTATTCTTATGAATTCTAAGATGTATAAATAGTCCATAGTTGTCTAGATAGATTGACAGAAATTCAACAAAGTCTTTACTATTCACAGTATCCCTTTAGTCCAACAGTAAGCGACTCCCATACACTTTGTTCGCCATCTAGGGGGCAGGTTGTGGAGTTCAGTAGGTGTAGGAATGCGGACGCCTGGAGGAGGTTCGATACCCCAGTCTTGCCAGTCCGGTTCTAGGTGCATGATGGATAGATAGGGGGATGAGATTGAGAGAAAGAGGGTGCTGCCTCCGAAATTTGGATGCAGGACGGAGAGCTTACATAGTTGATGAGTGACAGGAAAGCATCGAGTATTTTACAGCGCAGAGTTATATAAGGGGAGATTTACTGTATTGGAAAATGGACCCAATTCTGGGGAGGGCTCAAATAGTTACCTACTATGTAATGCAGTTAAGCCTCTGATTGATTCTAACGTTTTGGATGTTTTTTCCGCCTTCAGGGAACAGACTCATGATTTTCAACTCCATGAGCCGAATAAAGTGAAGCACAACAACAACAATAATCCTGAACATATTCCCCGAAACACAAATACATCCCGTTGCTCGCGCTGCATCAAACACCAATGGCCTTTGAACCGCCTCGTCAGACCATCGCAGCGGGTGACCACCAAGCGTACATGGAATATGCCCTCCAGCAGGCCCGACTCTCCCCGCCAGCACCCACCAAATTTTGCGTGGGAGCAGTCCTCGTTGATGCAGATAAGAATGAAATCCTATCAACAGGATACTCGATGGAACTTCCGGGAAACCGACCTGGAGATCCGGGGAATACTCATGCTGAACATTGCTGCTTCATCAAAGTCGCCGAGAAATACAATCTTCCAGAGGAGGAAATTGGCAAGGTGTTACCGAAACACACAATTCTCTACACTACAATGGAGCCCTGCAATGAGAGATTGAGTGGGAATAGGACTTGTGTGGAGAGAATTTTGAGGCTTGATGGAGCGATAAAAGCTGTCTATGTGGGCATCAAAGAGCCAGGAACATTCATCGGCGAGAATGTGGGCAGGAAACGGTTAGAGGACGCTGGTGTCTTGGTGAGCTATGTTGAGGGGATGGAGGATCGCATTTTGGAGGTCTCTACTGCTGGACACTTTCCTAAGGATAATGCTGATGATGGACTTGGACAGCACATCAAGTAGCCGCCAATTTAACTAACTACATGAGGTTATTAGTTAACATGGCCATGTCAAGATAACTACTGAAACTATCTTCTCTACAAGGGACTACAGCTACACTCAGCCAGTGAGGCTGTGTATGAAGTGAGGGTTGTGCAGATTAGGCAGCAGGGCCTGAAAGCCATTTATCAAACATGAGCATCTTGACGTTGTAAAAGTTATACCTAGTGCACTATGCATGTATATAACTAACAAGCTGCGCTCCCTTAACACCTGGAGAAAACATTCAACATCTCACATCGATGAACTACGGCGGTGCTGAAGGGTTTGAATTCGGTGGTGGACATACCAACGTGGATCCAAATGTTGCAGCAGGTCAATTTTCCCCAATTCTTCCATGCAGAACCTGCTTTCTAACCAACATCACAGTACTACCGAAAGAATGCCGTGTCACAGCAATCAGTGGTCACGGTACCAGTTACTTTGCTAAGACCGGCCGGCTTGATGTCGAATTGGCGGACGGCGTGTCTCAGTCATTCTTCATCAAGGTGATATCAAAGGAGGTAGGCAAGAACATGGTGCACGGAGAGTTCGAGTCCATGAAAGCTATCTATGCGGTCATACCCGACTTCGTACCGAAGCCGATTGCCTGGGGGTCCTATGCCTCTATACCGGACACACACTTTTTCTTATCTGAATATCGAGGCATGACACATGACAAGCCAGACCCAAAAGAATTCACCGTCCGTCTTGCAAAGCTCCACAAAAACAGCAAATCTCCGAACAATAAATTCGGCTTTCACGTCACTACTTATAGCGGCAATCTACCCCAGTTAAATGAGTGGGAAGAAAGCTGGGAGGCCTACTTCACGAAGAGTATGAAATGGGCTCTCAAGCTTGAACTGGAAAAAGGAGGGCCCGACCCCGAGTTCGATTTACTACTCCCCATCCTCTTTGATACGGTTATACCTCGTCTTCTTCGCCCGCTCGAGAGCGAGGGTCGATCTGTGAAGCCCTCCTTGGTCCACGGCGATCTCTGGCATGCAAACTCTGGACTTGAGACGGACATGGGAAAACCTCTGGTCTTTGATGCCTGCTGTTTCTATGCTCACAATGAGTGTAAGTTCAACGTCATCATTCATCACACACGATTTAGCAACGCTCGCTCATGCATATATGTTGAATCAAGATGAGTTTGGTCAATGGCGGCCAACTTGTAATGGATTCGACGATAAATATCTGACAGCGTACCACACCTATGTTCCAAAGTCTCTACCAGAAGAAGATTACGATGGCCGCCTGGACCTTTACAAACTGTAAGAACGAAGCTCGAAGTTTGCCTCAGATTTCAATGACTGATTAAGTGCCCTGACAGGAGATTTAACACGCATGTATCTGCCCTTTTCCCTCAAAAGAACGAACTTAGACAGCAGTATGGATTTTCTTTCCATTTAATGTCAAGTGCTAAGTTGCTAATCACATTCCACAGGGTGCTCGCTGACTTACGGGATTTGGTGAGCAGATACGGTTGACTGGCTTAGACAGCTCCAAGGCTTTAGATCAATAAATACGCGGGTAGCCGTTAAACTTGATAGTAATCTGGTGCCTTGGAAGCTTCCAATTGTTTATAAGTTGACACAGATATATTATTAGTCCTGGAGCAGATACACTTTTATATGTGAACTTCTGCATACTATTACAGAAGTGGTTTTAGTGTATATTGACCACAGCCTTAAATTAAAAATCATTAGTTAATTAGGCAGTTACATACTCCGTACTGGTAAGTTATTAACTAACTAGGTTACTTAACTACTTAACTTTGGAGTATAACTAACTGACGTGAAGTTGTGATTCAGACAAGTTCCCATTGATAGAGCACAACTAGAGCAGTTTGTCTTGCCCTTCAGGAAAACCTCATAGTCTGAATTTTTGCTATTTTATCTTCTAGCTGATGATCCGCAGGCTCTTATCCACAGCTACAATGGCGTCTCATCGCTCTTTCACGACTTCTCCATTCTCAAAGGCAGTCATTGAGTGCATGAGAAGATTGTATGCACGCATGCGGCATCTCCGATTCCAAAGCCAATAGGGACTGATCAATCTTTACTAGATATCCGGAGAGTCTTGCAGATAAGAGTTTTGATAATACAGGATGTGAGTCCGATACTGCTCCCTTTCTGGTACTATGTATGGGAAACTAGTTGCTGATCTCATAGCTATCTGGCAGTACTCCTCGAAGCGCCATTGAATACAAAGAGGCAGTTAAGGAATTCCGCCTTATTAACGATCGATTTAACGCAGGCCGTCGCCGATGAAGCAATTGAACGTGGAGATTCAATTATCGTTGCGTATCGTAAGCACTATCACTAGTCCAAGGACCTAGATTGCTTGGACGCAAGAGCTGATGCCCATCCTCAATTTAGACCCTATAATATTTCGCGGACTGAAGTCCATAACGTCTAACAACACCCAACAACGGACACTACTCCGGCTCGCTGCAGAGGGAATAAGTGTCTATTCCCCGCATACGGCAGTCGATGCAGTCCCTGGTGGCATGGCAGATTGGCTGTGCAACATCTTAACTCATCCTGGACATACGAGACCCCCAGATTCTGCAAAGAGCGGACAGCCTATGACCGATGACAGCGCGTCACTCTCATCAACATCAGGAGCAGCTCAACCACCGCCTCTGCCTCCCCGAACAGCTTCACGACCAGCCCTGCCGCACATACTTGCCCCTCCATTCCATCATGTTTCCTTGGAAGCAGCTAATGACACCACGATTCACCACCATCGTTCAACTATCTCTCCCAGCGCCTCTCCACCCGACGGATTTGAGGACGCCGGTATGGGCCGTCGTATATCGTTTGCCAATCCCCAGCCATTAACATCACTCCTGAACCGCATCGCTTCCGCACTTAGCTATCCACACGGCCTACGGCAGCTTTCCCTGGCCACACCCCAGGGCTCAAACATCGCCGACATGCAAATTCGCACCGTAGCCGCCTGTCCCGGCTCAGGTTCGTCAGTACTCATGAAGGACGGCAAGCCGGTGGCAGACCTGCTTTTAACAGGCGAAATGAGTCACCATGAGGCGTTAGCTGCGATCGAAAATGGATCGGTGGTGATATCTCTTTTCCATTCAAACTCTGAGCGTGGTTATTTACGTGATGTTATGCGAGGCAAGCTTGAAGCAGCGTTAAGGCTGGAATGGAGTCAGATGGTCGAGGACATGGCTGGTTTACCTGAGGCTATTACTAGTGGAATGGGCGATTCGCTTAATGATCCGAGTGTTGAAGTCAAAGTAAGCGAGCGGGACAGAGACCCATATGAGATCATGGCGTGGTCGGAAAACGCCTAGGTTTGAACGGGCGAAGTCCAAATAATATGCAACTTGAACTTATATTCACTCTTTGCCATTCTCCACTTATTTTCATACGTTGATATATACGATATATGGGTTTCCAAAAGTTATGGCCCTGAATTTAGCTCTGGCCTTCTTTGTCAAAAAGGCTGGACTTCCGGTTGCCAGATGCTCTCATAGTTGTGTCTGGAGATGTAAAGGACTACTACATGCATGCTATCCGGCACATCAAGTTTCCCCATAATTTCTAGCTCAATAGCACTCTGATTTCACCAGTCGTCCTTGGGAACAACGCTCGCAAACTCCATACACCAGGCTGACCGCCACTTCCCTCACTCAACCCATCGCTCTTATCCTTCTCCCTCTCGCCGGGGACCGCTGAACTACTAACCGTTCCCGCAATACTTGTCTTCTCCCTCGCCTCGTCAGCACCCACAATCATACTTTCTACAAACTCAAAGTCGCGGCAGAATGCCTCTACAGCTTCTTCCGTCACGCTCTTCACCAAGCTGGGGCTCTGGATGCGTTTTAAGCTATCTGTGGCATCGACAAGTGCCGAGGGGAGGAAGTCGTCTAGGTGCTGGCTAGCAATGGATAAGCAATCTGGTTGGAATTCTGGTAGAGAAGGTATGTCGGCTAGATTGCGTGGCTGTGACAGATGATCGGCCGGTGCATTCTCGAGGGAGGATTGGGCTGTAGTGCTCGACGTAAATGGTTCGAGTGCTGCTACGAGTGGTTTCAGTCCAGATTCATTGAGGAGGAAATCATGTTGAATGTCGAGAAGGTTTGTTCGGAGTGCCGCTAGCGCTGCAGATAGTGGAGGTAAGTGCGTGGCACACGCAAAAGGGAACGGAGATATGGCGCCGTGAACTGCAAGAAGAGAATTTGTTTGATAAATAACTTTTGAAGTGAAGTTGGAAAGTGCATTGGACGACTTTTTCGCGAGATCTAGGAACGGATCCAGGGCGGTTCGAATAATTGGAGTGAATTTGTTCTCATTTTGCGATGTATCGTCCATTGGCTCGTGTCGGAATGAAGAATCGTAGGCTTTCATAAGCGGAATAAGATTATCGAGAGCATCGGTTAGAAATTCTGGGGCACTCAAGTCATCAGGAGGAATCAAGCTGGATGGGTCTCCTATTATCGTGGCGATGTGATCGTGGACCAATGCCTCAAGCCGCTGGAAAGCGAGGTCTTGCAGAGAAGAAATCGTCGCTACTAGGGATGATTCGTCCCCAACAAGTTTGGAGAACGTCGATTCGTAGAAAGCCAAAAGATTCATAATCTTATACAGAGTAACTAGCTCACTATGGCCTTGTACAGCTAGTTCCACCCTCTGCTTTAATGAGCGAATCACGCCACTCATGTCGCGCGTTACGAGCTCTTGTAGCGCTTTCTGGCCATCAAAAACAGTTTGTTCCTCGTTGATGAGGAACCACGGTTCACTGTGTATGCCAGCTTCCATGCCCTTTACAAGCTCATCTCCATCGGATACGAAAAGCGCTTCCAAAGCCTCCCTCTCCGATACCGTCGCAGAGTGCACCCAAGCAAGCATGTCTCCCACATAGCGAAGTGGATCATGAGCCGAGAACTCTATTGGTTTCGTATTGACTTCAGGCCGTTCGTCTGAAATGGCTGCAGTTAAAGCACAATGGAAGGCGTCAGATAGTATATACTCCCGGGCTTCAGCAAAGGAATCCAAGCAGCTGTGAAATAAGCTTGGTCGCTCTGCCAAGACTCGGAGCCCTCGTCTTATAGGGCCACCCATTTGGGGATCTTCAAGGTTCAAGGACTTGAATTCTTTTTGAATCCATTTGTAGAGTTTCATGAATGCCGAATTGAGATTCTTCGAACTCTGTTCCATGATCTCCAGTCCCAGTCGTTGATTTTCACCACCCAGTAGCACCTCGCAATCCGTATGTATCTGCTTTTGGTGGGAGAGTACTTGAAAGAAACGGTTATCGACTGGTTCGGCGGAAGAGGTTAGGATGACAATATCGTCGTCAGAAAGCACGAAATGTTCATTAAAGGCATCAAGCAACTGCTGTTTTGTTTCAACTTCCTGCTTTTGCGATATCAGGGCGGACGCTTCTTCGAGAATAGGACCCGTTTCCTGTCGCGCAAGACTAATATGTTGACGCATATCCTCGCATATTGTATTAAGGTGGGATATTGCAGCTCCAATGCGCGTAAGTTGCTGTATTGGTAGTCATCAGCATTGAAAATGCGATTCCACGAGTTCGACAGCACCTACCTCCGCAACCTTTCCGAAATCCTGTATAATACTGCCATTGCAATCTATGACCTCCTTCTGTATATCCAATCTTAACGTTCGTCGTGTTTCCGCTGTGTTTTGGATGCCTCTATTATCTAAGGTTTCCAGAGCATCTCGTATATCTGAGTCGGTGTACGAACTCGATAGGACCGTGTTGAGGCGATTGGAGAATGCAGTTGGTTTCGGGAGTGACGTTGCGTTCGATAAAGGAGGGGGAGTTGCCGTGCCATTTAAAGCAAGGTTGCCAGCAGACATGGCCTCAGAGTTGCTGGCCATTACTTCTAAGAATCCAAAGGCCGCCCTCTTCATCGACATCGGCAGGCATGGAGCTGTTGAGATCTCCAATCAGTGATTCGTATTCTGGATGGCGGAATAAAGTTGTTCCAGAGCTAGCGAGCTACTCTCAAAGAAGAAATGACAACCGCACCTGATGATGAAGAGTATGTGACTATAGAAAAGAGTCTACGATCCTAGGGGGAGACCGAAGTTCGAAAGATTTTATCCCACGATGGATGATCTCGATGCTATTCTGTCACCCTCGAAAGCCCGCCAGGCAGCTTCCCAGGCGAAGGATTGGGCCTATGTTATGAACTGGTTGAACCGCAAATACGCAAATTCTCCAAACCCTCGACCGAAATTCGAAATGAATGAAGATACTTTAAAAGTTCTATTGAACATTGCTGCCGCCAATGATACTGCAGATGAAGAAGAAGCCCTGGTACATCGTGCCAGGGAGGAAACGATTGACCTCCTGAAAGCGGAAGAAACAGAGCCTTTAGACCCAAAAGTTGGCATTCTTGAAGACATCCAAGAAGATCTCGACGACAAAAGTGCAAAACTTCTGCAAGACCTTGCTGAAACGTCGGTTTTGCTGGGTGTGTCAACCGCGGATGTTGGAAATTTAGATCGCAGTCTTTTGGATGTGGGGAGAGAAGAGTTCGACACCACGGGGCAGCTACGGAAACTGGAAATGCTGCAAAGATATTTAGAGAGGGAGCTTGCTTTGCTTCGTATGCAATTGGAAGAGCTCAAAGGCGATACACAATATGAAACGCCTGCCGACTTACCCGCGAAAACTAGTGAATGGCTGAGGAATAAGAAAGTCGCAGAGGCAAAAGGTAAAGAGTACCAGAGTCGATTTACGGCTGGTGGAAGATCGATGGAGATCCAAGGACCCAAAATTGACGAATTGATGGTAGAAGAGGAAGGTGTTGTTAGAATGAGGGAAAGAGTGAAAAGCCTCGAGAGCAAGATCAAAGCGTTCCATGGATTACCCCCGAGTATTCCTGAAGCCAGGTTAGAATATACAAAGCTTGAAAAAGAACTCCGTTCCCTGGTTCAGCAACGTGATACCATGTTTGCGGGGCTGATTAGCAGGGGAAGAAGTTAATTCCTTATGTCCCTGACACTACTGTTATCATGGATAGTAAAAAGATGAAGTCACTTCAATGCGATTGTGATTGATATCGAGCTATGGTATCATACAGGAACACATTCTCGAATCCCTTGGACAATCTCAAAACGCCGAAAAATATCATGATAAGTCATGTCAGGGTCTATCGTTAGACAACACCGTTTACTTGTGCTCCATGCCCAAGGCACTCTTCACCTTATCGCCACTATGTCAATGTGTCAGAAAAATGGTCAAAAATGACGCGTCAGGATTCCTCTCTGGAGATCTTACACTGAGGCAGTGGCACCGCCTTGGTGGTTGTCGTGGGCACGCTGGGTCTTGTCAAAAGTCTGCTGGGCAGCTCCCTTGTTGTCGTCGGGCTGGACTCCGCTACATCGATTATTAGCTTCTATGTATGAGGCATCCTTGTCGGGCTTGAACACCTACCGAGAAAGACGGTCCATGGTGTCGGTGGCAGTCTCCTTGACTTTGTCTTGGGTGGATTTGGTAGAGTCAGGAGTCATTTCCTCCTTAGCCTCTGTCAAAGTGATTGTCATTAGCAAAGCTGCTCGAAGCTGAAGCATTGAAGAACTAAAGTGTGTTGGTGATCGAGAAACATACTGGTTGAGAAATCTTTGCGTCCTGCGTCGGCCATAGTTGCGAAATTGGTTGGTTTGGTTTTTGAAGTGGATTGAAGTGGATCTTTTTGAAAAGAATTGATACTGAATAGAGTCTTTGTGATCTGTGGATTGATGGAGAAGGAAATTGAAAGAACTGAGGAGTCTTGCTCGACTTTATACCTTTGCGAGGGGGTCGTGTCTGGCGCTGGATGACGTACATGCGACTTTCACATGGGGAGGAGAAGAGCCTCGCATCCAGGGACATATCCAACTGGGATCTTGGATATGATGCAATCTGCGGTCACCAGGAGAGGAAATGCCCAGGCCTCCTTTTCACGCAAAACTGGTTTTGATAAAGCATGAGAGCATCCCATCTCACGTGGCCGAGGGATGAACTGGGCTTTAAGGGGTCTGGATTGATGACGTAACTGCCAAGCAAGGACAGTATTCCGCTAAACTCAAATCGGAGTAGTTCCATGTGATAAATGAGAAATTACGTAATAGGCTCTGGTATTCGGAGAAACGCTTTTGCGGCACCAACCAGAAACGTGACCCAGGAGTCAGCGGTGCCAAATCCGACCTCAGTGCTCATCATCACTTTCTCGAGTCGTAAATCAAACATCTCACGGATCAAGTCATGTAGAATGCCGTGACTGCTCTGTTACAGTAGTCTTGATTCAGTGCTTTTACATACACAAGTGTTTGCCCTTTCTAAGTCGTTTTTGTTTGCGCCTCCCTGCATTTGCTGTTGAGGTGGTGCCTCCGTTGATAGGCGGTTCATGTCGGATTCTGAGGCTGAGGCTACATGGGATTTCACCCCTGTGATTAACCTGCTCAATTCCTTCAAAGCTGGGCCCCAAAAGAAATCTACAGAAACGCTTCGAGGCTGTGTGTCCAAGTTCTCGGAAGCTGCCAACGATGACAACCTACCCTCCAAGGAGCCGGAGGGCATAACCCGCGACTGCTGTAAATTGGGCGATTTCAGTACCGTTTGGACATTTCTCTCGCAACCTAGCTCTTCTGCATCTGATGATGCCTGTGGGAGTGTGATATCCAGGGAGTTGGATGGGAGTTCCGATGAGCGAGCGAACGAGGAAGAAGGAGGCAGTGTAGGACGAGGAAACAACGTCTCGAGAGAACCCCTCGAAGCTACTGTTGAAAATCACACAGAATCAGGGGGCACGCAGGCAAAGAAAATTCTTTTAAGGAGAAGCAATTTGCGCCTGGATGACAGTGCGCCTCTGGATAACCCTGGGGAGTGCGTTCCTGAGCGGCCACCGATTCAAATCTTAAAGAACCCACATTTAAATCCAGTCCGCCAGGCATCGTCACTTAGGCCTGCTTCACCAACATGTCCTAAAACGAACGGACTTGCGCCTGATGATTTATCTACTAAATGCAATGTCTTGAACCTGCCGAAAACCGTCAGCAAATCGCCTTTAAAATCTCAATATCAAGTGAAGCCTAAGCTTACGGGCTCTGCTGCGGAGAAGAAGGCTGATCTTATCAAATTACTTCGTGAATGTCATGCAGAACAAAGCCTGCACTTAGCCAATCCCAAGATTTGTGACCCAGCTTTCACTTCATCGAACACCAGCCCAAATGGAATCCACGTCTTTGTCGACACATCCAACGTAAGTTTCACACCTAGTTCTCACAATTTCATATTATTATTAACTCGGGTTCCTGTCCAGGTGATGGTCGGATTTCATGATCGCATCAAGATCGCTAGAGACATTCCAATCAATGCCCGAGTTCCGCGACTTGCATTATCCTTCCATAACCTTTCACTCATCCTTGAACGGGGCCGACCAGTCTGCAAGCGTGTTCTGGTTGGATCCGATCGTATTCCACCTATAGACGAAGCTGAGAAACTTGGCTACGAAACAAATATTCTTGTACGAGTCCAGAAGGTGAAAGAAGCGTCTCCTCGCAAGAAGAAATCTTTATGCAGAAGAGATGCTACTGGCACCAAATGCAACGGTAACGCGCAACAGGAGAAATCCAGCGGGTCCGAAACCGTCTTGAAGCCCGTCCCGGAGAAGTGGGTGGAACAGGCTGTAGATGAAATACTACACCTTAAGATGTTGGAAAGTATTGTTGATACCGATCAACCTTCGACGGCTGTCCTCGTAACAGGGGATGCAGCGGAAGCAGAGTACTCTGCTGGATTTCTGAAAATGGTTGAACGCGCCTTGCAAAAGGGATGGACCGTCGAGCTGGTTAGTTTCAGCTCCACCATCAGCCGTGCCTATAGCCGCGCGGAGTTTAAATGTAAATGGCGCTCGAAGTTCTCGATAATTGAGTTGGATAAATATGCAGAGTATCTGTTGGACATGTGATACCTTGTCTCGCGTTGCTCACTCGCGTATCAGCCGATGATCTGGGTGAAACTGGATTGCAAGGCTGTTGTATTCCAAGTCGAGTTCTTTTGGCTGTCATGTATGCATTGATCCTGAGGCATACGGTATTTCTTGTTACACATGAGATTTTCTCGGATTCTTCTCCAGCGAAACAGCTCAATCAATCTCGCTTGATTAACAGCAAGATTTGGTTAAAGCGGCCTTTGATCTTTCTACAACCTCACTTCAAATTTGGAGCAGTTTTCATGTCTTCATTTCTGTCACTTATTAAATGTCAATATCTCTTGCAACCAGTGCACAATGCATTTACTGGGAATATATGTATCATTCTCATTCAAATTTGTTTGTCCAATAGCCTTTTTGTAGAGTAATCTGTCATATATTAAGACATTCACTCTGACGTAACTAACTGGTTAGTCAAGAGTACTCCGTATAGACTTAATCAATAGTAGTGAGGTACGATCGGAAGCTCCCCTCCAACATCAATCACACTCTTTTTAAACACAACACTGTCGCATCAAACGTAGGATGGTTAATTCCTCCGTGTTGAGATAGCATCCTCTCTCAAGCTTCGAGGCACTCTAAGCCTCGATTGACTAACTATCGTCCGTTCCAGGGTGCTGCCCTGATTGCAAAGGAATCCAGAATCGCTCCTCATACCCTGCCTCTGGACCAAAATATTTTCCCTTGCAGGATAAGGAATATTGCTGGGTCTTCAGTCAATTATTTGTCACAATGGTGCAGGCGCAGACGACTACACCGGGATACATCCCCACTCCACTGTTCGGCGGTGCGATGACTGCGGACATACCAGAAGGATTCAAGGATATGAGGTAGGACTTATCACTTCAGCCTCTGAGCTTTTCCCCGCTAAAATCTCTCTACATCTAGCACCGTCCGACCCGTCCCCGACAACCAAGAAGTCTTCGCCTCCTCCTCCACCGACACAAGCATCATCATCGAACTCCTCCAACGCCTCGAGCGAGACTCCCCCGCCATGCGCGCCGCCATGTCCGACATCCCAGGCGCCCAATCCTCCTCCTCCTCCTCCGAGGTCGACGACGACGCGCTCGCCGTGCTCGCCCACATCCACGACATCTGCCGCGCCAACAACGATCGATTCGAGCTAGTCGACCCTCCGAAACTCCATCCCGTGCGCTACATCCCCGAGCCTACATATACTTGCGAAGTGAAAATCTTTTCGCCGGCAGTGGTGCGGGATGCATCATCGGGTGCGACGCGGTCGTACGATCGGGTTGCGACGACTTGTTTGTTCATGGTTCGATTGGTGCTGCAGGATACCGATATGCTGGTGCATGTTAATGTTCCGCAGACGGAATTTGTGCGGAGCGGAGATTTGAATGCGCTTGCGAGTGAAGAGATGAAAGCACGGGAAGCGTTGGAACAGATCATGCATACGCTGAAGATTTTGGATTTTGGGTTATTTGCGAAGGCTTGAGGCACCATGTCGCATCATACATCGTTTGAACACAAATTTGGGACTGGATATATCCAGATAGGGCGATTTATATCGACGTTTACAAGCGAGCATAAGCTTCTAATGTAAGTACTAACTAAACAGTGTGCATGCATATCATCTTTACGACATGGCAACCAGTGGTAGAACAAGCCAAGACCGATCGTTTTCAATCCCGAGAGACACCACTCTTTGAGAATGTGGAATGGCAAGAAAACTATGGCGATAGCTTCTCACTCTTGCTTATTGATACTGCCTGAAATCGAAGAGAAACCCCTGAAATCTTGCGAATGGGAGAGCAAGAGGCATTTCTGAAACGAAACCCCGAAGAAGGAACAATACTGGAGGCGAGGAGCTTTGATTCGAACGTCCAAAAGAGTTGTTGTGCTAGAACCGAATCATGTATGCAGGCTATGTAGATAGGACAACAGTCCCACCATGATCAACTATTCAATTGAATAGTCCCCATCGATTTAGCCATAAGGTCTCCCTCAACCAACTCTTTTAAGCCTTCTCGTTTCTTTTCAGCTGTCTTCCTTGGCTTAGGCTGGATCTGCACCAATTTCCCCTTACACTTCCCGCATCTCGACTTCTCCGGATCGATACTCTTCGAGTGTCTCCCATACTCATGCCCACAGTCCACACAGCACCAGATATATTTGTAATTAATCACGTATGAATGCTTGGCAGTGATTTCGACGCGTCCGGCATAGCTAGGGTGAGCATCAAGTGCTTTCTTGCACTTAAGTGCCCATTCCTTGAAGCTTGCTCCATGTGGGTTGTCGCGCACGTTCGAGATCATGTAGTTGGCTAGATGACAGTATTCGTGAGCGAGAGTATTGAACAGCCGATCGTCTGAATCGACGACTTTGTCTGCGAGTTCGATCGAGGCATGATGCCTGTAAGTGGTGTTGGATGAACTGTGTGTTGACGATATCGTTGATGCAGATTTAGATGAGTCGGGTGTAGCAGCAAAGCAACTGGATGCTTCTTGTACCGATCGTTTCTGTTTGATGTGTTCGCGCTTCCAGTTAGCTCGTCCAGCAGTCGTATTCAGTTTCTTGCTCCATATAATCTGCACTCCACCAGTTGCCGCTGCCAATTTCTGTATTTCTCCCCCAGTGACGCTGTTGTCCAATTCTTTGAAGAACTCGTCGGCAAGAGAGGCTTTCTTCTTATCGAATTCGCGTTTTTCGGACTTCTTTATTGCTGCGATTGATTTTGTGGGACTTTCATTGCTCTTCTTGGGAGTCCGTGGGGGTGCCTTTTCTGGAGATGATAATGGAGAATTCTCATCGACGTTCTCGTTGCTCTCATTATCATCAAAAATCGCGAAATCTGGAAGCCACTTGCGTGGTATCTGCGATTTCTTAGGAGAGAATTCATCGTTCCAGGTGTTGATGATATCCTGGCTCCAGAAGGAGTCTATGCTTGGTCGATATGGCGATGGTGGAATTCGCTTTGGAGTCTTCTTGGGTGATTGTAGACGCGGTTTCGAAGGGGTTCCTGGAGGAGTGACGAACTCCACTGCTTTTCTTCCTTTTGAAAGGACCTGTGGCGATTGCGGGCTGAAGGATATCCGTTAGTTGATATCAAAAGCGAGAGTCGAGCTGCACAACTTACGGTGCAGCAAGGGATTCGCTATCGTCGTCGTCGTCCATAGTCCTTTCCTCCTGTGTCTTTTTCTCTGGCAATTCTCGAAATTCTTTGCTAAATTTTGCAGTGGGGTGCAATTCAGTTTTTGACAATTTTGTGTTCCTCAACTTTTCGGCCAGCCCATCCAGCTCAGAGGGGCCATGTGCATCTGTTGTGTTATTGGTGTTGGCCTTCGTGTTCTTTTCAGCATCTTGTAAAAGGGCAGGCTTTCGCCCTCTGAAGAGCCTTCTGCCCAGAACTCTTGGTTTGGAGATAATTTCTTCCTCACTTTCTTCGGCTTCATCTTCAGTGCTTTCACAGTAACTAATGTCTTCATCATCTCCAACGATAAAATCATCCAGAGAGTCAAACTCCTCACTGTCTTGGTTTTGATTTGTTTCTTCTTCTTCTTCTGAAGATGGCGCCGCTAAACTCGGCTTGCGTGTGTTTCTACCAGACCGCCGTGGGATTTCACTTCGATGGGACAGGGGTTTGTTGCCATGAGCACTAGATTTCGTTTCATTGAATAGGCCTTTCTCGTCATTTTCTTTCTCGTAGTTCCCACTCCCCGCACTAATATTCTCATCATCCGATATATAATCATTATAGCGGCTTTCCTCTCTGCATGACACTCGCCGACTTTGAAACAAGGTGTTCGCACCATTGACTCCCAACTGTCGTAATGTCCTCTTTGGCTTCGACTTTACAACTGGCGTTATTTTCTCTTCACCTTGATATACCTCTTGTACTGCTAATTCCTCTTTTTCTATCGAGAGATTTATTTCTTCTCCTTCCTCATCGTAGTCATCTTCATTCTTAGTAAATCCATCACTCTCACTATCATCATCCATGTCGCTCTCTTCAGCGCTTAGATCAAGATAGCCCAAATTGTCTCGTTTTTCTTCATTATCATCGTCATCGCAATCATCAAGTACTTCTTCCTCTTTATCTTCATGGATAACTATCGTCGGCTTGGGATTCCCGCTACGCGCAGCTGGGCGTTTGGACTTGCGATCGACGGGAAATGCAAGTGTTTCTGCGTCTCCATGGGCCCTATTGGTGCTGGTGGTGGCAGATGCTGCTGAAGGTTTTAATGGAGCTTTTCGTAACCGTGCCATGACTTTTTTTTTTGCTTTTGTCTTCCAATTCGTCTGTGCTGGATTGGAGCAGAGAAGCGCCAGTCTCAGCGCAATTGTCGATGAGATGAGGTTTGTTTTCTAGTGCGGTGGTTGGCCTAGCAACATAACTACAGCTCCCATGATGACTCATCAGCATTTCGTCGAAGCCAAACCACGAAGACAGACTACGTATGCACAAAAGTACAGTATAGACAGCATTGAATGAGGAATTGCAGCATGGGGAGATTCTTACAGGGGCATTAAGGCATGATATTAAGACTGATTTAAACAGATTCCATTTTGAAATGCTGCAACCTCACTAACTAATACTATACACGTAGAACAGAGACACGACAATTCAACTCAGAACAGCCCGTTCAACCATCTGCGTCGTTTCAATCCCTCAGCGATTAATGAATGACCAGCAGAGACGTAACATATTGTTTCAATCGACTCATGATTTCGTAAAAACATGAAAAAAAAACAAATATGAGCGGCGTAAAAGAGACTATTATGGTTAACCGATGCATGCGTCAAAGCCTCCATTTGAAATCTCCGACTGATTCTGAATGTCACCGACGAAGAACCTTGCGTTTTGCAAAAGCGACCACCATGCTCGAGTACTGACTCCAATCTTTCGCACTTAAGCATTCTGGATAGGAATCTTCTTCATCTGCGGGGCCGTCGCCTTAGGCACCACAACAGACAACACGCCATGCTTCAAACTGGCCTTCACTGCATCCTGATCGACTCTCGTGGGGAAGTTAAACGAGCGTTGGAACTCTCCGACCGACCGTTCAGAAACCCAGTATCTCTCGCCTTTCTCCTTCTCCTTCTCGGTCTCCTTGCCTTTCTCTGCTTCAGTGGCTTTGCCCCCCTCGATATGCTTGCCTGGCGGAGTGCCAGCGGTGTATGAGCGCTCCGTACGTCCGTGAATGACCAGGGTGTGCGGGTCACTGAACTCGATGTTGATATCCTCCTGGCTTATACCGGGCAGTTCGCCGTCGAGAAGATATGCGTCTTTGGATTCACGAACGTCGAACTTGGGAGCGAAGGAGAGAGCACCAGCGCCACGATCAGCGCGGTGAGCATCGTAGTCGTCGAGGAGACGGAATAGGGTACCAAATTCGCTGTGAGGTCCGCGTGGAAAGAGTGCCATGTCGTTAGCTATTGTTGTTGGAGAGGTGTTTGATATATATTTAGGATGTTGCTGGAATAAAGGTGAGATTTGGCGATGGAATAGAGGAGTCTTCTTTGTAGTTCTGGCGAGTTTTGAAGGTGCTCGAAGTATTTGCGTTCGCAAACTTTGCATTAGACTCGTGAGGATAAGAAATCTGTTTGCTCAGGAGAATGTTGGCCTGAGTGAGGAGATTCGCCGTGCTTTTATGTTTCGATGGGCATTGGAATGACACAATACATGGAATGGCTTCGAACTCTCTCGATGCTACCAGATGCTGCTATAAGATACATCATGCCACATATTCACTCATGCTACTGCCATATCTTCCGGCAGCTCACGGACTAGAAAGGACCATCGCTTTCGTCATCAAGGAGTACAGCCCGTGGTATATGCGAGAGTCTACTAGAAGCTCTCATATCTCATAGGTCTTCACCCGCAATGCGAAGGTTCTAGATGGATCTATGCAGCACCTAAGTCGCCGAGCATGGGACAGCAAGGATATGGCACCACCTTGAGCTCTTCTCTACGCTGTACTTCTGCTGTTTTGATATGTCCAAAGCCAGAAGATGGTGGCGAAATTCGCATCAATGACATAGCACAGTGCTTCCAACGGGTCAGCTAGACCTAACTTGGTGGATCAACGGCTGTTCATCAGCTCTATTTCTTGACAACCTCACCCTTCGGAACGCCACAAATGAGCTTAATTCGACACTGGACGGAGTAACTTCGGAATTGGAGGCCAGATAGAGGAACAAGTATACTAGACAGCAAACCACGGTGATAGCCATAAGCAAAGCAGGGATTGAGCATGGTTTGCCATACTGTGTTGAGGTTCACTGCTCGGTGAAACCTAACGCCTCGTCATATTTGCCGATCGGATTCACAACATTGATACCCAGGGCCTTACCTTGGATCCTCGAGTGCTGGATGATTGATTGTGAATGAACAGATGTGAGAACTAGAGGCTATCCAGTGTGCAGGCGTTGTAGCCAAACACTAACTGAAGCTAAAGCTATAACTAGCGGCTCCCTGTCCAGTAGACATCGACTGACCAGGAGCAAGCAGAATCGGAGTCTTTGTCCAAGCAGATTGTGAATTTGATGGTATATACTGCTCCTCGTCCAATGTCTTTGACCTCAAACGCCACAATACAGAAGACAGGCCCTACGAAAGGCCAGAATTTACACCCAGGAAAACTGCTTTTTCAGGGACACTGATCACATCCACAGAGCCAGAACTGTCCTCTTCTATACCAACGAAGCCAATAGATTAGGTCGAGACCCCAGTGAGAACCGATGTGAACAAACCAAGGTATCCAGAGTTGAGTTTGGGGGCATATCCAGCAAGTTGATCAGCCGATTTTATGAACATCAAGTGCTAAAGCAGGTTAGGCAGCCTAAAGCGCGTGGAATGCAATTAGAACCTTCATAGCCGGTAGAATATGAAGTGCTTTTGCAGCCCGCAACTCAATTCTTTGCTAGCTACCTGGGTATTAATATCAAACATCACAGGAACGAGGAACAAGCGCCTTTAAACTAGAATAATAGTCTCTGGCAAATATCCATAAGGAAGCATGATTAAAAAATTCCAGCGTGTGTGACAAGACTTCCAGTGAATATAAGATCAAACCAAGGGAGAAGTAAAGTATGTCTGACTTCCTTTACAATCAAAATCAACGAAAGAAAAGACAATATCTTATGTACTAAGGATTCTGTCTGGAATGTAGCAAAGATGTTGCAAACTCATCCTCAACCAAAGTGCAGCAAGGAACAGTCATTAATAACAAAGGGATTAAGGTCCCGTATAGAGCCAGCTACTTACAACACAAGCATGCCAGCACCAGCCACAACCGCACAAATCAGGTAGGCACCGAGCTGAATGAGGCCAAAACCAATAGGAGGCACGGCCATTGGGGAAGCAGCTGCGGACGAAGACGAAGAGGAGGATGAAGAGAAGGAAGATGTACCAGTTGGTACAGATGTTACAGTACCCTTTCCATCTGTACCAGCTTGTTGGACAAGGGATGAACAGGTGCCTGAAGGTTTGATAGGGCTCTGCTTGCGCGCATTGCCATTGAAATCACATGCGTTTTGACCGTTGCCCTTGCTTGCTTGTGCTTGGTAGTAAGAGTTGAAGGCGAATGAGAGTTTATCGCGGGGGTTGCACATGCTGTATGCTCCATAAACACCTTTGGCCGCATCGGCATTGATACCTGCACAGGCGTCCTTGTTTAATCCGCAGACAGTACCAAAGAGATCTCCTAAGGCCTTATCATCAATTGAGTCTTTAGCAACACAAGTTAAGCTCTTGACCATGCAACCACAGAGCTCCTGGTTTGGAGTTGGAGGGAGGTTCTTGCTTGCTTTCCAGCTATCGCCAGTTGGGCAGGATCGGAGAGCCGTGTTGGTGGGCGTGTACTTGCTCATATCGACACCCGTGGGATCAGCTTTCTTCATTTGATCAGCGAGGTTTTTGAAGTCGGGCATCTTTGAGGTTTTGCCGCCATCCAGCTTGACCAAGCCTAAAGAGTTGATTAGCCCGATACATATCTGAAAAGGATCTGCTGGGACATGCCATAATTGTTTGCTTCCTGGAAATACATGTAAACAATACCCCCACTCAAAACAGGTGTCATCTGGGAGCCATAAATTGCTTGAACTTCAGTGAATTTACGGGGTTGCACGAGATTACAACCGTATTCGGCGAAGAACACAGGGACATTGAAGGTCTTGAAGTCTTTGACAACGACGTCATATCCGGATTTGGTGAAGCTGGAATCTCCGCACCAAGAGTAGATGTTGTAACCCCAGAAGTCGATTGACTCGTCCTGGGAGTTGCAGTTGAAGTAATCGGTCATGTCAGCACGGATTTCAGCATCGTCGTTCGTGGCATACCCAACTCCCATTGGTCGGTAGTTCTTCCGCTTGATATAAGCCTTCATGTCACGAACCGCTCCCTTGACGAAAGCGCTGGCTTCAGTGTTGCTTTTGTTATTTGTAACCTCATTTCCAGCAAAAAAGCCTAAAGTGTTACTATATTTGGCAAGGTCATCGATGACTGATGTGTAGCGTTGGTAAAGCTCATCATCCCACTTAGGATCGTCACGGTTGATAGACGTCTTTGGTTCCCCAAGATCGGCAACGACATAGATTCCGGCGTCATCAAGCATTTTCATGCACTGGGAATGATCTTTCTTAGGGTCGACGGCGTAAACTCTGATGGTATTTGTTCGCAATTCTTGCAGGAGAGGAATGTCACGCTTGCAGCCATCGGAGTCGGCTAAAGGATCCTTGTAGCTGCTTCCTCCACTGGTCGTTCCATTGCTGGAGAAATCCTCTGGGAAAACAAAAATCAACATTAATTCCAACTTTTCTCGCAGTGAAGGTGTGTCTGAAGAGCGAAACCGAAGATTATCCTACATACGTTGATATGCAACTCCTCGCATGAAACTAGTCACCACAGTCAGCTCATTTTCAATTGTGATTGAGATTTGAGAATGCGTCACGAGGGTTGTTTGCACCTACAATTCTGTGCCGTTGGACTTGTAAAAAAATTTAGATCCCTAGAATAGATCAACCTCAGCGATCCTGTCCCACCGCAATTAAGCTTCGCTGGGTGAGACCAACCTTGACCACGATCGGATCAACTGCTGCTGATACCACAGAACCTGCAACGACGGCCGCGCCGGCCAAAGCATTTGAGAATCTCATGGTGGATTAAACCCAGTTGACACGATGGTATGTTGTGAATCTCCAAAACGAAGCTGAGGGCGCTTAAATGATAAGCGAGGGAAGTGAGTGAGTTTCTGATATCAGTAACTGGGAAAGAATCCAGGGGAATCCAAACAAAAGAAAAGAGAAGAAAAGACAATTGAGTCCCACTCGAAAACGAAGGACAAGTGACAAAGATTGAAAAGCGTTTTAATGAATGAGTGTCATGAAGTTGAAGAAGAGTAATAGATTAAGAAATGGTTAACTCATTCAGAATGATGGAAGTTGAAACATGAGAACGAGACAGGGAGACAAAGAAGGAAGGCCGATGATGATGTTGTCGGAGAGTTTGATGCGGGATCAAACACAACCGCCCCTTGCCCGGAGGAAACGCCAGAAGAAAGGGGTTTTTCCGCGCTTGCTTCTCCATTACGCGGCCCGTACGCAGCTTCGCCCCAATAATCGGCGTATACAGAGTAATGTATGTATTGATGTGTAAGTTACCTTGTATTACAGTATACCATTCGAATTTACCATACACATGTACTCCGTAACTATGTTCGGAAGACACGGTGTTTCATGTGTTTGTTTTGCAAAGCTTAGCCAGAGGATAGGTTTGTTACAGGTTATGAAGATTTTTTGACACCTGTTGTGTCAGTTGCTTTTTTAGCCAGCCTACAGTACTGTGTATGTATGTAGTAGGTAAATCCTCCGTACATGCTGGCTAGTAACTAACCAATTCAGCATTGCCGACTTCTACGTGTTGCGCTTCGAGTAGTTAGATGGCCGAACACCCGGTCAAGGAAGACCTATGTAGTTATATACTCTCCGTAACTAGCTGGCCTCTACTTACCTTCTCAACAGCACCAACTGTCAGTTGACTATACGGAATACCCCTCACAGATACGTTTGTATATCATATCCCTTTCATGACCTTCTGCCTCATTTGAATCCTGCCTCTCGAACACTTAACTATGTAGTCCATACGTACGGGAGTACTGGATCCCGAATCACCCATCAGATACTCTTTTTCCTCAATAGCTTGGTATTTTTGCAGAAGTGAATATCGCAATCTGGGGATCCCAGCAACGATTCAGTAGCCAGTCGTCGTTATGAGAAGTCAAGTGAGTCATTAATAAATAACGACTCAGCACTTCCTGGTCATAACTACCAATCAATTATCACTGTCCCTGCTTTCGTTTTTGTTCCTTTCGTCATTCTCATGTCATCCAAACTATGTCATTTCGAACTCCATTCCGTGTCGAGTTGTGATCAGCCATCACCCTCAACCCTAGAGGCTACCAGCCCATATCTGGAAGGTTTTCACCAGCTGGGAAACTTGAAATGAAACTGTCCAAATGGCGAGAGCAACACTCTTGGCTTGAAAAGCAAGGTGATGTCGATTCCACAGCAGAAGTATACTGTGTAATGTCACATTTGGCCGCAACAATGAGGACGGGACAACGGTCTGGGAAATAACGACCAGCGCTGGGATATCTCAGGGAGAAAGGTCAAGATCAAAGACAGAAGAGCAGCTGATTTGGGTATACTAAACAGAAGATGAGCCAAGGCCTGTGGAGAATCGGAAGCAAAGACTAGCGTTTTTTGATGCAAGGATCAATGTTGAGGTTTCTCCTGATATTCAATAGACCGGAATCCACTGCCACTTCACACTCTTTTTGCCCGTACCGTACCGGCGTACCCTATACTGTGTAGACTTGCAACATTCAATGTCGCTAGCGTGTTGAATATCTTTGGAATCCCAGCTATTACTAGTCGCGTCTTCTGTAGCGTTTCCACTCGTGATCAGGACGTAGGACCTGCGTATCAACATGTTTAGTTTGCTGGGTTCGAGGCTTCGCCTTCATTGACTTGCTTGTCTTGAGCCTGTTCAAAGCATCCGACAGCTTGTAAGTGCTATTGAGGCAAATCAGGCATACGTACATGCATAGTACTTATGAAATAAGTGGAGAGGAATTGATTGGGGGGGTTTGGAAAGTGGAAAGTGGTGCAGTGCGATAGTGTTCATGTCCCAAATTCTAGCTAAGTCTGTAAGGGTACGACAATGTAAATATAGTATATGAATCGGGCCTGCATACCTAAATGGACTCTTTCAGAGCTATGCGATGTATGCAGAGACGCTGTACTCTAGTAAACTTGGGCACTGTTATTCCATTAGGGATTTCAGGCCTGGTGGCCAACGTGCACCACCTTCCCAACAACGGCAAATTCAAGACCAACCCCCCATGTTTAAACCCCAATATCTCAACAACCAAATAAGATATTCAGATAAGATTGTCCCGTATGGTTGTCTCTCGACAGTTTTAGATCATACCTGAAAGAACAACATATGAACTAGCCTGCAGTAATTGCCGAAGATAATTTTTTATCCCCTGATGGTGACTATCAAGGATCTCAAACTGTTGTCAAGGCATGTTATCGTTCTTGCACGGTATTTGTTAGACTGTTCTTATAGGTTCACGGAAACGAAATTCTTGCAGAATATGATAGCAGCAGTCGGTCAGTTCCTATATCTTGCATTTTTTAAGCTTTCTCGACTTCGATCACGTAACATATATCTCCTTCGACTAGCCGCATTGCTATCTTTGCACTCGAGTCAATGACTATTCCATCTGCAGTATATATGACATGACGGTAGCCAATATCTCCCATGAGAAACATTTCAGGTCCATTGGGGGACTGTTTGGCTGGTACCGGTCGGGCAGAGTGAATCTATTTCCACTCCTGAAAGTGTTCGAATTGCTGCTTGAGCCCGACTTTTCTGTGGAGTTGGAAACTGGCCAACATCCACAAACTCCACCCATGAAATTTTGGAAATTTTCAGAAGGGTGCTTAATATATGAAACGATGTAAACGAAGTCCTGCTCCAGACTTTGGAGTAAGCATTGGATACTTCATTACAACCATATTATGGGTGCAATTTGAAGACCCATGTTCAGCAAAAAGGAATCAAAAGGAATGAAATAATGGCTTTTTTTTGGAGACTCATCCTCCCCCGCACCTTGTGATGTTTCTAGTTATAGGAAATATTCATAGCGACACAAAATCAACGACACAAGCAGCAGAGAAGAGAACACCACACTGGCAGGTGGTTTTGGTGAGAAT
This sequence comes from Emydomyces testavorans, assembly GCA_029449355.1. Classification (NCBI taxonomy): domain Eukaryota; kingdom Fungi; phylum Ascomycota; class Eurotiomycetes; order Onygenales; family Nannizziopsiaceae; genus Emydomyces; species Emydomyces testavorans. The sequence goes on along the minus strand of CP120630.1, from coordinate 1,687,434 downwards.
AGGAGTAATATATTAGGTCGAGGTTGATCGACAACATATAGGCTTTGACAAAAGTTAACAAAAGAGGAAAGACAAAATTACTTGCAAAAGGCTTCAGCAAGCATAAAATTCAGCAAGAGGCAGAGCAATAAAGCTGGTCTTCTGGGTTGTTCAACCAAAAAAAAGAATAGCATACTTGCAGAAGACTTCAGTAAAGAATGAGAGTACTATACTCCGTACATTCAGTCGTGGTTGATTAACAAGATACAAGCCCCGGAGGGCCTCCGGCGAACCCTATTAAGTAACAAATCGACTCATACTGTGTAAATGATATGGTACTTATTATTTTATACAACTTCTTAGTGATGAGAGGTACATACATATTCCAAACTACTTGTACGGAGGTAAGCATTCATTGGTTTCTGTAGAGTAGAATACTTCAAATATACACAGCTCTCCCAACAAAAGCTCGTTTCTAGAATACTGAATACCACAGCGCCATTTGGTGCTGGCGGCCAGATGACGGGTATCATACCAACTAGAAATACTGTAGTTATACAGTACATATTGTGTACATAGTAGCCTGAGAATACGGAGACTACACAGTACTTGACTGTATTATGGTACTACCACCCACAGGACAACTGGCAAGGAAGACAAAATTATCATAATTTTATTGGGTGATGCTGAGAATAAATCACTGTCTCATAATTGCTCTTCCTATCAAAATGTCTCTTGTCCATTACTATGTATGTACAGCACTCCGTACTGCCATGTAGTTACAATATGGAGTACTCCATAGTTTGGATGGCATACCATAAATAGTTCGACTTGAACATTCAATCAGCTTCAGTGCTTTACAGTACTTGTTACTTCCGTGCTTTGAACTCACCATCATTTTGTGTTTCCTTGATTCAAATATGAGACAGTCAAGCTTTTGGTGCAATACATACTAATGTGCGTAGTTACCAGCAACAAACTCCTGCTTCATTGGCGATTCCCTAGCATTTACTACTCTATACCTAACATATGTATGGAGCTTTCTCTACACAAGGAGAACACAGCAGATAAATAAATTCAACCCTTCTCCATCTCCGGGAGTTCTTAACACACTGTACGCAGTACAAAGTAGAGATATGTATGTACAGTACATACGTATGTGGCTATGTATACTCCAGAGTCCATACTGTGTAATACTGTGTACTGCTCTCTAGCCCCAGCCAGTCCCGCCTGGAGGATAATCATCAGGATTTGAGTGGACCACATATTACCAGGAGCTGTTGATCCATGGGTAAATCCCGACATCTATTGGCCAACAGTAGCGTACCCCTGTCTGGAACCAGCCACGAATGAATGGTTAGTTCCATCAATTCAAGGCACGGGAATCCCATTCAAACCAAGGAAGTTCCGCTGTGGCGAGGATTAGAGCACTACTGTACTGTATTACTGTGTACACACTAGTTAGGGGTCCTGTAGACGCTTAACGCTACAAGAGACACAACCACTGTTTCTCAAATCATGAGTTCTTCATATAGAGGAAACTTGTGCTCTACTGTATATGAGGGTCATTGAAGTCCAAATGGACTGTGTCTTGAATACCACTTCAAAACAAGAAGTGAAGAATTTAACTTCTATTGGTTGCTTTCTTTGTAAGAAACCTGTTTCTTTACACACATAAAATTACAATTCCACTGCACATGCTTGTAAGTTACACCAGGGCGCTGAGCCAGAATAAATTACTGTAAGGCGTAAGATTGGGAAAGGTTGGTGCTTTGATTAATTGTGTATTTGCCCTGTTCTGGCGGCACCTTTTCCACGAGTTCCACGACCCAAGTGTGTCGATCTCCCTCCACTTCCTTCATTCTTTCTCCTACAGTCTCGCTGTTTTTCTCTTCTTCTTCCTTTCGCACACTCTTTCTTATCTCACTCTCCTCTCTTTGTAGACACACGAAGAGTCGAATCCAACCTCCCCTCACATTCATTTAGGGGAAGTGGGATTGTTGGGTTCGTCTTGGGACTTGTGATTCGTGTAGTGAGTCGATCGTGCCTGCCAGCACAGGTTTATGCCCTCTCGCTGCACACTCACGGAAAACCCATCGTCTTTCGTTCGTTTCAACCGTCAAAAAAATCTCGGTTTAATCACTCGTTCCAATTGCTTGATCTTTATCTTTACCTCTCTTCGATAGTCACTCTGGAACCCAGGACCTATTGATTGTGGAAAACAATTCCTCGGCCTCCAGCAGCACATTCCATTTGGGCTTGACTGTTTGGATCATCACAATCCTGTATGTGTTGTGATATGGTAACTCCTTGCTGACCTTTCTCCAAGAAACGACTCGGTCAGATGATGTTGTATATTTGCTGAGATAGTTGCACAGGCCAGTTCTCTTGACGTGTTTATCCTCGACTTGTGCAAGACAGCTGCTCATATCTTCAGTAGATGAGGTAAGCCTTTCTGAAGATTCCACATCCCCACTGGCAGACAAACAACTGACATAATACCCTATAAGCTTAGGCTCTAGAGACGCTGGTCTGCTTCTAGTTCATCATGTCGACGCACCCGCAGGGAGGTGGAGGAGGCGGCCAGCATCCCTATAATGATGAATATAATCAGGGTCATGGTGATGCCTACTACCAGGAGCAAGGATATTATGACAATAACGAGTATCCTCAACATGGAGAGGGTTATTATGATAGGAAGTAAGGAGTCCTCTTTTTGCTCTACCGGTTCACTGGGTTGACAACAGGTATTATCAGCGGCTACGATTCGAACAACCCCTATCAGCAGGATGGCTACTATGATAATCAGTACGGCTATCAAGATGATTACTACAACGACCAGTATTACGATCAAGGAAATGGTCCATCCAATTGGCAAGGTGGATACGGACCTGGACCGCGCCGTGGAGACTCTGAAGAAGACTCCGAAACATTCAGCGATTTTACCATGAGATCTGAGACTGCCCGCGCAGCTGATATGGACTATTATGGTCGTGGTGATGACCGGTATAACAGTTACAGCGATAGCCAGATGGGGGGCAGAGGCTACAGGCCACCATCTTCCCAAGTTTCTTATGGAGGCAACCGATCATCTGGTGCATCAACCCCGGTTTATGGAGATTACAGTAATGTTTTGCCTGCTGGTCAAAGATCCCGCGAACCATATCCAGCATGGGCTTCTGACGCACAAATTCCTGTTTCAAAAGAAGAGATTGAGGACATCTTTCTGGATTTGGTGAATAAGTTCGGTTTTCAACGTGATAGTATGCGCAATATGTATGATCACTTCATGACGCAACTTGACTCCCGTGCGTCACGAATGACACCAAATCAGGCTCTTCTTTCTCTTCATGCAGACTACATCGGCGGAGACAATGCAAACTACAGGCGTTGGTATTTTGCTGCTCACTTGGATCTCGACGACGCTGTGGGGTTCGCGAATATGAAGCTAGGCAAAACCAACCGCAGAACACGCAAGGCTCGTAAGGCTGCGAAGAAAGCACAAACTGATGCGAATAATGAAGAACAAGCGCTGGAATCCTTAGAAGGTGACAACAGTCTCGAAGCTGCCGAATACAGATGGAAGACCCGCATGAATCGCATGTCCCAACATGACAGAGCCCGTCAAATCGCGCTGTACCTACTTTGCTGGGGTGAAGCTAACCAGGTTCGATTTATGCCTGAGTGTCTATGTTTCATATTCAAGTGCGCCGATGACTACCTGCGCTCCCCAGAGTGCCAGAATCGTGTTGAGCCAGTTCCAGAATTTACCTATCTGAACGAGATCATCACGCCCCTTTACCAGTATTGTCGTGACCAGGGCTACGAAATTCTGGATGGAAAGTATGTACGCCGCGAGCGTGACCATAACAAGATCATTGGATATGATGACATAAATCAGCTCTTCTGGTACCCTGAAGGCATCGAACGCATTATCCTCGAAGATAAGACTAGGTTGGTCGACGCCCAACCGGCCGAACGATATACCAAGCTTAAGGATGTGAACTGGAAGAAAGTATTCTTCAAAACATATAAAGAAACACGGTCATGGTTCCATATGCTTGTCAATTTCAATCGCATTTGGGTTATGCACATCACGGGTTTCTGGTTCTACACCGCTTTTAATTCAAAAACGCTCTATACTAAAAACTATGAACAGCGAAAAGATACTCAACCTACAGCTGCTGCGACCTGGTCAGCCGTGGCCCTTGGTGGTGCAATTGCTTCCCTGATCATGATTGGAGCAACGCTTGCAGAATGGGCATACGTACCTAGACGATGGGCGGGGGCGCAACACTTGTCAAAGAGGCTACTCTTCCTACTTGTTGTTTTCGCGGTGAATCTAGGACCAAGCGTCTATGTCTTCTTCATTAACCAGAATGATAAAATTGCTCTCATCCTGGGTATTGTTCAATTTTTCGTGGCATTGGCAACATTCATCTTTTTCTCCGTCATGCCACTCGGCGGCCTTTTTGGGAGCTATCTAACGAAAAACTCTCGACGATACGTTGCGAGTCAGACTTTCACGGCCAGTTTCCCTCGCCTTCGTGGAAATGATATGTGGATGTCGTATGGCCTTTGGCTGTGCGTTTTTACAGCAAAGTTTGCCGAATCTTATTTCTTCCTTACCCTTTCGATTAAGGACCCGATCCGAATTCTGTCCACGATGAAGATTCAGAGATGTGCTGGTGATAAAATTATTGGGTCCTTCCTCTGCAAATTGCAGCCCCAGATCTTGTTGGGTTTGATGTTGTTCACTGATTTGGTCCTCTTCTTCCTGGACACTTATCTGTGGTACATCATCTTAAATACCTTGTTCTCTGTTGCACGTTCTTTCTATCTCGGTGTGTCGATCTGGACTCCTTGGCGCAATATATTCTCCCGCCTTCCGAAGCGGATCTATTCCAAGGTCCTTGCAACCACCGACATGGAAATTAAGTACAAACCTAAGGTTCTGATCTCCCAAATTTGGAACGCAGTTGTAATATCTATGTATCGTGAGCATTTGTTGGCTATTGACCATGTCCAAAAGCTGCTTTACCATCAGGTTCCTTCTGAACAAGAAGGCAAGCGGACTCTCCGTGCTCCAACATTTTTCGTTTCCCAAGAGGATCAGTCATTTAAGACAGAATTTTTTCCCTCTCAGAGCGAAGCGGAGCGCCGTATATCCTTCTTTGCGCAGTCGCTATCTACTCCGATTCCAGAACCAGTTCCTGTGGACAACATGCCGACTTTCACTGTCCTAATCCCTCACTATAGCGAGAAGATTCTTCTTTCGTTGCGTGAGATTATCCGTGAAGATGAGCCATATTCGCGCGTGACGCTATTAGAGTACTTGAAGCAGCTGCATCCGCATGAATGGGACTGCTTCGTGAAAGACACTAAGATCCTGGCCGATGAGACTTCCCAATTTAACGGCGAATATGAGAAGAGTGAAAAGGATGCAGCTAAAAGCAAAATTGACGATCTTCCATTCTACTGCATTGGTTTCAAATCTGCTGCTCCTGAATACACCCTTCGCACTCGCATATGGGCATCCCTCCGCTCTCAAACTCTATATCGTACAATCTCTGGCTTTATGAACTATAGTCGTGCGATTAAGTTGCTTTATCGTGTAGAGAATCCCGAAGTTGTCCAGATGTTTGGTGGAAATTCCGAAAAATTGGAACGTGAATTGGAACGAATGGCTCGTCGGAAATTTAAGATATGCGTTTCAATGCAGCGATACGCCAAATTCAGCAAAGAAGAGCGGGAAAATACAGAGTTCCTGCTTCGTGCTTATCCTGATTTGCAGATTGCGTACCTGGACGAGGAACCTCCAGTCAACGAAGGGGAAGAGGCGCGCTTGTATTCCGCACTAATTGATGGGCATTCGGAAATCATGGAAAATGGCTTACGACGACCGAAATTCCGAGTGCAGCTTTCTGGCAATCCTATTCTTGGAGACGGTAAATCGGACAATCAGAACCATGCCATCATCTTCTATCGAGGCGAATACATACAGCTTATTGACGCCAACCAAGACAACTATCTAGAAGAATGTTTAAAGATCAGAAGTGTCTTGGCTGAATTCGAAGAGATGACCACTGATAACGTTTCTCCTTATACACCTGGCCTACCTCCAACGAAGACTAACCCTGTCGCCATTCTTGGAGCTCGTGAATATATTTTCTCTGAAAACATTGGCATCCTTGGAGACGTGGCTGCTGGAAAAGAACAAACGTTCGGTACACTGTTCGCTCGTACAATGGCTCAAATTGGTGGTAAACTGCACTATGGACACCCGGATTTCTTGAACGGCATCTTTATGAACACTCGCGGTGGTGTTTCCAAGGCCCAGAAAGGTTTACATCTCAACGAAGATATTTACGCTGGTATGAACGCGCTTCTTCGGGGTGGCCGTATCAAGCATTGTGAATACTATCAGTGTGGTAAAGGACGTGATCTTGGTTTTGGGTCTATTCTCAATTTCACCACCAAGATCGGCACTGGTATGGGGGAGCAGATGTTATCACGAGAATATTACTACTTGGGAACGCAACTGCCTCTCGACCGGTTTTTGTCGTTCTTTTATGCCCATCCCGGCTTTCATATCAACAATCTTTTCATCATGCTTTCGGTCCAAATGTTTATGATCTGTCTTATCAACTTGGGAGCTTTGCGACATGAGACTATTCCCTGTGTGTACAAGAAGGGCGTGCCGATTACTGATGCCTTGAAACCAACTGGTTGTGCTGATATTAATCCGGTCCGTGATTGGGTGCAACGTTGCATTGTTTCCATTTGTATTGTGTTCTTGATCTCGTTCGTTCCTCTCGTGGTCCAGGAGTTAACTGAGAGAGGATGCTGGAGAGCGGCCACTCGTTTGGCAAAGCACTTCGGTTCGTTCTCTCCACTGTTCGAAGTCTTTGTCTGTCAAATCTATGCCAATTCTCTCCATAATAATTTGTCGTTCGGTGGCGCTCGATATATCGGCACTGGCAGAGGTTTTGCAACGGCTCGCATTCCGTTCGGAGTCTTGTATTCGCGCTTCGCAGGTCCATCGATCTACCTCGGAGCTAGATCCCTGATGATGTTACTTTTTGCAACCGCGACTATTTGGGCTGCATGGCTTTTGTACTTCTGGGCGTCACTTTTAGCACTTTGCATTTCGCCGTTTCTGTTTAACCCTCATCAGTTCGCCTGGAATGACTTCTTCATTGACTATCGGGATTATTTGCGGTGGCTGTCTCGAGGTAACTCCCGTTCGCATGCCTCATCCTGGATTGCCTTCTGTCGACTCTCTCGTACTCGAATCACAGGCTATAAGCGCAAGGTGCTTGGGGCTCCTTCAGAGAAACTTTCTGGCGATGCACCAAGGGCACATTTTACAAACATCTTTTTCAGTGAGATCATCGGCCCGCTGGTCCTCGTTGCCGTTACGCTTGTTCCGTATCTCTATATCAATGCTCAAACTGGAGTAAAAGACAACCCAACACCAACTAATTCGCTCATCCGTGTTGGTGTTGTTGCTTTGGCGCCAATTGCCGTCAATGCAGGCGTCCTTGCTGGACTCTTCGCCATGGCATGTTGTATGGGCCCGATATTAAGCATGTGCTGTAAGAAGTTTGGGTCCGTTCTTGCAGCTATTGCCCATGGGATCGCGGTCGTTTCGCTGTTGGCCTTCTTTGAAGTGATGTTTTTCCTTGAAGGGTGGTCCTTTCCCAGGGCTCTAATCGGAATGATTGCGGCTACTGCCATTCAACGATTTGTCTTCAAGCTGATTATTTCTCTCGCACTGACACGGGAATTCCGCCAAGATAGCTCGAATATTGCGTGGTGGACTGGGAAGTGGTATAATATGGGTTGGCACTCGATCTCCCAGCCTGGTCGAGAGTTTATATGTAAAATTACGGAGCTTGGACTGTTTGCTGCCGACTTCATCCTCGGTCATATTCTTCTGTTCTTCATGCTCCCCGCACTCTGCATCCCATTTGTTGATAAAGGCCACTCTGTCATCTTGTTTTGGCTGCGCCCAAGGTACGTGCACACGTATTGCATTTTAAATGTTGCTCCCGAGACCCGTGCTAATGATGCTTTAGTCGTCAAATTCGCCCTCCAATTTACTCTCTGAAGCAATCCAAGCTTCGGAAGCGAAGAGTTATCCGATTTGCCATCCTTTACTTCGTGATGCTCATCGTCTTCGTTGTCCTCATTGCTGGGCCATTAATTGCTCGCCGCTTCCTTACTAACCTGCCAAGCATCCCTCTGAATCTGATGCAGCCTATTAATCAAGACAATAATGACACCACGAGCGAGGAGACGGGCTCTGGCCTTGATGGTGCGGCAGCTACAGCTCGGTTATTCTTTTAGAATAATGCAGAGCATTCGTGGGTACTATCCACAACATCTTCGAATACTTCAATGTACAATTAGGTGTCAATATCGTTGGTGGAATTTTCTGTGGGCTTGTAATGTGTTTCCTCGATTCATTAATGAACAGCACTGTGATTTCATTATTCCTTTTTCCATAATCTCTTACATTGTGAGATTGTTGGTGCTGGATGGGTTGTTATTTGTGGACTAATGGTAACCTTCTAGACTACCTGCTTTTGCTTTTCTCTAATTTGTTCTGGTTCTCGACCTTTCCCAAAAAAATAAAAATTTCTATTGCGTTCAGACTGAATTCCTTTGGTAGTGTACAAACAGCAAGAAAGCACGACTGCATTACTGCCTCTTTTCACTGGGTTGCATGCGTGGCAGGGGCTTACCATTTGAGGTGCTTTTCTGATGTTTATGGAGCTTGTAATGAAGTTCTCAAGTTCATTTTAAAATACTCCAGAGTGCTTTGGGTGTCTGAGCAGTTGGTATAGTTTTACAGAACTGCTCTGCAAATAGCTCAGCTGGGGTATAGTAGTCTCTTCACCATAGAATCGCTCCTTTCTGCCCGTACAAGTCAAGTGCTTTCTTCCAGTGCTTGTCCCTGATCACTGTTCAAGACCTCAACGTCACAATGTGTCACGTGATACGGGGCTTCCCTCCTGCAATTTTGATAAAGCTTCGAAATCTTCGATCCTCTCTGTAAACTCAGCCCAAGGCTCATCACGAATGCGAGACCAGATAAATCGCCCTCCATATCTCTCACTTCCTACAGAGATGATATGATGGATCTCCATGAGACTCAGCGGGCTCTCCTTGCGTGTCTGCGCGAGCTGGCAACCCAATTCCAACGCGTCCCTGGTTCAGCGATCTTCCTCCGCTATGTGAAGTCGAGTTATCAGAATGATCCGGTGCGGTCGGCAGTGGAGTTGTTTTTGTTCCTGTTTGCGGTGAGGTATCTGTTGGCGCCGAAGTATTCAACGAAACCGAATTTTGTGACGTTATCCGAGGAGGTATGGTTTTTGCTTTTCGCTTTTATCTTCATTTTTTATTTGGCAATGGCTTTGGGAAAGTTGTGGAGGTATCTTTTAAAATGGAATTGTGCGTGAAATGGACTGACTCGGGCGGTGAATTTTAGGAGATCGATGATTTGGTGGAAGATTGGAGTCCTGAGCCTCTGGTTCCCAACCCATCTCCGGAGGATGAAGCGGAGATTGAGAAACGTGTAATACTAGTTGGGTGCGCTTTACATATTCCTCCGGATATTTGTCCTTGCCAATATATATGCTAATATCTTTGGTCGTGTCCAGACCGACGGGCCCGAAATCTAAACTCTCCAACGGACGAACAGTTATCAATCTGGCTTCCTACAATCACTACAATTTCGTGAGCAACGAATTGTTAAAAGAAAAAGCAATTCAGACTCTCCGGACGTATGGTGTTGGTCCCTGTGGTCCACCCGGGTTCTACGGGACGCAAGACGTTCATATGCGGACTGAAGCTGATGTTGCATCATTCCTCGGGGCCCCAGCGTGTATTATCTATGCACAGGCCTTTTCTACGATCTCCAGTGTCATTCCTGCGTTTTCCAAGAGAGGAGATATTATTGTTGCTGATAAGGGTGTCAACTTCGCTATCCGAAAAGGAATACAGATTTCGAGAAGCATTGTTCGCTGGTATGAGCACAATGATATGGAAGATTTGGAACGAGTTTTGGCCAAGGTCACCAAGGAACAGGCGAAAAAGCCATTGACGAGAAGATTTATCATCACTGAAGCGCTCTTTGAGAACCGTGGTGATATGGTGGATTTGCCGAAAATTGTTAGTTTCCATTGTGTCCCATAAAGTGTTTCCATGAAGTTGAATCTGACTATTTCAATTTTAGGTTGAGCTGAGGCTCAAGTACAAGTTTAGATTGATCCTCGACGAAACCTGGTCCTTCGGCGTTCTGGGAAGAACTGGACGTGGAATCACAGAGCACCAAAACGTTGACCCTACCCAAGTCGACATGATTGTAGGTTCGTTGGCTGGTCCGCTGATTGCTGGTGGAGGCTTCTGTGCTGGCTCAGAGGAGATTGTTCATCATCAGCGTATTTCGGCAACGTCGTACTGCTTTTCTGCAGCACTGCCTGCTCTGCTCTCCACCACCGCCAGCGAAGCTTTGACATTATTGCAAGAAAGTCCAGAATTACTGCCAATGCTGAGAGAAAATATAAAAACTATGTGGTCACAGCTTGACCCACGCAGTGATTGGGTTTACTGTTCAAGCGCTTCTGAGAATCCGATAATGTTTTTAGCATTGAAGCCTGAGGTCGTGTCATCCAGACGGTTTTCCACGGAGGATCAGCAACGCATCATGCAGGATATTGTCGATGAGGTAACTGATAAATTGGAAGTTCGTATCGCATTATGAGGGATGTGGCTAATGGCTTTCTTTCGAACAGGCTCTTGCCAATGGCGTTCTCATTACTCGACTAAGAACCATTCCTAATGAAGCCGGACCAAAGCTGCTTGGTGGTCAAGTGCCACCAGCACTTAAGGTGTGCCTCACGACTGGTCTATCAAAAAAGGAAGTCGAGAAAGCGGGCACCATTATCAGGCATGCGATTACGAAAGTCATGAGGCAACGGCGATGATTGCACGAAATGGGTTCTGCGACAAGCATTTCACGCTTTCTTGATTCCTAGTCGTATCCTATATCACCTTATCCGTATGGTTCTATCTCCCGCTTCTGTCCCTCCCATTCTCATCTAATTTATCGTATATCCTGGATCCTACACACCTCGTTCGCTTTGCGGTCGCGCATGCAGCTGTTTGAGGGGATGGTCTGAACTTTCACAAGTACATATTTTTAATTTTTAATTGTTTTTGTTCTTTCTTTTCCTAACGCCTTCCTTCCTAGGGGTATCTTATAAACCCCTCTGGCATATGCATCCTAGCGTTGATTGTGTACGACCTCTGCGACCTTAATCTTTTTGATTCGCCTGAATTTCCTTTGTTGCATCTGCCCTAAGCGTTCTTGAAACCGCGGTATCCGACGTTCGGTCTTGCGTATGCGTCTGTACGAGATTCGCTGTAAATTATTATTAATGAAATAAAGGTAGATAAATATATTCATTATTCCATCTAGAGATGACTACTGGACCTGCTCCTGAACCTCCAGTGCCTTGCAATGCCGGAGCTGGTGAATGTACAAAGTATGAAGTAGGGAGTCTGATGGCTGAGTTATCCAAATTCAAGTGCACTCATGTTGATTTATCAAGACAGGCAGCTTAGAATTCGTTCTAATATATGCGGAAAGCGCACATCTAGGTTCTTTAATTAACCCCAACCCATATATGGGACACAGGATTAATTAAAAAATGCCTGGACCAGTAGCAAACTTCAGGTGGCTTGTGTGTTTGTGTGTGCCTTCACTTCACCGACATCACCCTACCTTTGTCGATTAGCTCCTAATCCAGCATTCACTCCTCTGCTTATGCATCTCTTTTATATCTGGGCGACAAATGCGTATAATACCCCAGAGCACGGTTCGTCTGAGAACCGCGCTCGCGTTCCTTCTCCTTTCCAGAAGGAATGGTCGTTTGCGTTTTCAGGATTCTGTATGGCCTGAATACAGAATTCCCTTCCAGGTCCGTGTTTATACTCAAGTCTTAAAAGAGCGTTTTGCAGAAGAAACAACGTAGAGCTCGAAACGGCAAGATTCCAGGATTCCAGGAATAAAGAAATTCGGCTTCGCGTACGTTTGACGTCGGTGCTTCAAGCTTTATGCCTGGGTATATGATTCTGAAAAGGCCTCATCTCCGTCCGGAGGCCGCTCTGAAATCGTAGTCTGGGACGGCCGCAGCAATCCTGATATATTCGTGTATCTCAATAGATTTTCGTGAGGCCTAGGAGCCAGAGGTCTCTTCAAGTGTTCCAATCTCCATTGTCATCCCCCAGTGCCAATACATATCCCTGGCTCCTCTATTTCATTTTCTGAGAAATCCCTTGTAGTTTGACGGTATCTGTGCATGACACCTGGGAAGCAATTGATGTGTTCCTCCCTGTGCACAGAAGTCCAGGGAAATATTCCCACCAGAGTGTGCCTACCCATCTAGTTTCAACAGATACCCAAAGAGGGATGTCGCAATGGGTCTGTAGCAGACAACGTGACTGCGAAGCCCTATAAAATCCCCCTCAGGCGAGTCTCCAGTTCACAACCTCACTTTCTTCTTCACTCTTCACTCTTCTCTTCTCCCTTGGAGCTCAATCCTCCAGCATTCGTTCTTCACTGCTTCTTCTGACACTCCTTCATAACCACACTCCTTTCTTTTGCTTCTTAATACCTAGTCACTCCTTTCCATCAAGGTAAGTCGCTCTCCTCTCCATCTGCCCCCTGACAACAAGCAAAACCTTGCACACAAGCCTTATGTCAAGCCTAGCCTGCTTCTCTGACACATTGATTGCCTCTCTGTTTGTCATTTGTGGACCTTCCTGGAAGTCTGGAATGGGCAAGCTTGAGTGCTTTTCACACAGAGGCACCCAAATGCAACTGTGCTCCCTTTCCTATCCCTGTTGGCTTTCAATTTCTCAGGTTTGACAGTGTGGAAAACCTCTGAAAGCTTTGGGAGACAGCTGAAACAATTGAACCTGCTCATCTTAATTTTGTGTTTCACAGCTCGCATTTGATCACGTTTCATCATAGATGATCAGTCACTGAAGAAATTCCCTGATTCATTTGTTCACACGCAATTGCATGGAGTAAATATGAGCTAATTCGACAAGTGCTCCAGGTTTCTACCCAGACTCTGCACGTCAATAGTCAAACTTCAGCAATGTTGAATCCGGTGATATCTGTTATATTTCTGAGCCAGTTTCTCATTATCACCATATCAGCACATGGTTAGTCTATTGCACTCTTTTTTCTCTTCCCATTAGCTGACATGAGAGGTCAAGTCATTCCAAAGAATCTTCAGGATGTTGATCGCGGAAATATCCTTCTTCCAACTGTGATTAAGGCAGAGGCTTCTCCGACGAACTCAACTTCAGCTGGCACAGGAGCAAGATTTTCCAAGGCCGAGGGTAATCTTAATGAGCTTAAACCTGGATTGAAAGCCCCAAAAGATCGGAGAGCCGCGGCATCGTCCTTCGGAGGCATGGGCATCTGTTATTCTCCGTATACTGCTGCCGGTACATGCAAACCACAAAATGAAATTGATTCCGATCTTGCGAGACTCAAAAAATACTCCACAATTCGGTCTTATGGAGTTGACTGCAATCAGGTCTCCATGATTCTGTCGGCAGCGAAACAGAACGGCTTGAAACTTTTTGCTGGCATTTACGACCTTAACAACCTTGATGGCGACCTCCAGATCGTGATCCGCTCTGCAAAACATTCTTGGTCAGACATTGCTGCTATTGCCATTGGCAATGAGCTTGTGTTAAAGGTTAGAAACTCACCAGATCAAGTTGTTGATGCTATTCATAAAGCTCGCGGCATCCTTCGTAGTGCTGGCTACCATGGACCTGTCGTCACCGTCGACACCTCGGGAGTGTTGATCCAGCATCCTCAACTCTGTCATGCGTCTGATTTCTGCGCTGCGAATGCCCATGCTTTCTTTTCGAGTTCAACAAGCGCCCATGACGCGGGGCATTTTACCCGCAAGCAAGCAGATATGGTTTCTGCCGCAGCTGGCGGTAAAATGACTGTTATTGTAGAAGCCGGATGGCCTTCTGCTGGCAGATCCAATGGAAAGGCAGTGCCAACCGATCAAAACCAGGAAATTGCAGTTAGAAGCCTAAGGGACAGTTTTAAGGACAGGGATGGTCATCTTTTCCTCTTTTCAGCTTTTAACGATAAATGGAAGAAGGACTTTGATGGCTCCTTTGGTGCAGAACAGTTTTGGGGCATTGAAAATTGAAGACAAAGGATGTCCAAGAAAAAAACAGGCTAGCTTGTGAAGGTTGCGGGAACTGTTTCACTGTCGCCTGGTTATGAGATTTGTTTTTGGGGACGCAAGAGGTGAGGGAGGAAAGAGACCGTTACAAACAGCCAAAAGGAAAGACCTGTATGCAGACTGTGGTTACTGTTTAGTCAATGGCATCTTGATTTGCACCTTTCCAGCCTTGTTCTTCATTTCACACATACACATAGATTGTAATCGATGGGCTCAGCCAAAGTAAGTGAGCGATAGGCAGTTAACTCTTCAGATCGGCACTGGAGACATATAGATACTAATGTAGGTATGTAGCTAGTCAATGTAACCAGTGTGTCTTAAGGATACTCATCAGTGTTCATTTACATACTAGTGATATTGCAATATCCAAAAACCGACTCATCCGCTCAATCTTCCAGGTTCTGGCCACACATAGACAGAGCAACGTCATACTCCTCCCAATTGCAAAGCAGAAACCTTCTGTCCCATTTCTGCAATTCCACCGACGGTAGCGTGACCAATCTCTTCAGGTTCAGACACGTTTGAAAGCGGCGACGCACGCGAAATACTACCGGGATCCACGGCGTCGTCTCCAGCGCCCTGTGGAGATCTGCATCTACGGTTCTCGTTGACGGCCGAATGGGCGTGGAGATGGGCGCGCCAACGACGGGTCTTTGGCGGGTCTGGTTTTTGGAGGTTAGGATGGGCGTGACTGTCTGCTTTGTGGATTACTTTGGCTTTGGGTTGGGAACAACGGTGGTGGTGGTGGTGATTGTGGTTGTGGTTGTGGTGGCTTGGTGGGGTTGGTGGAGAGAGAGAATGGGGGCAGAGGTCAGAAGGGATCGGGGGAGGAACGGAGTGGGATGATCGACGAGGTGGCGGGACAGCAGGAGGATTAAGGGAAGAATGAGGGGAGCGAGATTTAGGAATTGATATCGTGGGATCCGCGTCGGATGGTGTACCAGCTGGGGGTGGGGAGGGCGCGTCAACGTTGATTACATGGGACGTAGGCGGTTCGGATTCGGACGTTGTTCGACGAAGGACGCATAGTTTCTCACGCAGTTGAGTCCCTCCAGAAGGCGTATCTAGCTCTCCGCGCTCTTCGTCTCCTCGGCCTCTACGTCCCCGCCATCCTCTTGCCTTTGGTGGATCTGGCTTTTGCTTTGGTAAGGCCTGTTGGCGGGCATCGCTCTTCCTTGGTATCATAACTCCTGGCTTTTCCCTCTGTGTAGCTATCTCTGCCATGCTTATAGGCGAGGAACGCGAAGGTTCTAAAGCCGTCGCTAATGGTTGAATCTGCGTTTCGTCGAGAAGCGACATAGTCTCGGAGGAGCTGCGTTTGAGGAGGCTGGTCTCAAGACCTTCTCGTGGCGAATCCGCTGTTGAAGTGCATGACCTGTCGTTGCTGACTTCTGTTTTGCCATTTGAATGAGGCTCCTGTAGCTCGGAACCATCTTCAAGTGATGGCGTCTTCTTTGATGATTCCTCCTCATGGTCGATCAGCCAATCGACCTGCGCACAACGCAATACCAATCTCTTGGTTGTTTCATCGACTTCATCAAAATGAAGAATCTTCTCATATTCGTCTTTGTAGCCAGCGATGTGGTCCCTAATAAGGATACCAAAAAGTTTCCTTAATTCATCACGTTTATAATGCGGAGGGTACCTCAATTGCGTGTTAGTTAGTAATGGACAGAGAACTCTCAGGTATGTATGGCGAAGTGCTGACGCTTCTTCAGGAAGGTCTAAAAGATTACGGATTAATATATCGGCAAGAACTCGAAGGTCGTTAGTATAAAAATATTCATAAGTGGGAGGTGTCGTAAAGAGTAGATATAGGAGCTTGAGCGTGAGAAGTTGAAGTGATGTCTCATCTGTTCTGCGGTTAGAAACGAATACACGGTCAATAAACGGGGTCGAGTACATACTCTCGCGATTAAGGAGGAGAATGATATTTTCACCAAAGGTCTTATAGACACTTCCATGCATTGACAAGACCTTGATAACTTTGTTCGTAGGAGGAATGACGGACAGCTGCTGTTCTGTAACAGGATCGTGGGCGGAGACCATAAACTGTTCGTTAAGCACCAACTGAACAGGAAATATCAGTATTGCGTCAATTCAGTCGAAGAATACAGAGTCCTTAAGACTCACCAGTACTCTGATAGCCGAGTAATGATACGGATCATCCACATCATCAGAAACTTCTTCAATGATCCCGAACAAGAACTTTACAAAATCATCATCAACGAGAACTATATCCTCGAAATCAAGACCATTAGCCGTGGAACTATTATGAAACCTCAAGGTATGCGCAGCAACGTACCCAAATCTTCAATTTTGATCCTCTGTATCCTCGACATCTCGTAAAACAAGTCCATCAGGGATCGATGAAGACCAGCTCCATCGTCACCAGTGTTTTCCCGCACAGATTGTATAAGCTCCAGCAACCGCACAAACGCTCCCTCGCTATTCATCATCTCAAGTGTAACCTCATCCCGGCGACCATCGAGGAGTAGGAACGATACTATAACGACGAGAGCACTGGGATCATCTTCCTACACAAGACATGAGAACCAATCTGGCACCGGAATTCGTGCGCGTCGAAGCAGTAATTATTTTTCCCAGCAGAGCATCATACCTGGAGCAAGCTGTGTATTATCTGTCGTCGTATATAGTCTGCATTGCCAGCGAACAATTCCGAACTGAGCAGACGCTCAGAGCATCGGGAGAGATCACTCCTGGAGCAGAGAAAGGCATCTGTTGGTAAATAATATCACAAAAAATCAGCGCGCATTCACTTTTTTTTTCTCAGTCCCGACAAATCCAATCGAATATTGCCAACTACGAGAACGATCTGAAAGATCTTCGAGCTCTCCCTCTCTCACCTTTATACCTCGTTGTTAGTTCCAAATACGCTCGGAGAACATTATCGATCGCGGCGTGGGAGTCGCATTGCGTGCTAAGAAGACGGCCCAGTTCTGTTTCCAATCATAAAGCGAATTAGTTGCGTTCTCATCTCTAGAGCTGTCTGGCATTCAGAAACCTGATGGAGCAATCGGCGTGGAATGCTCGGTTTGGAGACAGCTTGCACTCGATCGAGGGAACGATACTACTTACCATCCCAGAATTGATTCTCATTTTCCAAACTGTGCGAGACTTCAAGGTCCATTCCTAAACTCGTGCATTGCTAATGGTTTCTTCTTCGCCTCTTCACCCTTGAAATGGATAGCTCTCTGCGCTCGGTTGTGCGTTGAGAGAAGCAGGCTCGTTGGATTGGTGGTTTGGAAGATGATTGACTCCTAGTTAGTTAGTTAGTTATAGTAGCCGATCGATAGGAGGATGGGAAACGACAATACGAAAGCCATGGGTTGCATTGATTTTGAAATCCAAAACACCCGGACTAGCCAAAAGATTGGAGCGTTCACGCAATCTTGACGTCTTTGAAGAGCCTTAGACTAAATCTCTATTTTCTGTAAATGCTGGCTGTGTACATATACATACAAACTTCTTTCGTTACAGCAGAGAAATCGGTTGTCCAATTTCCAATTTCTCAATGATCCCAAGACGAGTATCAAATTCCAGCCAAATAAATGTAACCCTCGAAAAATCCAGCAAGTCAAGAGGCACGCTCTGAAAAAGACTGGAAGAAAGGCCGCAAAAGTGTGAAATACGCACGACTCCTGGCCACGCACGCGCCAGACATAAACGAAACCATCAGTCAAATACCCCCTTATATGCCAACAAGAGACTCATATCCTACGATGCCAGTAAAGATAGCAGACGGTATATACAGTTAGCACTAGAAATTATGGGTTCACGGTCTTTGCGGACGTTTAAAAGGATGCGCTTCAGTATTGCTATTGAAAGAAAAGGCGTTAGTCCATGGTTCGCAGCTTCAAGAAATCCAAAATGACAGTGGAGACGGAAAGATGGATATTGACTTACAAAATATACTCATCCAAACTGACCACATTGGGATGGCTGAAAAGGAGGAAAAAGTACTTCAGCGTCTCTCCGAGCCAGAAGGACTCCATTTCATTCATGAACATTGGTACTTCGCTCGTGACGTCTTTGATTGCAGAAGTACCAAGCTCAGTCCTTGTGTTTTGCTCGATAGCCTTGAACATAATCCATCCCTTTTCTCTCCATGACTCGTCTCCTGTGATTCGGTACATGTAGAACACTGACTCAATGGCTTCTGGGCGAAGAATGTATTTGCGAGACACGATGTCGGTCATTCCAGGAGGAATACGCTCCTCCTTGATTCGTTGTTCTGCGAATTCCTTGTGAGGAACAAACGTGGGCTCTGGGCCGAGCATATCAGGAACAGGATTGCCCAAGTTACTGATGCGTGATGGGTCATCGGGCATTGCGTTGTGTCGTTTGGCAAACTCGACAATCCCGTTGGTAGCTGTGGAATTCGGGAACTTTGAGAGGGCCTCGGTTTCGCGAACTTGATGTTCTTTCTTTTCCACTGCTTCAGCCTTTTCAAGTTCAGCCTTCTGCGCTCGCCATGTCTCAAGTCGGAGCTTTCTCGCTTCCTCAAAAGGGTCAATTCTGTCATAATATCGCGTCGCGTTCCACTTGCAGGGTTTAAGGGTAGGGCATGGAAGCATTTCAAAACTTTCGGGCATAATTCCAGTTTTAGTAGCACTGTATGCCCAGACACACCCTTCCGTCAGCTTTCTAGCTAAATCTAGGTCACCCTCAATTCTAAAAATTTTGGCACCAAGCGCGAACATTCCGCCTGCGAAACAGCCAAGATGGTGGCCATCGTGTTCGTAATACAGATCCTCTTTCGAATCTGGTGGCTTTCTTGAAGTGACAGCTGCATGAAACAAAACATCGCGATTATCCGGCAGCATTGGTCTAAACAGCAGATATTTTCTGACTGTATGCATCGCCATCTTATACATCTTAGGGTACTGCTCACTTAGCCCGCCAATGAGAAGGTGCATCTTTGGCAAATACTCATATGTTGAGTCTGCCAACGCGCCCAGGGTATATCTATCCGATCCTGAAAATGGCGGTGAACCAATGCCTTGTTCTACACAATAAGGGTCGTCTTGAGGCTTAGGCGAGTCGGAGCTTTGAGCAGGCTTAGGTAATGAGTCGTAAGTCGCTGGCTGGGTGTCCTGCAAAAGACGCGGAGGCGCATCCTCTCGCTTATTAAGGGGGTTGAAAGGTAAGTCTCCCTTGGGTTGGACTGGCGGTAGTAGCCCTGTGCCTTCTACATCTTCGAATCCATCCATGTCTCGACGGACCTTCTTACATCCGGAAGCATCAATGTACGTGGGCCACAAACCAGGCAACGTAGTATTCGGCTGGAACCTTTCGAGCTCATCCGTGATCCTCGCAATAGCATCGTAGTATTTGTTCTGTTTCGTTAATTGCGCTAGTCTTGTGAATTCGACAGACAGGGAGCCAAGCTCAGCAAGCACCACTCGGGTGGCTGCACGATGAGGTTGCGACGCATATGCCCTATCAAGTGTGAGTATGCGAAGATACGTGAATAAGGAATTGTTGTCCTTCACTTACGGCGCCCACCAATAATAGGTCAGAGGCATCCGATTTGGTGTGTCGAATGCGCCCATCAAGATCTCCGCCAGCTCAACTGCCTTGTCAAGCAAAGCCGGGTATTTTCCTTCGGAGATATCATACGCACCGATCAGGCCTCCGAGATACCGAATAACAGTTTCGAACAAAGGAACATCCTTTCGGTGACTGGTTTTGAAGTCAATCTCTTTGACAGCTTTAACAGCCTCCGCAAACTCTGTTTTAAAACCCATCATCCAAAGAGTATCCAAGCCATCAACCAGCGTTGCTCCCCATCCCATGAATGGATCTCGGCTACCTCCATAGACGGGTTTCAGCTCATCTCGGCCCCAAGCATGTGCTTTATAGCCATCCCAAGAACGTTTAAATGATGTTTTTATCAACGATAATCTCTTCTCACGAACTGCTTTTGACTTTTCCGACTCTGCAGGAAACTTAAATTGAATTCTGGGAATGTCCTTTGGCTTGCCTGTTGGCAGAGGAATGAGTTTCGAGGGATCGACAGGGAAATTATCAGGTTGTTTTTCCCAGCGAACATTGGTGCGATTCAAGCCGGGCACTTCCAATCTCCCCTGACCAGCAGGACCAAATTCAGTATCGGACACGGCCACAGGTAAACCCGCAGCAGGATGCGTTGGCACCAGCGAATCTGTCAACTGCACAACAGACTTAGTCGGGGCGCTGTGCGCTTGGTTTTGAGTCGTTGTCGGAGGAGTCGCGATGACTGTAGCGGACGACGTCGGAGTCTTTTGAATTGGTCCATGGGGATCAAAAGCTTCCGGAGGTCGCTGTTGCGGAGGAGGAGCTAGCGGAGCAATTGGTTTTCCTTGTTTCCCTGCCGACTGATGTGAATTCCGGTTCGGAGACGCCCATTCTCGAACTTTAGTAAAATGAATGAAAGCAAGGACGCTGAAAACGGCAAACACAAGGAACACACGGTATCGACGAAGACGAGGCATTATGGACCTCGTTTTCAAGGGGCTTAGAGGAGCCCGTTCGTCTCAAAAGTAGAATGATCGGGAACAAAGTTCCCAAGTCGTAGATAGACGTTTGAAGGTAGTGGGGGGTACTACTTGGATTTGAACCATTGCGAAAAACAATGGGTTTCTTCAGGAGCTCGGAATCCCCCAGAGATTCCGTCCAGCGCAACTGGACTAGAATATTTCAAAGAATTGGAGAAGAGCACTTGTTCAGGCCATCGTGAGCAAGGTGGTGAAGTTGTTCTCCTGCTCGAGCTTATGTAAGCGGACTTCATGCAAGACTTCGGATGGTTGAGTTACACTTCACGACATCCCAGCTGGAGATCCTCAAATACAGTGAGAAGATGCCGGTGCTTTGATGCGCTCTTCTCTATAGAACCCTGTTTGCAAGGAAAGTCAAACTGACCTTCGACACCGTGCCTCAATTTCACCACTGTAATGTCCTAGCATCGCCTAAATTAGGAATGACATCCACCCATGAGAATAGAGACTGGCACAGGGCTAGAAATACTACATATGTATTTGTCACTCCATATGTATCATCTACATACATGCTTCTGTCTAAGGCACCCATATCATGCTTTCATAGCAATCCCATATCTTATTCGAACCCTTTGATTCAATGTGAGATTTTGACCTTTCTCTAAGATCGAACGGCAGGACTCTGAGCAAATCGCAGAGCATCACAAAGTACAACCTATTTCCAAGGATCAAATTCCAACGGCACCGCGTCCTTCATTCGTGACTTTCTGGAACTGGTGAATCAAGCCTAATACCCCGCCACCGCCCACCACAGCTTCGACATTTTCTGCTTCATCATCATCACCGCCGTCACCGTCGTCCGCCACATTGATTCGCCATGATTCTTCTAACTGGCTATCATCCGTCACGGGTCCACCGCTGGAAGCAATGGTCATGTTTGCAGGCTGCGTATCAGTGGGCGGGAGGTGATCTTCGTCAACATCTTGAATAGGGTGCGCCATCGGCTGCGTTTGTCTAGAGGGGCGGTACCGAGACGCCGCTGTCGGATGGAGCTTGGATTGAAACCCAGACATGGATGGCTGGTGATGCGGGTCTAGCAGGATTGATGCCATGGGCGAAGCATATCCCCTAGTCCCTGTTGTAGGCCCAAAGCGAGGGGTACGCACCATGGATTGCCTGGGAATATATTGCTGCTGCTGGCCGTGGTCCCAGCGGTCCATACGACTCAATTGAAGTTGATTTGTTGCTGGCTGGGGCCGGGAGAGTGTGGTAGGAAACGGCGGTTGGGGATGGCTTTGGCCCTCATAGGCGTGACCTGGACGTGCATTTACCGCATAGTGATCGAGAAAGCCATAGTAGGATGCAAGCATCTTCCCATCTTTTGCTGAAAAGTAATCACCCCGTAGGTCGTGCAGATTTTTCGGATGATGATGGGGTTCAGGCGGCAACAGATTGGTTCCTCTCTTGAAATCGAAAACCGCAAATGAACATACGTATCCAAGGCCATCAACATGAACCGTGAACTCCCTGAAAAAGTCGATTAAACGGTCGCTGCATTTAGGAAGGCTAAACCACAACACGAAAGGAGTAAATATCATACTTAGAATTTCTTCAAGAAAAATGACCACCTTAAGTTGATAGAGCGTGGCAAATTCTTTCCTCACATCGTCGCTATGAAGCTTTCCCTGCCAGTGAGCAGGTTTGTAGTGGGTATATGAAGTGACAGCTAAAAGTGCGTGCTCCGGATCAAACACCTGTGTCTCGTCGGGCACAACTCCACGCGCAACAGCGTAGACAGTTCCGAAAAGGCCGATATAGAACAACACTGTTCTATCGTGAGTAATTTCAAACCCAAGGAATAATTCAGGGTCTATGACAGATGCTAATGCAAGCACAGAAAGGAGAGCACCCGCGATAAACGCTACAAAGCGTGAAAACTGCACTGTTTTGTCTTTAGGAAATTGATTGATATACATATTTGCCGACTCGTATGACATATGAATTCGACGCTCGAACAGGTGCCAGAGTTCGTTAAACTCGCGGAACTTCCACTCCGCCAGAGGCGTATATTGGCGGGAGCCGATCTTGGAAGGGTTCTTTTGATATTCATTGAAATAACGGAAAAAATAGTGCATCAGAAAATACGTTACGATAAAGGGTGCTATAAAAATGTTCATCACTCCGGCGAAAATAAATCGGCGCCGGAGACCTTCGCTTAACGCTCTTCGATGGGTAGCTTTGAGAAAGAGCGGTCGCAGCTGACCTTGTTCATTGAAGGCATAATCCAGGATGCATAGATTGAGATTCCATTCAAGCGTTCGGGAAAATAGTTGGCGATTTCGAAGAAACGGTATAGGAAGCGTGAGATCCAATATTTCCTTGTTGAAAAGTGCGATAAGATAATTTTCCTTCCTCATCAGGCGGTTGGCGATATCATGAGCGTCCATTCGCTGTTTTGACTGGCTTTTAATGTATTTGCGGTGTTTGGTAGATACGGCACCTGCTGTGGCAGGATTTGCATCCCTTAAGGCCATAAGCCGAGCAACTACATCTTGCCATGATATGGTCTGTATATCCGAATCGGGAACGTCCAAAAGGTAGAGGTAGAAATCATGCATATGGCGGAGGCGTCTAAAATCTATGATGTATTGGAAGATTTTGCCAAACCAAAAGACTGTAAACAGCCAGAGTAGAAAAGTCGACGTGGCTGACATTTTGTTCGTACATTTGGGAACAATGATCTGAGACAACGATTTGCTATGCGGCACTTTGCGATAGTCGACGCAGTTCGTTAAAAAGGTTGTAAAGCCAACAACGAAAGCTAAAGTCCTGTATAGTCCAGTCAGAGCGTTCCAGGTAACTCTACATGCCCAAGGACGAAGACCCGATTCCAACTTACAAAATGTTCAGCACCCGACTCAAAACAATGCACCAAATACCATTTCCAATAAAATAGAGATATACATCCTTCAGAAAGTTGTCCAAATTCTCTACGTTTGCCCACCTCCACATGGCCTTTTCCTTTGGCTCGGCAAACGCTAGGCCGGCTCTTCTACTTGAATGTAGGTTGAGAGGGACCGGCGGCTGGTGCTCTCTAGTAGTTTCCCACTGGCTTCGTAATCGCGGTGAGGAGAATTTCGGAATCGAGTCATCATCGACTATCCGATTGTGATTTTGAGGAGGTTGAGGGGGTGGTGGAAGAGGATCCTCATCACCGTCGCCTTCAACGAGGAGAGAGGCAGGAACGCCATTGTCATCATCAACTTCATCCGGTGGCGCTTGCCTCCATTGCGGCTGTTGCGATGCCTGAGCCTTTCCCACGGCAGCTGGCTGAAAATTGCTGCTGGGTATCGACTGCGTATCAGAAGAATGGGCCAGCGCATCTTCAAGCTCGTAGTCCTGATAACGGGCCCCAAGGTTTTCCTCGTCTATAGCCATCGCAGCTTGTTCTTCAGTATCTGACGGCCCAGAGTCGTCATCATATTGCTGGATTGTTTCGTAAATCGACGGGGCAGGATTACTGTTAATGGGTAGGAAGCGCGTTATGAGTTGCGAGGACATGGTAACACAGTCAGATATCAAAATGATACTGCTAGGAAGTTAGTGAATATTTGCGCTTGCAAACCATCTCTTTCTTCCTTTCATGCGTATATTTGCAGCATCGTGAGCTAAGGTAGCAGCTGCTCACTTCGACGAGGGGTGTATACCATGGCAGGGTCAGATGATCGCACTGGACAGTGGCTGGTGTAGTTAGGTGAACAGAGACAATTCACATATTGATATTGATTCCATGAAAGAACTTGTGGCCGCCAGCTTGACTCTTGTGATGAGTTCTGATCTCTTTACCCTCCTGGTTCAGCTTCAGTCATCCGCCCTGTCGAGCTCCCTTGTGATGAGGTAATGCTGTTGGCAAGGTTCTAAAACACTGACGCTACGCCAAATCAGGCCTAGTTCTGTGCTGCAATAAAAATCGAGATTGCGCTTGGAAATCATCAATACAGTGTGATTACAGGTTTTAATAATGCCTAGATGTAGCTTGGTACAGAGGTCTCAGCGAAACTTACATTAAATAATATGGTATGGGTACATCCAACTGAGAAAGTGGGGTACCAATGGTACAGATGTCTTACATACGGGACAGCCAATGATAGCCGCTAATTACCTGACTAGCTGTCATTTTGCCCTTCTTTCCTGGAATCAGTACGATACTTAGGTAATCAGCTGGTCTCATCCCATCCAAAGAGGCAATTCAATCGAGTCTCTCATCTTGCGACATCTCATCACCATCAGAAAGCGTGAGGAGAGGCCGACAGATAGCCTGGCGGATTTGATAAAACACAACTTGCAAAGGAGTGCCAATGCCCTGCCTTTTCTTTTCCTCTCAAGGTCAAGTTCCTTTCACGCCTTTCCCATCGCTGGTGTTTGATTTGATATCCGTTATCTCTGAGCCTTCTCCAATGGCTCATGTCGTCTGTGACCTCAACCAATTTCATTTCCAATGAGCGATGCACATACGATACAATAAGTTCAAGACTTTGGAACGAAGGTAGGCTTTGACCAACAATGTTTCTCTGGTTGATTATATCCCAGTTTTTACTAGCCTGGCTTCGCTGTTGTTGTCTGTGACGATTGCTATTTCATATATCTTTTCTTGGACTGACAAAAGATGCCTTTTCAATTCAGATTGCATTGACTAGTGATCCATTTCCGGGTATCCTTTTTGCTATCCTCCTTTTCTGTGTCTACGTGGAACATCAGACCTGCCTTGCGCCAGTGCATCGACTCGCTGAGGTCGGTGTGATTCAATGAATTCCGCACATCAGAGTACCTAACTACTAGTTGGAAAGATCATATTACCTGTGCCGGATTTTGTGATGGTGTTTCAATTATTTCCTATTTCTGGAACCTTCAACGCAATAAATCTCTCATAAGGACTTGATTACGGTTTGCTATGACGGCCCTGCTAATACCAAAACAACATGGAGTCAGAGCGCCGTAATGGTTTTAAGAGAAATTCAGACCGGCAGGGTTACCGTGCTCGCCCAATTGAACGACTTCCGAGCAAGAAGTCTTCCTCCAAAGATCGACACGGTGTGGTATACCCTGAAAGTTTCCGTGATACAACTATCAGAACTGTGACGCCCGATTCAATGTCTGACCCTGCAAACAACTCTCCAATATCGGACGCAGAGTACATAACCCCAAACACGGCATCTCCCCATACCACTCTTCGTGCCAAACCTCGAGAGAGACGGCGGGAATTCAGTCCCTACTACTCCACGGGTGACGAGGAGGATTTAGGACTTGAGCCGACCAGCCGAAGGGCTAGATCTAGGACAACAACTTTGGATGATCAGCGAAGCGAAATATCCACAAACCTCTTATCAAGAACGCGACCAAGGTTAGGTTCGACCAATGCGGCATTGACAACATCAAAAGGGTTTGAGGATCCGACCGTATCGATCGGGTACCCTTCAATAATCCAATCTCCAACCCAAAGACAGAGATTAAGCAAAGCACCATCGGGTGGAGCGTCACTCGTGGCTAACGCATCGCGCCTATCAACGTACGGATCGCCGTTATCAAATACAGATTCTTCTAAAATTCTGCAATTGATGAAAACAACATGTGGGAGAATGCATGGTATCCTCTCATTCCGAGCTTCTGGCAGTACGTTTTGGACCTCAGGGTACTGCGCAATCAACGTTGCGAGCGGAAGTTTAATATATCAGGCGAAAGGAGAGCCAGCCGCCGCGAAAACCCTGATACCTGATCTTAGGGGATGTCGAGTACGAACGCTTTACGATACAGAAATACATGGGTCATACCTGAGCGTTTCAACCCACTGCTCCGCTCTCGGCGTACATTTAAGACCTCATGTTATTGAAACGTTTGACTCGTGGTTGGCGGCGCTCCTTTGCTGGCAACCGATACGTCCCAAGGGAGTGCAAAATAAAATGACAAAGCCACAATTGGTTGCCATTGGTAACTACCGATTCCCAGAACGGAGAAGGAATTCTGAGAGCACGATACAAAAAGAGGCAGCGATAATTAAAGTTGGACAGATGCTTCTTTGGGATGGACAAGCGACTTCCGGCATATCCCCCTCCCCAGCACCAAAAAGGATATCAACCTTTAAGCAACAGCGAGCTTTATCACCATCCTGGCGTAAAGTGAGCTGTTCGTTACAAGAGAACGGTTATATGAAAGTTTTTGCGGACACTGATGCGTCCATGATCGCCTTTATACAACTATCACAGCTCTCGAGATGCGCTATCCAGCAACTGGAGCCGTCGGTTTTGCAGGATGAATTCTGTATTGCCATTTATCCCCAATATTCTGTCCATACCGGCGGAGACCAATTGACCCTTCCCATTTATCTTTCCCTCGAAAATCGCGTTTTATTTGAAGTTTGGTTTGTTCTATTACGCGCTTTCACGGTCCCCGAATTATATGGTCCCGAACAGCCTCTGCCAAATGATGACGCGGCTCGTAATCATTCGTTGATCATGTCCAACGCAATCTTCACGGCAGATATGTTCCGCATTGAGCGATTATTATCGATTCGAATAATAGAAGCTAAAATGAGTAAATTAAATAAACGAACTGAAGATACCCCTAAGACTAAAAAGACTACAATACTTCAGCCGTCCTCCATGAAATCAAGTGCGTCGGGGGACTACTATGCAGAAGTTCTACTCGACGGAGAGGTGCGAGCAAAGACGGCCGTTAAGAATGACACTTCGACCCCTTTTTGGCGAGAAGACTTCATTTTCTATGATTTGCCACCTGTCTTGTCTAATGCTTCTGTTGTAGTTAAGGCTTTGAACGCTGCTCAGAAAGACTGGACGCTTGTTGCTCGTGGCCCGTATTCCCTCGAAGACGCCGACAGCGATCCACTGACGGCATTGGGTGACGTGGAGATTACGTCGTACGACGCTATCTATGGCAGAATTGATCTACGCTTGGAGGATTTGGAGCGTGGCTCCGGTCCAGAAAAATGGTGGCCAATTCTGAACGACCGTGACCAGAAAGTTGGGGAAATGCTGATGAGGGTCCAACTGGACGAGACAGTTGTTTTGATATCTCAGGAATATGAGGCGATGTCGGAGCTTCTCCACTCCTTCTCCAATGGACTTACAGTCAATCTCGCGCATCTTGTCCCTGCTGAACTACGTCAGTTGTCGGAAACGTTTCTTGACATTTTCCAAGTTTCAGGGCACGCGGGAGAATGGATTATGGCACTGGTCGAAGATGAAATAGATGGAATCCATAGGGATTCATCCGCAAGTCGGTTGAGATATACAAGCAGAAGTCGTATTCACTCAAACGACTCGTACGAATCGACTCAAGAAAGAGAAGCGCTAGTTCGTGACCTCGGCAGGTCGGCTACTGTCGAAGCGAATTTACTTTTCCGGGGCAATTCTCTTTTAACAAAGTCTTTGGATATGCATATGCGACGACTCGGGAAAGAGTACCTGGTAGAAACCATTGGTGCCGGCTTACGGGATATTGACGAAAGTGACCCCGATTGCGAAATTGATCCTAATAGAGTGAATCGACAAGAAGATTTGGAACGAAATTGGCGAAATTTGATCCTTTTGACGAGTAATATGTGGAATTCTATTGCTGGATCTGCTTCACGCTGCCCTGCTGAACTGAGACATATTTTCCGACATATCAGAGCATGTGCGGAGGACCGCTATGGTGATTTTCTACGATCGGTCGCCTACAGCAGCGTTTCTGGGTTTTTATTTCTTCGGTTCTTTTGCCCGGCAATATTGAATCCTAAGCTGTTTGGTTTGCTTAAAGGTTTGTCACAATTTCACAGCAGACCCGGATCCCCTGCCCCTCTCTGCATTTATCAAACGTACTTAATTCGATGAAACTCATGCAATTTTTGTGTATTTAGAACATCCTCGCCCACGCGCTCAACGCACATTAACCCTTGTTGCAAAAGCCCTACAAGGATTGGCCAATCTAGCCACTTTCGGAAACAAAGAGCCATGGATGGAACCGATGAATAAGTTTCTTCTGTCCCACCGGACTGAGTTTAAGGAGTTTGTGGATTCTGTTTGTTCAATACCAGCAGAACGCCAGGCCCAAAATGTCAACCCATCCTATGCTACGCCCATTCAGATTCTAAACCGGCTACCGCCGACATCCCGGGAAGGTTTCCCTAGCCTGCCGTTTTTGATTGACAACGCGAGAAGTTTCGCCTTTTTAGTGCGATTATGGCTTGAATCCGCGCCGCCTAATCTCACCAGCATCTCTGACTTGGATAAAACTGTTGTTCAATTCCATACTTTGTGCCTTCAAATTCAACAGCGCACTAAGGATTGTCTTAACAAAGCCGAACAGGCCGAACGCCCGAGTGGTAACCTCGAAGTCAAATGGGAAGAGCTTGTCGAGCAGTTTGAGAAATCTAGCACATTCTACGACGAGAGTTCGAGCAAGGCAAACACGCCTTCTGTAGAAACTGCGATGTCGAACTCAGCGGCGATGTCAGGAATCAATAGAAATTCCATTGGCTATTTCTCTAGACCCACTTTTCGACATAGAAATACAGATACGAGCAACGCAAGCGAGGATGTTGATGAGACGCGCTCAAACACTACATCGGGCACATGGGATACAGGAAGGCCTATATTTACGGCACCAAGGTATTCGGAGGGGAGGGAGAGCGTCGATAACTCTTATAATTTCTCTTCGTACTCTCTGGATTATCCCGATCAGCAAAAAGGCCGACAATCCAGCTTCTCAAAAGAATCGTCTAACAAGTATCGATTGTTCGACATGGTCACGAATCCCAGACGTAAGGCCAGGGAAAAGGAAAACCAACAATTCACACCACCCGACCTAGGTCCCCGAGACGAATATATATGACCTCTTAAACATTCTTATGCGCTGTTTATACAAAATGACTGCTCTAGATTGATTGCAATGTGTGGTTTTTGTGGAACACAATACTCAATAAAGTTATTGTGTTCATATGTTTGGTTTGAGCATTAGTATATGTCTGTTCGATGCTGTGCCCCTATTTCCACGTATGTGTCAATCTTCAGCTTATGTCGTCCTTTGCTTTTTTCTTGGGAGGCTCTCTGCTGTTCATGCACACTGTTTGCTTCAGTGTTTCATGGAAAGCAGGAAATGCCTGTTTTCATGTACGGCTTCTCATAAGATCTATTATCGAAACTATCCCTATTCTCTTTCATCTTTCTATGGAGATTGGTGCATTTCCGAGGTGTTGGATACCCAGCGGTGAAGGGCTAGGACTTGACATTCCATGACTATGCCGATTTGGCCTTCCCCTCCTTTTTGTGGCCGTGGCGATTTGATTGATTTCTTTCTTTCTTTTCGGAAGTGTAGATATTGGTGGCTGTATGATTAACCCAAGTTCGTGGCGGGTGATTTACATATCTGGGGCAGGCAATTATGATATTTGCTAGGTATGGGAAAGATGTTGATACTTCTACTGTGTGGTTTGGAGGCCTTGAATGGATTGTAAGAGAAATAACTCCGAATCGAAATAATGTAAGTAAACGGAGCAGAATATGGCGACCTGTAGATTCAATTCATAGGGCCCTTCAAACACCTCCAGGTCAGTAACTACATAATAGTTAACCAGGTATGTTAGTACATAGTTAGCATGTTGTAGTTCGACTGTGAGTTTAGATCTTCGGAATGCTTCTAACAACACAACACAACCTCGCAGCTAAGGCTACTCCCTTTTCTTCCCTGACCTACGTTGATTTTTCTTTTGATTCTGTCTCTTTTCTATTCTGTCTCTTTCTCCCTCGATCAGTGCTTAAGTTCATTCTTTCGTTTGTTTAGCCCAAGCGCGTTAGAATTCGAGAGACGCGTCTCGTCTCTCTGCAAGCATATATTCGTTAAAAAGCGCGACATTCTTTATTAAAGAAGATAATCTATCTTGCAATATGAATTCTTTGGTATAATAACCCCTCATGTATCGCTAAAAGAGAAAATTCCGAGGGTCTTTTTCTCATTCCGCGAATCCAGCTGTTCTGGATTTGTGTCCCCTTTCACTTTGAGCCACTTTGAAAGCTGGTACGTCGGAACCACGATCTTGATAACCCTTTAGTCTAAGTGAGAACCCTAATGGAAAGGTGTCGGATGGCATAGGCACTTGCATCAAATGCAAATATGCCGATTTTGAAGTTCACACTCTCGCCTGACCCCTTCAATGAAGAGCAGGAAGAGAGTAAGCTGCCTAGCAGCGACTTCATAGGCGTCGCTCTTCCCTGGCAGAGCGTAAACGCGTCTGCTTATGAAGGCTTTGATCCGCCATTGCCGAGATCGTCAGAGAGAGATGCGATTGACGCGTTGAAAAAGGTATCTCGCTCGAATATGTACGGCAACTCTGAATTTACCAGTTTTCAATTGGACGATTTCACGATCTACACTGACGAAGTTACGAATGCAAAGAAGTATGGCATGATTGCACTTAATGATGTCGCCAGCAAGCAAGGCAGCTCGGTGTTTTTCTTTGACGGGGTTGTGAAACCTGAGGGTTCTGATTCTCCCGCATTCTACTTGCAGCGAGTCTCTTTTATGCTCGTGTCAATCGGTGGTTATGAGGATGTGGGATGCCATGGGGTTGGCGATGATATCTGGATCCAATCAACGCATTGCCGTGAAAGGGGTCACATATGGTATCGGCTAGGAAAGCCTGCTCGGGAATACAGACGCTATCACCATCTCTTCCTCTGGTTGGCTAACCTTGCCAAATTCTTTGTCGACTATCTCTTCGAAAACCGAGATGTCACACTGTCTCACTTCAAGCGTGGCTTTTACGATTGGCTTTGGCAGCGTCACCACCTCGATTCGGCCTTTAGATCATGGCTGGAAGAATTAGGGAAGACGGATTTTCGCCACGCGATTGTGGCCCATGGTTTCTTTTTATATGGACAAGCGCTTAATTTGGGGTCTGGATATAGTTCCCATCCTCTCTGGGATGAAATAGGTCTTTCAGCGACGCCCATTGTTCCTGAGCAGCCGGAGAAGACCCAAAGGACAATCGTCACTCCATACATCTATCAGTGCTTTAAAGAGATGCTTTGGTCGCACCACTTGAAAGTTATAGAACAAGATCCGCAGATGGCTGTCAAGCATCGCCGACTCGTTCGCCGAATGGGATTCGTGCCGACCAAAAAGAAAGTGGTGTCTTGCTCCAAAGGGCCTATCGTGGCAGGGGATATTATTGCCATTCATAGAGACAACGAATCGTTGTGGAAAGGTCATGATGATCTCTGGTATGCACTTGTTCAGCGAGTTTCTGGGTCCAACCTTGACCTGATTTGGCTATACAAACCGACAGATACTATCTGCGCAAATCTTACATATCCAAACAGCAATGAGTTGTTTTTATCGGACCACTGCAATTGTGCTGATAGCAAGATCAAGGTCTCTGAGGTTGTGAAAAAGGTTTCTGTAACTTTTTTCTCTAGCAGGGCAGAAAATACAGACTTTTTTATTAGACAGTCTTATCATTCTAGCGATGAAACTTTCACAACCCTTCAAGAAGGGGATTTCCAGTGTCGATGTGGTAAAGTGAAAGAAGTATCATATAATCCTGGCGATACAGTCTTAGTTGAAACCTCAGATATACTCGAGCCCGTTGAAATCATCGAATTTAAGGGACACGAAGTCGAGGTTCGGGAACTCCTTCGCCGTTCTCGTGATTTTAAACAAAACTGCCGTCCAAACGAACTCGTCTACACCAATCGTTTTCGAACAATCCACGTCGAACAAATCCAAAGGCCCTGTCATATACGCTTCTATCCCGAAGAAGAGAGGGAGCATATACCGCCGCCTTATAATCGAGATGGGAACGGAAGTGCATTCTATATCACCTGTGAAGAAACCGCTCAGGGACTGCGCCCAATGAGCTCGCCAGCCAATTTCCACCACGGCTTTAATCCTCATGAGCCAAAAAGAAAACTCCGCGCTCTCAACTTATTTAGTGGTGGTGGAAGCTTTGATAGAGGATTAGAAGAAGGTACTGCCATTAGAAACGAATGGGCAGTTGAATGGGGCATAAATCAAATGCTGACATACCGCGCAAATCATGAACGTCCAGAGGACCTAAAACTTTTTTGCGGTTCTGTGAACGACTATTTGAAATTGGCTATCAAAGGCACCGAATCTGATCTTGTTGCGAAGCCGGGAGAAGTTGAGTTCATCTCCGGAGGGAGTCCTTGCCAGGGATATTCCCTGGCGAACTACCAGAAGCAAAGTGAAGGCTCACTGCGCAATTGCTCGATGATTGCTTCAGTCGCTGCATATGTGGATTTCTATCGGCCAAAATATGCAATTCTCGAGAATGTTCCTGCCATGGCAAGCAAAAGCCACCCAAGGAGCCCTCTCTCTCAGTTGATATGTACCTTTGTTGGCATGGGCTATCAACTTCGTCTCATGCACTTGGACGCATGGAGCTTTGGAGCCCCCCAAAGTCGATCTAGATTATTTTTGCTTATGGCTGCACCAGGTCTGCAGCTCCCTGAACACCCGCCATTGACCCACTCCCATCCTAGTGGAACAACTTTACGGTCACTTGGGGAGGCTCCAAATGGACTGCCCTTTGGTGAAAGACAGTGGGACATGCCTATCTTCAAGTTCATCTCAGCTCGCGAAGGAACTAGTGATCTGCCAGATATTGGAAGAGCTAAAGTCATGTCGATCCCTTGGCCGGACCATCGCCCTTCTCGAAACGAATCTTGTCACACTCAAACAATTGTTGACTATGTTCCCAGGTATCCCAGAACCATGGGTTTAGCCCAGGCATTTGCAATGGGTTATCTGGGCCAGGACCCTTATCCTGATGATATAAAGCGGAAGAGTTCAGGGTCAAGATCATGGAGTAGGGTGGATCCTAACCACCTGATGCCAACCATTACCACTTCGGTTATGCCTCAATGCAAATTCACTGGTCGATGGCTTCATTGGCGCGAGAGTCGCCTTTTAACACTTATGGAAGTCCGGCGGGCTCAAGGCTATCCAGACTCAGAAGTCTTAATTGGGCGAGCTGCACAGCAATGGAAGATTGTCGGGAACAGCGTTGCCCGCCAGGTTGCGTTGGCACTGGGCCTGTCAATTCGAGAAGCATGTCTCCGTAACCCGCCGCCTACACCATATGAGAATGCCGAGAATATGGTTGAACCGGAGGAGTATTCGACCACTACGAATAAAAAGAAGTCCAAACGTCGTGTTTCGGAAGTCATCGTGGAGACAACCATTATGACGACGACAACGCGGTATCGGCTTGAGGCAGGGACTACTAGCACTGAGTTCTCGACACCGTCTCTGGGAGAGCAAGCAGGAATCGGTTCGCACAAAAACTCTGGTACTCTACAAGTGGTTATACCCCCGGTCTCCAAGAGATTGGATCATACTTCGAAGAAAGTGAAAATGGCGGAAACACAGTGGCTTTCTGACGATGAACTCATCGTCATTGATTGATTTACACGTCAAGTTCCCGAATGCATTTGTTGCACTTCTCTCTCTCTGTCGCCGGGGCATATCGACACACGGGTTATCTTAATATTTTTGTTATTTATCGTGCTATATCAGAAATCTTTCTCCTGTTGTAACATAGATGCAGGATAGACTTCTCTCTTTGGTATCTTTGGATCCTGGTCACGCTGCGTTGCAATATTGAGCTTGGGTTCCATACCAGTTCATCTAGCGATGCCCTCAGCGGATTATCATCCATTCCCATTTAGAGATAAATGTACCAATACGTTTGGGCCTTTCGACTTTCCGCAATGACGATGTAGTTAATGCAATGCCGAAGCACTACTGTCTGCCTTTATAAGGGGCCAGATGCAAGGATTTGGGCCCTTTTCCACATTTGTAATGGCTCCTCTATTGAGAAATCAAATTCACAGTATTTAACCCCCTCCTCTTCGACTGTTGATGTCGCTGTTTGTTTCATAAGCAAGATTCACATCCATAAACAAACCTTTCCACTCGCTGTGCCCCCCACAACCCAGTCTTTACTCCGATGAAAGGCAGCAACGGCAGGAACAGCGGTTATCAGGCCCTCTCCACCCAGTTGCGCTAATTGTTCACCTGTTGAGCTGTATATATCAACGAATCGATTCATGTTGCCAATACAGAATCGCTCGACGGGGCCTTCGGGGGATGCTTGCCACTGGGGACGGAGACTAGAGCATGATAAGCTGCATGTAAATAGGATTGTGGAAGCGTAGACACCCAAGACGTACATAGTAACCCATCTTCCAGTCTGGCAGTTATGTCGAATCACAGTGTCAGGCTGTAGGTCTTTCTCAGAAAGCGTATGGTTTGGTTTCCAATCATTCAAGCC
Source organism: Emydomyces testavorans (assembly GCA_029449355.1). NCBI lineage: Eukaryota > Fungi > Ascomycota > Eurotiomycetes > Onygenales > Nannizziopsiaceae > Emydomyces > Emydomyces testavorans. The sequence continues at coordinate 1,652,311 of CP120630.1, read as the reverse complement.
TTTGGCGCCCAGATCGTACACCTTGAGCGTGTTATCATACGAAGCCGTGGCGATTTGCCCACTCCGGTTGAATGCGGCATGGGAAACGGAGAGGGAGCTTACGTGCTCACCTATGGGTTTAGGATGCTTGTGGGTCAGTTTTCGTAAGTCCCAGACTTTCATCGTCCGGTCTAATGATGCTGTCGCGATGTAGTGTGGTTGAGTAGGGTATAAGGAAAAACCTCCAATTTTCTTTTCTGAAAGCTGATAGAGGTCAGTGGCGGCTGCGCTGCTCGAGTTTGCTTTGCCAGAGATGCGCATGTCATGTCGACCAAAGAAGCCTTCTAGAGTGGTGAAATAGAGAACGTGGGGATCATCCGGAGCCATATCTACGCCTGACAATGGCTCATCAACAGAAGTTGACGCTGGTGCATATGCTTCAGTTGCGACAGACATTTCTAGATCCAGGGCTCGAATAGAGCTGTCATAACTAGCGGTATACAGCTTCGAGGGGTCAGATGGGTGAATGTACATGGCGCTGACTGTACGTGAGTGAGGTTTTATGGTTGTGATTGTTGGGTCAGGATAATCCTCTTCCTCGTCCTCTTCGTTTTTAATAGGAGCTTGGGACGCGTCCAAAATGCCCAGATTGCCAGTTTTATCGCCTGCAAAAATCAATGGCTTCGATTCAGTGGGATGGAACATCATAGCATATATCCTATCTGGCGTAATTTTAATCCCTACAGCGTATCAGTCTTGCCATAACCCTCATTAAGAACAAGTGAGATGAAAAAAATGAAAACGTACGATTCGGTTCCCAAGACTCCCAGAGCTCTAAACCGCTCATCTTCTCCCTCAGGGCCTTTAAATCTTTATTTGTTGTCTTCTTAATATCTTCCTGCCCAAAGGTTCTTCTATACCGTTGTACCGGGCCCAGAACATCATGCCCCAGCACTAGTGCTGCATCCCATTTATGGTCGCCCACAAGAATATCGCCCATACTCAAGTCTCCTGAGACCCGCACCCTTTTTGCCTGTGCAGCTTCCTTCTGAGCTTCATATTCTTCCTCAGCTTTGCGCTTAGCAACCTCACTATCAGCCGTCAATCCCCTGAGCCTTGAAGACATCCGCCGCGGTACAGGCGTCTCATCTTCCCGTTTGACTCTCTTCGGCGCATGTTTTTTCTTTGCTTGGGAAGGAGTCTTTGGAGAGGGTTTCTGAAATATGCCCGCTGATTGAGCTTCGAGTGCCAGTTTCTTGAGGAGCGCGTCACGCTCAGCTATATTGGCGGCACGTTGCTTTTCGAATTCGGACAGTTCTGGCTCATCCTTGATTCGTGGCATATTTGCTGCGATAAGAATCCAATTGGGCTGTAGAAAAGAATAAGTTAATGATGCAATGTAGCAAGCCAAATTCCATTAATATCCTGTGTATCATTAACAGTCCAGCGAAAAATGAATTCCCATAACAGATTCCCACTCACGATTGTCGAGTGAAGTCGCGTCAGGCCAAAAATGAGGTCACGTCACGATATCACATGACTGAAATGGAATTGATCACGTGTCTGATACAATTTCTCCATCTCGAGCGCAGAAATCAGAAAGTCTTCAGCGAGTTTTTTCGATATTTTACGACTCGCGCAGACCACCCGATCAAGGGCGTGCGGTTCCATTTTATCCTTTTATAACATGCGTCGGGCAATTCCCTCCAGTTTTGTGACTGCTAGCAGTGATTCTTTCTTCCTTCCATTCCTTTATTGTACTCGAACTATCACCGCTCCGTTCCCCAACGCTCGACCCAATCCCCCTTTCCGGACAGCCGTGCCCCGTCGATTATGTCCGTATTCGACATCCAGAGAATCCCCCTCAGATGGCAGCTCTACTGGAGATTCTATTCGTGAAGAAAGCGGCGCCCCTAGCACTCGGAGTCATGGCAATGAAACTGAGGACCCTCCAAACTATCTGAAGCAACAAGCCTTAAAATTTACCCAGCGGAGACTAACCGGAAGGGCGCCGCGTTCTACGTTAACAGCTGCGGAACGTGAAATATTTAGTCGTCTTGCAGATAGACCAAATGGCGATTTACAGACTGGCAGATCGAGCTATCCCGCTCAAGCAAGCCCGCAAAAGCAGACATCCAGCCGCGATTCGAATGATGAGGAATCAGCCGAAATTTTCTCTATTTTCAGTTCCGCTGTCCACAATTTGAATAAAGAAACTTCGCCTGTTGTCCTGGTTGGCAAAGCAGATCAAGAGAAAACAGGGAAAGTAGATCAGCCAGAAGCTGCTGTCGCAGCTCCCAGCAACGGCCGTGAAATTACGCCAGAGTCTGCACACATGTCTAAAGTATATTCGAAATTGCGTGCTTTTCGAGACAGCCCCATTGATGCCTCCTCCCCAGAAAGTGAACAACTAGCTGGGATTGACCCTTTTCCACTCGCAAAATTAATTGCGAAACGAGAGTCGAAAAAGATTTGCAAGGAGCTGGATGATGCGGTCTCTGAGGGAAAAGGTGATGTTGGTGTTTGGCAAATTTGCGAAAAGAGGATTTTTGGAATGCTGGGACTTTTCAAGCTAGAAAATGTCACATCACCCGAGCTTAAAGACAAGGGTAAGCAAGGTGGTAGACGCGGGCGAAGACGAAAGACGACACATACTCCATTCAATGACACTTCTGACGTGAAAGATACCCCGAAGGTACCGCGTGGGGGGGAGAGTCCGCTTGATATACCTGACCATGTGCCTGTTGTTTCGGTGGTTTCAAAAGTATATCCATCCACGCTTCTGCATGCGGCGAGACTGCTTCACAAAACATTCCCCATGTCGCAGTACAGTGCGCAGTTACTTGATACCGTCAAGGCTCATGGACGGGTTTCATTCGTGATGGGGGCTTCAGTGGACCTTTGCAACGAGCTCATTGCCTTCCGATGGCGAGTCTACAGTGATTTGCCATACATAGTATCACTGCTCGAAGAAATGGAGGAGGCCGGGATCGAATTCAATTGGGAAACTCTCGAAATTGTCGATGAGATACGCAAGCAGCGACAATTGGATAAAGAGAAATTGGGGATGCAGGATGGCAGCACAGATAATGGAATATGGTGGTGGGAATCGGAAGCTACCAGAAAGTCGTATAAGGATCTTATAGGATGGGGTAGAGGTAAGGTTGGATGGATTACGCGGATTCGAGACCAGCTGAGGAAGGCCCAGAAGAGGAATATGCAGTTAGAAGCCCTGTCTAAGCAGATTCCTTAGGTAGAAGCCTGATGTGTGTGGCCTTCAGTTCGTTATCTGTGCTATGTGCGAGGATGTACGTACATCCAAGTCTTTTGGCAATGAAGACATCCTCATGGTCCCAAAACATTTAATCATTGCCATATGAAGTGTTTGTATATATTTGCTGGTTCATCCCGAAAGTGATAACCTTTCAACGCAAAATGAATTATATCCGCAGGATACATACTTCGTGCATTCGGATAACACGCACTAGAAGATAGCGCCATAGAACATTCATGAATGATCCCTTACCCATACGGTTTATTTGATTATACCTTCATTCCCAAGCTTCTTCCTGCAGCGACAATGCTGCCACCAGCATATCTTAGATACCGCGTCACATCGCCCAATGTCTCCGAAACGGCATTGGCATCGTTTATTCGACGTTCTACAAATTCCATCGTGGAGCTAAAGCCCGGCGATGTATCCTCTGTCATGTTTATTTCCGCGCTGGCGTACACAGTAGCTACGGACAATCGTCTTGTATACCACGATGTATCAACGGAACGGTCATTGGCAAGGTACAGAATCTCGGAGGACAACTTGTAAAGTTCGCGAAGGGAAGGTAAGATATTTGAAGGGAGAGACATAACTGCCAGGGCCTGGACATAGAAGATGTTTAGTTATCCAATCCCTGGGAAGCCGACAGCTGGAGAAAGGATAGAACTCGGTTGTGAGAGATACTCACATCCTGCCAATGCTGTATTATCTCCTCATTCATTCTCAATCTCTCTCGTATCAAGGTTCTCACCCTCTGTTCTACCTCCGCTTGAGAGACTGGCGCTGTAGCACTCCCTTTCTCATCGAATAACTGCCCGTTCTCCACCTTCTGCTTTAATAAGCCCCTTCTGCTTGCCAACCAGTACAATACCAATTCAAGCTCCTCTCCACGGGGGAAGAGTTGCAAGGAAACATCCAAGTAACCAGCTTCTCGAGCCCCCATTACAACCGACTTGGTCGAGAAGCCATGTTCAGGAACGTGTTTGAGAGCAGCCGAAAGAATAGCCGATTGCTCTGGTGTGTAGCTGTCTGCGGGCGGATCTGGCGAAGGATGGAACTCGGAGTGGTAGTTTCGGACGTTCACGGTTCGTAGTCTTTGGGGACATGCAACAGGACGGATGTGCCGCTGATTGGAGTAATGTGCTTTGGAAGAATCTGACTGGTGGTTGAAGGACTGACGAGCCCAGATACTCGAAATAAGTGGCTGAGAACTCCCTGGTTTTGTGGGCGTTATCGAAGCTGCGACCAGTCGTCGCCGCAGAAGTTGAAACGGCTGTGACATTTCAGAACTGGCCTTGCGAAAGCGCCAACTGAACTGGATCAGATCGCGTTGTTCTTGCTGTGACCTGTCTGTGTGGTGCGAGCGTGTTTCGAATGCCGCTCGGGTTTACTGTTGCGCTAGATTTGATCCAATGGGCATCCTGACTAGCTAACTAACCAGTTAACTATGACGAAGCTGTGTGAACTTGAAGCTCACAGCTCCTGTTTCCATGGCGGCAAGCTGTTATGTAGAAGCTACGCGCCCAGTCGCCTCTTGGATATATGAATTACCACTCAATCTCACCCATGAACAGGTGTTTTGAAACCAAAGCATTTGAGTCTCGAATATTTATTTCATGACCATCCGCATGCCTTGTCCAAACTCCCTCAATCCATCTCGCAAACGTCAAAAATCCGAGGAACGCCAACTCGGTCAACCGCAATATCAATCGAAAAGGCTGAAGCTCAGTCCGCCTCCAGAATATTGGGATAATCTGTCGAAGATCTGGTTAACCAAGAACGCTTTACGGGAGCTGGATCGACGGAACAGCGCTTCAAGGAGACCAGGACCACTCCCGATTTCTCATAGACCTGCTACGCGGCAGTTCCAGGCTGCAAGGAAGAGTCGTTGCCAGGCGCTTGCTCCTGACCCTCGGGGCAACTGCACATCAAGGCATTTAAGAGAGATAAAGAGGTTCTCCAGACAAGGTGGACCTGACCTATCCGACCTTCTGAATGTATGTGATTATGGCTATATATGCTGGCGCCTATACTGATAGACTATATTTCAGTATCCAAACCCAAAAGTCCCTCTCTGTCAATCAATGGGCTCAAGCGAATCCAGTTCGCGCGGCCGGAAGCGACGCGCGGAATCACCTCCATCGTCAAGCAGTGAGGATACCAGAACGACTACAAAGTCCGCAAGCACTACGGCTTATAGTCGCAACTTTCAGCAAAACCTGATTGACCATGGCATTTACCCTGATGGATACGAATATCCCGATGGTCGATTACCAGAAATGCCAAACAATTGGGATGAGATAAATGAAAGATTAGCTCGGCCGCGACCGTCCCTCTCGCCATCTCAGTTCTCTGAAAGCAAGTTCCGCAAATTCAAACGAGCAGATACAAATGCATCCAAAGAGAAACCAGTGATGTCGGCCGTCATACCAATCATTGATGGTGAATTTGGTGACCCCAAATGCGTTGGAGGTGATTATACGTTTGGGAATCTTGCTCCTCTAACAGATGGCATGCTCGCAAAGCCGAAACCTGATCATTTCTTTGGTGCTCGCCCTGAACAGCTCAACAGGCAACTTCGTCATGAACTTGGGAATTTTATTATTCCGTCAACACAGGAAGACCTTCCAATGGCTCCAAACTTCTTTCTGGAAGCTAAAGGTCCCGATGGATCTCTTGCTATTGCCACACGGCAAGCTTGTTACCATGGAGCGCTGGGCGCTCGAGGAATACATAGCCTTCAGTCATACAAGCAAGATGAGCTTGCCTACGATAATAATGCTTACACAGTAACATCAACCTACCACGGCGGTACACTCAAGCTCTACACAACCCACCCCACTGCCCCTCGAGAAAGCGATGGCCGCCCTGAATATATAATGACTTCCCTAAGATCATTTGCAATGACGGATAATGCAGAGTCCTTCCGGAATGGGGCCTCCGCGTATCGAAATGCCCGAGATTGGGCAAAGGAGCAGAGGGAGAAATTTATTAAATCTGCAAACGAGCGCCATGCACAAGGTCAATTGCAGCGTCTCTCTACACCTGGGCAAGAAATGACATCTGAGTCAACAGTTGCTTTGGACGACTCTGCTACATCGCCTGTGTCGGATGATACCGAGTTTTCTGGGGCGCAAGGGCATCCAATTGATAGCGTGGAAAAGGATCTTCCAGGTTTGGGCAGGAATCACAAGAAACCAAAGACCCAAGCAAGCTCAAACGATGGGGCTGGTAACGCGTCTCTCCCTCACTAAAGCTTTGGCCACTGCATTCATCTCATATGCCGTTCTATAGGCAGTAACAGGGCCATTGACTATGTCAATTTTCGTGCAAGTATTCATGGCTAAAAGTGACAACGGGATTAGATAGCATGCTGCCTGCCACTTAGCTAAGGATGGACTTCCATAAGGCATTCCGATGGAGTCGAACTAGACTAATGAAAAGCAAGGTACTAGAACAAGCATTATAGTAAGTCTGTAAAGCTGTTGCAATCGACAACTACTCCGTACATGGGATCCAAATCAGTATCAGTCTCGATTACTACATACATACATACATTCATATATTTGAACCTACATTCTCGAGTGCTGCTAGTAACCGCATACATATGTAGCCATCAAAATCATCGTTGGGAGTCGGACAATTCTGCTGTTCTAGTTTGTGAATGCCATCAGAAAACGACTTCAAACTGTTCAAGCAGACATCTCACGTAGTTATATATAGTTATGGTTATCCGTCTCTCAGTCCGCCAACCAGCTACAAGGAACTCCGTCAAGTCTCCTTACATAGTATTTGGCTGTTCAGTGGCGGCATTCTCTTCAATCGATAGTCAGGGTCAAAACGCCTCTCTCTCCACCGTTATTGGTTACCAACAGCTATAACTAACGGCTATAAACAAAGATTCCTGAAGTTAGCAAAGATGGTGGCACAGACATACACACGGAATTGAACTTTCTAACTAGCTGCAGACCATGGGAACGGGAACAGCTACATAGCTAGGAACTGAGTTAGTAGGTATGATATCCCTTGTCAGCCTTCAGGTCAATCCCTAGACGAACCCCTGGCAGCGACATCACCAACTCTCGCTCATCTTCAGTCGCGTTTCAATCCGAATTGCTCAGCTATGCCATATTGAGTGATAACTACACTACAGACATGACAGTGTAGCAAGTTCTCGCTGCTCCCAGATGTATGGAAGTCCCTACATACATATACAGATCATGCTCTGATGTCTGTCCAAAGACGAATCGAAAGAACCAGGTCGCTTCGGGTGAAGACGATTCCCTTTTGCGATTTCTTCGACTCTGGATTGCAAGAAACACTGAGCATCAGTTGATGTAGCAATCCTCCCCGTTGTTAAGATCCGCGCAATCTTTCAGTGCTATACTTCTAACGCCCTCGACTTTCTGCTGATACTTTACGCCGGATTCATTGCTTTTCGGGACCGTTTTTCAGAGCTATTATCATTGAGCACATCGCCTACTGCAATTCAGCACCAGCTGATATTCGCAGCTGTGCGAAATGGTGACTGAAGGACTTGTTGTCGTTGAGCGTGAAGGTGGCAGCGAGAAAGGCCACTGCCATCTCAGTCTGACCGCCGCTGATGATGCGACCCGTCAAGACCACGATGATATGGCACGATTGGGCAAGCCTCAGCAATTCAAAGTCAGTACTCCCAATTTGAAAGCCTTTGCGTGATGATGGACTGATGATGCCTCAGAGAAATTTCCGTTTTCTGTCCACTCTTGGATTTACATGCACTCTGATGGCGACTTGGGAGTCTGTGCTACTGTGGGTATACAATGGTCAAACATGAAATTGCTCTTTGACGATATTGACTGACTGGGAACAGCACGTCGAATTTGGGCCTGGCTAACGGCGGTAAAGCAGCCATGGTGTACATCTATCTTGCGACATTCGTTGGTTTTTTCGCATCCGTGGTCTCAATGGCGGAAATCGCTTCACTGTTTGTGCTCTACTCTTTGAATAATGCGGCTTTTGAAAGATCAAAAGGGCTAATCAGAGTCTCAGGTCGCCTACTTCTGGTGGTCAGTATCACTGGGTAAGCGAGTATGCGCATCCCAAGTGTCAAAAATTCTTGAGCTACATTACAGGTGCGTACAATTTGGCTGTACCCGTCGACTTCGATAGCTTACAGGGTGAACAGGATGGCTTTCCGTCCTAGGGTGGTATGCCGCATTTGCGAGTCTCTGTTTCCTCTGTGGGACTCTGATTCAGGGGTTTATTACCGTGAGCCACAGCTCCTATCAAGCCGAAAGATGGCATGGAACACTTCTCACGTTTGCAATTGCCTTGATTTCGACGGTTGTCAACACTTATGCCGCGGGACAGCTGCCCAGCTTGGAGGGCTTGATTCTCATTCTCCATGTCTTTGGTTTCTTTGCTACGATGATCTCTCTTTGGGTTAAGGGCGAGAAAGCAGACGCAAAGTCTGTCTTTGGTGAATTCACCAATGAGGCTGGCTGGCCAAACCTAGGCTTAGCTGTCTTGGTTGGTCAGATCAGCCCAATCTTCTCTTTCTTGGGTAAGTCGAGTGCCCTCAGCCAGTACTGATGGCCTGTCTAATGCTTGCTTCACGACCAGGTCCCGACGGCGCTACTCATATTGGTAAGTCCGACTCAAGTTTGGACCACGCTGCCTCCAGCTAACTATGTATTGTTGACAGCGGAGGAAATCAAAGATGCCTCAAAGGTTGTCCCTTTGTGTATGGTTGCGACTGCTATCATCAACGGCACTCTTGGTTTCCTTATCCTCATTACATATCTCTTCACGATGGGTGATATCGAATCTGTCCTCAATCCTTCGAGTGGATTCTCTTTCATTTCCGCTTACACCAACGCCCTCGGCAGTCCCGGCGGCGCTATCGCCCTGGCTTCAGTCATCCTGGTCCTCGAGGTCTGCAGCGCCATCAGTGTTTTGGCAACATGCTCTCGACAATCGTTCGCCTTCGCCCGCGACAATGCTCTTCCTTTCTCCAAATGGTTCGCCACCGTCAATCCTAAAAGCAAGATTCCCGTCAACGCTGTGCTGTCCACCACCACCGTCACCATTCTCTTGTCTCTAATCAACATCGGTTCAACCGAAGCATTCAGTGCCATCGCATCTCTAGCAGTCGGATCCCTCTACTTATCGTACATTATCTGCGTCGGCAGCTTTATTTTCCGCCGCATGCAGCTCGCACCGCTGCCACCAGCGCGATTCAGCCTCGGCAGATTTGGAATGCCGATCAACATCTTCGCTTTCCTCTACATGTGTTTCGCGATCATCTTCACCTTTTTTCCAAACCAGAATCCTGTCACTCTACAGACGATGAACTGGTCGATTCTCGTTTGGGGTGCGGTCATCATCTTTGCTATTATTCAGTACATTTTTCACGGACGGAAAGTATACGAGGGCCCAGTTGCATATATCCAGAAGGTGCAGTGAATGGCACATTTTCTTTTGCTACACATATATATTTTAGAGTTGCAAGGTTGCTTTTCTGCGAGCGTTCTACGTTGATGCTTTTATAAAAAGGTACATCTTACAGCACTCTGTGGAGATATAATGCCAAAACATCTACGGAGTACCTTATATCCACTATATCTGTTTATTCCTATGTATGTATACCCATATACATACTCCTCATACTACCCTTTTCTACCATCACCCCAAAATGACCCTCTCGACATCTTAAGTAACGGACTGCCCCGAATTATGATTCATTGCGGTATTAGGCGATCGCAATCGAGGCCCCCAGGTTGAAAACAAGGTGTATACTATACCTCATATGCCGTTCTCCCTTTCCGAATCGGCTTCAAGAATGGCACGACATCTCATCCCTGTTTTCCCACAATCGAATCGGTTTGGATAACCGAGGGAGAGGAAATAATATTTCAATATGGTCGCAGTGCAAGCCTGTAGTCTTTATGTTTCCTCGGGGGTTGGATCGCTCAGATGAGGCAAAGTTCTCGTTGCGTGAAAACGATGACGGAGCTCCTTTTTTTCCTTCTTCGTGGCAATGGAATCTCCAAACGTCTTGTTTGAATGGTCTTTTCAGCTATGTGCTTGTCGGTCTAGCATCGATGGAGGATCTCGTCTCTGAAGGGGCAAAAGCAGTCTAAGATCCAGAGGTTTGAATGGGTTTTGTTATATTTGTGATGGACCCCTCGACTCGACTAATGGGATGTACATATTTATCCATCCTCGAAAGCAGACATGAAAACAACCCTCGTTGGCCCGTATTGCAAACATGGCCTGATAAAATGTCAGTCCGAGATTTAGGGATGCTTTTCTTCAGTATCTCTACTTACTTATTTGTTCGCTCAGGAGACCGTCGCCGTCTCTTGTAATGGATATGAAGAATCCTCATGATCAACCCGCGCCAGCCCAGTTCATCAACAATCTATGTCAGGCATTTTTTTTTGGCATAGTTCAACTTACTTCTGTGAATGTTGAATATGGGATGTACCAATATCTCCCTGTCTTTTGATATTACATCCCTTTCTTTTATCATCCCTTACTATCTTCTGAATTATTGTTATTCGCCTGCAGCCTCTGCTATCAGAATGCGCTTGAACCCATACTCTGGTCTTGCTGCAGACAGGGCACGCAGAATCTTATCGATAGGTCAGGTTTCTTTCCTACAGGTCTTTTTCAATTGGAGGAGTGGTGGGAAGAAAAGACACGGAGCCACTAACTGCATTTTTCGCATGACCGTTGCTGGCTTCTTATCTCCTGAGAAACAATGAGCTCTTACTGAAAAGAACCCAACCCGTTGCCGACTTATGAATTGGGATCAGCTGAGAGGGATACTATAGCTTTTTTCTTTTTCTTTCAAAGGCAATCAGAGTCTTGATATATCTCAGATCTGGGAATGCAAGCACAATATAATCCATGAGTTAGATCTTTTCAATGGAGGAATTCTTTCTTGTTTTATCACTGAAGCGACAACAACCTGAAAACCCCATATTTTTGTAGAATGACTCTTCTCTGTTAACCAATATATCCAATGGGTGCTCATTAAATGTATCAAAGTACGATCGCTATCCAAACCGGCCGTGCACTTCATTCAAGACATTACCAACTAACACAGAAAGATAATGTAGCCAGGAGTAAAAATAAAAATTAAACAAAAATATTCAAAGGCATGCTCATCGCAACAGCATAATTCGGCATATCCACCACCTCGAGCATTTTCAAACTCCCCGCCAGGCTGGTCAGCATGTACGCCTCTTCGCGCGTCAGCTCCTTCGTCGAGACCAACCACGCGATCATGTTTCGCGTCGCTTTTCTCGCCGCTTCACGCAGGTCCGCGTCGATTCCCATCGTCGCATACTCCCCCTTGTCGCCATTGATCTCCGCCTCACTCGCCACTTCCCTTAACGGCGGGGTCTGAAACTGCGGCGCCGTCACCCACGGCTGGTCCTTACACACCGTAAACCGCAACGTCGCCGTGAGCGGCGTTTCGATCGCCGTGCCGCATACCTCCCCATCGCCCTGCAGCGTGTGGCCGTCGCCGCAGCTGAACAACGCCCCCGCCGTCCGCACGGGCAGATACACCGTCGATCCCGCGGTCAGATACCGACAGTCCATATTCCCGCCGGTCTCCAGCGGCGGAATCGTGGAGAATTCCCCCTCGACGCCCGGCGCCACGCCCATCAGCCCCAGAAACGGCCGTTTCCACAGATAGATCCGCTCGTTGAACTTGACGTAGGGCAGGTCCCGATCGAGCGGCCAGATTTTGAGCACGGGGTCGGGAAATTCATCGTGCAGCAGTCCGAAGCCGGGCATGATCGCGGTCCATCCCCAGTCCGCAAGCTCGAGTTTGAGGATTTCCACTTTTAATACGTCTCCGGGATGCGCGTCGTTGATGTAGACGGGTCCAAAGGCCGGATCGGCCAGGTTGACGTCGAAGCGTCGGAGGGCGGCCACGGTGGAGGTTTTCTGGATCTGGCCGTTGCTGCCGTCGAGCGCATCGAAGACGAGGGTCTCGCCGGAGTTGATGGTCAGAACGGGAGCGTTGGCGTTGGACCATTTTAGATGTTGTTGGTGTCTGTGGATTGTTTTGCTGGGCAGTAATCCATGGCCCATGGTGGAATTAGGCTGGTAATCGCCTTTCAGAGCCTCGAATCTCAAGCTTGTGGTACTCAGGATGGATGGATGGAGTAATTATCAAGCAATGATGGGCCTGGTGATGTCGGCCATTCAGACGGTATCCGCGCAAGTGAAATTGATATAAAAGATAAAAATTTAAAAAAATAAAAACCACACTGGAGAAACAAGAAACGAGAGAATTCAACAATAATAAGTAAAACAGCAAATGGAGATCCAAACGGAACTCTTGTATTAGCTATAGGTGGTCCATGACAGGGATCCGATGAACTACCTACACTCACACATACCACGTTGCGAAACGAGCAGAGGACGGAGGCGAAAGAGAGAGAAAGAGAGCGGGGAGAGAGAATCAAGAAACGAAAAAAGAAAAAGAGGGGAAACACGAAGAGAGGAAGCGAATGCTCTCTTCCCTGCTAAAATAAATCAAAAAAATGAAAGAAAAAGAGGCTCCCAAACAGGCAGGTCGATAACTAACCCAAGCCGAGTGGTGAGGAATGATGATGATGATGAATCTCTCACCGCGCTTTTTGCGATGCTTGGAATCACACACACTCAGCATGGATTGGCTCATCCAAGCCAGTTTGACTCTCAGAGCAGAGAGAATGGAATGCTGTCAAGTTCTTCGCTAAACAGCCGAGCCTTTGACGTCTTGAGCTTGAAAACGCGTAAAGAGACCCAATCAGCATGCAAGCAGGGCAGTTCGTGTCTATTAATAACATTCATTTCTCTGGAAAGCGTCGAAATTCAGAGCTAGGGTCACGTCGTTGGGGAGGAGTTGAGAGAGAGAGAGAGAGAGAGAGAGAGAAAGATAGACCACTCGCTGCTGGTAAAGTGAAAGCATTCTGAATTCAAGCGAGTACGAAGTGCTAGTCAACTAACTACATATTTGCTAATTGCCCATAGCCAGCCAGCCATGTAGTCGTGATGCAGCAGTTTGGCAGCCAACAAAATAAAGAACAGGCAGTTATTCTTCGAATCTTCAACCGTACGATTTACAGATATAAACTCATCTGACGACAACACTGATAATGATGTGGTATACGACCGTATCTTGAGACATTATGTATATAGTGAGCTGCCTATCACTTATCGCTCCGTCATAAACATCATGGATATGAAACACGATCAGCAGAGAACACTCTATTGGCACAGAGACGTAGATGAGTTTGTGAACCCCAACCTATGTATATACATACGTGAGCAGGATGTAGACCTCTTACTCTCATCAACGTTCATGTTTCCCAAAACACATCCATGACAGTTTCGATAGATCGAGTTTGATATAAAAACAACTTGATATCCTCAATCTGCACGCAGTATACCATCATTAACATTCAAAGCGCAGTTGTATCACATGCGCAAGCAGACGATGGGCTGTATATTCGCTTGCGAACAAGGCGATCGTCGAATGCAAAACGTTTACGGAAGCGTACTGCCGCCCATTGACACGCCGTCTGGAATCTGTGCATTGAGCTGCAAGCAGTGGAGCAACGTTTCTTGTCCCTGGAATTGGGTTAACATCCAAATATATTCTGTTTCCAAGTAAATCAGCGCCTACTTACCAGAATGATAGTCCAGACCCTGCACAGACAAGAATAATATCACGCGCATTCACTTGGAGCTTGTGACTACTCCAAAGGCGTTGGCGCCTCTTGCCAGAAAGCGACGAGTTCCCTCAGATTACCAATTCCAGAGTGATTTTGGATCTCCGAGCATATGACGCTCATCGTGGACTTCATGAAGAGCACGGTCTTGTGGCGCATGTCAAGTAGAGGGCACTTCCGTTGAGGTTCTGCATCCCTGCTGGACGCTGCGCGATTCTACTCGCAGTCACAGCTTCCTCGGTGACTCCTAGGTATTTATTTGCCTTGGTGAGATCTTCAGTACGAAAATCGTCGTTGTAAAAGGAAAAGAAATCGTCCAAGGGAATGCCATGCCTCCGGATTTCTGCTCTAGAGTTATTATTCATAAAGATTCTATTCTCAGTTTTGAAATGGCACATGAAGTAATCGTGCGATTCGGAGAACACTGGAATCGTTGCCTCACAACAAAAGAGCTGTGGATAACATCGCAAGCCTCAAGACAGCATTCGGATAAACAGAAGGCAAATCCACCTATCTGTCGAGTTAAACATGGCATCTGTTTTAGGACAACGACGATAACGGGAAGAGTTCACGGTTAGGAAAAGACGCCACAAACATCACGATAGATGTGCTCATGAATCCCGAATAAAGAGATATCAAGGTATCGATTAAGCGTCGAATTGTAGGAGTAGAGTGTTTCGTTAGATTTCCCTAAAATATGATGGGTATGAAATGACGCTGACACCTGGGACGATCCTTGAGGTGTTCAAAACAACCAAGCACTTGGGAAGATATGTTAGTATGTATAGAGTAGCTGGCAGAATACTGCTTCAATTCTCACTCTCATCAAACACAACTGTCCTTACCACAGCAAGCCACGGAAAGGAGTTCCACACTCCGAGCACCAATAGGAGTGCCAACTAGCTATGGATGACAACTGGGTCTGAAGAGCTAGCGCATGTAGGCTGACAAATTGGGAAGAATTGCAGGGGATATGTCCTAAGAGAAAGCCAGTAATAAATTGAAAAGGAGGTCACAAGCATGCATGGTCGAAACGGCAATCCCTTCACAGGGTTCCCCATTCATTGTTGCCATGAAGCCTGAAGGGTTGGTTCACCGACGACGCACCAAGCAATCTAGACGGTTGCACTCATCATTCCCCCGAGATATCAATGATGCATATGGGGAACAATCACAAACTCTGTTGATTTTAAAAGAATACACCAGAGCCTGGAACAGTGCCGCGTGTCTCAACTGAGCGTTGATCATGGGCCAGAGTGTAAGAATGGTAACTCCGCCAGGTCCGACACTTACTTGGCCGCACATAGGAAGGAGAGCGGTCGATAGAGTCTAGATTCTCAAAACAGATGGGGGATCACCAGCAAGTTCACAAAGGCCATCCCCCCTAGAACTCTCGCTTGAAACGAAGCATGATTGCGCACATATCCATTGTATATTCAGAAAGGATCCTGAAGAGGAAATATCACCAAAGAAACCAGTGGATTGCAACATGCTGGTTAATTCTTGCGCAGCTTTTGCCTTCCATGATGCAGCAAAACAAAAGGTTTCATATTGTCCAGTCCAGCTGGACACACTCACACGCAACGGAGGTGGGGGTGGCTTGCATTGGCAGGGGAAAAGGGGACAGTCGATGATGGCAACATTCTCAGGTAGGATTTTCGGGGAAGAAACTAGAGCCGCGGCATCTTAATAATCAGTATGAGGGCTTTGTTAACTTCAGAGACTCGTTTTTGGGTAAGTTAGGAGCATACAATCTCCCTTTGAAGGAAGGGATACACCGTGCAACGGTGGTACTGTGCTAATTGTAAGGAATTCCATGTCGTTACACTGAGTAATAGGTTCCAATCAAGCCGCAGATACATACGACCGCCAGATCAGAACCATTGAGCGGGTGAAGCTTGGATACGACTGGTAGAGTAAACATTGAAATAATAATAGTGAGCATACTGTTTCAATGTGAGAGAACTCGCATTCATCGATGTCGACTGACATTGCTCGGAGCGCTGGTCCCTGGAGCCTTCAAAGACAAGGCGTTTTGAAGAAAAAGGTGATGGGCAATGAGCATTGATCCCATCGATCTTCACTTAATGAAGTAGTTCTGGCGGATATCGTAAAATTCTTTACAGCCATGACACTGATGAATGATGCTTGCTCTTCCGTGGAAAGAGCAAGGCATCGAACTGACTGATTATCAAGCCAGCCTTGATGGCAATTCAACCTTCAAGTGGTCTCTCGAGCGGTCGGCTCGCTTCCGAGTCCCGACATCACAAGGATATATTCAGCACACAACGCATTCTCTAGTTATCAGTGCTTCGATAATCCAGCCTGATGCCAACGAGTGCCACAAACCACATGTCGAGGTGAATTACGCCGAATACGGTCTCAAAGTTGACGGGAGGCTCAAGGGATACATTCCAGAATCGAGAACGTGCATTCCGTATATATTTTTGAGATAGGGCCAGCGGAAAGGCAAGACTTGCAGTAGCTTATGCAGGCAACGAAATGTCAGCCTATGCGGCCAAGATATTGTCCTCAGCGCAAACGCCGCAAAGGCAGCAGAGGCCGCTCCATGCTTTAAGGCTCAAAACGGGCGTCCAGACACCAAAAGGCAATGGCTTGTTACCGCCTTTTGAGCCATCTGGTAGCTCGCGGGATGATTGGTGCTTGACATGCACTTGAGCACACGGTCCATGACCCGGCGCCTTAATGACAAGGATTGCAAATCGAACATTTAAACGGCTTTCTGTACGGAACAATACTGTCAGCAATGGGATACGGAGAAGGCAACCGGATATAACTAAGTACTATGTATGCAGATGCACATATGTACTGTGTGTATAGAGGTCCGAGGATCCATGGGAAGTCTCACGCTTAGAGCTTCCAGACCAGCTTTGAATGCCTGTGAACTTGCAAGAATATCATCACTAAGACTTGGATTTCAACCTCTCCTTTTGATAAAAGGCTAGCTCATTTTGCAATCTGTAGAAACAGAGATATACATGAAGTATTGAAGTGAAGTGGAAATGTGGTGTAGTTGGGATGATGTTCTCGTCGACATTGAGTTGGTAGCCGCGCTTGTAAACTAAAGTCTAGATGTTTGGTGGTACTGTAATGTCATTAACAGCGCTATACAGAGACATACATACATACAACACAAACCATCCTTCCTTCTTCTTAGCATGAACAGCATGCTACATATGTATGTATACAGTACATATTTATACACACAACTATGTATGACATCGTTACCAATGGATTGGGATGAACACCTTTATTTGACAATTCAGACTCAGGACATAATAGAGAAAGTCTGATATCCACAATCTCTCCAAGACTGCTAATTCTTGCAGATAGTGGGGGAAATATCGATCACAGGCAGAACTGGGGATGAAGAACAGGCTGTATTTTGCGGAGTATATTACATTACATACAATACAATACAGTACAGTACGGTACGGTTCGCATCAGCCGCAACTAGCCAATCCAGCTCTCCCAGTCTTTCTCTCTCTCTCTCTCTCTCTCTCTCTCTCTCTCTTTCTCCTCATCCACCAACTTCTCGATCGATATCGCTCGATCCAGAGTACCTTTTTATTTCTGCTGGTGGTTTACTTTCTGTTCACGACCAATTGGTTCAGATAGTCAGTGACGAGAGGAGAGAGAGAAAGAAACGTTGCTAGAAGGAAGGAAAAAAAAAAAAAGTCGTGTCGGGTTCTCAGGTGCTGTCACAACCCAACCCTGACCTCCAATCCCTGCACTGTGCTCATAGCAATTATCAGCCGTTCCTCCAATTACAGCTCTGCAACGCGCCGTCATCACTCCTCCGTTGAAGCTCACCCCCCATCCACTCCAGTCTCGCGCTGAACTGGAAAAGTTCACGGTCTCGAGTCACTTTTCGAAGCAGTGTTGGAACAGGAACCCACTTCTTCACCTTGAGAATCTTCGGCGTTGCCCTCTCATCTGCAACCTAAACACCATGGGTGCGTACCAGTTTCTTTGCTTTAACTCACCGTCTTGAGGGGGGAATTCGCCCAGCGGCTACTATTTCAATTGTTATGCGACAGCTATATTTGCTATTTTCAGTGCTCAAGTGATCACTTTTTGGCTTGCCGTGCCGCTCTTTGTGCTCTTCTCTCTCTCTCTCTCTGTCTCTTCCTGACTCAAATTCTTCCCTCTTTGACCCTCACAATCCCACTAGCGAGTGAGATAACCTCTACTCTAATTCCTCCATTTTCTTCTCCTCTCCCATGCGCGTTCTGTGGTATTTCTTTTCTGCCCATGCCGGATTCCCATATCGCATCGATCGACTGCCTAATAAGGACTCCATCCCCCCCCTGTCTTGGCCGTCCAGGGCTCCCTAAAGATTGCTTAATGGACTACCACCATCACACATCCTGTCACTTCGCTCTCCACTCACACCTTTTCCTCCACTCTTAGTTCTTCCTTCTTCCACCTTGTTTTCTTTTTTTTCTTCCTCTCGATCTCAACCCTTGCAATCTTCCTTTTGATGATTCTTTATTTATTCAGTGTCAGGACACAACAGGCTCACAGCTTATCGGTTGAATTCCTAGGTATAGCGGACGTTTATCGACCCCATCAAGTAAGTCACCACCTTGTCGGCATCCGCCGCGACTTTCGGTTTTTCCTTTCCAAAGAATTGCCAACGGGTACACAGCGACAGGCGCTGGCCAGGAAATTGATGAGATTGTCAATATGTGTGCGAAACGGGTCCTACGGATCGTGTCGCGAGCACATGGATATGGCTCATCTTCCTTGGATATTACTGGTGGTGTTCTGAAGCATATTGGCAGTTGTCGAACTTCTGGAATATCAACTTGTATTTGTTGAAACTTGTCCGATGATGGTCTTCCGCCTTTGAAACCGCGCTTTAATGAGATATAACCCTTTCCACATTCGTCAGATATGCTGCTATTTTGGTTTCATACCCCTTTCCCAACTCTCTACCCCGCTGGTTTGGTCGTCTCACGTGGATTCAAGGTCTACTTCACCGCCTTATACCAATTGAGCTCCAAAGTTGACAAGGGTGTTATCATGTAGCACGTTTCTTTTCTTTTCTCTTTTCTTTTTTGTTGTTTGCCCAACTAGTTCATCTACCTGGCTGTCGAGCAGCGTTGTGCCCTTGTCAGCATTTACACTATACGTGTCTTGTTCAAGTGCCACTTTTTTTCATTGATACTGACTTTAACGGCAGCGTGAGAGGTCTCGTTCTCCACGTCGGCGATCTCGCAGCCCTCGTCGTACTCGCCGCTCATTTTCACCCCGCAGTCGTTCCCGCAGTCGTGAAGACTACCGTCGTAGCGACCGGCGATCCAGATCACCTATGAGTGGTGCAGCTGGTGCCTCCGGTGGTTATCCAGGTTCTGGGTACGGAGGGAGAAGCGGTGGGCCCCCAAGTCGCTCTTACGAGGATCGTGCGTTTGCCAAGGAACAGATGATGCAAGCTGTTCGCGAATCTTCCCAACAAGACCGTCGCGTCTATGTGGGAAACTTATCATATGATGTCAAATGGCATCAT
This sequence comes from Emydomyces testavorans, assembly GCA_029449355.1. Classification (NCBI taxonomy): domain Eukaryota; kingdom Fungi; phylum Ascomycota; class Eurotiomycetes; order Onygenales; family Nannizziopsiaceae; genus Emydomyces; species Emydomyces testavorans. Next base: position 1,632,804 of record CP120630.1, on the reverse strand, counting down.
CTAAAAGATTTTATGAGACAGGGTGAGCTGGAAGCCATGGACGAATTCGCAGCCGATGGGACGCATGTCGTGCCGTAGGTTTGGAGGGTTGAGGCTGACTGTGCGACTGTGTCGTTGGTTTTATTTTCTAGCTGGAGAAGTTCTCTTTGCCGATGTTTTGCTACTTCCAAATGGAATGTCGAAGGTGGGCGTCAATGCGTAGTTGTGACTGGTCTCCTGGTTTCCTTTGGTCATTTTGATGGATTGTTGGGTTGACGGGTTGGGGCTTGGTGCACCTCGGCTATGTAGGGCTGCGGGTAAGTGTCGAACGTTTACATCTTGATCCATCCCCAGTCGATTTTTACTCTAGCTCATAAGTCTGACCGTTCCCTTTTGCAGGATTGTGGAATACGCGTCGAGGGAGCAAGCTCAGAATGCCGTCGCAACGCTTAGCAACCAGAACCTTATGGGCAGACTTGTTTACGTTCGCGAGGTACGATTAGAGATCCTCAGAACCTTGACACATCTTAATATTTCTTTATCCAATATAGGACCGTGAAGCAGAACCCAGGTTTACTGGACCTCCCTCTCGTGATATGGGAAGCGTTGGCCGCGGCGGTTTCAGTGGTGGTTACAATTCATTTGGCAGTCGTCAAATCTATATCGCCAACGTTTGTAGCCCCTCCTGCACCGTTTTCCCTGTCCTTTAACAATTTCATTCGTCACCCCTATCCTACCACCAACATATCACCGGCGCAAATATGCTTTCTGGTGATTGGAATATTGACGTGAATGTTTAGCTTCCATTCAACGTTGGTTGGCAGGATCTGAAGGATCTTTTCCGCCAAGCTGGTAAGTGCATGCATTCTACTTGCTTTATTGCTATAGCTGGAAAGTGTGATATTAACGTAGTTCCGTAAATAGCACAGCAGGGTTCCGTTGTACGTGCAGATGTGCACCTCGACCCTAATGGACGCCCTAAAGGGTCCGGGATAGTCGCATTTGAAAGTGTCGAGGATGCTCGTAACGCTATCCAGCAGTTCAATGGCTATGAATGGCATGGCCGAACCTTGGAGGTACGTGAGGATCGTTTCGCAGGTTCTACTCCAGGTGGATTTGGAGGTCGCGGTGGTTTTGGATCTTTTGGCGGCCGTGGTGGATTTGGTGCAGGGCGAGGTGGATTTGGAGGTCGTGGCGGCTACGGCTATGGCGGTGGAAGAGGCGGGTTTGGAGGGGGAAGCTATGGTGGCGCGCCGGGCGGTGCACCCAGCGGCTCTTTCGAGGGTGGTCCCTCGATTCCTCCAAACCCATTTACAGACTATGCAACCTACGGTGGAGAACGAAGTGCTACGATCTACGTCCGCAATGTATGTGTCAACGTGCTTACAAACTGAAAGTATATTCTAACGCCTTTATAGTTGCCATGGTCCACCTGCAACGAGGACTTAGTCGAGCTTTTCTCGACAATTGGCAAAGTGGAACGTGCCGAAATCCAGTATGAGCCAAACGGCAGATCACGTGGTACCGGTGTTGTCCAGTTTGATACAGTTGAGAACGCTGAGACTGCGATCAGTACGTTATCCCTGCCCTTTTTAACGGTTTGAGAAGGTCATATTCACAGTGAATCCAGGCAAGTTTACAGGATATCAGTATGGAGGTCGTCCTCTCGGCTTGACGTTTGTTAAGTACCTGAACACTGGCTCGGGTGATGCTATGGACGTCGCTGCAGAGCAACCATCTGGTATTACCCAGGACCAAATTATGTGATCTTCGATGCTCTAAGAAGAGAACGACAATGATCTACCCTACCGACACTGTAAGGATAGCAGTCAATGGCGTTCATGACAAAAGTTATCGGGTCTACTGATTTAAAAAGGAAAAAGAGAAAAAGAGAAAAGCCCATCTTTGATTTGATTCGTATTGTGTTAACATGAGGCGTGGGTCACTCTGCTAGCTTTTTTGTGCATGAAACTGAAACGACGCTGTCTGGATGACCTCTGCTTTTTTCATCCTTGCCTCTGTACCTTCTGCGCCGACTTGGAGTGGTCTTGCTGCTTGCTGCGGGCTTTCAAATTTTAAATCTGTATTATCCCATTTCTGTTTTTTACCAGGCTGTCTGTTTGTGTATGGCATAATTCATAAATGCTCTATTGAAATCCTAGGCCTGATTTTTCTTTTCTTTTTGGTTCAGAAAATTGCTACAATAATAAGGATAGATAAGGAAGTCTCTTATGTCTTAAAACAATAATCTAAAGAGACTGCTACGCAACCCCTGGGGAAACTACTCGATCCCATGATGAGAAAGAAATAATCAGCATTGAGATATACATTTCCCCCTTTCTGAAATTCTTTGTTCTCTGTCGAGAAAACAATTGCATGAACAGGAGCAAGAGGTTTTTGGGAGGCTAGAAAGTGACATAGCGCCCAAGATATATAATTTGCATAGAAGGCCAAAGATACATATGTAGGTAATGGTTACATACATGATGAAAAATTTTGACGAGTCTGGTGAAAGATAAGTGTGCGGTGGCATGTAAATGCTAAAAAAGATATCGCTGCGTCTGAGAAGGGAGAGAGGGCTATGCATATACCCTAAGCTGCGGTGTTGGAGAAATGATGGAAAATATAAGAGAATCCAAGAAGACTGGGGCGTGAGTGTCGATAGCGAGGGAGTGTAGAGAGGAAAAAGAAAGGGCGGGAGGGGGGGGATGAAGCAAAGCGGTGCCGATTTCAGAGGAAACAAAGTAAGAGTGCAAATAGGAAACGTAGCCTTTTTTTTCAACTACTCGTATTGGGATATTCTCCCGGTACTTTCAAATCACTTACTGTCAACGTTCGATTCGCCGCAGCATTCATCAGTGGTGGTCTCCTCGTGCCACCGGCGGCGACATCAGCTATGCTAGTATCATTTGCGACACACGAGTCCGCGATGGGCCCCGTGCCGTTGGGTAGTAGCGGTTTACTATAAGCAGCAGGTATGTCATTCTCAAGCGCGCCCAGCGACGTAGCGGCGGTCGTGAGACTGGGATTCGTTTTTGTGTCTGTGCCCGTGGGCTGCGTGGACAAGAGCGAGCCTTCTGGTTCTTGTTGTTCTTCGTTTGGTGCGGTCTCGGGAACGACGATGGGAGCGCCGGTGGAAAGGGCGATGGAGCGGAGGCGTGTTCCGTTACGGCTGAGCTGGGGGGTTGGGGTGGAGATCTGGTTGGGAGTGATGGCGCTGTTGTTGTTGTGGTCGTATGATGGTGTTTGCGGGGCTTGGGTGGTTATCCATGCATCGTAGATCCGGGTGGGTCGTTTGGATTGTGTGGAGCGCACGGAGGCAGATCGAGCATTTGTCTGTATTGCGTCTTCGGTTTCGTGGATATGCGATTGTGGCTGTGGTCGCTGCTGGTGTTGCTGACCGGTAAAATATATGCCAGCTTCGAGCGAGGATGGTTCGGGCATAGTTCCGTGTCGATTTCGAGGGCTGCTCTCGCCAGACCGGAATTCAGGTACTTCTGAGGTTCTGTTGACTTGGACTTCACTTGGAAATCGTCCACCAGGAGGAGAGCGCCATCGGGGTTCATCCAGAGATGCGCCACGAGTGGGTAACATTTGATCAGCAGAGTAGGGGGTTGCATCTGCCTCGTCCTCATCCAGAACTCCATCACTGCTAATCGAAGCAGCTCTGTAGCTTGCTCCGCTAAATGAGCGTACATGTTTGCGGACAAATGCATTGCGTGCTTCGCCGGTTTTCTCTGTTAGGTTTTTGATATCTTCATACCAGGCAAGCATAGTATCATGGGATTCTGCTCGGAAGACCCAAGCATGGCCACGATGCATCGAGCCTGTTTGGCGTCCTTTGAGCATAAATTTGTGGGAAGAAGAGTCCGGCTGCGAATGAGAACCAAGCTTCTGTTCTGGTAGATATAATGACATGACTGGATTCTGAGATCTGAGGCGATCCGCTGACTTGAACTCGTGTAAATGGGTCGGCGATAGAATATACCTAATAAACAGTCAACTTAAGGTGCTTAATGGAGTTTAGAGGAAACGTCAACGCACCAGCCTGGAGTATAGCTCTTCAAATATTTACTCTTTCGTTCTAGCATTCCAGCTCGAACTTCTGCTGCTGCCGGATGATCGCTTCCAGGATATGTTATGTTCCTGATATTTCGCAACGGTACGCTGGAGTCAATTAACTGGTCATTCTGGGCCACAAATGCTCCCCATTCACGGTCCTTTGGCATCGATATAGGACCCTCTCGCAGTCGCTCAGCAGCCTCATATGCGGAGTCCGCATCTCGTTTCAAAATACTTGCATAGGCACTATACGCTTTCTGTATTTCGCCGACCACGATGGACTCTAGTTCACGGCCGGAGCTCTCTAGGTTGAGGTAGGCCTTCTAAAAGTCAGCAACGGCATTGATACCGATTGAGGAGGAACGCTCACTCTGTGAAGATAATTCTCTTCCGAAAGTTGCTTTTCCAACTGCCTGTCAACTCCCAATTTGATTATGAACGGGTCACCTTTTCCAGAGGTGGCCGAAGGATCAGTGTCGACTAGCCCCAAGGCCTCGTGCAGGTTCCGGACCGCCTTGCGAGTACTCTCCATTTCCTTATCAACAGAATTCTTGAAATCGCCAGCCAGGCCTTTGATTTCTTTAATCTTTTGTTGTAAATCATTTCTCAGACTATTCAGCTGGACGGTAATTTCAGTCTCCACCTCTTTTGCTTTATTGCACTCTAGCAACGCTTGTTTATGATATGTTTTCATTATGTTGGTCGCCTCTGCGATTCCACCGGATTGTAGAAATGTGGGCGGCATTACGATGTTGTTCATCGCATTTGACGCGGAGAGCAGTAGTTTGGCTCTTGTCTCATACGACCTCTGGATATCACGAAAGACGGTGATAAGATCCTTTAGCACCTTGCGCCACGCTGTATACAGTTAGCCAAACGTAGTTCGTGTCTTCAGTAAGAAGAATACATAGCCAAAGAGAAGAAATCCACAAGCATGCATACCTTGAAACCTGTTTGCGAGGAGCTCCGTCGGTGTTCCTTTTGTTGGGATTGGAACGTAGAAAGCACTATCCATTTCATTTTCTCCCATTCCATATTTTTCCTTCTCGCCTAGCTTCAAACTCCTCACACTGCCTGCGCGACTACTCCGCTTACTTCCGGCTCGCCTCAAGCTCCCTTTCTTTTTCAACGTCGAGGTACGAGCCGGGAGTCCTTGCTGTGAAAATGACACTTGAGAATCGTTCCGTGGTGCATCCCCCATTATATGGTTGTGGCTGCCCAGTAACGACGAACTGCGCCGACTGAGTTCTTCGCGGAAGCGCGACTGGTGGGGTGCAGACGGCGGCTCGTTTGCGCCTATTCGCACCTGGAAGTCGCTGGGTTGAATGGAATTGGTTGCGACGAAGGAGTTCGGTCGGGATCCAGGGACTGACCCATATGGATTGTTTGAGTGGACTGTGGGAGAAGCGGGCGAGCAGACATCCTGGGAGGGTGTTCGCGGTCTTGTAGCCATCGCCATACCTAGTGGGTTTAAAAATATCGATGCAGGGTATGCTGCGATCGTTTCTGCAGGCAGTCGAGGTGCCACGATCGAATCAAGGAGCCAGTGGACTTGTGTCGTTTTGACAAGGGCACGATCGCAGAGAGAAGGAGAAAGGCGGTGAAACGGAAGATATGGGCAGCTGGTCGTCCAACAGTTAGAAAGGAAATCCCTTACATTCTCGAGATATCAGAAGAGATGCAAAAAAAGATCATAAAAGAGGGACCTCACAGGCATATAACGGCTCTCGTTCTGCGTTTCCCAGTCTGTTTGGTGGCTAATAAATCGTCGTCGTGGGCCAACCAGAAGAGTAACAAACATCACTCTAGGGATGACGTAGAGCCAGTCTGAGTGTAGTTATACTCTCCAATACCGGGACTGCAATGCGATTGGAGGCACGCTGGACAGAGAGTCGATGTACTCAATTGTAGATGTACCTTTTACGCGGGGGGAACAGCAGCTCCCTTTTATTGATTTGCTTCCCCCTATAACTACTCCTGGAGATAGATCTTCTAATCCAGATAGAGGAAAAGGGATTCTCGAAAAAGGGGTGAGCTGTGATCAACCACATTTATTCCCAATGTTCCACAGGATATCCCCAGCTTGTTTTCTATAACTAGTTATTTCATTGAGGATTTCATTCAGTGTTGGTTGATGTAATAACTATGTCAGCCTTACAGTCCCTTCTCTGTGCTCTAGTTAGTTGACATGGCCATACAGCAGACTAGAATCCAATCGAATACGCCTGAAGTGATGCTTTTCATATTTTTGGGAGAAAAAGAGAAAAAAAAAAAAAAAAAAAGAACAGCCACTGCTGATGACGTCATTAAAGGGGTGCGATAAGCTTGTGGCGCACGTCAAGTCACATGAGTGGCAGTGTAAGATGCTTGGCAGGAGCTAACTGAACGGATATACTCCGTATGTATGTACTGTACTCTGTACCTACATCTGTATACATTCATATGTGTGTTAGTATGTATCTGGTGACATCGCAGCCCACGTAATACCAGCTGACTGGTGTAATCGAACATGTCAAGTTGAAATCTAATTCAGGTCGTATACTACATGCTAAGACTGAAGTAGACAATGGGAGAAGATTTTTGTTTTCAAGAAGCTGGGGGTTGCGTGACGGGTACGTCGATTCCGTAGTTCTGCTTTATCCTCTCACGTCTTCTCTCTGCGTAGCCAGGGCCGTATATTCCTACAGCATACGTTAGTACGGTGTCTAAGTTGGACCCGGAAAACGACAAGGTGTACCTCTTCCTTCGCCCAGTTCCGCAATTGTCTGTTCTGCGGGGCTTCGATAATTTGTCCTCAACGCCTGACGTCTCTCAAACTCATCGACATTGCGGTCCACTGGGTATCCTTGAAGGCTACCTCCAGTGTATTCGAAAATTCCAATCACGGTTGCGACGGTAGCACCATAGCCTAGCACGGCAGGGAAAGTGCGAGCTGAAGACATACTGTCAGAAATGGTTGTAATCACCCGGTAAGACAGAGCAGCCCACCTCTAAGACCCATGGCCGCACCGGCGAAGAACCCACCCCAAGTGGCATTCCAATGGTCTTCTTTCTCTCGTAAGTTCGCAGATGCAGTTTTCACGAATTCATAAGCACCACCCATTGCGGCTGCAAACAATGCCCACGTCAGCCACTTCATGACCCTTAATCACATTGTCTGATCATTGAATCGTACCGAACAAGGTGATGGTGCTGCCCGTTCTCGTAAAGACACCCCATGGTCCTATGTTCTGTTTGGCGAGGGTATTCTGAACGGCGGATGCGAAGAGGCCCGCGCTTCCGGTCATCAATGTCGTTTTGATTGTCGCAGAGAGGGCATCCTGGGGATGATATACTTTCTGGTCTTCTGAAGAAGACATAGTTGCTGCCGTGCTTTTGCCCTTGAGAGGAGTTCGAAGGAGAGATGGGATGGTCTATGTATTGGCAGTGAGATGGTGGAGCTAGGATCTGTTTCTTGGCATTTTGGCGGGAGTTGATTGGGTGTTGACGGGATGGGCTTGTTTGTCGTGGAGCTGCATATCAGACGACTCGACGATAGCAAACTCACAAGCGGTTCACTGTTTCTTTTTCGTTGTCAGCGCTGTTAGAAGGGAGCCAGTTCCTTGGGCAATAGACTTCTTTTACAATCTCAATCTTTGTCGCATCTCCTATCATCCTTTCCGTCGTGCTTTCCTGACGTTGGCTACATCCTCTAGGTATTGCCCCTCGCTGAAATCAAGGAGCTCAGGCGTTTCTTGGGATTGAACGAACAGTCCTCAGATACATACCATACCATCTCCAAATTCTCGATTGCTTCTTTTCTTCAGATGAAAGAACTAGAGAAACTATTCTGAATCTCCACCTATGCTTTGAGTGTCGTGTATCACTGAATCTCGGAATCAGAGCTGCCTTGCTGCATTGAAGCTCCTGGCGGAAAGGCCTCTTAAACATTTGAATTTTCAGTTCCTGGAGAGGAATCTGGCATCTTAAAAACATCTTCGAGAAGGCTGTGCCGGATGATTAGATATCACCAACCGCGGATGCATGATAGAAATCGCCCAGGTAAGCAACCTGCTCTACTTCCCGTTCGCAGCCCGGTTCTAGTGCTGATGGTACCTTCGTGGGAAATAGGGAAAACCAGTCCCCGCTTCATACAAGATGTTCTCTGCTACGATCCGGCAAATCCTCCAAGATCAGGGTTCAATCTTCTAACCGACATTCCTCCCATCTGGCAGAATGCCGATGATTATCCAGAATTGGTGGCGCCTAACCATTGTGATCATCGTTACTTATCCAAACCGAACCAGACAAGACTCTGGTCGGAAAATGGCGGACAAGGTCGCGATAACATCTATAAGGTCTCCGCAATCTGTATGCTATGTCGGTATCATCTAGAGTTAGCGATCACGTACGTCGACTCCAGATCACCAAAGCCAGATCACCTACATCATTGGGTAAATGATCAGACGCTACTGCAAGGAGACAACCCAAGCAGTCAGTTGAGGTCGCAGGACCAAAGGTCGGAAAGCTATGGCTTTATGTGTACTTACAATGGATGCACAGCCGATCTCACTGTGAAATTCCTTTCTCCCTATCTCACCCCCAAGTTGGTGGCTCTCTTGTCAGATGAGACGGTGTTGAAACAGCGCATGGATGAGGCTGTGAAAGCTTTTCCTGACCGTTTAGAAGGCGTCAGCCACCCACTTCCTATCACTGTTTTGGCCACCCTTAAGGCATACATTGATATTGCATTGAACCAGCCTGAGAGAAACAGATGTGTGGGTCTGGGGAACAAGCGCTTCACAACAGCATTTGGTGTCAGTGGAACGCCGTGCAAAGAACTTCTAGAATTTGTAGGGTTTAGATTAAAGGTGCGGAACTGTTTACCTTTGTGTGTTGTTTCTCTTTTCCTTCTGAACACAATATCATGAGCAAATGTTCTGAGAAGTTACGCAATGATACAGTTACAGGATGATGCCAACTGTTGGATGCCACCTGTCCCAGTCACTTCCTCATCTTTGCCATATAAAGACCCCGAACGAATCTTTCTTGATGACATTTCAAATGAACTTCTTGCTTTGATGAAACAACGACCGCAGCACGAGAAGGAAGCCTACTTTATTGATCTTTCAGTAGAAGCAGCCTCTCCTCAATTCGCCTGCCTACTTGGCTCGAACAACTGTGAGAATTCAAAGTGTTCTGCTTTTCCACGGAGTCGCTGACTGAGGCCTACAGATCCAAGAATGCACACCTACCCTATAGGTGACCAGACAGAACCTCATCCCCCGTAAGCTAGGTTCCCCTCAAAATGCCTATTCTATTGGCAGACTCCTAACCGATTGTAAACTCGTGCCAGGTTCTATCAAGACTTGGGTGCAACAGAAGATATGTCAAGCGACTTGATTCTTGAAGCTTATCGTAAGCAGATTCAATGTCATCCAGAACGGGCCTCTTACTACTTCAAATGTCTACGTTCGATCGGTCAGTGGAGAGGAGAATATGATGGCAGAGCCATTGCTCGATTTGTCGAACAACAATATGCGGAAGGCAGATACGCGGATGACGACGTTCCCGATGCTTACCGATTTTTCCAGCTTGATATCAAAGATACCAGCCTTACCGATGATACCATAATCGGATCTTTCTTTGCTCGCCTGCAAGATTCCCCTGATGAGGCAGAGCCAAGGAGACAACTCTGGAGGATTGGTGATTATCGACGCAGCCAGGCGATAAAAGCAGTGGCAGAAGAAAGTAAGCCTGCTTTTGGTCGTCATTCTAAAGATCTTTTCATTGTGCTAAAACGCGTCAGGTGTATCAAACATGCAGCAGGCGCTGGTATTCTTGGGCGCTGAGGAGGACACGCCGGATGATTTCATCATTTCTATGTATACCGCAAAGGCAAGGATCGTAGCCTGCATTCCAAGTTATTGTACGGCCTTCTAACACCACAATGGTGCCACAGATTAGCGATATGCCAGCCACCAAGGGACTCGCAAAACGTGCCGTCTCACTAATAGCGGAAGGGCGAAAATCGGAGGATCTTCAGTATTTTCTTCGTACGGGCGAGACTCACCCAGGCGAAATGGATATTGGCGAAGCTTACCAGCTTTTCCAAATTTCTGATCGGACTGTGGATGATGATTCTATCCTCGCTGCCTTCCAAGTATTTGCCACTGAGGATCCTGGACAGATAGAAACTTATCAAAGGGCCCTGAGGGTGATCGCAAACGAATCCCAGAGTTTACTGCTAAAGAGGGCGCTTGGCGAAGACCCGACACCAGAAAACTTCAAATTGAACGAATGGCCTGTAGGCCTGCGTAATATCGGAAATACATGTTATCTGAATAGCCTGCTCCAGTTCTATTTTACAGTGAAGCCTTTTCGAGATATGGTGCTTGATTTCGAGCAGCAGAAAATGGAATTGGACGATGACAGTGTACGGCGTAAGAAAGTTGGATCGCGCACGGTTTCGAGATCTGAAATCGAGAGAGCACAAAAATGTATACTTCTTCCCCCTCCACATCCTCTTCTAATGCTAACTTAGCTAATAACTTTATAAAGTTATGCGAGAATTACGGTCGCTGTTTGAAGACATGACGATATCGCCAACACGCTGTATCACACCGGGGCAAGAGCTTGCAAGATTGACACTGTTAAGCTCGTCAAATGAGGCCGAAATTCGACGTAAATCGCTTGCTGAACCCAATTTGCCTATATATGGGCCTTTCTTGCCCCCTGATATGGATTCCAGTAATGAAGACGATTCGACTATCGAGCATCTGACTAAGGAAGCGGATCGCGCGGATAGTGATATGACTCTTGTATCTTTTGCAAATCCAGAAACTGATGAGACCGCCGGGAATGACAATAAGGAAAATGTAGGGCCACCGGAGCCTGGAATGGTCGTTGAGTCCAACGATACCGAGGCTATGGGGGCCCTTACTGCTGGTCCAGAAGATTCTGCGCCCAAAATGATCAATCCTCCTGATAGGCCACCGCCTGTACCGCCTCGCCCAGTTTCGGATAAAATGAGGAAAGAACTGGAAATTGGTGCGCAACAGGATGTCACAGAAGTGATTAACAACGTACTCTTCCAAGCGCAATGCGCTATTAAAGCTAATCAATACGACGAGGATGGCGGCCAACTTGATATGATCACGGAGTAAGTTATCTTTTGACCGTGCCATCAGGTTATATACATAGTTAACCCGTGCCCCAGGCTTTTCTATGGCAAAACAAAATCTTACATCACGACATCCGATGGTGTCCGCTGTAAAGAAGAGCCGTGGTCGGATATCAAAGTGGATGTTGCAAGAGAGTCTAGTGATATATATTTAGCTCTTGACGGTGCGTTCGATATGCAGAGAGTCCATATTGACGGGACAGAAGCCGAACAGCATGGTACTATCAGCAGGATTCCGCCCATCCTCCAGATTCAAATTCAACGAGTCCAATTTGACCAAGTGCAGATGCGGTCGTTCAAATCAAACAAACATTTAGAATTGGAAGAGACGATATATCTTGACCGCTACATGGATACACTGCCAGTTGACAATATGGAAATGAAACGGCAGGAGAAATGGCGGTGGAAGGAAGAGCTACGAAAATTAGAAAAACGGAACGATGAACTTCGCAACAAGGTATACACCCATCTTTCTTCACCACTGACATTTCCGCTCTGATACTAATCTTGTTCTAGGTCGATCAGCCTTTGCCAGTCGTATTCAACACTGTCAGCACCAAATTACAGGAGCTTGCTGAACTGGGGGAAGATCCCGAAACTAAAGATGATGCAATTGAGGTTGATGCATCCACTGTCGCTCTCCTTGCTAAATTAGAGGAGGCAACTGAAGATGAAATAATCAGTAAGTTTATGATTTCGTAATCCTGTCTTTACAGCGTCCTATGTGCCCGACGTCGTTTTAGCAAAATCCGATACACTGACGTCTCCCCACAGAGATTGAAAAGCGGATAGATGGGCTCAATCAATGCTTGAGTAATCAATTTTCTGAGCTTAAGTCCTTTCCCTACCACTTGTATGCAGTCTTCATTCATCGGGGTTCGGCATCTGCTGGGCATTACTGGATATATATCTTTGATTTTGAGAAGGAAATATGGCGCGAGTATAATGATGAACAGGTATCGGAGGTCAAAAAGCTCTCGACCATATTCACACCCGAGACTGGACCTCAATCCCCATCGCCATATTTCCTAGTATACATATATGAACCCCTCAAGGAACGACTCACCCAACCGGTTCATCGCAGCGTCAGGGAAATACCGACAATTGAACAGCCTCTGAATATCGACGATACACCAACGCTTGAGGATCCTGCGAACCAAACTGATCGAGCTCCTAGGCCCCCGACGAGAGCGCTCCCCAAAGGGAGAAGCCAGCTCGCCAACGAGGTGTTGCGCCAGGACTTGGAAATGCCCGACGCTCCGCCACCTTATGAAGAAGTAGCGTGTATGAACACTGAAGGTAGGGAAAGCACTCGTCCCACAATTCCAGCGTCGAGTAGTCATCATCACTCCTCTCTCAAGCCCGCCGTCCGTGGCTCATGGGCGAAGGACGTTACTGACATACCGGATGTGGAATGGTAGGTGTCAATGTTTCGGCTCGAGAAGTTTCACCCTCTATGTCTCCACCGCCGAATCCTCTGAAACGAAAACATTGAAAATACTCTTGCATTGGGAGATAGTGGCCTCTTTTTGAAATTAGCCAAGTGCTTTTTAGTCCTTTTGCGGTTATTGACATGGGGTTAGAGTGACTTATTACTTTATTATCTTTTTTTTTTTTTTTTTTTTTTTTGTTCCGGCGGTGTCAAGCATGCTATTAGGAGTGTCTACATGAGTTTATATTGATTGAGGTCTAATACAGTGGTTCGATCGCGGGCGCACGAGAGAGGTTTAGAGGACTGACAGGTTGGGACTGGGATATGCACATGGATCGCAGGATATAATATCTTTTTTGCGGTGCATTAGGTATGATATGCCACTGCCATTGATGCAACCATTCGCTTTTGATTATGAACGTAGAACGCAGCCTTGCATATATGATGTATGTATCAAATGAAAAAGGTCTTAGAAAGGTATTGGATGGTCTCTTTTCTGTTCCTGTAGGTATTAAGCAGTATAGGTAGAGTCATGTTTTGCCTTTTGAGGTGTCTAAGATTGAAGCCTGTCTTTTGATATTCAGCGTATACTATGTACATATGTATGCACATCTTTTGAGTCTTTGATGACTTCAAATCCGCGTTGATGTTGAAATCATTTACGGAAAATAGTTTCTCCCATAAAAGATGCTGACTAACTAACTTATCCGCATCTGCCCGAGGGATGCAAACACGGAAAACCACGGAACATAATTTGTTTGGTCGGAAAAATGACTTTGCCGAAACTAGCTTCTCAATTGGCCAATCAGCGAGAGTTTGGACATGGGACCATTTCCGCACCCCCGCGCCTGCAGCCGGCATTTTCTCCGCTCCCCTGTTTCCGCTCTCACGAAGCCAATCATGATTAATCACGGGGTTAGTAGGTGGTGGTTGAGACAGCCAAAGGAGTTTATTTCTCATCTCGAACGCTCTTTTTACCTTGTAGAACTTCAACACTAGGTCGACGAATTGACTTATCAGGTTGCGCTGACTGAAAAAAGCCGAGCTCGTCGTCGCAATCGTTTCGCCGCGGTTGAACTCTCCTCTCTTTCTTAGCGTTTTGTGAAATCGACGGATCTTTGTTGGTCAAGAGCTCGATTGCTGTCTGGCATAAGTGAAGCAAGGGAAGAGGAAGGATTCTTCCAGTTTGCTTTCTTGTTTGCGTACCAGCCGCTGGGCATAGAACACATACTCGTAACATGCAGTTACGGAATTCGATTAGTTGCTTGCGAATTGCAAGACAGTGGTCTGCAAACCCCGCAAAGGTATGATTCACCGCTTCCTTTTTTTTTCCCCCATTCATTGCTGTGAGCGCTGGGCTGACTGAGGCGTGCTCTTTAAAACAGCATCAAAAGTTCCTTGTTCGCGCATTCTCCAGCTCCTTTGCCCGCAATGAGATTAATAAAATTGTATCATCGGCCAATGAGGCCATAAGGGATGTGAGATCCAACTCCACGCTTCTGGCTGGTGGTTTTGGTCTTTGCGGTGTGCCTGACACATTGATTGATGCTGTTCACAAGAATCCCAATATCACAGGTCTGACTGCTGTCAGCAACAATGCTGGCGTGGACGGTGCCGGTCTCGGTTTGCTCCTGGCTAGTGGGCAGATCAAGAAGATGATTGCCAGTTACGTGGGCGAGAACAAGACTTTTGAGCGCATGTATCTCTCTGGACAGATTGAGTTGGAATTGACTCCCCAGGGCACTTTGGCCGAACGTTGTCGAGCCGGTGGTGCTGGTATCCCAGCTTTCTACACCCCAGCGGCTGTGGGAACGGTTGTGCAGACCGGCGAACTTCCACTTAAGAACAACCCTGACGGTAGCGTTGCGCAGTATGGCAATCCGAGAGACGTGAAAGTGTTCAATGGCAAGAGCTATGTGATGGAAGAGTCTATCAAGGGGGATTATGCATTTATTAAAGCCTGGAAGGCCGATAAGCTGGGCAACTGCCAGTTCCGCTTCGCTGCTCAAAACTTCAATGGTGCCATGGGCCGTAATGCCAAGATGACCATTGTTGAGGCTGAAAATATCGTCGAGGTTGGTGAAATTGATCCCGCCGCCGTTCACCTCCCGGGTATCTACGTACAGCGCGTCGTTCAAAGCACCACGGAGAAGAAAATTGAGAAATACACGTACGCCAAGGACGGTAATGAGGCCGATATGTCTGCCCTTGGCAAGGGCGACACTGCCAGTAAGAGAGAGCGTATTGTCCGTCGCGCGGCCCAGGAGTTCAAGAACGGAATGTATGCCAACCTGGGTATCGGGATGCCGATGTTGGCTCCCAATTTTGTGGACCCATCTGTCGAGGTCCAATTGCAGTCTGAAAACGGTATTCTTGGCCTTGGACCCTATCCTAGGAAGGGTGAGGAAGATGCCGATTTGATCAACGCTGGCAAGGAAACTGTTACATTACTTCCGGGTGCGTCCTGCTTCGGCAGTGATGAGTCCTTCGGCATGATCCGATCTGGTCGAATTAATCTGACCATCCTGGGTGCTATGCAAGTTAGTGCTAAGGGGGACTTGGCCAACTGTAAGATTCTCTCTCTCATATACCCGTTGTGAGTTCACTAACACGATTTCACAGGGATGTTACCGGGTAAGATCAAGGGCTTCGGTGGAGCTATGGATCTTGTCTCGAACCCCTCCAAGACCAGAGTGGTCGTCACCATGGAACACACTGATAAGAAAGGAAATCCCAAGATTCTCAAGCAGTGTGAGTTCCCTCTCACCGGTCGCGCTTGTGTGAGTAGAATCATCACCGAACTCTGTGTGTTCGATGTTGATTTTACGAATGGGTTGACTTTGATTGAGCTTGCTGAGGGTGTCACTGTCGATGAGGTCCGCGCAAAAACAGAGGCGCCGTTCAAGGTTGCGGATAATGTGACACCAATGCTCTAAGGAAAAAGTTGAATATATCATTGGGAAATCTGCTGGCGAATTCAGTTTCCACCAGTTGTTCTGGTTTCTAAAGATTGTTATGTAGATATGCGATATATCTGTTTGATTTTGCATTACTTTTTTTGAGATACATAATATAGCATGTGCGTGTATGTTAGGGGATATCAGATAACGACTGACTGATCAGTTCAAATTCTGGAGCCCTTGTACTTCGAGCGTATTCCTCTGTTAATATGTAGCATAGAAACAGTAACACCTGCATCTAGAAAGCTATGTACCTATCTAAAACCCAGTCCCACCCTAGCCCTTGATTGTGAGAAGGAAAATAATATACATACAATCATATCACTCCACTATCCACTCACCAGCTCCACACAACCATAACGGCTAATATACACACGTAACTATTCTCTGTTCAACCACGAAATCCATCTGCCGCATCCCCTCATTTCAACCTCAAAACCCCGCCCAATTTCTTCCCCAACCTCCCCAGCCAACCCCGCCGCGGCGCCTCCTCAAACTCCCTCAGCAGCTTATCGTAGTGATCCGACTGACTGGCGGGATAGCGTAGAGAATTCGGAACGGGGTATTTCTTCTGATAGCGGTTCTCGAGGAAGGAGTATAGGGTGTTGATGTTTTGTGCGGAGAGGAGTGGTGCCGCGTGATCGCTGCTGCTGCTGTTGCTGCTGCTCGAGGAGGGCGGTTGTTGTGGAGTGGGTGGTTTGCGGAAGAGTTGTTGTAGGGACCAGCGCGAGGAGGATTGGGGCTTGGCGTTGGGCGGCGGGGGTGGTGTGAGGCGGGAGTGGAGGTATGTTTGGAGGGAGACGGAAGAGGGGCGGAGAGCGTCGGTGGGCCAGCGGGTGAGGAGGCGGTGGATGTGGTGTGTTATTTGGGTGCGGGAGAGCTGAGGCGGATGATTAGTAGTTAGGTAGTAAGGGGAGTGGTGGGGCAATTGCTCACATTTTGCATGATGAGTGGAAGGATGGAGTTGCTTGAGATGAAGCTGTAGGATCTGGATTCTTGAAGCTCAGCTCAGCTCAGCTCAGTTCTGTTCTGTTCTGTTTCTTGATATCCATCTTCCAAAAGATCGGACGGAAATATCCCCGCTAATCCGGATATGGTCTAGTCCTCAGCCTGCACGTGCCTCGCCAGCAACGTCAGTCGATCCTCCATCTGATCTCGTCCGCCACACTTCTTCTCTTCGTCGAACCAACTTCATCTTCCTAGGCGAGAGCTTTTTTTCTCTGTGTATCCGTCAGTTTGTTTCTCTGATTCTTTCGCTGTCCTGTTGGTTTCCTAATCTCACACCTCTGCGTACAGCTACAACCCGATTTCCTTGTCCTTGGTCATGAGCTCCCATCGATATCAGCGCGTGAGTGTGATCCCGCTTACTTAACTCCAAGCCAACTCCCTTCTCCAGCACCATCGAACCTGTCTCCTGTCCAGACATTAAAGTGGCTTACTCCAGGTCGATAACCGCGCTGATGACGATGACGATCACCGCGTAACCCCGGAAACCTCCGCGCCATATCCTATTCCATCGTCTCCACCTCCATCTTTCCATTCCAGAGCCTCATCACGCTCGTCTCGACCACTCCTCTCGCACGACCCCTTGCATTCAGAAGCCGACCAAACGCTTGCAGACACATTTGGCGAAGATGGACCTGGTTCTGATGGAGAAGATGAGATCGATGATAGGCAGAGACTTTTGAAGGGTAATCCTAGTCCCACACCCGCGGAGGGAAA
Organism: Emydomyces testavorans; assembly: GCA_029449355.1. Classification (NCBI taxonomy): domain Eukaryota; kingdom Fungi; phylum Ascomycota; class Eurotiomycetes; order Onygenales; family Nannizziopsiaceae; genus Emydomyces; species Emydomyces testavorans. The sequence goes on along the minus strand of CP120630.1, from coordinate 1,615,487 downwards.
TGCAGAGGTTCCGCCTAGCACAGATGAGATCCGTAGTCCATCCAGGCAGAGAAGCTCTACTGTGCTACCTACATTTGGCAACACGTCGTCGTCGGGCGCTCCAAGGGTAATGCGATCTGCCGCGAATGATGGCGTTTTCGCAAACCTGGCTGCGAAGCCGGAACGGGGCGAGAAGGTGGATGACTTACCACCGGTATGCACTCGATCTCTCTGTAAATGCGACCTCAATTGCTAACGTATGTTCAGAGCTACGAACAGGCTGCAGCAGATGCTACTCCTCCATACTGGGAAACGACCATTGTGGGCCCGGGTATGTCCTCGGATGAAGTCTACGTCGACGGTCTTCCCGTTGGTTCAGTCTTCTCCTTCGTCTGGAACGCCATGATTTCTACTTCCTTTCAACTTGTCGGTTTCCTTCTTACGTATCTCCTTCATACTACCCATGCTGCCAAAAATGGCAGTCGAGCTGGTCTTGGCCTCACATTGGTGCAATATGGATTTTATATGAAGCCTGGGGGTGGTTCAGATGGCTCAGAATCTGTTTCGTCACCCGGCGATCCTCAGTTTGTTCCACCCAATCCCAATAGTCATGATTTCTCCCCGGGATCTATTTCGGATGGGGGCACATTTGATTCGGGCGATCCTTCAGGCGGTGGAGCGTCAGGTATAACCACGACCGAGTGGATTTCCTATATTCTTATGGTTGTTGGCTGGTTTATTTTGATTCGAGCGATTAGCGATTATCTCCGAGCACGGCGGCATGAGCAACTGGTTCTACAAAGCCCCGAAAGAGGATTGCCGGTTCCCATTATTGCTGATGGAGAGCGACCAGAAAATGCCGTGTAAATATAGTTGCCGATTGCCTTTGGAAATCTGAGGCTGCTGGTGGTCAGGCGAGTCTTTTTAATGAACCGAACATGAGAAAGCATGTCATTGCTTGTATTTTACTTTGGAGAGGATGGTGTTTTGGTGTTTTTGAGCTGGCTTGCTTATCCGGAAGCGTTTGGTCGGAAATATTATTGCGGATGGTTGTCGTGTCGAGAAAGGTCTAAGCACTTGATATCAATCCTTTTCCTTTCCTCTGGTCTCTTTCACCCTCTCGTCTGTTGATGGAGGAGCACTCATGGTGATACTGCCTTTTCCTAATATACCGAGTTCATCTACAATCCAGCTTATTGCTATCTTTTGTTGACAGTCTCTAATTATTGCAGCTAATTCTCATCGTAATTCTAAGTACTACTTAGTTATACTGACGGTCTGGTCTCCATTATTGCTCCAGTTATGTGGCCAGAACTACGAGGACAGAATCAACGCGCTGTCGTATGTCTGTGGCGCAGCAGCAGCACAACGAGTTGACAGATTTACAACAAGTTTTGACTCCAATCTGCGACAGCCATCCTACACCGGATGTTAGTGGGCTGACTGGCATCTTGTCAGAATTGCGTCGCCTGCTTTCTTCCTCGGCAAGAGGTCGACGCTATTGGATAGTAACCCGTGGGAGTGAAGCTGGCTCTAGATCTCCTTCTCGTCGCCTTGTACAGTCCTTGGAGCCTATCCGGGGCAGTCAGTCACTCTCTGCTCAGCATGGTCTACATATCTCAAAGATTTCACTGTCCAATTCGCCTCCGACAAGAAACTCACGCAAATATCTAGCTAACACGCCAGAGCTGTTGATGAAACCGCCCCCCTTACATTAGTATTTCTCGTTCGCCTCTCGCCGCAGAACCTTCTCAGCAACAAGCTTGATATCTTCTTGATAAACTTCGTTCCGCTATCCATTATCCCTCTATCTCAGATCCCAAGGTGAACTCCTCTCCGCAACACACGCACAGAGTACCACCCGCACTCCATACCGCTTTCAACAACTGCATGAATGGCACGCACAAGCCAGGACCAAGCTCCCCTTACCCCTGTCCAGCCCGTCGAAGCTAAATCTCTCCTTTCGTTCACTACGCTTGCCTCCAACCCGCCCAATTACCCGCGGAATCCGACACAGGAGCGCCTGGAGCCGTTGGTGTTGTATATCGTCAGGGTGCCGGGAAGCAGAGGTACTATTTCTTTCCCATTGGGGGGGAGTTGTATCATGTCGTTGCGTACATGTATTCTAAATTGCTGGCGAGATGATGGAGAATGTACATACATCGTGCATTGACTGACTCATATGCTGGGTGTTGGTCTTGCCCGAGCATGGTGAAGAACAGATGTTTTCTTGTCGCCGTTGAAACCGCCCACGAAGTCTAGTTTCTCTCCGGAATCGATCAATGCATCGGTATATTTTTGTCATGTGGCGGGGCCGGGTGATGAGGCTGTCTTGGAAAATATCGAGAAGGACCGGAGGGCCGAGGAGGAGAAGAGGCGATTGCAGCTGGAGCAGCTGCAAGGCAGTGAACATGATGGGAATGGCGAAAGTAATGGGAAGAACAAGGACAATACGTTTGCGTTGTTGAATCGTGTGCGGAGGAAGCCTGTTCCAGGTACGGCGGTGCAGACTGTCGAGACGAGGACTCAGAGTTCGGTTTCGCTTTCGGATACTCTGGAGAGAACCCATCCAGGGAAGACAAGAAGTGTCAGTGCAGATTGTTCTAGTGACGAAGTACAGAGTGCAGGAGTCTCTGAGACACGACGCCCTTGGGACTCTCCACTGCTTCCTCCACGGTCAATACCGGGACCACAGCAAGGACTAGGCAGCCCCATTGGTGCCCGAGGTTCGAGGACTGAGGGTAAACATGCAAAGAGTCTGAGCGCACAGCCTACGTCTCCCGGACCTATACGCGAAACATTTCATCGCTTGCGGAATAGCTTTGACATATCGCCTGGACGAACGAGTTGGGACGGGGTGCGTCCTGTTATCAAGTCAAGAATCCCAGGTAAGGATCGGCTTTGGGGAGCTTCGAACGTATCGGGCGAAGAGCTTCTACCTTCGTTAAAGCCCAGATGCAGCTACGACACGCCTCGAGACGCGTCTGTATCCCAACCTTTTCATATCACTCTTATACGACGGGATCCTACATACGGCAATCAATGGAATGTTGGAACGATTACGAACTGCACAGCACCCTTGGAAGTCGCGCCTGACGGATCAATCACTATCGAAATAACCACTCCCGGATACAAAAAGTTCGCAGACAACAAGCCTATCTCATTCGAGAGCTTTGGAATCAGCCCTCCACCTTCAATGCGTCATCTTATATCACACTCATCCGCGCAACCCCAAACCGGGCCTCCCCCTGGACCCCTGAAATTCATCCGCAAAGTCACGCCCTCCAACTATCATCCACCAAAGGAATCTCTCGACCCCAGCCCCCCACGACGAAAACCAAACCCATTAAAATCCAAGGGAAACTTCACCTTCACATCACCCTGGAACGGCACCTGCATATTCGGGCCCGGCGCGAACAGCCGCACCATCAGATGCAGACACATCATTCCATCTCCAAACTCCTCGCACACCTCTTCGCCTCAATCGTCATCATCATCACCAGCTGTGACAGTCGCAGAAATCCGCTTCAATCTTCCCACATTCCTGCCCGCATCTCCGCGCCCGGGCTCCTTGCCTCGCGCAGAAGCTGCCAGCCCTCGACGCAGCAATGACTCATCTGCCTCTCCATTCGACGAAGACAGGTTAGACTTGAGTCTGGCGAGGGAGCGGGCGGGCGGCGGGATGAGAGGGAATAGTGCGAAGTTGGGCAAGCTGATTATTGAGGACGAAGGATTGAAAATGGTGGATTTGCTGGTGGCGGCGTGTATGGGAGTGTTTTGGGGGGTGTACGAGAATGCTGTCACTGTGAATTAAGAAAAATGTTTGTGAATGTTGTTTGATGCCTTTTTTTTGAATTGGAGTTTTTTAAGATCTTTGAAGAAAGCTTTTGGTATTTGGGCTTAATAGCGCTCCTAACATGCGGGGGAATAGAGAGAAAAGCACATAGCCTTTGGTATATTTGATCGCTGTGCAAAATACTGTCATTCCGTGATACAGGCATTATCTCCTATCTCTCAAAACTACTTGCATACATATCTTGTGAGAAGTCGACTCTCTAGAGACCATACCTCCTTTCCTTTTCTCCTTCTACCTCTTCTCCCCATCTTCCCAGCTTGCCAAAAAAAAAAAAAATTAAAAATTAAAAATTAAATTAAATTAAATTGCGACGACACCCTATACATAAAAAAAATCCTAACACGCGTTACTAATCCTCTTAACCCTCCCATCCTCCGTGATTCATGACCGGGCCGTCTACCAAGTCTTCCTTCCTATTCATCCAAAGCTCGGAGCACATACGCAGAAAAGCCTGGGGTTCTTTTTTTTTTTTCCCAATCCCCATAGCTAGCTATGTACTTTGCAATGATAGCTCGAATATAATTTATTTATCTCCGGACTTAGGAGGGACCTTGTTAAGGTGCTATTTCCCGCTGTAGTAGACAAACAGAGCAAGGGCGTCATAGAGCTCTTCTCTATGGTTAACTACATACATATATGTATGTAGTATGGCAATTTGCCTAAGATGCAACTCTTCACATTGCCTTTTTTATCCAATTCCTACATACTATATATGTATGTTGAACTACAGAGCAAGGTGTTGTACTCCAACAATTGTGGTATCCCACTACCACAATACTACATATTCAGTATGTATGTACATATGTAGTTATATCTATTCAAACCAAATATTGTTCCTAATCTATGCACTGCATGTGTATTCCCGCAACACAACAGAATGGCTCACGGTTGAGCTTGACGGGAGACAAACCATGGATGAATTGACCCGAGAGACAGAAAAAGGTTCCTTGTGAAAAGTTCGCTGCCAGGAACAGAAAGATTCAAGACAATCTAAATAAGCTCCAAACGTACCAGGAGCAAATTGCATAGCCTACGAAACCGTTGCTCTACAAGACAAATCCAAGTAGTCAAGGCCTGTCGCACTAGGTTTCAAACACTTGACCCAGGAATTGGTAGATCGGTTACATGTTTAAATTCAAAAAAGGCAGAGTAAGGGACCCTATTAGAGCAAAAGAAATACATATACGAGAGTACATAAAGACCACATTGCATAAAACAACTTGTCCTTCCACACATGCAAAACAAACGTGGTGAGCCACTGACATCCATCGAGGCCTTCTTCTCTTTCAACTAGGATACGAGCGGAACGTGTAGTAGGGTTTCCAGTGCTAGTTGCACACCGAAAGGGGTGAGATTCGAGACCGAGTAATGGAAATAGCCACAAGACATTAAATAATTTTGCTGGTCTTGAATGGTATTGCCCTAGCCTTGGGCTCATTGTGTCAAGTCACGATTCTACGCGAACACAACTGAACAACTCATATATAGGAGTAAGACGTGTCGAATCGAGTGGCAACCATAGATGGCGAAATATTCATATCATCCCGCTTCATCACGCTTCAGGTGCCAAAACGCCGGAAAGAAATAATAACCAATGGGTAGATCGTTAAACAAGATATAAGAACAAGAGCTGAGGATACAATGAATGGCAGAAGGAGGTCATCGACGGTAATAACCACGTAAATAGTGGGTGGTGATAAATTCGTTCAATTGGCTAAAGGTAGGATCCAAGGTCGACGAGTTCTGTGGCGGGTTGTGGGCGAGAAGAGGCGCGTTTTCGACCGCAGGTCAATACTGTGAATCAGGGTTGGTGACCTGGGAAAGTCAGTATCTACCCAGGGAAAAAGAAGGATATAGGCTTTGAAGCATACCTTAAGGATTCTTCTGGAAAAGTCCTGATCATCAGCAATACTGCCGTTGCTCTGACGTCGCTGAGACATGAGGGTAGGGTCCAGTCGAGAATCCGACTTTGAGCTTTCGGAGTACGGTTTGCCACCAGAAACAAAATTGCTAATTGTGGCATTGCGACGATATTCTTCCATCACTTCCTTGCGTTTCTTATATTTCAAGAAGAAAAACACTCCTCCCACTATGGCGGCCAAGACAACGACACCAACCACCACACCCGCAGCAATGCCGGCTTTATTTGGCCCTTGGTCCTTTTTCGGCGCATCACCTCCAGTAGTAACAACGACGGTTTGCCCAGATTGTGTTATTGTTTGCATTGGTGGGGTGGTGGAACTCGAGCTTGGAGATGCGCTCTTGTCGTCGGTTTCGACAGTATCAGTTATTCCTGAAAGGAAAACAGAAAACGCATTTTTTCCTCCACCTAGGATTATTACTTAGTGTCTGGGTTCATTAAAAATAAAAATAAAAAGGAGATAGTAACTGGAGGCTTACACTTTTCTTGATTATAGCCATCACAATTAAGTTGACATTTACTATCATCCGTTTTTGCGGAGGCCGGGGGCAGTTTATCACCGCAGTAGCAATTTGAACCCATCGTCAACCCCATGACAGCCCTTTTTAAGCTTGTACATAGATCTCGGCAGTATCCAGTTGACTGAAACGTGTATGCGCCCTGATCTTCCATCGAACCCGATGATGAATAGCATCCCTTGTATGTGCTTTTGTTGATGGGAACATCAGACGGAGCAGGACCGGGACTAGCAGCCACTAGGCCATAGTCCAAAAGTATTGAAACCGCGACAGCGGCTGCGGACAATGTTTTCATGTTTGCGCGGTGTGTGTAACACAAGTAAATAAATGAGAAAGCGTCAAGGTCGATTTCAGGGAGCCTTCGCAGGTGTCCCAAGGAAGAACGTGTTTCAATACGTCGCTGGGGTCTGTTTAAGCGAGTGAGTGAGCCACAGTCAGCCCAGGCATAAGAATGAAAATATTGCTCGTTATTGCGTAGATATTTCAATCAAAACGATCCGTTTTGCAGAACGATATAATGTTTATGATCAAGACGTAATATTTCAGTCGTTTTCGAGCGGAGGACGCAACTGCGATGAAGAACTTCGGGTTCTTGCGTGGCTGCACTGAATTTCCCAGGCAAATGACAGGTTATTTGCCTTTTTCTTTCCTGGCTTATTTGGGCTTATTCGCGTGAATTCTATGCAGAAAGGGGGAAGCGTAATCGAGCGTCGAGTCGACGTGGTCAATCCTAGTGGATGACCCTGTAGGCGAATGCCCACAATGAATAATGGCGACGACGCTTGATCGATCGAGAATGGAGATGAATTAAACGGTGACTTCGAGGCTGATGAAAGAGAGACAGATACCGTTAGATGAGCGGGATGGGATCGATGCTGCCCACGCTCTCACTGGCAAACCCGGTCGTCAAAATCTCGTCTAGATTGATGCAGTCTCAAACGAGCGAGATGAAAGACCAGCGAGTGAGACGAGCAAGGACTGTAGCTGGACCGGATAGAACCACGGCCTGATGAATCGAGATAACCAAAAGATGGACAGAAGTTGAATTTCGAGAAGGGAAAATGAAACGAGTGTGAAGGGTTGATGGTGACAGTGATGACAGTGACAGTGGAGGGAATTGAGTGAAACCTCCTTGAAAGGATTGATGGGCCAGGGCCAGGGCCGCTAACCCGTCTTGGGCAGGAAAGACTCGAGCCCTGTTCGTTACACCCGTACGGAAATACGCCGTATGCGTGCCTGGTAACTGATCCACCATCTGCGATCTTCGCCACTGCTGATTGGTGATCTCATGACCGATACAGGAATGGTACGTTACACAGCGTTACCGTCGGTAAGATTGAGAGGGTTCGCGGGTGGCTTGGATGGCGTGTCATCGCCCAATGCAGTTTAGCGCATATCATGTGACTAACTGACTCAGCAACAGGGATATTGTTGGCAGCTCAACGGGGGACTACAAGTACCAGCTGTGAAGCTTGTAACAACAGAAAAAAGGAAGAAGCGGAGGAAGAGGGAGAGACAAAAGGAGATGCATTGAGAGGCAAATTAAATAAGAGTCAGACAATGGGATGACTCAAATCAAGTGAATGCTCTTAGGAAAAGATCAAGCAACAATCCGTACCGGACGTACAGTACTTGCTATGAACCCATAACTCCTTCGTACTAATGTATCAGACTGTCGCCATATGATCGCCATGGAAGTGGACACTGCAAAACATTAGTACCCCGCGGAGAACTTCAACCCCAAATTCGCTTCAAACTTCACATGCATGGGCCAGTACTCGGAAGTTTACTCCTGGATGGTCATTCTGTGTCTTTGTTCGCTGTGGGATACCTCGTCTGACCATCTATACTGGAGTCTGGAGTACGGAGTACAGCCTGTTGGAAAGCTATGAGATAATGTGATTAGGATGGTAGACTATTATTGATATGCATGCAGGAGAGGGCTGCAAGGTCCGTATGCCTTGGTACGAGCCAAATTTGCTTCAGGTTGATGGATATATGTTTGTATGTACCGATCAGACATACTTGACGTTGACATATACGATCCTTGGCCATGACTGTCGGAACGGCACGGATGTGGTGCCTGGACAACATGTATATATGTACCTTCGTCTGGGTCCCATAGTCTTCATCCAGCACTGTTGACAAGAGCAAACCATCATCGAAAAGCCATAAGAAGGCAAGACCTTCGACAACTTGGGCAGAGTTTCAACCCCACAAGGAAAAAAAGAAAATATGAAGAAAAGGGATGTACAAGCACTGCCAGCGCTCTTCGATAATGATCGCCCCCGAAACAGCATTCCTACCGATATCTCCAGAACTCGATGCTAAAAAAATTGCAGTATATAACGACAGCGATCGAATCACACTTTCTCCCACTTTCCAGCCTTCTCGCAGTAGGCCAATATTCAAGAACGCATAAATACCCAGTTTATAATCCAAATTCAGTTCAAGGGCGAATCCTCATCTCGAGCAGAATTCTCGGATATCTTCATATCTCTTCATCATCTCCCACATAAGCCGATTTAGGGTTTAGGAATATGTATTGTCTTGCTAACCATCAGGCAGCCCCAGAGGATAAACAGACCCGTCACGGGGTGGAATTCAAACAATGTACCGCGTGCGACAATGCCAAGGGGTATATCTTCGAGGATCCAACCTCTTGAAACCCAGTATGCCATCACCGCTGCGATAGACAGCGTAGTTGGAATGGGAGTGCCTTCAAAATATTGAGACTTTCCAGTTTTGTCTTTTGGAAGAGTAGCGACAGTAACGTTGAATCTGGCGAGGCGAGTGAGGCCACAAAGCACGAAGAAGGAGAGGAAGATGTGGTCTAGTGGAGTACGCATGCCGATCGCGAAGGCCGCTGCAGCAGGAGCCACGCCGAAGGATATCTGCAGCAAGTAAGGAGGTCAGCTTTTATCTACTCAGGTTCTATATATCGTGACAGCTCTATACAAAGGGATTCGTACCAAATCGGCCAAAGAATCGAGCTCTTGACCCATAAGTGACGACTTTCTCCTCCATCTTGCAACCTTCCCGTCCATGAAGTCGAAAAACAGCCCAAATGGCATGAATGCCAATGCAATCCATAACTCTTTGACTTGGTGCGGATCTCCAAGACAGTATCGCAAAGAGGAAAATATAGACATTACTAGAAAGGATAATGTGAGTAGGCAACCCTAGCGAGGAACAGCACACGAGTGAAACTTGCCACCGCAAAAACCTGTCCCAGCAAGTCAGTTTTCAAGCAAATTGTAAAGAGGAGCACGAAGGAACGATTGGCGACATATTTACCATTTAACTCAGTAATTAGATCAGCGAGATGAAGAGCCCTATTTTCCCTTTTGCATGAGTAGCCGTCCCGGTGGTATGTACGTCTGGGTAGCCGTATGGTTCATGAATGAAAAGCGACCGACCTGATCATGCTGAAATGGCCTGTGTCTCCTGAAAGAAGCATTTTTTGCTTATCCTGAACTGATGCACTGATATCAGCCTTGAGTTTTCTAAATGTCCTGAGGTCTCACGACTATTCACCTGGATCTTTGCTGTTCATATCAGCGTTTGAGCAAGCAGTGTCCGCCATAGCTGGGACTGGGACCGAACTTCTGCGGGACATGCCAAGCCTTATGCTCGAAGTCTTATTATGATTAGTAGCTTCTAAGGAGATTGTAAAAGGGAAATGGGAAATAGAATAATGGTAGTTTCGGTGCGAACGCTGGTGTTGATATTGTGTGGAGAATTACTGCAGCATCTTGGATGTTCGCCAAAATCTTGGGCTTGTTGTTTCGAGACGTCATCAGCCCTTACAGGGGGCCTCGAACTAGTGTCTTGCGGCCAAGCTTCAGGTTCACAGCTAGTGGAAAGCTGGCGAGATACGTCAGTAGTGATATAAATATGTGCATACATATGGAAATAGATGGAATTTTAGATTTTTACTGCATATGTCAATTGGCAGTTTTTCGTCTATTCTTGATATGATCCTTTTAAAATACAAACATGAGATCGATGGCCGTATCCAAGCCAAAACTCCCAGCCGCATATGCTCCTGAACGCCGCATGAAAAAGCACAATTAACCGCGACCCCGAAAACCACCACGATAGCCTCCGCGTGGAGCACCACCACGCGACGAAAAACCACCACCTCTTCCACCCCGAGCTCCACCCCTGCCTCCAAATCCTCCTCTCCCTCTGGGAGCCCCTCTTCCGCCCCGGTTGCCACCCCTACCCCCACGAGAAGCGCCTCTGCCGGGACCAGCTGCTCTCTTTGGTTTTGAAACACCTAAAAAAAAGGATTCCGTGAGATACTGTCTAGAACCTGGCGACAAGATATGTCGGTCTTACCTGGTGGTGGCTTGGGCTTTGGTAGGAATCTGGAAACGAGAAATTAGTATTATGACAAGGAGTACGGCACGATTCAGGAATTTACTTTTCCAAAGGTAACAATTTATCGCCTCCAATGTAGAATTTGTCGCCAGGCTTAAACGAGGTTGCAACAATTCCCTCCTGCGGCTTTATCGTGAAGTACACTTGGTTAATAGGACCCAAAACCTCGTCGACTTTTCCGACAGGAGTCTAATTTGTGCGTAACATTAGTCTATGCGGTTCTAATTAACTGTAGGATAGACGTAATGTACCTTATTCTCCAGATATATCGGCGCGTTGAAATAGGGAACTTTGGGATTGATAGATTCGCAAACCATTTCCCCTTCGCAGGCGTGCATGAACGAACCCATTTCTAAAACCGATCAGAGCCTCGCTCAATGGAACAGTATCAACTGGATTGGACGTACCCAATACTGCGGCTGGCGGGCCAAACGATTGCTGCATTCCCCCACGTCCTTAAGGGCAAAACCACGGTCAGCACTTCATGGCCAAATCCATAGTGTTTCAATCGGAGTCCTACCACCACGGCCAACGAAGCCACCCCGATTGGCGCCGGTGCCAAATCCACGACCTCTGCTGCCCCCTCGCGATGCCATAATGCCGATCACTTGGTTAGTGAAGACCGGTTGATAACTTTTGGACGCTGTTGTAGGAGCTACAGCATTTCTTCTACTCTGCACAGCTAGATTCGGCTAAGATTGTGAAAAATATATTATCACGTGATTTACCGCCTTTGCGGAGAGGCTAAATTCGTTCCCCTCCATAGTTTGATCAGGGTGACTCTAAAGAAATCAAGGTGGAAATTCTGAGGCCCGTATCTACTGCAATTGAATTCTCAGCATGGGCGAAGACGCGTCGAAACTCTCGGTTTCCGAAGGAGTTCAAACTGATCTCCCTGATCGGTCTCGCGAAGCCATTGCTCAAAATGTCCCTCAGCAGAAAGCGGGCAAACCGAAATCGAAGAAACCAGATGAACCACCGCTTCCGGATTTCATTGTGAAACGCAATAAGCTATTCGATGAGTTGAAAAACGTTGCTGATGAGGCCTTGAAGAACAAACCCCGGTTTGACATCACAGTCACACTCGATGTCGGCGATGGCCCCCCAGCGACAGTAATAGCCAAGGCGTGGGAATGTACCCCAGGTTCTTTCTTAAAGGATATACCGAAGGAATTTAGCTCTAATGTTGTCATTGCAAAACTTGATGGCAAAGAGCTTTGGGATTTGGATAGGCCATTGGAAAGAGACTGCAGGATTTCCTATCTTCCCTTCGATTCAGCGGAGGGAAGAGAAGTGTTCTGGCACTCCAGCGCACACGTTCTGGGTGAAGCTGCAGAGTGCGAGTATGGATGCTTGCTTTCGCATGGGCCCCCCACCGCTCAAGGATTTTTCTATGATATGGCATTGCCGAACAAGTGAGCGTTTCTACCCAGAGTTCTGAGACACTGACTGACCCTCGGTAGTGGAGTTGTGAAGGAATCAGACTGGCCATCTTTGGATGCCCGATCGGCTAAAATATTTAAGGAAAAGCAATCCTTTGATCGATTGGAGGTCTCCAAAGAAAACCTGAAAAAGATGTTTGGCTATAGCAAATATAAGATGCACTATATCAATAACCTTGTTGAAGGCGAGAGCAGCACTGTATATCGATGCGGGACGCTCGTCGATTTATGCAGAGGACCACATATTCAGAATACAGGCAAAGTGAAGGCAATGAAAATCATGCAGGTAGGTTACCACTAATCAAGCCAGATATCACCTATTAACATCCGCTAGAACTCATCCGCTTATTTTTTGGGTGATCAATCAAATGATTCCCTACAACGTATCCGTGGTGTTGCGTTCCCAGATAAGAAGTCACTACAAGAGCATCTAAAATTCCTCGAGGAAGCCGAGAAGCGCAACCATTTGAAAATTGGAAAAGAACAGGAGTTATTTTTCTTTGATGAGGTATCTCCAGGATGTCCATTCCTACTTCCCAATGGCACTAAAATTTTTAACGCATTGCAAAAACTGCTGCGTACGGAATATCGCAAACGGGGCTACCAAGAAGTTCAATCACCAAATATGTACGATGTTGGATTATGGCGTACTTCTGGTCACTGGAATCATTACAAAGATGACATGTTTAAACTTGCAGTGGAAAAACGAGAGTGGGCGTTGAAACCCATGAATTGTCCGGGACACTGCATTATGTTCAATCATCGCGAAAGAAGTTATCGGGAACTGCCCCTTCGAATGGCGGATTTTGGTGTGCTCCATAGAAACGAGGCATCAGGTGCCTTACACGGCTTGACTCGTGTCAGAAAATTTCAGCAAGACGACACCCATATTTTCTGCACCGAGGATCAGGTATTTTGCGGTTTCAGTCTCGTATTTCAAACTAGGTAACTGATAGTGTTTGCAGATCACGCAAGAAATTGAGGGTCTCTTTGACTTTCTTCGCGCTATCTATGGCCTTTTCGGATTCAGTTTCAAGTTGAAGCTATCCACCAGGCCAGAGAAATATCTAGGAAAGCGTGAAACTTGGGATTTTGCTGAAGCACAGCTAAAGGAAGCCCTTACCAAATTTAAGGGATCGGACTGGGAAATAGACGAGGGTGACGGGGCGTTTTACGGGCCCAAAATCGATATCACTATTCAAGATGCTCTCAAGAGAGAGTTTCAGTGCGCGACCATTCAGCTCGATTACCAACTACCTCAAAACTTTAAACTCGAGTATATGACTGGTGAAATAGCAAAGCCCAAGGCCACAGAACCTAAGAAGGAAGAAAGCTCATTGAAGGAAGACGCCAGTAACAAAGCTCCGGATTTGGACGACAATATTCCCGGACCCGGACGTGCTCGACCTGTTATGATCCACAGGGCTATTATCGGCAGCTTCGAACGATTCTTCGGCATTTTGATTGAGCATTTTGGTGGTAAATGGCCATTCTGGCTCAGTCCTCGACAAATTCTCATTGTACCGGTTATGCCTGCGGTATATGCCTATGTGGAGGAGCTCCAAGGGATCCTTCGTGGCGATAAACTGAATGTTGACATTAACGTCAGCGGAAACACCTTGCAGAAGAAGATTCGAAATGGTCAACTAGCTCAGTATAACTTTATTTTCGGTAAGGGCTTATGGACTTCACACTTGCTCATAGAGGTTGAAGACTTATTGTTTGCTAATAATTTTTAATAGTTGTTGGAGCACAAGAAAAGGAGACCCGCACTGTCAACATCCGGAATCGAGACGATCCTAGCTCCCAAGCAAAGGGAAGCTTGATTCCTCTTGATGAAGCTAGAGCTAAATTGCATGTTTTGCGCAAAGAACGTCGGCTCGTTAACGCCCTTTAGACGTCTGATATCAGCATCTGTGGAAAAAGCAGTTACTGCGCCAAGAATAACAGTGATCTTGCATTTCGCTATATAGCATATAGAAGAGGAAATCTATAATGACTCTCTATTCAATCTTGTTCCCCCCATGGCTTGGGGTTACCAGCATATTGCTATCCATCATGCTTGTGAAAGATTTCCTAGAACGCACTTTCGAGTTGGAGATTTAAAAGACTGTGCACCCCATGGTTTAGCAAAGACTGCAACGATCGCTTAGCCAAGCTGATTACTACATAGATGCCTAAACTGTTACTGACTGCTAGTTATGTAGCTTAATGCCACACTGCTGGTGTGCTGGGAGACAACACTGAGCATGCTTCCAGTATTTAGCCGACTGACCCACAGAACTTGCGGGTCTCAGATTCCATGATTGTATGCAAATGCGTCACTTATGTTGCTACCACATATCTGGACGTCATCTTCACTAGGTATCTTCAAATGCTGGCGAGCGCAGCACAGGAAGGTTCTCTTGGAAGAGTAGGTACTGAAACCTGTGTGAACAGATGATTGTCAACACTGAGAGAGCAACAATGAAGTCGTTCTCTATTTTTCCATGACTTCAGTATTTTATTCTTCAATATCAACATCGTAGACTCCACTTGCTTTTGAAGCAGGGTTCCTGCTCGAACCTCTTGGTTTGAGGTCAGCATTCTAGGTAATATGGAGGACTACCAGTCTGGCAGCCATCCATCAAACCAAAGAACATGATAGGGCAGATTGGCCATGGCCAACCCAGAAGAAAAGAAATTGTAGATGTGCTCTACCGTCTGCACACTGCGCTCCGCATCGTGTAACACTGTGACTGAGAACTCCCCACTGCATCGTAGGCGGGGTAGCAGAAAAATCACTATGATTGCTGGCTTCGAAAGACTCTCCAAACCCAAAGAGGCGCCTGAAAATTGGGCTGCAGGATTGAAAATCGGCTTGGAATCCATTTTGTGGAAGGGGCTTTTCTCAGCTGAATCCAAGGTGCGATTAGCTTTGCCTGCTCGAATGACAAATGGGACACAGCGACACAACTGTCAAATTTAGCCTGGTTTCGAGATCTTCAATAAAAAGGGAAACATGATTAGCAAATTCATTATTGCCTTTGTTGATGAAATGCTGCTGCCTTGGGGCGGAGGCTACTCCGTCCATCCTCGTACTTGGTCTGCGTATGGTTGGTTGAAGCTCCTTTAGGTTCTTGATCTTGCAGCCGAGATGAGTCACTGTTCCATCGTGAATGAGAGCATTCATCCTACTGCCCTGATATGTAGTTGTCTGTCAGGCGAATTGACGCTTGTTTCAAATAAATACACGGCACTATTGGTGGTGTTGGAGCATATGTAAGCACCATCGAATATGAGTGAAGCTATTATTGCCCTGGACACTGATAGGGTGAGTAGTTAACTATGCTGTGGATTTCCAAGTATATTTCTAGCCATTCTGCTCGCTAGTTATTTCAACTTATTTATGGAGTCTCAGGACACTTCGCACGCCATGTGGCCGGGTTATAGACCAGGTCAAGGCCATGAAGAAGACGCGGTGAGGGTTCTCCCTTGGCGGCCCAGGGATTATGGAACAAGCAGAATCGTTACCGCCGTGGAAGGCTGTATGGCTGAGCCTATTAGGCACGGACTGCTTCAGCTCTGCATTTGCTGTAAAGAGCAAAGTTGTTTTCTTAGCAAAGACGGCTCGACTGCTAGCAGGGATGATACTACATAACTCACTGTTCCACGGCATCCAGTACCCTAAATAGCAAATTGTCGGGGATGTGAACAAGATATTGAAGTGATCAATAATCTGGAATAGAAATGCTCCATTATTCCCAGTGAATTGTTGCTGGTGATTCATTAATAGTTTTAGGGAGGGAAATTGAAGCCAGCGATGAGCAACTGGAGTCTCTTCGGCCATGGCTCGGAGCTTAAAGTCTTAGCAACAGTGTGTATTCCAGTTTATATTAGTTATTCTAGATATCGCTTTTGTCTGAGCACTTGTGTAGGGGTAGTGAAGATGTCGATGCAGAGACCAGTCCTTAAGAGAGAGAGAGAGAACTAAGACGGACTGAGTCACTGCAAATTTGTTCGATATCTGAAGCAATTGCTAGCCTAGTTAATGAGTTATAATATCTCAGCCTATAGTTAGTTACTTTTAAGAGGTCGGTCCTCCTGACGATGGAAGCTCTTCTGGCCTCTGGTATCTGCTCAATTCCACAACAAACGAGGGAAATGGTGGACGCTGGAAGTTGGCCGTGATCGCTTCGATAGCTGCACCAATGCTCTCGAAAGTATTAAAACTCTCTGTCGTGGATGCCTGGATTGCCTGGCGAAAGCCCATCGTCGAGATATTAATAGATTAGTATGTAGATGCATTCTGGCTGACTTGATGCCAAGCGGTGGATCAATCCTCGGACAAATCTTCGAAGCTGTGAAGCGGAGTGTCTCTCTCCTGTGAGACTGATGAGTGGATAGAAGCTTGGATTCCTGCTACATACTGTCAATCCTGCACTGGTCAACGTGTTTTTTTTACTTTCATTTTACTATTGTTTAGACTCTGAGTAACTGATGGTTGGCCACTTATTACTACTACAGTAGTTAGTAAGTGTGCAGGCTTCTCACCAACACGCATCTCTCAGTTGACCTGCCGCTGTCATCTACTATGATAGCAGTCCATCAACCCTTCCATGCACTCTTTGGCTGTGCCTTCAACACCTGAGTCTTGAACCTCCTCTTCCACACACTTGCGCTACTTGTCTGAGCGAGAGTTCCCGTTGACACCCTGTTGCTGCTGCAATATCCACAGTTCTATCCTTCCAACGGCCCCACGTCTGATTATCTTGATTTCTCTCCCGCCTCACCACGAAATAACGGCGGCAGAGAACCGTACGCGAGTCGGAATCGGTGTTGTTAAGATAGACCATACTACCTGGTATTGGACATCACGACTTCTGGCGTGCGCATCGAGCTCGAAGCGTTCAACGCGATGGACAATTTCGGCGGGGGGAAGCTGGATGGCCCAGACTTTGATATGTCCCAAATCAGAAACCAGTCGCCTCAAATGTTTGGCGTACACAATTCCGATGCCTCTCCCGCTCCACCACTACATCCAGGGGCCGTATTTACAGACGAGCAGTTGATGGGTGGTTTGGAAGACAATAATGACCCGAAGCGGAGGAGAATAGCCAGAGTATGACCTCTGTTCCAGGAGTGATGCTGTCATCAGTTGGCTGTGCAGCCTGACGATTTTGTCTTTAGGCTTGTGATATGTGTCGGAAAAAGAAGATCAAATGCGATGGGAAAATGCCAAAGTGCTCCCATTGCATAAATTACAAGACAGAATGCATCTTTACGCAAGTCGAGAAGAAACGGAATCCACCCAAAGGGCACGTTTGACTTTTCCTTTAGCTGTGTATGTGACTCTGGGAAGTTTTCGCATCATGCTGATACGGTGTGGTTTCATCTAGAGCCAAATATATCGAAGGGCTAGAGAATCGCTTAGGGCGTATGGAGTCGTTACTGCGTCTTTCTGGACTACTATCAGAAGTTGACGGTGGAAAGACAGACCTTGGAACGCTCGAGCGGCGGCTTGCTGACAGGTCAATGATGGCAAGCAATCATGGACCGAGACTTCCAGTTGTTTCTAACTCCATGCATCCCATGATGCCTGGAGCATCTTCCCGTCAATCCACTCCCCGCCCTGATTCAAATCTTAGCCCCCGAAGCCCTGCTGGTTCCCTCGACTCCCAGAAAGAGTCCGAAGCCGAGTTAGATTCGCTCTCAGACATGATGTGTTCACTCGTGACAACCAACTGTGGTGAAACGCGATACATCGGTAATCCCCCTTTTTCCGGCAAAGTCGTTCCCTTTTCAGCTTTGCTTGCTAATATACATACAGGATCTTCGTCGGGCTTCTCGATATTTTCTCCTAAAGGTATCCAATGGGTGAACGAGAAAACAGGCGACTCATCTTTCGAAGACATGATATCGTCTGCCTATATAGACGACAATAAGTGGATATACTGGAAACCAGAAATCTTCAGCGACATATTTGCGCGACGAGTATTTAAGCCATTACCGCCCCGAGACGAAGCCCTTTCTCTTTTCAGAGATTACTTTGAAAACTTCAACTGCGTTTTCCCTCTCTTCCACGAGCCGACCTTTATGCATTTGGTAGAGAGACAGTACTCCAGAGATCCTTATGAAGGTTCAGGCTGGTGGGCCAGCATCAATGTCGCTTTAGCAATAGCTCATCGATTACGAGTTATGAGCAATTTGGTGCCACAAGAAGAGGACAAGAAGGCGTGGCTGTATCTCAAAAACGCGATGGGCGTTCTAACGGAGCTGACCATGCGAAATGCAGATCTTTTAAGTGTACAGGCGCTTCTTGGCATGGTAAGCAAAGACACATCCTTCTAACAAGCGCGTCTGGTCCCAACGGAAGTTCATTGACGTCGTATGATTTTAGGCCCTCTTTCTACAAGGGACCCCTAACCCACAGCCCAGTTTTTTCCTTGTTGCAGCCGCTATTCGTCTTTCTCATAGTATTGGCCTACATAAACGGGGTTCCGGCTTTGGCTTGAATCCCGTGGAGCTCGAGCAACGAAAACGTGTCTTTTGGATTGCATACATGTTAGACAAGGAGTAGGTGACCCTGATTTTTCACTTTCCCCTTGATGATATGGTTCTAAACCGAGGTAGCATCTGCCTACGCTCTGGACGGCCACCGGTGCAAGATGACGATGATATGAACGTTGAACTACCGAGTGAAGACCCTCCAGATAATATTGGCAATGTTCCCCTTTCCGATGGGAAGGGAAAGGTGAACTTGTTTCGGCTCATGTGTCTCTTTGGGACGATTGAAAGCAAAGTTTACAAGCAGCTTTATTCCACAAAAGCTTCACGACAGTTAGATGGAGAGCTTCTCAACACAATAGGCGAGCTTGATAGAGAACTCGAAGAGTGGAAAAACAGTATTCCTCTAGATTTCCGGCCTGAATACGAAATCAAAGCTACTCATCGGCCTCTGATTCTACCTATCGTGGTTCTTCACTTTGCTTACTATAACTGCCTGACGACAATACACCGGATGTCGGTGCACCATGGATATTGGACGAGCCGCTTGTCAAATTACGCTATTCAGGGCCTCAACGCTAGGCCCTTGAATCCCCGCGTATTTTCTTCCGCAGTCCTGTGTGTATCCGCCGCTCGGGCGTCAATTAACCTAATCAAATATATTCCTCAAGGTGATTTTGCCTGTGTTTGGTAAGTAAAATTCTCTGTCTCCGTTCACTTTGCTCAGAACTCATATAAATATCAAGGTTGATCCTCTACTTCCCGATTTCCGCTCTCGTCACACTCTTCGCAAATATCCTTCAAAACCCGTTAGATGCGCGAGCTCGGTCTGATGTGAAATTGATGAATCTTGTCGTGAACTTCCTATCAAAGCTTGCAACAGATGAGTCAAACGGCAGTGTCAAGCGCATGCTCAGTGTTTGCTCTGAATTTGAAAGAATCGCTAAAGTTGTACTGGACCGGGCAGAAAAAGAATCTCAAGTGAGACGAAAACGTAAGGCTGCCGGAGACGACAATAGCGTCGCCGGAACGCCGAACGAATCTAATGCCGATCTCTCTCAATTTGCAGCGACGCCGTCGGCAACGCAACCACAGACTGCACAGGCATCCCCATCCTTTTCATACATGCCAAGCCATATTAACCCTCACGAATCAACTCCTGCCTTGAGCGGCTTTCCAGCTTCTCACCCAGAACAACCCACCGTATTTCAAACTGCCACAACGGAAAGTACTCCACCAGGTCTTCGAAAAGGCCCTACGGTGCTTACCCAGGAGTTCTCGGAACTCTTGGGAGGCCCAACACTGAATCAAGCAGCAACTCTAAACCATGATCCACCATACTCGACTGATCCATTACCTATCGACATCTCTGCTTTCCAGCAACCATTTGTACCTCAAGATTTGTGGCAAATGCCAATGACATTGGAATGGGATTGGGCGGAGATGCCGAATAATGGATTCCAATTTGGAGACGACGGGACAAATTGATACTTGCGAAACGATATATTTTCTCGTGAATTATTCGTGAGGCTTCTACGTAAGGGAGCAGGCAAGGGTTATGGAGTGAAGAACCGCATAGAGGAGAACGCTTGGGAGTTCAAGGGGAGAGTCTGTTTAATGTTCAGTCGACATCCGGGCGGAGTTTGAATGTTCATATGAAGGCGTCCTTTTAATAGGTTCACAATGTTTTTTTTTTTGGGAGGGCAAGGGCTACGAGTATCCCCGGCACTCTTTTTTTAACTTCGAAAAGGCGCATCCGGTGGGAGATATCAATTTGTTTGAAGTTCATTCCCTGCTGTGTAAATATAGTATATGGACGCTGCGGAGGCCTTTGATCACTTGTTCCCCACTCTGAAGGAGGATAGGCCGTACTCGATATGGAGAATCCTACCCTTCTGCATGTCTATGTATATGTATACATTCTGTAAGGGTGGTGATAGAAACAAATCTACTCATCTTAACCTTTATGCGATCCACTCACTGTTCTCTATCTCAAGTACTCTCTCATAGCAAGACACTTTTGAAGATGGCAGGGAACAGGAAACAATGTCCACTTTCAATAGCTAATAGCCCTTCGTCACTTCGTGGCGATTTCTGCATTCTTCATACCAGATGGTTGATGTGTGGTCTGGCTTGAGGTGAGGTGAGGTCTGCTCTTGGATGAGTCAGCATCTGGGCGAAAATTTGGTCAGCAACTTCAAGTCCTCAACTGGTTGCCGCACGCCGACAATAAATGAGGAACTGCAAACCTCGACAACGAGGGAAGTCGACCTCAGACATTTCCTTTATTCTACCTCGTTTTTTCTTTTGGAATTGGAATCTCCCTGTCGCATGGGGTTCTCATGGGCCTTTAGTTCGACAGTGTACTTGAGCGATTGCCAAACAACTAACTAGCCGACCACCCTGTCACTCTTGCTCGACCATGGCCACCCTCTTGCGACGGCCAGGCAACCTTGCTCGATACTCGAGGAGAGCAACAGAGTGTGCCGCGTATACCCCACGAAGTGTGAGACCTCGTTCACTACAACAATCTCAACTGTCCGCGTTTATATCTGCACAGCGCCCCCGAACGTATGCTACCGTCAACCAAGGCGATCCGAAACCTCCGGGGGATCAGAAAAACGGGAAGAACGGCTCCAGAGAGCGTAGAGATGCTTCCAACCGGAGGAGAGGTCGGCGGTCCAAGCCAGAAGAGCGTCCAGAAAATGGAACCGAGCCGAAACAGCCAGAATACCAAGCGAGCCCGGAAGAAATTGAGCAGATCGACAGACTTACCCAATCAATAAAAAAGAGCTTACCGACCTCGCAGTCGAAGATCTTAGATGAAGCGGCGGAAGAGCTTAAGAAAAATGGATTACCGCCCGAAATTAGAGAGGTTATGAAGGAAGTCCAGCAGTCGCAGGAGCTTTCCCTTGCAAACGCTGCAAAAATATTTCGAGTCCTCACCAAACACTCGTGGCAAATGGCTTCAAATATGAAAAAGAAGGATGATTTAAAGAAGGGGTATTTTGAGGGTGGAGGAGATAAAGGAAAGGAGAACGAACAGTCCCAGAATCAAGGCGGCGAGAAGAAAGGCCAGGGCCAGCAATTCAAACCTTTCGAGTTCAAATTCGATGCTGGTAATTTTTTAATTGGTGCATTCATCTCGTACTACATTTACCGCAGCGTCTTCCCTGGCGAGTCATCCAAGGATATCACATGGCAAGAATTCAGAACGACGTTCTTTGACAAGGGACTGGTCGATAAGCTCACAGTTGTCAACCGCAACAGAGTACGTGTGGAGTTGCATCGTGAAGCTGTCGCAAGCATGTACCCTGAATCACCTGCTAGTCGACCGAACTTTCATTACTACTTTACGATAGGTTCTGTCGAGGCTTTTGAGAGGAGATTGGATGATGCACAGAGAGAGCTGGGCATACCAAGCTCTGAACGCATACCTGTTGCCTATTCCGATGAAGTTCCATGGCTTGCTACACTGCTCTCCTTTGGTCCAACATTATTACTCATTGGTTCATTTTTCTGGCTATCAAGGCGCGCTGGTGGTGGCGGAGGTGGTCAAAGTGGTATATTTGGTATTGGAAAGAGTCGCGCGAGAAGGTTTAACCATGAGACGGATATTAAGATCAAATTCTCCGACGTCGCTGGCATGGACGAAGCTAAGGTGGAAATTATGGAGTTTGTCAGCTTCCTTAAAAAACCAGAGCAGTTTCAGAGGCTGGGCGCGAAGATCCCTCGTGGTGCCATCTTGTCTGGACCTCCAGGTACTGGTAAAACGTTGTTAGCGAAGGCCACGGCCGGTGAATCTGGTGTTCCTTTCTACAGCGTCAGTGGTTCAGAATTCGTGGAAATGTTCGTTGGTGTTGGTCCATCTCGCGTTCGTGACCTGTTTGCCACTGCGCGAAAGAACACCCCTTGCATCATCTTCATCGACGAAATCGATGCTATTGGCAAATCAAGAGCAAAGCAGAACTTTGGTGGTGGTAACGACGAACGGGAAAGTACTCTGAATCAAATCCTGACTGAGATGGATGGATTCAATACCTCTGAGCAAGTTGTGGTTCTTGCTGGTACTAATAGACCAGATGTGCTTGACAAGGCGTTGCTGCGTCCCGGTCGGTTCGATAGACATATCGCTATCGATCGGCCAACAATGGACGGTCGCAAACAAATTTTTGGTGTCCACTTGAAGAAGATTGTTACTCATGAAGATATGGAGTACTTGCAGGGTAGATTGGCTGCGCTAACCCCTGGTTTCTCTGGAGCTGACATTGCAAACTGTGTTAACGAGGCTGCTTTAGTTGGTATGTGAAATCCCGTATATTGATTTAGAAATGAACCCAGATCTTGAATTGTACTAACACTACACAGCTGCTCGTGGACACGCATCCAGCGTTACCATGAAACACTTTGAGCAAGCGATTGAAAGAGTTGTTGGTGGTCTTGAGAAGAAATCGCTCGTCTTGTCTCCAGAGGAAAAGCGCACTGTTGCCTATCATGAGGCCGGCCATGCTATCTGTGGCTGGTTCTTCCAATACGCCGACCCTTTACTCAAAGTCTCCATCATACCACGCGGTCAAGGCGCTCTAGGCTATGCTCAGTATCTACCCGCACAAGGTGACACCTATTTGATGAATGTCCGCCAGCTTATGGATCGCATGGCCATGACACTTGGTGGGCGTGTTAGTGAAGAACTCCACTTTGACACCGTAACAAGCGGTGCTAGTGACGATTTCAATAAAGTTACGCGCCTTGCGACTGCCATGGTCACGAAGTTTGGTATGTCTTCCAAGATTGGGACTTTGTATTTCGAGGAAGACCAGCAGCAACTCCACAAACCGTTTTCCGAAGAAACAGCCAAAAATATCGACCTAGAAGTGCGACGTCTCGTGGATGAAGCCTACAAGCAATGCCGTGATCTACTGGAAGCAAAGAAACACGAAATTGGCCTCGTTGCCGAAGAACTCTTATCCAAGGAAGTTCTTTCTCGCGATGACCTAGTCCGCCTGCTCGGGAAGAGACCATGGCCGGAATCAGGAGAGTTCGCGAAATATTTCGATGGAACCGGGGGTCGTGGAACAATTGCTCCTCCTCCGCCAGCTACCGAGGCAGACATGGCTGAAAAAGGCCAGGAAACTGACCCTGCGTCCTCGTAAAACAGACATTCAATTTTTTTTTATAGAGCGGATGTCTTGACCGTCCTTTCTGATGCCGGTGTGTAAGTACTGTATAATCTAAATCTACTTGTGTTTCTTCTCTGATGTCCTTTTTCTTTAAAAACCTATGGTCTCTCTCCATTTCTTCTCCTTTCAAACAGCTTCTTTGGCAGTATCTCCTATTTTCATTCCTACTTTGTGTCTTATTATGTAGGTGCTGGTAGACTAAGCCATTCTCAAAGCAATGGGAGAGGGTTGAAAAGAATATGGAGATGAAATAACCAAAGAAGCGATTGCGAGTTCTGCTACCATTCTGTGTCCTGTTTGGCGAATCGTTGATGGATAATTGTCATTTTGACCTGGCTGGATCTCTCCTCTTGTGGCGCGCCCTTTTTCCCCCTTTTTTTCTCAGTTTTATAAAGTACATAACTAGCAGGTCTACTCCGTACAGAGGTGTGGAAAATAAATCATTGTGCATGCTAGTAAGACTTGATGTAGTCTACTTTACACAGAAGAGTGAAAACTTGGTTTAGCACTCTGATAGATCAGACAAATACAATGAGAAATAATCTAGACAGAAATATTCCAACATATATTCCTATGGCTTTTAGAGGTACTTGGAACATGTTAGGTAATTTCATCTGTAAAGGAGCATAACTTTCGGCTAACTTTTGATTTCTGTCAAAGAATTGTTGACTGCGTGACAATATATCTTTTCCTCAGCTTTTTAATATCAAGATCAACTGCTAGATCAGGAGCGAAAAAATTCCATCCATATATGACGCTTTCAATCTTCCCAGTTGACACAACACCAGAAAAGAGATCAAACTCACAATGACAAACAAAAGCATAGCATAGAACAAGGGTTATTGAAATGCGAGTAGATAGAAATATGAAAATCCCGCATTACTCTGCTTTCTTCTTGGATGCTTCCTTCTGAGAACTTCTTTTCTTCTTTGACATCGCCGTGTGCCCGGAGCCCAGCCACGGGATAGGAATAAATTTGCCAACCAAATACTGATAATCCTCATATTCGGGATACTTGCTCGCACTGATCGACTCCGTGAGGATAGTGCTTCCCTGGAATAATAAAACATATCCCAACACGCCTATCCCGCTCCAATTGACATATGTCTGTGTTGTGTAGCACGACCAAACATACAGCGTGAGCCAGATCGCTTGCTCCGCGGCAAAATTTGGATGGCGACACCAGGACCAGAGACCGCTGATGACGAACCCGCGGTTGAGGTCGTCGGCGGAGAAAGTCTCTTTGTATTCCGGCGGAACGCGGGCGGTTTGTTGGTAGGATTCTTTGGCTTTGTGGAAGTCCCATTGTTTCTGGTCGGCGAGGTATTCGATGATGATGAAAAAGATGATGGCGCGGGAGAAGGCGAGGTCGGGTAGGCCGAATGCTGGGGTCGAGCGGACGGTATTCAGGAGGAGGAAGAGGTAAGTGGGGGCAGTGATCATGAGTAGGAGGAGGGACTGTGTTAGGCTAATGAAGGAGATGTTGAAGAGGAAGAAGAGGAACGGATTGTTGACTTTGTCGCGGACAATTGCCCATCGGTAGTCTTCGGATCCGATCGAGTAGCCGCCTTTTCTCCAGTAGTTGAAAGTCAAGCGTACCTAATTAGCTCGATCGTTAGTCTTATCCGTCTTAAGAGGAAATGGAAAAAGGCGTGTATATTTGACTCACACTCCAAAGTAGACTGCAGACGAAGATGGTCCAGGTTCGGTCTGTTGGAAGACCATTCAGATAAGACCAAAGCACATAGTGACCGTTGTAAACAGTTGGAAGGATGCTCCATAAACGGTCAACTTGGGAGTAATTCCGATTGATTTCCGAGACGACTAGTAGAAACGGTACAAGAAACAACGAAAATGCCACGGCGACGACGAGGGGATTTGTAGTGAGGTAAAGGTTCTGGAGAGCTTCCAAGTCGCGTCCTGTTTCGAGTATCCGGGGAGACAGTGATGTGAACTGCGCTATGAAAGGCTGAACACCCAGTGTAAAGTTCGCACAGTCTGGAATCGTGGTTAATGTTGGCAACGCCATGGCAGGCGGGTGTAGAGAGTCGGAATCTCGGAGTCGTGAACTGGTCTGATGGCAATTGTTGACGTCTTGGGACGAAGAACAAGAAGTTGTATGGTCAAGGCTTGGCACTAGTCCACTAGCGCGGCGCTAAAAGTAGCTTAACGCGTCGACCAGCCAAACCCGCGATGAGAGAAGGCAGCTCTCTCTTCACCACGAACAAAAAGATGCTTCAACTTACTTCCTGGGAAAGCCATGAATGAGTTATAGATGAGCCTGATCCCACCTCTGCGGTGGGTGATATCATGGGTGCTAGAATTCTCTGTGTTGCCGAGAAACCTGCTATCGCCAAAGCGGTAGCTCAACACTTATCAGGCGGTGCTCTACGAACAGTAAGACAGGAGAAGAACGTCGCAAAGTTCTAGGGATCTTGCTGATATATCTTCAGATATCGATTCGTGGCAATAAATATGTCAAGAACTACGAGTTTCAATTCTCATTTGGCCCTCCATGGGGGAACTCTGCCGTCACCATGACCAGCGTTATCGGCCATTTGACAGCATTGGACTTCGAACCACAGTGGAGACATTGGCAGTCTTGTCCGCCTGGACAACTCTTTGATGCACCAATAGTTCACGATGTAGATAAAGTACGAAACTTGTGTCTGTCATTAACCTACGAAGAGCCATTTCGTTGACACGTACTTGTCGCAGGAGAGGCTCAGCATTGCCGAAAACATTCAAACTAAAGCAAGACAAGCAGACGCTCTCTTTATCTGGACTGACTGTGATCGGGAAGGAGAGCATATTGGAACAGAAGTGCGAACCCAGGCCGTCAAAGCTAACCCGAGACTCGAAGTCAAGAGAGCAAGATTTAGCAACACAGAAAAGGCGTTAGTCATTCCGTCTCTTGCATCTATAGTTTAATTTGGCTCACTATGTGCAGCCATGTGATACGTGCGGCGAAAAATCCCGTTGAGCTGGATGAGCGTCAGGCAAATGCAGTCGCAGCCAGAATTGAATTGGACCTGAGGATTGGAGCGGCTTTCACGCGGCTTCTGACACTTCAGTTGGGTGCTCTGGGAGGAGCACTTGCAAAACGACTAATCAGCTATGGTAAGTAGATTATAATTTTTGGTAGATGACGCCTGACATCTTTCTAGGTTCCTGTCAATTTCCCACTCTAGGCTTTGTGGTTGACAGGTATTTTCGTGTTAAAAATTTTAAACCGGAACCATTTTGGTCTATCAAGGTATCGCACGTACAAGATGGAAAGACTGTCAATTTCAACTGGAGTCGAGGACATTTGTTTGACAGAGCTGCAGTGGTGGTCCTGTTTGAAAGGTGTTTAACCGCAAGGACAGCAAGGGTCACGAAGGTGAATAAAAAGCCGACTAAAAAATGGCGCCCTCTACCTCTGACCACAGTGGATCTGCAAATGATGGGAAGCAAATATCTCCGAATGAACAGTCAAAGAGTGATGAAAGTAAGCTTTAAAATAGCGCAATGTTACGAACTCTACTAATGTACACAGGTCGCAGAATCACTTTACACTAAAGGATTCATAAGTTATCCTCGTACAGAAACCGATCAGTTTGACAAAGGGATAGACTTGAGAAAGCTTGTGGAAAATCAAGTCCAGGATGGGACATGGGGCCAATATGCCCAAGGGTAAGTCTAGACCTAGATTATTGATATATAGCCGTTGACACCTTTTAGCCTCATGAATGGTGGATTCAATCAGCCACGTTCTGGTCGCCATAATGACCAAGCTCATCCTCCAATCCATCCCGTGACATACGTTGCATCATCCGTGCTTAGCGCTGATGAGCGAAAGGTCTATGAATTCGTCGTTCGTCGATTTCTGGCCTGTTGTTCAGCCGATGCCAAGGGCGAAACGACTGAAGTTGATATCCAATACGGAGATGAAAAGTTTCATGCACAGGGACTTGTTGTTCTCGAGCGGAACTACCTTGATATCTACGTGTACGACAAATGGGAAAGTAGCCAGGAACTCCCAAAATTCACCGTTGGAGAAGTTTTCGAACCCAAAGAGGCGAGGATTACTGAAGGCAAAACCGTCGCGCCTAATTATCTCACTGAACCAGAACTTATCGGCCTCATGGATGCCAACGGGATCGGGACGGATGCCACCATGGCAGATCACATTTCCAAAATCAAAGAGAGAGAGTACGTAGCGACGAGACCTCGAAGTGGAAGCGGGAGAAATTCCGTGGACGAGTTTATTCCTACCAAGCTTGGTGTTGCTTTGGTGGAAGGGTATGATGATTTGGTCGTTGACTTGGCTGATTGCCCCAGTCTCTGCAAGCCCTTTTTACGAAAGGAGATGGAGCTGCGCATGCGAGATATATGTGCAGGCACCAGGACGAGAGGACAGGTTGTCAGCGAAAATCTGGAGATGTATCGCCGGGTGTTTGTGCATACACAACGGAGCATGGAGGTTCTCAAGCGGGCATGTAGAAAGTATGTTTTTGATCAAGGACAATAGTGATAATGCTATCAAAAAGTAAATCCTGTCTTCATGAGTAGTGTATTTTCTCCGTGTCTTTTTAAGTCGGTTAACTCATACAGAGTGGTCTAGTATAGAGCATCACAAAGCAATGGAAATACGAAGCGTATATAAAAACTGTGATAATTAGCTACCACCGCCAGGGCCAGAACTGGTTGACGGGCAAGATGAATAAATATCTTGTTGAGGAAATTCTCATGAAGCGCAAACGCTATAAAAAAAATGAATATCTTGTCAGGTGGGCTGGTTGGGGTCCTGAAGACAGTTGGGAACCTGAGGAAAATTTTGGCTGATACTGAGGCACACTTGCGATCTTTGAAGAGCAAGAAAAGGAGCGAGCAGCCAATGCACAGCCTGTAAAAAAGCGCCATAAGCGCCATAAGCAATAGTTTTAGACGCCCAATGGTAGTTATCCCTTGGTTCTTTCTTTGCCGCTCTTTTCCAAAATTTTCCCATAGGGTTTTTACTGTGTACATGGTTTTACTGAGAAGCAAAGAATGAATTCCGAAAAAAGAAGTCTTCAATTGATAGTAAAGGCCTGAGGGCCGAAGACTAAAAAAGAAAAAAAGAAAAGGAAAGAGGAAAAAGGCAGGAAACCACCGCCCGAAGGCGCGGTCTCCGCCAAAAGGAAAAACATGTACGGGTGCTCAAAAGCACCAGACGTACCAAATAACTACAAAAGGAAAAAGAAGAAAAAAGGCAGGAAACCACCGCCCGAAGGCGCGGTCTCCGCCAAAAAAAACAAAAGAAAAAACGTGTACGGGTGCTCAAAAGCACCAGACGTACCAAATACAAAAAAAAAAAAAAAAGAAACAGAAACAGAAAAACATGCGTGGGTACCCAAAGGTACCAGGCACGCCAAAATAACAAAAAGAAAACAAAAAACACGACAAAATTCTGCCCGAAGGCGCGACACACGACAGATATGTGCTCCCACCCACCCACCCCTAGCACATCGCAATTTCGTCCTCAGAGTCAATTGGCTCGGGGCCATCAGAGATATCCTCTCAATCTCATACCTTACAGCACCCTCCTTCCCCCTTCCCCCCAACTCGCCACCCTATTCATCCAGCAAGTAGCATCCAACGGGAAAGCAGGTAGTTATGGTGGCCAACCTCAATAGTTTCTTATTAAAGCACCATCACCGACAAGAATGAGCTCGCATTGCCACAGCATTATTGCTCCAACATGATTCCACAAAATCCCAACACCAGAATCTTATGTATGTAAGGCTGCTCCTTGCGGGTGTACGATGATGTTCGACTTAAAAGGGATCCATTTGATGCCACAAGCAGGTGTTTCCCAAAGTCCTTAATTCGTAAAACAATTCACTATCTTTTTGATTATCTCGTTTTTTCGGCGTGTTTTGCCACCATTATGGTGATTTCGAGAAGATTGACTCCAAAGATATCCAAAGAAGGATATTTGTATCCAGTCGGGTTGGTCTTAACCGATAAAGTAGCAAGCACTTCCTCAGTTTAACACAGTTTCTGCGGTGGAGTTGTAAAAGCTGGATGTTGCACACTCAAAGCGTGTTTTCGATATGAGCCTTCAGACGCTCAAGGGAGATGGTATCGTGGATCTTCGATTCAGTGCTGTAAGGTGTTCCAAGAAGGTCTGTATTCAACAGCATTGCGGGTAAGCTCGGTAGGCAGGCAGGTTGATGTTGGATGGCTGTGTGGCTTGGTGTCTATTTGCGAATGGTGTCCCTGCAATTCTTTTGGCCTAGTAGTTAGCATTCCAGCCTATTTAACGAATTGAAGTAATCGGTACCAAAGCAGAAAAATGGGGAACTCACTGATTATTTCATCAAGGGAAATCACACTTTGCTTTAACGAGAATATCGGCGAAGAGAGTTTTGAAAACAGCCAATATAAACCTGCATTTGAATCCAATAACACTCCGTTGTATCCCGCAGATATACCCAAGTATAACATAGGCACAAAACTCCAAATGTAGCGGTCATATTGTCATAGAAAGCTTGAACAATCATTACATCCACAGGCGACCAAATAATCAACCAACGGCGGAGCTAAGAAATCAGGAGTCGACTTTTCGCGGTCTTCTGGCAGTGATAGGTAGGATCTGTACTCTAATTGTTTGCTAGAATCCAAAATCAGTTCCACTGAGTCTAATTCAAACTAGGGCTGGAACAGA
Source organism: Emydomyces testavorans (assembly GCA_029449355.1). Classification (NCBI taxonomy): domain Eukaryota; kingdom Fungi; phylum Ascomycota; class Eurotiomycetes; order Onygenales; family Nannizziopsiaceae; genus Emydomyces; species Emydomyces testavorans. The sequence continues at coordinate 1,585,028 of CP120630.1, read as the reverse complement.
CCAGTCAGTCGACATAAAAATTAGTTCAAAGTGTCCAGTTTCATCCCGCAGCGCCAGTAACCTCCGTATCTTGATTATCAAGGTATATTGACGACATTATCATGGAGAATTGGAGGGGGTGTTGTGGGAAAACAGTAAAGTAGTCCGTGGAATGGGCTGTCGCAATATCCAATTTTTGTTTTCGGTCCCAGTATCTTATTAAACGGTGTTATAAATGGAGAAATCGTCACAAATATATTAACACCAGCATTGGCAGGCCAAAGTCATTGACGACTTGACTTCTCCCTTTTTTTTTGGAATCAGACAGGAAACCAGGTAATCAATGTGGAAGAAAGGTAGGGTCAAGCAGCATCGAAGCATCTTTTTGAGGATAACTCAATAACCGAAGAGTATTGCTCTAATCTGTAGGTCACCGAATTGGCGGCAAAAGTGATTGAAAACACCATGAGAGAGGGTGTAGCAGAGTTCAAATTTAAGCCAGCATGGGTGGTGGGTGACGCGCGCCAGGAGTACATCAAAAAGGTAACTTTACTCTGCGGAGAAAACAATCGATTATGGCTCTCATTCGTAAGAAGGTTTCGTAAGAAGGTTGGAAACGGTAACGAGAATGATAGCTGAGGACTTCTCTCAAGTCGGAAAGGGACGATCAATCTTGTTTTCGAGCTAGCACGCTTTACGAATATCCTGGCTGCCGTTGCGGTGTATCAACATTGGGACGAAGGGAGGTATATATCAGTGAGAGCCGTTAAACCTTGACATGGCTCGACAGAATAACAATGGCCTATCGACAGCTGGATTTCATCAGGCTTCTGGAGTAATTTGGAAAGCGTAAGGGATATGTCGTGTGCCGCTCAGATAAGGACAGTGAACGTCGACCACTCTCGAAATTCTCATGTATGCTATTTGATGGCTGAATATCTTAAGCCATTCTCTTGTGATAGGTTTTGGCGCAGGCATGGTGTTCCGGTATCTCCTCCCAAAACATCGGGCGTAAAGCTCAAATTCTCTGCTCCTTCGCAGAACTGTGACATGGTGGAGATTAATGTAGCCCCAGATGGAGGTGACGAAAGATAATATATCGCCAGAGGTAATCAGGAATTTTTTCAGTTGTAAATAATTGATATGATGCCGAGGATGATTGAAAATATACCAATCCACGAGATGGTGGTCTGAATCTCGAGCAACAAGGTAAAACATTCTGCCACCAGCTAATGGGGACAATCTATCGCCAGAGGTATTCGAGGATTGTTTATAATTCAAAATCAATCGATATGACGCTGAGAATGATTGGAAGCATCAATATCGATTTGGGTTCTAGCGCAGTTTCGAGCAATAACGTACAGCATTGTGCCACCAGTTAATTGGGACGAAGGATAATCTTTCGTCAGAGGTAATTGAGGATTGTTCGAATTCATAAATAGTCGGAATGACGCCGAGACAGTTGAAAAGATACCAATCCGTGAATTAACGAGCTGAATTTCGAGCTGGCCGGATGCTTCATTCGTCAGAGGTAACTGAAGATTGCTCGAATTCAAAAATAGTCGGAATGACGCTGAGACGGTTGAAAAGATACCAATCCGTGAGTTAACGGAGCTCAATTTCGAACTGGCAGAATGTTTTATTCGTCAGAGGTAATTGAAGATTGTTCGAATTCATAAATAGTCGGAATGACGCCGAGACGGTTGAAAAGATACCAATCCGTGAGTTAACGAGCTCATTTTCGAGCTGACAAAGTAAAACATTTTGCCAACCAGCTAATGGGACGAAGGAGGAGAATCATGGTGTGAAAGGTGGCCGAGAGCTGTCCTTATTCTAATCCGTAAGTAGTGGAAAAATATGGCGAGATTGATTCAAGGACACGACAATCCAGGAGATGGTAGCGAGCTTCATTTTAAGCCAACACAGTAGATATCGTGGTACCGGCTAAGGAGGGCGAGAAAGAATGTATTGTGCGCAGACGGTAATCGATGGTTGCTTTGATTCTGAATTATGAGGTATTCGAAACCATGGCGAGAATTAAAGGCTTGCCAGACACACAATGAAACATTCCAAAGGCGAGTTGAATGTCGTCGAACCAGCATGATAAAACGGATTAAGGTGCTGGCAAATTCGAGAGGACACGGAGAAAGAACTAAATGCCTGAGACGCGTCCCCTACCGTCCCTAGGTTATAGATATGAACAGCCCCAAGGCCGCATGACATATTGAGGATCTTTCACCTCAAGAGATTAACGTGGGTAACCGACACGTTTGGTAAATTGTCAAGGATGGATCCGAGAAAATTCGGCGAAGAGCCCTAAAAGGTCTGAGAATTGATCAAGTCAGTGACCAAAATCGAAAAGCAATTGGAGAACTAGAGAGGGATACATACCGGCAAAACTCCCTGGCAGCTTACTTTGCTTTTTGCTTGCCCTTCTTGGAGTTGCCTTTCTTTTGACCGCTTCCCGCGGAACTGGTAGGATCTGGAGTAGCCCAACGACTAGCCTCCAATCCGGCAGGTTTTGGGTCGGGCTCCGCGACTGTCGCCCAACGGCTGGCCTCCAACCCAGCAGGCTTTGGGTCGGAAGTCACAGGAGCCCACCTACTAGCCTCGAGTCCGGCGGGTTTAGGTTCGGGAGGTCCAGCAGTCGCCCAAATGCTGGCCTCAAGCCCGGGTGGCGTAGGTTCGACAGAGGTTGAAGCCTCAGATGGCTTGGAAGTTGACTCTGTCTCCCTTTGCAACTTGGCGGGTTCCCGGGGGGTGGACGCAGTCGATGGTTGCTCGCCTTTCTTGTCCGACGTCACGTCCTTTGGCTCTTCCCGTTTCGATTCGCTCTTCGATTCGGTATCCTTGGCAGCGGGAGTGGCTTGCTTAGCCGATGGATTCTTCTTCTTTAGGTCCGAAGAAGAAATTGCTGGCTTGTCCGGCTTCGCTTCGCTTTGAGCTGGGAGATTCGATGCTGGTGCTTGCCCCGATGGCTTTGGAGCACCGTCGAAGTTGACCTTCGCTCGCTGAATTCCCAACTTCGCTGTGCAACTCTGGATGTCGAACTCGTGGTATTTGAGAATGTTACTGGTGCCTTCGAGTTCCCTCTCAGCACCCGCAATCCTATCTCTCATATTATTGACAGCGAGTTCGCAGCTGATCGCCGAGTTGTCAGCTTCCCTTGCCATTTCCTTGACTTTTCGCAACTCTTCAGCAGTGACAGCACCCTGAGAACTGACACTGACTGGCCGAGCTGCTAATTCTTTCACCTTGGTCGTCAACTCATTGACATCCGCATTCAATGAGTTGATTTGCTTGTCTCGGATCTTCAAGTCGCTATCGGTATTGAAGGTATGTCGAAAGGAGTCGATCTCCGACCGCAGTGATCGCTCCATTTCCCTTGACAATTGCTCCAACTTGGAAAGATCCGCAGGCCAGGTCTTTGAGATACAGGTCGCCAAAGTCTCTTCCGTCCGCCGAATGGTTTCCGAGAGTGCCTTGGTTTCCTGTTTGCTTGCCAGAGTTTCCTTGAGGCCCAGGAAGTCGTTAATCGCGGCCAGCTGTGAACCAGTGAGGGAACTATCCCGTTTCCACGGTTGCTCCGCTTTCAACTGATTCACGGACTGGTCAACGAGTCCGACCTCCCCGGCCAATTTCTTCAACTCTTTGCTCAAAGACTCGACCTGGTTGTCGACCTTGGTGAGTACTTGGGCCCATGGCTCGCTGTCCAGCTTCTGCTTGATCATCTTGACATTGGCCTCCACGTGGGCGAGCTCGGAATTCATCACCGTAAACTCTTTCCACTTGTTGAGGTCCTGTTGCAGGTTCTTGACTTCTGGATCCAGCTTGTCGAGCCGTTCGTTGAGTCCCAGTGCCATAACTGCTTTCTCGCTTTGAGACAGCTCCCACGGCTTCTCCTCCCATCGGGCCTCTACAGCTCCGATTCGACGAGAAAGATTGTCGAGTGCCGATTTCGCTGCCGAGTTCTGGTCCGCGAGTAAAGATCTCAGGGTTTGCAGTTCGTTGGCGGTTACCTCCGTAGCGCTTTCCCAAGGCTTCATTCGTAGTTCGGCTCCTTCTGCTCTCAACTGAGAGATTTCGCTGGTCAAGGAGTCGATCTGGGAATTTAGCCGTTTACGGTCTTCCGCAGCTGACGTTTCAAGTTTCTCTACCAATGCAGCGAGAGACTCCAACTGGGAAGAGGCGCTTTCGGATCGTGCACGAGAGCCGTGCTTGAGTTGCTCCATTGAAGCGGCCAGTTCTTTGACCTGGGTTTGGAGAGATTTCAGAAAATCGGCATCCAGGGCGTCAGACTGGGGAGCCGACATTTTCTGTTTCAAATCTTCCACAACCGCGGCCAGGGCCTCGATCTGGGTTGCCATGCCGTTGTCTTGCGACTTTTCGGATGCGTTGGCGAGATCGTTGACTTGTCTCTGGAGCTTCTCAAATTGGGTGCCAAGCCGGTCAACGAGCGTTCGGATTTGGACAGAGCCATCTCCTACTAACTCAGATAGCTGCTGTGGCCAAGCGTTAACCGTCGCAGATAGGTCGTTAAATCGTCGCTCGAGGGATTTGAAATTGGCGAGAAAATCCTCGAGGTTGTCGATATCTGCGTTGGCCCGATTCTGCTGTCGATTCCCTTGCACAAGCTTTTGGATCTGGCGAGCCAGATAAGTCATTGTCAAAACTTGTACAAGAACAAAACCGGTGGCGACGGTGTAAACGTTCGGGTGCTGCCGTACATGCTCCCCAGCAAGTGAAACCAGTCTGGCAATAAACCATTCCGGATAGGCCGAACCGTTGTCAAAGAAGGCGTCGTACACAATGTGTTCGGCACCTCCAAAAGGAACGGTCGGGGTGGGGATTATCGACGTCGTGGCGGTGGCGGTCGGTGTCGCTGTTGCTGCTTGCTCAAACGATGCTGTCTTTGACACACGTTCTCCGCGAGTTTCCTCACGGATCGGTACAGAAGACAGCAACGTATGATTAAACAGGCCCAGGAATTCGTTCCCAGGTTGGTTGAAGCGGCAGTAAATTGTCGAAACGCCTTGTACAGCAGCGGTGAGCTGAAACGAGCCCACCAGTCGCTCGGCCACTGGTCTCTGTGGGTTGAGAGTTGTCAAAGGCACAGAGAACCAAGAGCTAAAGATTGTGAGCCCCGCAAAGAGCATCACGAGCAATGTTGGCTCCATTCTCCTTGGAGATTGATAAGTTGAAAACTTATTAAAGAGAAGGAGGCTTTAAAAGAGGATGTACTGAGATCAGTACGCGAATTTCAACAAAATGGTGTAAAAGTAGATGGTTTGGTAGAGAGTGGTTGAGATTCGTGAGTGAGAGAAAAGTGGTTGAGAGAAGGAAGAAAAGAGAAAAGAAAGTGGAGAGAGAAGATTTATTATATAGCCCGCTTTGTGTCCTTGTTTTGAAAGAGCAACACATTAGGTAATAAGCGAAAAATACTAGTGGAAACAGGGCAGCTAGAGAAATATATGGAATCTTACGTTGCTATGGCGCAATCTCAGGCCTCAGTCAGCAGGGACTGAGACCATACTGACGTCTTTGGAAAGAAATCAAGGCACTGGCTATACAGTGTGCCAGCTGCCCACTCTTTTCCAGAGACATCCCGCCCTGAATGGCCCTTTTGTAAGGATACCAGTGACCTCAGACCTTTACTGATCTTCTTTATCTTACAACAGCGTCAGCTCCTCTCATATACTCTTCCATAGCGACCAAGGGTCTCTAGAAGACAATGAGTTTCATTGTGCGAAACCAAAAATCTGGACACAATAGGTATAGCAGTAGCTGCCTCCAGATTTTCTTTCACAAGAAAATGTATTCACCAGCTAGCATTACTATAAAATGCATGTACGATGTGAGTTCATTTTAGAATCAAATGATTCTAAAAGCAACAACCGATATCCAATTACAGGGAGGTCAGTATCAATGTAGAAAAATCGTTCATTTACCTCCTGAAGCAAAAGTCTTCATGGAGCAAAAAGCAAATAAATACTTGAATGATAGAAGTTTTTCCCTTTCCCCTTTGGAGGTATCAAGAGGATAGCACGGAACAGCAAGGGACTGAAGACATATTGCAGTGGTAAGGTCTAAGACAGATGGGCCTTTCAATACCAATGATTGAATGGCAAAAAAAGTGAAAGCAGCTTCTCCTAGAACTGCGAAAGACATGCTGTCCATACATTGGTAGAGGACAAGAGAAAAGAAAGGCCAATGCTGGTTTCAGGTCCTTCAGCATAGCCGAGACAAAAAACAACTGTCTTCTTTATCATCCACAAGCTATTGCCAGTCGAATCTGCAGAGAATCGTCTGTTTCTTTCTCTCTCCTGAACAGCAATTCGCAGTCGGCATCAGTTTAGGTTGAGTTGAGGTTGAAGTAGAGTTGACGATGGAGGGTCACGTGGGGATGGACTGGCCATGTGATCGGGAAATTGATTTTACGCCCCGTGCCCAGGTGTTCGACCTGTTCCACCACTACCAAACTTAGCATTATAAAGTGCTAATAGCTAGCTTTTATCAAAAGATCCATCTACCTATTCTTTTACGAATCAAACAAAATAATCTCACATTATGAGCGACAAGAACACCTAACTAAGCGGCAGCAGCACTGGCGAGGGTGCAAGACAGACGGCAAACTTTGGTATTGGAGGCACAATCATGTTGTGAATTGAGCGAAGACGACAGAGACAAAGAGGACAAACATACTCTGTGTACCCGCAAGGTTGTATCTTGTCATCTTGAGGGCAGGTGCCATGAGAATATCCAAGAAATGGTTTGCTTGACTCCCAATGGATTTGCGAGATCCTTGATCTGGCTGCTTTTGAGCCTCCCTGCTGCCAAATGATCAATCGCACGTCTCTCAGCCGAAGGTGAAGGGTACAAGTGTCGCTTAAGTTAAGAGAGGTAGCGCAAAGAAAACATGATCAAGGACTGCTTCTCATCATGCCTCTTCATACTAGACTGACTCCTCGAGCTCTTTCCTGATTGGCTCTTGCGTGAATGGCAATAAGAACCCCTCTTGGTGCAGATTGACCATCACCCGAGTCGACAATTTAGAGGATTGCGGTATCATCAATATCCCCTAAGAGGAGGGAGGCGTATTGCATTTGGGGTTGCCGCAATTCCCAGGAGCAGTAGGGCCCTCAACGTAGGTTTTCAAACAGTTTTCCTTTGTCGACGGCGTTGCAAGGGCCGGTGCCTCGGGTTTGCCCTTGACGTGACCGCACTCCCAGTACGTGGTAGTTATACAGTACAGTCAGATTGTCTTCCGCTACCGTGCGCTTTACCCCGCGGGCCATCCCTTAATCCGAAGTTATTCGCGAGCGTGAGGCTGAGAAAACCGGCCCGTCCTTGGTGACGAATACGCCTAGCGCGGCTTGAAATCATCTTTTCAGCTCTCCCAACTCTCAGATTCCATCACTCACCCATCTCTATATCCCTCAAGAACCACCCGGCATGCTCAATGGCCCTTGACCTTTACATTCATCCCTGCATCCACAAACCGCATCATCGTTTTCATCCTCCGCCACCTGAGACACCACTCAGAATTCGGATACAAGGGCCGCTGCCCGCTGGAGACCATACAGAAACTTTTGCCAAATGTATCCTGGCATCCGATTGGATCTTTTCCACAGCTAGGAGGGTTGAAGCTAGCAAATCTTACGCATCAGAAACTATATGGAGGAGAAGAGGATGATGCATCTCTAGCAGTGCGGGATGAGTACTTGGCCTGGGTAATAGTAGAAAAGGATGGTCGGCGAATACCACAGGAGTAAGGCCGCGGCTACTGAATTTGATAAGCATGGGCGCTGACTATTATCTGTTGCTGCAGCTGCATCGACTACTATGGGGTCACATTTGACCATCTTGTCCCCGACGACGATTCAAACCCAGAAGTACTTGCGATCAACATCATTGAAGTTGACAATGATGGAGGAATATATGCAGATGGAGGCAAATATGCAAATGAAGTCCTTCCCTTCTCCATAAATCCGACAGAATATACAGGAAAGAAAGTACTTGCCGTGCCAAGGTGTTGTCAGCATAAGAAAGGCACGCAGGATCGCGGACGGATAAATGGTGAGGTAGCTGAAAGGGATAGTGAGGTCCAGAAGCGCTCACAAGGGTGATGCCATCTGCAATGTCACTCAAGAGGCGGCTGGAAACCGAGCTCTCGAAGGCTACCTTTTCAAAGCCACACATCGAAGGCTACACCTTGAAGGCCACTCGACCTTAACGGCCAACTTGCCGGCTAGCTGATTATTTCGAGCCTTTGTCGCCAGTTAGACTTCCTCTTTGGTTCTAAACCAAGCGGATTGCGAAATGAGCGTAGCAGAGCGACACCAAAGGCCGGATTGCTTTCTATATTCGCCCGGCCGAACGACCATTACGCTGAAAGTGCGACGAGGACCGACTCTCTGATTAATTATCGCAAAGCAAGAGGTCGCGGCCCAGGCGAGCTTGCCTCAACCCAACCCAAGTTGAAGAACCCTATCTTCCGCATCCTCTGCTACCACGTCTGCGCCACTGGGATCCTCGCAGGCTCTGGCGTTTCGCTCATTTGCGCAACTTTGGCCTTTGGCCCCAGTGCACCTACTTTAGCGAAGTCCACCTCGTACGGACATCAGCTCGCACGTCTGACACCTTTCACATTGAGTTTGTTTCACAACTTAATAATACAAGAATTGAGAGATTCTCAGAAAGTTTCTTCAATTTTGATGATTCTTATGTTGACTTTTCATTCCTATCATGAGATGAATGTTATCAAGCTTGTATTATTGAGAGAAAAATTAAATATAAATGTTTTTTTTATGTCTTTCTTTTTCTTCTCTATCATTTACTGATTATTTTACATCAACACCTCAAATAGTTTTAAAAAAATAATAACTGTAGCCATAATAACCAAAAATGGAAGCCATTCCATCCGTATTTCCAACAGATAGTCACCAGCAAGACATTCTCATTGATAATACATACTAAAAATAATTTCTAAAGTCGTCTTCATAGGGCGTGTTCAGTATCCTGCCACAGGCGCCACTCACGCCAGAATGCTTTACATGCTTGTGATAATCGTGACTTTGAATTTCTATTGGAAATTGGTTCTGATAACTCCCGAGCTTCAATTTCACGAATCAACGAGTCGAACTCGGCTTGCAACGCGGTTGGTACTACAGTACCTCTCACACGACATTCCGCCATTGTATCAATTATCCGCAGCAGGCTATGATTATTGTTCTTGGCTGGGCAGAGGGATTAGCAGTTGATTGAGAAAGTGCAATGTATATAATAATTTGGAAAACAAACCTAAGAATGTAGCCCTCTCGACTGATAACCCGTATATCTCCTTAAAAGTGGCATAGTCATCACTTATTCCCATATGGTAGATTTGTATGTCTGTTGCAGCCCTCAGTTCATGAATGTGTTTATTTGCAGCCCGTACATGCAGTGCTGCACTTCTGCTGTCTCCCTTTGCATCTCTTTGGAAAATGGCAAGATTTCTTTCGCGAACCGTGTAATACTGTGGTGAAGTCATCTTCAAGGATGAAATATCCTTTTGCATGTTCACAATTTGACCCTTCATCTCTTCTATATCATCAAGAAGGCCCAGTCTGTTGATGTTTTCATATTGGTCATTGATGCCAGCCTGGATGCGAGGAAGCATGTTGAGGATTGAATAGCGCGCGGTCTCGAGCTTTTGATCGTGATTATGTGACTTCGGGATTTTTGTCTCACCATAGACAATATCTTGAAGCTTAGAATCTGTCAGTTTATTTAAGGGTTTTTGGGAACGAGAATCTTACAGTTTTCATTGTGTCTTTTTCATCATTTCAACGTCATAGTTTGCCTATTCCACTGTTCAAGTCGAGTAAGAATGACTCACCTTCAGGGACGCTCCCCATTGCCCCTTGCATCAAGCCCGGATTCATTGAGGAAGAATTTGTTGATGTGCTGTCAGGAAATAAATACCTTTCAAGCAGCTTCTATTTTTGTTTTATGAGATGCTTTTGAATTCAGATTTTTTTAAATATAAATAATAATATTCCTCTTAAAACTACATAGTGTCATACAACTTATAATGACACTCGATCCTTATTTTTCATCACTTGCTTAATTTTTTATATTGTCATTTGTCACTGCTTTTGCTTTGATTTCACAACATTTCATGTTATCTATCCTCTGTGTTGATTCGACAGTTTGCGCGTGGTGACTGAGCCCAATGACGCAATACGTGGAGTTGCAGGCTGGATTCGTTTCGGCGGCTCAACTCACAGCAGTCAACTTCATCCCTGTGTGCCATCAAATCAGTCTTCAAGGTGCTGGACATGGCCATGCAGTTACGCATCCTGCTATGAACAACGATGTCATGGGTGTGGGAAGCATTCTAGCATTCCTGTGGTTGACACACAGGCCTTCTCAGCCGCATTGCTGGTGCCCCCTGTGTGCCTTGTCACTGCTGATCATACAGGGCTTACTTCAATGTAGGGTTACTGATATATGTCCACATGCCCTTGAAAACGAACAGGCTCATTCATCGGCGCGGACTCGCCGTTGAGAGCCTAGAGGGCTATACTTTACTTCCCCAGCTGTGCGTTCAGATCATCAGAGCATTATTGCCTTCAACGACCCCCATCTGCGAGTGGGTATGTGGAGACGAAGAATTCCTCCTTTTGAGCAAGATCTTCTACCCCCTAGCGCGACTTGGATGTTGAAGTCAGACTATAGACATGCATTGGATTCCTGGCGATAGTGTATGACATAACTTGAGCCAATCCTTCCTTCAACTTTGACTCCCATAAACGGCCGAAAGATCCGCTCTCATGGATCTTATATGCCAGGTTCCCGCGAGATCTGGAGCATTGGAATTCTTTTTTAATTTTAATTTTATATTTATTTTTGATTAAGGAGCTTTCCGTCGTGAGTGTGTATTTGCTGAATTGGCCGTTAGAATCTTGGTATATGTGTCTGCAAAACGTGGAATCTAGGGGGGTCTTCGAAGATGGATTCAAAAGCTGAAAAAAGGGAGGAAAGTCCTCAGCAAGAAGAAAAAGAATCAATCAAGCCCGAGGGTAGCAATGCCATCTATGATGTCGAAAGTCGAGCCAGGCCCGGCAAGCTTAACGCTGTCTTCGAGAACCCTTTAGCCCGGGTGTCGCGAGAGCAATTGCTGGCCGATGTGGAACAATTCTGCCAAAAGTACAACTTGATGGACTATATCGACAGTTTCCGAAAAGGAGCTTTGATATCCCAGAACCCTGATGGCGCAATGGATCTGCCTGAACTCGACGATGCTGACAGAGAAACATTACAAAGGGAACACACGCATAAGTGGTCCCAGCCAGCTGCTCTTTATCACCTTACCAGTATGTCATGCTGGCCTCTTTTAGGTTTTAGGATGAGGATATGCTAATATACACGATGCCATAGTAATGTGCTCCGTTGCTGCTGCAGTGCAAGGGATGGACGAGACAGTAAACAACGGGGCACAAAGATTGTATCTGGACGTATGATTTCCCTTTGATCGCGTCATGGATGTGTTGTTCGCTAAAAATGTGATGGCAGCGATTCGGTATCAAACCTTTCTCAGAGGGCGGGCGATTCTCCAAAGGAATGACCGACAATTTGACCGGACTTATTGTTGGCGCTCCCTATTTAGCGTGTGCTATCCTCGGATGCTGGTTGACAGAACCTCTCAATCGATATACGGCACGTCGAGGCACGATCTTTATCACATGCATGATAGCGGCTTTGGCGTCTATCTGGGAAGGCCTAGCCAATTCCTGGGTTAATCTCTTCCTCGCTCGTTTTGTTCTTGGCCTGGGCATCGGTTCAAAGTCATCCACCGTACCCGTTTATGCCGCTGAGTGTTCTCCGGCCCCTATTCGTGGTGCCTTGGTCATGATGTGGCAGATGTGGGTTTGAAGATTTCAAGCACACAAAATTTCACGATTGCTGGCTAACGCATCCTCAGGTGGACGGCATTCGGCATTATGCTTGGAAACATCATGGGTGTGGCCTTTGGCGGTTTGGAGCCCGATCTCGCATGGCGTCTTATGCTCGGCTCAACCGTTGTCTTACCACTCGTCGTATGCGCTCAAGTTTATTTCTGCCCAGAATCCCCAAGATGGCTGATCGAGCATGGCAAAATCGAAAAAGCATTCCGATCATTCCGCACTCTTCGCCCCACAGACTTGCAAGCAGCGCGAGACCTGTATTATGCATACGTCGGAGTCGAAATAGAACGAAAAGTAAACCGCGGAAAGAATTTCTTCACCATGCTCTGGGAGCTCTTCACCATCCCCCGCAACGCTCGTGCCACTCTCGCATCAACGATCGTAATGTGGCTCCAACAGTTCTGCGGCGTCAACATCATCGCCTACTACTCCACCACCATCTTCGTCGAGTCCGGATTCAGCATGTCCTCCGCGCTCCTCGCCTCAATGGGCACCGGAATTCTGAACTTCGTCTTCGCTCTCCCCGCCTTCTTGACAATCGACACATGGGGCCGCCGCAATCTTCTCCTCTTCACTCTTCCCTGGCTAGCAATCTGGCTCTTCTGGTCCGGCTTTTCCTTCTGGATCGACCCCGCCGATCCTCGAAGCAAAACGAGACTGGGCATGGTCACCACCGGACTCTACCTCTTCGAAGTCTTCTATTCTCCTGGCGAAGGGCCCGTCCCCTTTACGTACTCTGCCGAAGCTTTCCCACTTCATGTGCGTGAAGTTGGCATGTCATGGGCCACGGCCGTGACGTGGAGCTTCAACTTCATCATCTCATTCACCTGGCCGCACCTCCTGAGTGCATTCAAACCTCAAGGCGCTTTCAGCTGGTATGCTGGTTGGTGTATGGTCGGCTGGGTATTAGTTCTTCTATTCGTTCCGGAAACCAAAGGTTTGTATTTTTTTTCATATCAATTCCCATGTTTCTATCAAAAAATCAAGCTAATAATTGCGCGCTCTCCGCAACCGTAACAGCTCTCACCCTTGAAGAACTCGACCAAGTGTTCTCCGTGCCAACGAGGAAACACGCCATGTACCAGCTCAGAAACTGCATCTGGCATTTCCGCACTTGGGTTCTGCGACAGAAACTGGAACCACTGCCCAAATTCTACGTTGGGGAGGAAAAGCTGGATGCGTCGTAAGAAACTGGGACGTGTTGTATGTATAGAGCTATGACTTTCTTGAGTTTGATGCTTCTTTGCTTTTATTCATTAAGACGCAGCGTAAAGTTTTTCTATTTTTCTATTTTTTCCGTTCATATAATGTATATCAAGGATTGTTCGCAATCTATTACTTTTTGAATATATCAAGCCAATTTGGAAATTTCTCCACAGGACAGTTGAGTAAAGGCACATTTTCATTGAGCTAGACTTCTCACATTCAGGTTTGTAAATTTCGGCCGATTAATCGTCTCAACGGAGACGGTCATAATATCTTAAAATTATGTTACAGCAAAGAAAATCACGAATTCAATCATCTAACCCCGTCTCGCTAGTCGCGGCATCCATAAAACAGAACACAGGGTGTCCTCTAATGAACAGAGAATGCAAAGCCACACTCCATAAACCCCTCAAGCGCATCCCAGCAAAAGAGAGAGAGAGAGAGAGAGAGGGACGGACGGGTACCATCTCCGCTGGAACAGCACTATCGCGTCTCACACCCATACGACCGAGGCGGTGTTGGGCTATACTTGCTCCTGTACGTCGTGCAATCAAACCAGCGCCGAGTCCGCCTACCCCGAGAGACGGAGGGACTGCCAGAGCGAAAGCGAACAGGCCACTCGATTTCCCTTCGCTCCCCATCTTCCCAAGCCCAATCCACGGACTCATCCTCGTCGTCAGAGTCGTCAGATTCGTAGAGCAGATTCCTCTCGAGCTCCGGAGGAATGCCACTTTCCGAATCTGACTGAGCGGAGGAGGTATCGTCTTCGTCGCCGTCGCCGTCGCCTTCGACACACGGTCCCCCGTCGTCGCTGTCACCATCGATCCCAAGGATTTCCTTATCCAGATCTGAAAGCGGAGATTCTTGGGTGTCTGGCGGTGCAGCCGGAGCGTTAGCCCCGTCGCTGTCGCCGCCGTCAGGCCCAAGAATTTCTTTGTCCAGATCTGAAAGCGGAGCTTCTTGGGAGGATGGTGGAGCTGCCGGAAGATCTCGTGTGTCGTCGGTCGGTCGATCGGCGGGACTTTCTTCCGCTATGGCCTGTGTCTGCTCGTCGCACAAGGCCCTTGCTGACTTGACAGCGAGTCGGGAGAGTGCCATGTCCTCCTCGAGGCGGCGAACCTCAGCCTAGGTGATAGGTGGACTAGAGTTAGTATACAGGGCCAGAAAAAGTAGATAGACGCTGAACTCACTTGAAGGTCTTGGGCACGTTGCTCTAGAGAAGGTATCTTGGTCACGACTTCATCGCGAAGTTTGCCCGCTTTCTGGATATCATTGCGAGTCGCGACAACTTGTCGTTCAACTCCCTCGAACTCGCTCTGCAACCCGCTAATGAGCTCCTCGATAGCCTCCTCGGATGGAGTTTCCTTAGTCCCCTCCCGGACTCTGTCTACCAGTTTTTTGAGTCGCGCTTTTTCAGATTGAAAAGTTTTGACCCAGCTGCCGAGGTGATGTTTGCGCAATTCTGAAATTGTCTCCAGGTATTCCTTCTTAAAGTCCGGAATCAGCGATTTCACCGCTTCGACTTGGCCTAAAAGATCTTCCTCGACGGCCTTCAGCGAGTCCTTGAACAGCTTGAGCTGGTCACCCACGAGGTCTTCCTTCGTCGGGAAAGGAAGATACTGCCTTTCCAGCTGACTTGCAGCGCCAATGATGGCATCAGTTACATAGTTTGCTCGACGATTTGCGGAATCGAGAAGTAAATCGATACTGCTGAAGGCATTGGACAGGTTCGCTTCCTTCTCAGAAATTTTCTCCTCGAATTGGCTTGCTGACTTGATCATTCTGCTGTCGAAAGCTTCAAGCTTTTCGCGAAAGAAGTTTCTTTGGCGAACGGTCTCCGCGATCATCGAGTCAATCTCCTCGTTAGCCATCAATGCTTTGTGGATTAAATCGGCTCCAATCCGTTTGCAGACAATAGACACAGTCAGAAGGAAAATCAATGTTGTCCCGATAACAATTGTTGCAGCACAGCTCAGAAGTAAACGAAGAGTCACTTCGAAAAGGGGTCGAGGTTTGGGCAGGGACGGAGCCATCCACTCAACGGCACGAGCACCGAATGTTCGGGCTCTATGGATCCAGCCGTTTACATTCAATTTAACCTCTTTAGCCATCTCCGTGACTGAACTGAAAATCGATGTTTCAGCCGGGGTATATGAAGCCGCTGTAGTAGAAGGCGTTGCGTTACTCGCGAGTAAAAACGGTTCCGCAGCGTAAGTTGGGGACGTGGCACGCGTGCTACTGGCAGTCGTATAAATGTAGACAGGGGATGGGATGGTGTAAGCTTCCATCGGCCTTTCCACAGGAACGATGACATTGACAACTTCAGCAAGCCGATCAAGCATGTAACCTAGACGAAGCCCCCCACGGAGACGAAAGGGAAAATCGACATCAGGACGAATGTTCGTTAACGGAATCGTTTGGTATGCTCCGAAAAACGCCATGGAAATGGAAAACAACAGCAGTCCGATTATTTCCATCGCGAATGAACGGTCGATCGCACTCTTAATTCAAGTGACCTAATGTGACCTACGAGTCAAGTTAGAAAAACCAACTTCAGATATTCATATGATGGAAAAGATGACTCTAAGCTAATAGAGCCCACGAGGCATGGAAAGAATTGATGAGTGGTGACAATTCAAAATCGCAACGATAAAAAGTACTAACTTCCTCCTCGTGCTCGTAAACGCTGCCTGATTCAAGTGATTTAGAGCGACTGGGTTAATGACCCAGAAACCCGTAGATCTGAGCTTGCAGGCAAGGGCTCTGAGAGCCCAGATAATGAGGTCCAACGATGGTGATAATCGGCTTCACAAGAAGAGACAATAGCTGGATATCAAGGGAGGTTTAAGATCAAGTGAAACTCACCCAGAGACTCGCGAAGCCTTTTAAAAGAGTCTTCGAATCAATGAGAGCGGGAAGTAGCAGGCTGGCCACGAATAGAATACGAATATTGGTATGTCTGAGATATCAAAGTAGTAGAATGAAAGGATTTTGATAAAGTGATAGTTAACAAAAGGGAAAAGAAAGATGTCCGGAGGTGAAAACTGAAAGAATCGTATACTTGTGTTCTTCGACGAACACAAGCCACAACGATGTCGGGAAGTCCCTGAAGATTCACCTCGCTGATTCGATAGCCAGGTAAGTTTGTGTTATAAAAAGGAAACTTGATTGTTCACTTGAAAAGAAAAGAAGGGAAAAACTCATAACTCGGTCCTTTATGCAAAATACATATGCAATAGCAACGCTGACGGAAGCTATCTTGAAATTCGCAGAAAAGAGGGCTCTCGAGCAGCAACATATATCCTAGAAGTGGATAATAAATCCTACTTGTGGTTATGGATTGATCTCCCTTAAAGCAGTTGCAACACCTCGCCAGCAGGAGAATGAATAATTCAAGCAGCGCTGACAATGGCAAACAATGATTAGCCCCTTTGGGCCGACTTTTCAAGATTTTGCAACAGATATACCATAATAAAGGTTGATAGATGGCTAGTTGGAAGGCAAAAGGAAATGCTCCAGAGCATCAACAGACATGCATAACGAGATCGTTATACATTAAAGAAATGAGAGTTATCCACGACATCGACCTGCGAGGACTAATGGAGAGCATCCAGAAAAAGTAATATTCGTAAACCAAATCAGAACCAGTCTATTGACCATTCCTCGCATCGTATATGTTGACATTTTCAAAAGCTATAAACCAACTGAACGGGAGAGACCATTTTTCAGATCAGACTGTGACAAAAATCTGGAATGTATGTACCTTCTGGAAAAGCAATTCATATGCGCGATCCACAGATTTATAGAGTATTTAAACCAACCGATCGGCCAGCGTTTTGCCATAATATAGAGTAGCTGCCAGACCAACGAAGTTAATGATAGTAGATATTCCGTGGACCCGTCCAAAGGATTTGTTTAGTTTCATCATCTCCTTTGAGTGCGGGCCAGGATCATAATATTTCTTTCCGTCGATAGATTCTGCATTATTTATCAGTGAGATTACGAAGTATCGTTGGGTGCCGCATCGTGAGACTAACCTTGCCGCTTTCTCTCCTTTACAATCTTGGACGTTGCAGGTTCAAACACCAGTACATTTGCGAGCCCACTGACAAAGGTAATGGTGAGTGGTAGCAACGTGGAGACACCATGGCCATCAGCTAAAACCCCAGATATGCTTGAAGGACCAGTGTGTCCTAATAATTTTTCACCAGGATATGTTGCAGCGACTACTAAAGGGAATATTGTTTGCAAGCCAAAGTATATTGGAAAGATCGATCCTTGCAGTGTAGCAAACTGAGCACGGGGAAGAGATATATATGCGACGATCCCGCCTACAAACGTCTATCAATCAAGGAGGTTAGCGCCCATGATTAAATCGGCTCATTGCAGAAATGCATACTTGATAAGCTTGAGTTCCGAGCAGGGTTCCATAACTAGAAACGCAATTAGCATTGCTCCAAAGCTCGTAGACAAGTTGGCTTTGGAATCGATACCTGATGATATGGCATGGAGCTAGCATGCTGGGCTTATCAGCCATTGTTGCCACAGAGTAGAAAGAGTAAAAGCTTTGATATAGAGCGTAAATCGATCCAATGAACCTGTTGCTGTCTTCTTCGACGTTGGTGGTATGAAGTGAAGGATGACGGGATGAGATGAGACGAGATGGATGAGATTTGCTTAGTCAGCTGAATGATGTCATGTGGGTTCGCGTCAACCTTGATCCGATCTTCACGATGAGACGCGTCTGCCTAGCATCAGTCAACGATACTAACAGATGTAGTTACGATGGAAGTTGCTGGCAATTTCTCATTCTCGCTCTCAGTCTTACCCCCTGAGTCGTGTGCTATCGATCACAATGGCCGAGAAAGAAGCTACGGTGTACATTGTGGATGTTGGAAAGTCCATGGGACAGTGCCATGGCGGAAGGACGATGTCAGATCTAGACTGGATGATGCTCTATATATGGGATAGGATCACGACGACGGTATGAACAGCATGGAAAAGCGCATATTCGAATTCTATTAACATCACCTTGCAGGTCGCTACAGGTCGAAAAACCGCCACGATTGGTGTAATTGGGCTGAAGACGGATGGTGAGCATCCCCTTTAGATCCGAAGGGCGGGCTTTGACTTCTTCCCAGAGTCATCAAACGAGATGTGGAAGAAGCACAAGGAAGAGAGCTATGCACATTTGTCGATTTATCAAAACATCGGGCAGTGTGTCGCCATATCTCCGTTCATCAATTCGGCCCCTTTCACTGATTTTAGCTTAGGATGCTAATGCCCGATATTCGCAAATTGCGAGACTTGATTAAGCCGAGCATGACCAATAATGGCGACGGTATGGATTGGACACTGCCATATATTGTGCCTTCTTATTTTTACTGACTATAGTACAGCAATATCGTCGATCATTTTAGCTATTGATATGATTATACAATACTGCAAAAGGCTAAAGTACAAAAGGCGAATTGTTCTTGTCACCGATGGCAAAGGCGCAATGGATTCAGATGGCATTGATGGGATTGTCAGTAAGATTAAGGAAGAAGGCATCGAACTCGTGGTGCTGTACGCTTTGACATGACATTGAAATCCGGATACAGTGCTAACAGGAAGTAGTGGATTGGACTTTGACGATCCTGAATTTGGATTTAAAGAGGAAGATAAAGATCGCCTCAAAGTAAGCTGACGGCATCGCTCAACAACTCGAAAATAAAACTAACCTTTTAGGCCGAGAATGAATTGTTATTGAAAGAGCTGGCGGACGATTGCGACGGAGTTTATGGAACTTTAGCCCAGGCCATCTATGAAATGAGCATTCCACGCGTCAAAGTGATCAGAGGGATCCCAACTTTTAAAGGTGATTTAAGGCTCGGAGACCCTTCGCAGTATACCACTGCTTTGACTGTCCAAGTGGAGAGATATTATAGAACATACACTGCACGCCCACCAACCGCGAGCACATTTGTTTTATCCACTGTTCCGCCGGAGGGACGTGAAAGGGCAGAATCATCCGTGACTTTACAGAATGGAGAGTCTAGTGCTCAAGGTATTGATTCTAGTAGTAATCTAACAGGTGTGAGGAATGCTCGCTCGTACCAAGTTGATGATGCGGACGCACCTGGGGGTAAAAGGGACGTCGAGCGAGATGAACTTGCGAAAGGATATGAATACGGCCGCACAGCAGTTCATATTAGCTCATCGGATGAAAATATCACCAAACTAGACACTGAAGCTGCATTGGAATTTATCGGATTCATTCCGACAGATAACGTATAGTTTCGTCCCCTGTTTTCAAATCGGCACGCCCACTGATGTGATTCTTTTAGTATCCACGCTATATGAACATGTCGACTTCAAACGTCATCATAGCCCAGAAAATCAATGACAAAGCGATCGTGGCCTTATCTTCAATAATACACGCCCTTTTCGAATTAGAATGCTACGCTATTGGAAGATTGGTCACTAAAGAAGGAAAACCACCTTTGATTGTACTCCTTGCCCCGTCAATTGAACCGGACTTTGAATGCCTTCTTGAAGTGCAACTCCCCTTTGCTGAAGATGTTCGATCCTACCGCTTTCCTCCGCTGGATAAGATAGTCACTGTATCTGGGAAAGTGGTTAAGGAGCACCGGAATTTGCCTAGCGAGAATCTCCTTGACGCAATGGGTAAATACGTCGAGAGTATGGATCTTTCAGAGCTTGATGAAAAAGGGTAAGCTGATACAATCCTCTGGCCGAAGACAGCTGTTAATGCATGACACAGAGACCCAGTTGAATCCATGGCCCTGGAAGACTGCTTTTCACCACTTCTCCATCGAATTGATCAGGCAATTCGTTGGCGCGCTGTACACCCAACTAAACCTCTTCCACCGATCCCTAAGGTATTGGGGAAACTGTCCCATTTGCCAGAGGCCTTACGCGAGAAGAGTAAAGGTGCTCTAGATGATCTTGTTTCCGCTTCCAATGTTAAGAAAGGTAAGCCAAATTGTGCTTCCACCGTTAGATAACATCTTTCTGGCTATTTCTGTGCTAATTATCGGCAATAGTTCCACCTAAAGTAAAGGGCCGTAAACGTAACCGTGATGTGGACAAGCCACTTTCAGGTTTGAATGTGGACGAACTGCTCCGCGGCGAAAAACGCATCAAGATATCTCCCAAAAATCCCATTCCAGAATTTAAGCAGACTCTTGCGAACTCGGAAACCGTCGATGCAATCGGTGACGCGGTCAAACAGATGTGCGCCATCATCGAAAACCAAATCAGACAGAGCCTTGGTGATATCAATTATGACCGAGCAGTTGAAAGTATAGGGACCGTGCGGGAGGAGCTGATCGCGTATGAAGAGCCAGGTTTATACAATACCTTCATTCGGGGACTGAAGAAAAAGTTGCTGGACGACGAATTAGGAGGAGATAGAAGGGAAATGTGGTGGCTCATACGGAAAAATAGATTGGGTTTAATTGACCAAAATGCGTTGGATATATCAGATGTGACAGAAGAACAAGCTCGAGAGGTAAGGAGACAGGAGGCCAACGTTATCTCTGTACGCAACGCAGCACTAATGTCACTCACAGTTTCTATCCTCGAGGCCTACCACGAAGTAAGAACCCAAGGCATTGGATATCTGGTTTATTGCGATTCTCCCAAGTTCTAAAGAAACGTGATAGTTGGCAAATAGTTGGAATTAATACTTGAGGTATAATGAAGAGCAACATATCTAATCGTATGAGATCCAGCAGCCTTCCCAGTGGGAAATTGCTAAACAAACACGCCACTCTCATGCCGGTTCACGAATCATCACTATGACAGGAAATCAGAGAAAATCTGTAGGCAGGGAAAGAAATCGACGCTTAAGAAATCTTGTCTGCGCGCTTCCTTCCAATCTGTATCTTCCTCCCAACCCTAGAGCACGCAATTATTAGCATCATTCTCTCATCAGACGTCGAGCGACACAAAAAACAAACCTTTCAACATCCTCATCTACTATATTCAACATCGCATTCTGCACCTCCAGCTCATTATTAATCGCAATCCCCAGCTCCTTTTGCCTCGCCACAATCTTCCGCAGCTCCTCCACCCCAACATCCTGATCCTCCATAATCTGCTTCTGCAACTGCAACACCCCCTCATTCTCCAGCGGTCTCGTCTGCTCCGTCTCCTTCCCCAGAATCCTCCCCCCCACCTTCGGCTTACCCTGGCCTCCTCCACTACTCCCCATCAGCGCCTGTTTGTCCTGTATCGTCGCCACCGCCGAGTCCAATTTACTCTTTGCAGCCATCGCATTGAGCAGATTCTCCAGCCCTTCTTTTTCCTTCTGCGCGCTCGCCAGCAGGTCCTTTCTCCGCCGCCGCTCGCCCTCACCGAGCTTCGCTCCCCCCCAGCCCGACGCGTCACCGAGATTCTTCAACCCTTCGTCCAGCGCGGCAATCATCGTGCCGACTTTCACCAAGCTGCTCTTCGCCTGCGCCGAACACTCATGCTGCTTCTGCGGCGTGGACGCCTGGTCTCGCCGCGTCAGATGGAGCCTCGCATCGTGCAGATGGGCTTTGACGTCGCGATGGCAGTCTAGCCAGGTAATCGGATCGGTTATGGGCGCCGCACCGGGGCCCGTAATGGCAGCGTGTAAGCTCGAGGCGCGGGAGGGAGTGTGGCTCAGCGCGGCGCTGGGGAGGTTGAGGAATGTGCGCCAGGCGCTTGAGTCGCGCCATTGCGGATCTTCCGACTCGTTTATGGCGCGAAGGTAAGTTTCTAGGCCTTGTCTTCGTTCTTCGAGGAGGGTTGGGTTTGTGGTGGTTTTGGAGATCCAGGACTTTGGAGGGAGGGGGGCAGGCGGTGGAAGGGTGGTTTGTTCGATCAAGGAACTGTGGAGGGAGGTAAAGTCGGAATAGCGTTTTTGGATTGAGAATGATCGGAGGGGTAAGCGGATTGCGACGTTGTAGATTGTATAGGGCTTGGAGGTGTTGGACATGGTCGTCGTCGGGATTGATATCTCAACAGAGGGTGCCATGGCTGTTGAGCGAGGATGCTAAAAGTCTTTGACGCCGTAAACAAGAATCAGATATCATTAAAGATATGAAAAGAAAGGAGCTGTATTCTATTGCTTCTCTTGATCATTAGTTGTCTGCTTGTTAAGTTGTTGGGTTGCCAGGCGACGACGTAACTAAGGTTGGGCTGACTTCAGGATGATTGGGAGATCATCCGGTTTGCCCGCAGAGCATAGCTACTACATAAAGAGCAACGATGAGCTTGGATCCATGAGCGAAGACTTTCAGACTTGTAACCCCAACGCTGTTCGAACTAAAAGCCTTTTCTCATTCTATGTAGACATCCCTAGGCTATAATCAGTCAAGACTACCATCCTTCATCTCCCTCTTCCCAGAGATCTCGGAATTCGAGCAAATCTCTCTGGCCATAAAATTCGCCAACTATACTGATAATCATGTCAAGCATAGCCCGCGTTTGCCTACGCAATTCACTAACTTCCTCCTCGTCTTCGTTTCGGTTTCCGTCACCTCCAGGCCCATTTTCAGGACCAGCTTCCTGCATATCAGGAGGGACGGTATTGTCCTCTAAGAAGGGAGAAGCCAGCCTAGATCGTAGCCGTGCTTTTGCTATCTCCAGCTCTTCTTCATCATTCATCGGCGCATGTAGGGTGGCCTCGCACTGTAAACCAACGTTGGCCGAATCCACTTGAGGAGCCTCCTCTGGGCGGTTATCAACTGCAACCCCATTTTCTCTTTCTTCCTGATTCCTAGACTCATTTTGATCCCCTTGTCCATCAACGGAATCCCTCTCATCCTCACCACCAGCACCATCTTTGTCGTAACCTGCCTGAAATTCCGAAGCATAACCCTGCGCTTCAACCTCCCTAATCTTCCGCAATATCTTCACCGCTCGCTTTCCCAGCTCCCGTATATCCGCAACTTCTTCGCTCCCCATCTCTCCAACTTCTCTACACCGTCCCAGCAGTCCCCATGCCCACGCAGCCAGCCTCTTCACCCGATCAATATCCTGGCTCTTTGCCGCATCAGATATCAACCGAGTCACAATGGCCAAAATCCTAAACACGCTTTCTGGGTCCATACAGGCAATCTGAACCATCTGCGGATCAACCGTTTGCAACAACCATCGCCATTCTAGCCTAGCTCGCTTGGAATCATCGGGGAACGTGATTGGATGTTGCTCATCCAAAGCCGCAATGGCTTCAGCCGGAGGAACACATTTAAGCGTCGAACGTAGTAGTCGAAATCGATGATGCAGGAGATTATAATAAATCTCCTGCGGGTCGGCAGATTCTTGTTCGCCTGGTGCGACGGGCACAGTTACTTCAGCGGCCGTGGGAAGCGCAACGTAGACACCTTCCGAATAATACCCTCTGGCTCGGGCTTTTTCGTCTCCTTCTCCCCTTTCATTCAAGTACCCATCCTCAGAGGGTTGATCTTCACTGACTAACCTCTCCTGCGCGATAAAAATCGACGGCAAGCTTCTAGCTTCCGATCTATACAGAAACCGCGTCCGTAAAGCAGATTACGGACCATCAGAGTCAGTCATCTAACGTCCGTAGGCTAAATGAAGAAAAAAAGTAACAAAAACAAAATTGACTTAGCCACTGGATTGAGTAGTAAGAGGGTCTTGGAAGACGCGACTCACCTCACCATGCGTAGATACTCAAAGCCATCTTCGGGAGGGCCGTAGAATAACTCATCGCCATGATCGTCGTCTAAACCAGGAAACGCGTGTTTCTGGCCAAAAATCGGATCGCTTCGTGGGTACTTGTTGGTAGTGGCTTTTGGTGAATCTGATTCTGATGAGCTTGGAGCATCTTCTTCCTCTGGGTCATCTGGTGCTGCGACACGACACTTTTTCGCGCTGGGAGAATCGCCAGCTATTGACGTTGAGCCTTTGCGTTTCAAAGACATGTTAATGACACTAATGCCCAATTCCAAGTGGAATTGGACTGTGTTGTCTTCTTTGATAACTAGCAGGTGGTGAAGTTAGAGCTGGAGCTCGGGCACTAACTAACCTAATAATAACTAAAATAGTAACTGATGTGGTGTTAAGGCTTAGATTTCTTCCAAATCAAACGCGTCTACATATGAATTTGAAGCCAATTCGGGATTGTAAAATCTATTTTTGTTTGAATATAAATTCGCTTTTGTTTTTATTATTCTATCCACCAAGGAGCATAAGGCGCGCAACAACCACAAGCCATCAGCCTGGCGATGATCTCGAATCTACGGTCGCAATCTCTGAGGATCGCGAGGGAACAACGTCGCTAATCGAATGTTAGGCAAACCGAGGAAGAACATTACAATACGATTCAACCCAAGGCCGCCACCGGCATGCGGAGGACAAGCCTGACGGAAAGCAGCAAGGTAGTCGTCGAATCCTTCATGCATGGGATCAAGCCCCCGAGCCTTCATTGCTTCTTCAAGCTCTTCAACGTCATTGATACGTTGTGCACCAGACATGATCTCTTCACCTCTCATGAAGAAATCGTATGAATTGGAAAAGGTGGGATCGTCGGGGCATGCTTTGGTGTAAAATGGGCGCACCGCGCTTGGGAATTTGTCAAGGACGTAAAAGTCGGTATCGTGCTTCTCGCGGATAATTCGTCCCAGCTGTTTTTCCATGGCTGTGGTAAGATCATTTTCAAACCTCTCTTGCTCAGACACGTCGACGCCTGCTTCTTTCAACAGCGCAATTCCTTCCACATATTTTAGCCGAAGGGCTTTGCCATGATGGGGCAGCCGGAAGTCGCCGGCTTTGGGGTAAGACTTCTGGATAACCTCGATTTGGTCCTTAAAACGCTCCTTCAGCTCCGAGAGAATAAACACCAAAAGTTCTTCTGCGAATGATAGAACCTCATGGTAATGGTGCTGAAATGTTCTTTCAAAATCAAGTCCGATGAACTAGAGCACGCTTATTAGTTCAATCGTCATAAGACCATTGCAACAGATGCTTGACTCACCTCAGTCAAATGTCTATGAGTGTTGCTCTCCTCAGCCCTAAACACAGGACCGATCTCAAACACATTCATCATATCACCGGCGATACACATTTGTTTGCCTAGCTGGGGACTCTGTGAGAGATAGGCTTTTCTCTTGAAATAACCCAATTCGAAAACATCTGCACCACCTTCGGTAGCAGCGCCAGAAAGTTTCGATGTGAAAATCCATCTTGCACCACTCTTCAGCATATATTCCGCGAATAATTGAGCAACTCCACTGGAAATCCAAGTAATAGCCTGGCTTGTTTCCGTCTGAAGATCCAAAATACGGTTATCTAGCCGGGTTTTAAGTGTCACAATCGGTGCGCCTTCAGCATCAACCTGCCCTTCTTCATTGGATTCCGGAGGTGGTCTTTCTGCGTCTTTAACTTGCATAGGAAGCTGCTGGGCAGCTTGTGCAACCATGTAAACCTTTCTTATGTGCAATTCCATATTGCTGTAAGTCGCCGAGTTCACCGGAATCTCGGGCTTCTTGACGATACCAGTAACTTGCACAATAGAATTGACATTGAGTCCACCCGTCCATTTGACCATTTGTTTTGAAATAGGTTCCTGCGCGAAAATCACCGCCTGCACTTTCTTTCCTTGCTGCCTCAACATCAGAAACGCAAGCTTCGCACTCTGCACACGCGCATTGTCAACTCTGGCAATCACTGTAACCTCCTTTCCGCAGAAATCGTCGGTGCCGAACTGTGGGAAATTGGTAACCTGAGGGAAGTCGTCGCTTTCTGGCATCTTGCCGTAGAGATCCTTCGCCGTATCGACAGCCTGACTTGCCTGCGCTTGAGCTTTCTCTTGAGCGGCGCGTTGAGCAGCCTTTTCTGCTTTAGCCTTCTCTTTCGCAGCCTTCTTCAACGCATTCTTGCTTGGTGGTGCCGTACCATCGGGCTGTTCCTCGCCGTCTTTGGTATGGTGGGGTAACGCAGTGGATGAGGATTGCTCCATGTTTGGATCCCAGGTGCCTAGAAAGAGATCGCGAAAGGAAAAAGAGGAAGTCAAGAGTATGCTCGTAGCTAAAGGAAACTGAGTAATTGATGCCCTTGAATGTGAGCGGAAACAGAGAATTGAATGTATGATGGATGAATCATCCCCGCAATGCCAATCCCCGCCAATTTTCTGAGCCCTAAGCCCTAACTAATCCCCAATCTAAGGAGTCACAGTCTATGTACATTCAATAGTAGGAGTACTTATATTACGTAGGTACTAATGTACCTATGTACTTACCGCCTCTACTGTCATACGAATTAGGGATATCCTTGAAACAGTCTATGAATGATAGGCTCTATAACGTATGTATGCATGTATCCGTTCTCCAAAAACATATAAGTGTTGGTAAGTCAAGCTTTTCTTAACCTCGACTAGGCGTAACTGGCCATCGGGAATGCTTCAAAGCCCATTCGACGGCATCCTGAACTCCGTCAACAGTGACCTTCGGCAGACAAGTTGGCTTCGCGCCGCTGTAAACCCCTGTTCTCACCAGTATCGACGTCCACTCGGCTCCAGTGGTACTGTTGAAGGAATTGGCTCCTCGTATATCAGATTCCGGATTATCCCCAATCATATACACATTTCGAAGGGGAACCGGCTCCGCTCCTTTAAAACTATTTTCTCTCTGCTCAATCAGTCTATTCTCTGCGAACTCATAGGTGGATCGATGAGGCTTGCCGATGATCGTGCTTTGTAGTTGCACACCGGCGGCAGGTCCACCGGTAAGCGTGTTCCAAACCCCCTGCAGCGCCGCGATGAATCCTCCTTGACCAAGCCGCGGTAAGTGATAAGCTGCAGCCCATAATAGGTCCGGATTTGAAAAATACAATTGAGGTTGCCCATCTTGCTGGTAGCCGCGATTTGGCAGATCCTCTCGATTATTCTTGTTAGAGTAGGTTCCCATAAAGCCTTGCCGCGAGAGCAGTAAATCAACAATCACTTGAATATCCAGAGCCCAATCTCTTGGATCATTAAAAACCAGTATTGCATCAACTTTCAGGTTCCCTGGAGATGTACCGTTAACTGGGCTTGTGACCGGTTGCGTGACATCTTTGTAGTAGTCAGCGAAGCCCTTCGAAAACGGCCAGATCGAAGGGTGCGCCATGAAAATATCTGCCGGAGTCACCACGGACTTGAACCCATATCTAGCCCGCATGTCAGAAAGTCCTGAACCATCACAAAACCGTGAGAACCGTACTGTTTAGCGACATGGCGGCATTTATCTCCCGGGCCGCCAACGACCAACACGCATTTATCTTCCAAGGATTGTTGCTCTTTCGTGCCTTCCACCAGTTCCGCAAATGGCGTATGGCTCTGTATAATACGACTGTGATCAAGCTCAAGACCCAACCGGTCGTTCAATTGGCGTATCCTCTCCCATTCAGACATGCCACCACCATTCGTTAACAGTATAAACGGTATTCGTTGCTTCTCTAGAAGCGAAAGAGATTCGGCGGCCCCGGGAAGGGGTCTAGAGGCTCGGACAAGGACACCATCTATACTGACGATGATTCAGAACGGCTAAAACACACAGACCAGCAGGATCAGGCAATCTTACTCGAATGCGAAGGCAAAATCCGGGATCTTAAGTGTTGACCCTACGTCGCTTTTAAAGCCCCTCCGTCGTACAGAGCCTGAGAGGGCGCTTTGGCGGAGTATCCGCTGGCCAAGCAGACGAGTACTGGAAGCTACCGGCATTTTGCCTTCGCGATAGGCTCGATAGCAACATGGGGAAATTCACTTGCTCTTAAAGAGGCGTAGCAGAGACGGGAACGCTTGAGTCAATGATGTTCCCACAGCTGCCCAAACAAGTACATATGTAGTAATGCAGTGCAGAGGACCTTCGGCGTGATATGGAAATGTTCGCGAAAAGGTCGACTTGCGGTGACTGTGCCAAGCTTTTAGGGGGAGGAGTGGTTAAGGCGCAAGGAAGCTTGGCTACATCCTTAACTAACCCACACCTAAGGGTGCCCCCGTTGTTTAACTGGAACTTGGGTAAGACTAGGTTTCTGGGCAGCTGATATGGCCCTGTAACTATTACCTAGTAGTAGGCTCTTCCACCAAGCGTTTACGGTCTTTCATGGTGTCTAGATCCGTGATCTGAGAGCACGTCGCCTTCAGGGGCACTTGCTACTATCACTGCCATTCAATTAGCACCTCCATTTATAGAGTACATGAAGGTGCGGTTATGGAGACAGCTCAAGCTAATTGAGAAGAGATCAAGGGTACATGTTTACATGATCTTGTAGAATGCGCTTAACTAGGGGTGCTATTTTCTGGGGGCTTCATTTCTGGATATCCAATCTTCCGTAGCTCGTATTTACTGCCCAACAGACCAACTCGGAAAAACAGGAAATTAGATCTTGCCTGCACTCTCCTCAGGCCAAACATCATATCCAAAGGTATCCTTCATATTAACATATCGGCAGTGTCTGCCCTGAGCTACCTGATTAACTGCCTTAAACTGTTGCTCCGTCAACTCAATCTCCTTGAAGTTAATCTCGATCCGAGCGAAATTCGAGCTCTTCGGCAGCACGACATAGCCTCTCCTCAACCCCCACGCAATCAATACCTGGGCCAGCGTATGTCCGCCCTGGTTCGCGATGGCATTGAGCATGGGATCCGTAGCGAGCTTTTCGCCCGTGCTGGGAACCTGGTTCTGAGAACCCAGTGGCGAGTAGGCTTCTGGCAGAATATTTTGCGAGAAGCAGAACTCGATTAGCTCAGTGTTGGGGAGGAAAGGATGGATTTCGACTTGGTTGACGTGGGGAGGGATTGTAGCGAAAGAGAGGATCTGCTTAATGCCTGGGATGGTGAAATTCGAGAGCCCAATGGCTCTGGTTTTGCCAATATTGTAGAGGGCTTCCATCGCACGCCATGTTGGCTCGGGGTTCTTGGTCAATTCCTCTTTGATCACGTACTATTTCATCGAAGACAGGATAATTCAGCGTCCGTTCTAGCCAATATTGAACTTTTACGCCCTTTGTGTGGACCGGACAAATGAAATACTGACATTGACTCGCAAACTGGGGGGAGAAGAGCTTCACACCTTTCCATCGGGGCCCAGCTTCGGCATAAAGTTCTCATCCTTCTCAGAAGCAATGGGCCAGTGCACCAAGAACAAGTCGACGTAATCCAGCTGCAAGTTCTCGAGGGAATTATTCAATGACCATTGCACCTCATCCGCTTCGTGTAGATGATTCCAGACTTTCGTAGTGATAAACAAATCGGATCGTTTGACACTCGGTTTTTCCTTTAGGAAATCCTTGATAGCTTGGCCAACCTCATCTTCGTTCATGTAAAACCACGCACAGTCGAAATGTCTGTATCCAGTTCTGAGAGCGTGCAGCACGGCCTTGTAGGTTTCCCCTTTGACGCCATCGTTGGAGAAAGTGCCGAATCCGAGTCCGGGAATCGTAACGCCATTGCTCAGTCTGAAGGTGATGTCCCGCGACATACTCCCTCAACGGACACCCGTCCCTAGATATGTGCAAACGGTCGAAAGGAGTAGTGACAAATGCTCTCACGGTTGATCAAATCGATGGGCAATGAAGTTAGCTTTTGCGACAACTGCATGCCACTGAACATGGAGTTGAAGGTAAATGGGCCCATGCTAAGACATAACGCAGCCCCGTATCCGCGCAAGGTCGCATTCTGAAAGAAACGTGCTGCATCTGAGCCCTGACGGCTATCTGCCAACCTGAGCTATCTTCGCCTACTGCATATATGTATTCCCAAAACTAGTATCTCCCATCGGCAGTGATGACCGTAGTGTCTTCGATGACTTTGGTGGTTAATAATAGACAACCGTTATTGTTTCAGAACTTAATTCAGTCAAGCCGTCCGCTCCTATCCTAGGGCCTTTTCTGTACAGCTTCTAAATGCAAAAGCGTCAATATTTTCTTCCCTCGCGATGGATGCAGCACAGATGACAATCAAGGGAAGCGCTTCAACTGTCGCTCGAGCTTCATGATTACTATTCTGCACCCAGAGATATAAAATAATATTGGCACGGTTTCTATTCGTTGACTATTTTATTTTGACCAACCAGAAGAGACGAATCTTGAACAAAGAATTCTGATTGGATAAATTAAAGATCTTCCGATGACTAAGCAACAATATGCTGACATAATTCAACGACCCACTTCACGTTATCTTATCAATCCATCAGTCCGATCTTTGAATATGAGATCAGATGTTGATATCAAGAGAGAGCCGAGGAATATTCCCAGAGCCCATCATACTCTTGAGTTCCTCTTGAACAGTTGCAAGGCATCATCATCATCATTCAGGAAAGGAGAAATGACAAATAACAGCAAGAAATGGCCACATATAGCAAGCCAGTCCCCCAAGGCATATATCTCCCCACAGAGATCCTCTCCATCATTCTCTCCTACGTTCAAGAACTTCCGGACGCAGAGAAGATCCTAGCCTCATGCTGTCTGATATCTCGCCATTGGTGCTCAGTTGCAACTGCTTTACTATACCAGAGGCCTAGGATTACTCCCCGAAACTTCCTTGCTTTTACCTCTTCCATCGTTGCTCCCAACACTCGGTCTTCACGAAAGGCAGATTTGGGACAATATGTGCGCCGGCTTGATCTGTCTAGACTCGTGCATCACAGCACAACATCTTTGACCTCAAAGCTACTTCGGAATGTGAGGCAGAAGCTGGAAGTCTTTATCGCACCGGGACATTCTATTTCGTGAGTTATCCCCCCATCTTCCATGATCAGAACTAGTAAAAATGGCTAAACTATGTGCAGCATTTTAAACCTCCCGTCTATCTCCAAATGCCGAAAGCTCCGCATTCTAGATCTCTCCCTGGTTCGCGCAGACCTCACATTCGACGAAATCAAACTCGCCACGAAAAACCTCACCGCCCTGAAAACCCTCCGTCTACCCCGAGACACATCACTCACCCTCTCCGCAAACTGGATTCCCTGGCCTCCCAAAATCACAACCTTCCAATTCGGCGGCACAGACCCCGCAAAGATCCCTCACTTCTCCCAAACTTTCTCCTGGCCAGAACACTTGTCCAGTCTAACCCTCCACGGCTGCAAACGCCTCTCCATTGAATCCATCCCCGCCATCTTTGGCACGCCACATCTCCAACAGAACCTGCGCCGTCTCAGGATCACCAACGATAACAACAAGACAGCTCCGCGAATCATGTCCGATATCGTACCCTTCATTCCCAAGGTAAAGTTCCTCAGCCTGCCCGGCTGTGACATCCATTCCATGATCCCCAGATTAGAAGCTTTAAACACGGAGCTGGAGCTAGAAATTATTGAATTGGCGCCGTCGTCGTCGACCTGGGTACTTCCGCTGCAGGCGTTTAAACGGGCGCTGGATAGCTCGCTGAAGAAGCTTCGACGGCTGGGGATTCATGAAATGCACTGGGATGCAGCGTCATTTGACCGGGGTGAGGTTGAGCTTGATAACGCCTTGAAGGCCAACGCCGAAAGGGCAGGATACGATAAAGCGAAGTTGGAAAGCGGTGAAATTTTAACGGGATACTATGTGTTCTCTTGAATCTCACAAATTGCTTTTAAAATGACACTGCATTTATGGAAAGTGAAATTTCTCAAGGACGTCGAAAATTGTGAATGGGGACATAAAAAAGAACCACAGGACAAGCTCCAAGATACCTACATGTATTTTATGTGATCGAGGAATTAAGTCGGGTGCTACCTATCTAGCAACCACACACACACATACAATATGAACATGATGCTAATTCGACTGCAGAAGCTGATAATCGAAGAGGATTCAGAACTATCCGAAGCAATCAATCTCACCAGCTTTAAGATTCAGGTTCATGAATTTATCATTGACTTGGGGCAGCATCCGACTAGAGAGAGTACGAAGAAAGGAATCTTTTCTTCCAGAATACGCAACTCCACAAATCATCTTACCATGAGATCAAAAGAAGGACACAAACGAAGAGAGTAGTAAAAAGGTGTGAAAAAAAAAAAAAAGAAAGAATACCCATAAATGGGAACAATTGAGACCCTGTGGGAAAGAGGATATTAGCTTACTCCCGGTACCATAACCATGACCCGGAGCAGCATACTTAGAATATCGTGACCTCAATGATAAGATGTCTCCAGCCATCACAAGCGGATAATTTTGGGAGCAAAAATGATTTTGTTACAACCTGAAGTTGTTTATTTGCATTAAAAGAGATAAGACAGAAGAATACAATCATTGCAACATCGCTGGAATCTACGCAATAGCCGCAACGACAAGCGGAGATATGCCTTCTTCCTCAGATCGTACTGTCACCTTGGTCGTCACGCCGGTCTTCGCAGTATACGCGAGACGAACCAGCGCAGCAACCTTGCCTCCTGTTATAGAGTTACCGTATAACTTCAATGTGTGGGTACTGTGGCTTAGAACAACTTCGCAGCCTTCAAGTGGCTGGAGCGATAATGCAGCTATCAGTTGTTCAGTGGCATCTGTGCTTTGAGATCAGTACCTATCAATGAATAGCGGTCTATAACAGTCAACTTACCGTGAATGCCCTTCATATTAGATAGCTGTAGAGTCTCACTGGATTCCTCGCCGTTCGTAGCAAGTTCGTTCCATATACTGTCGAAGCTGCCGGAGAATGCAGGAATAACGTAATCGCTGCCCGTTAGATCGAGGTCTTCGACCTGATATTCATCCTCATAACCTGTTTCCTCAGGCTCGCCAGTTGTGGGGTCGATCTCTTTGCTCGTGAATTTTAAGACATTGGTAAATGAAGTGATAGGGTAGCTGTTTTCATCACCGATTTTCTTAAACGCGACATATACAATGCCAGGTTCATTTGTCGCCAGCTTTGGTGCGGGAACGATGAAGTCTTCTTCGAGTACTTCCTCGTCTTCTGAAGGAGTGGCAACAACAGAAACATCTTCCAGCACCGTATCTGGTAGAGTATTCTTGATATCATACTGTAAAACGATATGTTCTTTGAAGATATGCTTGATGGCAGTAACGACATACTCCGTTTCTCTTTCAGTGAGTTCAACAGGGGGTGAAGATTTGAGTAGCGCTCCATAAGCCTTGAGCTCCGGTATCTGCATAAGTTGCTCCGAAAACTTCTCCGTAGCGGCAGCAGCAGCTTTTGCGCTGTCGGCTGCGCCGTTTTGTTTGGCAAGGTCGGAAGCAGATGAGGGCGGTTTGATGGTTGGAGTGGCGGAAGTGAGTTTCTTTGTTCTCTCTTCTGCCAATGCTTGCTCGTGGGAGACAACTGGAACTTTGGACATATCGAACGCTGCTGCAAAGGTGGCCTTGTCTGTGGCTGTAACGTACATTACGAGCTGGTGCTCAAATGTGGCCAAAGCAAACATATTTTCTGTAGATATAAGTATGATATAGACCAAATGTGCGAGGACAATAGAAAAGACTCGTACCGTTTTTGATGAACCGCTCCGCCATGTCGTCTTCCTCTGCTATTAGTCGTAGATTCAGAGCAGCACGGTCCCGGACTTCATCGTCTATATCATCTAAGCATCGTCTAAGAAGAACAGTAACGCTCCGTTTGAGTTCTGGGTCTTTTTGGCCGACACCAAATTTGGCAAGTGCAGTTACAGCTGCTGCGCGAACGGTGGCATTTTCAAGGACGACTCTGTTGTAGATGTAGCGGATGTACTTTGTAGGTTGTGATGTTTTAGGGCCTTCAATACCCAGCAGATGTAAAATTCTCACAGCCAGCTTGGTGAATTCACAATCCTCGATAAATTCGCAAAGATGGGCGAGAGCTAAAGACTTATTAGTAACATGTACAAGCAACAGACATAGAAAGATATACACACCATCTTCCTTACTTCCCGGAACAAACTTGATGAGATCAAACATGCTCTCCACCACACTTTTCTTAAACTCATAGCCACCCTCGTCTCTGAGAATTCCACTGAGGAAAGTAAGCATGCCAACCTGTTTATTCGGGAATTTCAAACAAAGAGTCCGGATTGCTTCGACGACAGTGATCTTAAATTCGTCCGTAATGTCTGCCATGAACCCAGAAATCTGAGACATCAAACGATCAACGCTGGCTTCATTACCGGTCTTGAGTAGTGTAGTGATAGCAAATGTGGCAATAGATCTGTTAGGATTTGAAATCAAAGACTCGATATCCTGGTTGCAGGTGTTCACAACGTGTGGTTTGAAGGAAGCAAAGCTGTGGAGAATTCGGATTGCTGCGAATCTGCTGGTTGTCCGGGGAGAGGACAAATAGAGCTGCAAAATATGAACAGCCTGGGCCGCTTCTCCATCCGTAACGTCCTTCATCCCACAGATTGCTCTCGCGGCCTCAAAATTAACCATCTCATGCTTGTGTTTTAACCAGCCATCTAACATTTGCATCATTGGTCTTCTCAAACTTTGATCTTCTTCAGCCAGTTTTGCTGCCAGCCTCACCAGTAATACGATGGCGGCCGGGCTTTTAACAGCACCAGCAGCTCCGTATTGCTGGACCATTTTTACCAAAGCCATCTTATCATGTGCGCGCATCTGGTACAGTAATCCAACTGCATGATACTGGGTCATGTAATTAGTTTGTGACATCGCCGGAGCATGATGGCTACCGCTTGAGAATCCAAGAAAGCTTGTCGACTGTCTCCCGCCTGCGGCTGCCTCTTGCGTCTCACTCTGCCACCTTCTAACAACGTCCTTGGCAATTGGAAGTAAATGATACGAGGACACGAGCGCAGCGGATGCAACTGAGGTGTTTTTATCGACAATGGCGGTTTTTATAAGTCGCTCGATACCTTGAACAGTCGTAGCCTTCGAAAGTCAGCCGGAAAGCTCTAATCTAGACAAACAACCAATTCACGTACATCGATGATGCGACACAGGGCTCGAATGGCATTGGCTCTGTAAAGAACATCACTGCCCACTGTAGTATCTTTCATAATTATGGAGGTCGACATGATCACATCTTCCGCAGTATGGGCCAATTCCTTCAATATCAGATAGACCATTTGTCGCAGGGATGGATCCTTGTTTTGGAATAACTTCGAGATCCCGAAGAATAGAGTCGTCGCTTCATTTGTAGGGAATTTCTCCCCCGTAAAGAGGAGAACAGCAATCTTCGTTAGAAGCGTCCGGCATTTTCGGGGAGATATGGGAGAGGAATTGAATAGTCGCGCTGTTCCACTGTTTGTTAGCAACGTACGCTTTCAGCTCCGTGTGGAAGGTATATCAGCAACCATCTTGGAAAACAGTAGTCCTGTCCAACTTCATCATTGTTTGGTCGGCATCCTCGTCCTTTTTCATGTAACTCATCTTGTCGAGGTGGAAGAGAGGGCGGTGTTATCTTGGGGTTATAACCAACTTGACACCGCCAAGTTCAATGGCCTTGCGGGTAGAACAGGGTGATCTTGCAAGCCTCGTGCCAGCAACTATTCAGCATGCATCATCTATTCCAGTCAATAATGTAACACAACAAGCGATAAAAAGTGGTGATGTTGGTGGGAAAGGACTGTCTTTTCGGGTTGAGATACACGTTGCCTCACCCTTTCTCAGTGTGCGGACCATCATAAGCCACTGTGGCTGATCAAACACTGCAAACATCCTCATCAAGTCAGTTAACTAGTCACCTCATCGTCGTAGTCTTCCATCTTCAACAGATCACGGAACAGGATATATGAATTGGAATGATTGATGGAATTGATTTATTTCTGAAAAAAATGGATATGCCAGTCAATGTTCCTGTTGATGATCCTAATGCTGACACTGAATGGTACAGACTCCCCGCTGCAAAAGGACGCTCAAGAGAGGCCTTCTGACTAGCTCTAGGAATGATATACTCCGAAAACATGGAATTATACCCGAGAAGCCACCGTCTCCTACACCGATTATAGAAGAAGCTATTCTGGACGCTCGCAGAAGGGAACATGAAAACCGACTTGAAGATAAAGATCTGGATGAATTGGCAGAGTTAGAAGATGAAGAAGATGAGGAGTTTCTTGAGATCTACCGGTGGGCAAACACGACTCATACATGACAAGCATGAACAATACACGCATTAATTAACGGATAGCAAAAAGCGCCTTGAAGAGCTGTCGCGATTACAGAGAACCAGTATTCACAACCAAGTGTACCCTCTTCAGAAACCAGATTATTCCAGAGAAGTCACCGAGGCATCGTCACAGTATTTCGTGCTCGTGAATCTTACCTCGATGAATACAAATGTCGAGTCGTGGATCTTGAGTGACATATGGCGGCAACTTGCTGAGAAGTATGGTGATATTAAGTTCTGTGAGATGCGTGCGAATATGTGTATTGAAGGTTACCCCGAGAAGAATACCCCGACAATTTTGATATATAAAGACGGGGATATTAAAAAGCAGATTGTCACCCTTGGGGAGCTTAATGGACCAAAAACAAGAGTTGAAGGTAAGCCTAGTGAGATGCGAACTTGTCGGCTGAGGAGACGCCATCAATTTATGATCCGGAAATGTTGATGGCGATTGATTGACAGATATCGAGCAAGTCCTCGTCTCTTTGGGCGCACTCAATGAGAATGATAGCCGTCTCAAAAAGCGATCTGCTACGCCCAAAGACGCAAGTAGTGATGAAGAATATCTTGATGACTGGGATTGAGATTACGAATTTGCCTGTGAATATACTCCGACATCTGGAAGATAAACAACTGTTGAATTTGGAACCATGGCAATGGCTTTATTAATACTGGAGCTCTGAAGTCTTCACCATGATGGAGCGCTGCACTCAAAGTGTCTCTGTGCACCGCAGACACTGATGTATATGTATGTATATGTAATGATTTCAATGCAATCCAAAAGAATTTCCATATATATCGAGCTCTGTACGCCCCGAAAAAAATCTGTTCGACCTAAATGAAGTAACACAGGAATGCATTCACAACATCAATGTGAATCTTTACTCAGTAAAAGCTCTGGATGAGGGTGATCCAGCAATGTTTTATATACACAGTACATTATGCTTGTTGTGCTAGTAGACAGGACCGACTCATTTCTCGCCAATATCAACGCGATCTATTTACATCAGCCAGAATCTCCAGCCATTGCCAGGCGAAATACATGCGATAACGATGGATTATCTGTGTCAGATGTCATTTCTCATATAAAACCTTTCTTATAGATCTGCCCTCCGTATACAAGAGCGTCTTCTACCTAGATGCCATGTTTGGTCGCATCAGGATTCATGCATACCGTCTCTTGATGCTTCTCACTGTCAGCGCGTTGCTGCTCATTGCCTATTCCACCTCACAGTTTCGACATTCTGGCTCGATAAAAACCGCCAAAATTATCAAGCCCAGTCTCCAGCGGGTTTCTCAAGTATCTACTTCTATTGCAGCTACCAGTGTTGCTGTGCCACCGTCTGCCCAACCCTCGCACTCTGTACACCCACCATCGGACAACTACACGCGTACCCTGGTGGTCGCAAAACTAAAAGCCGAAGACACAAGCTGGGTCGACAGGCTTGCTGAAAACGACCCCGGCCTCGCGACCGCAGTATACGTCGTGGACGACCCCGAAGCAGACCCGTTCGTCATCAAGAACAAGGGCCACGAGCTGATGCCGTATCTGACCTACATCATCGACAACTACGCCAACTTGCGCAACATCACTATCTTCATGCACGCGCACAACGAGACATGGCATAATGAGGTCGTTCTACACAATAGCTCCGCAATTATGGTACGTCGCCTGAGGAGCGAACATGTCCTCCGCGAAGGATACATGAACCTACGGTGCCAGCACGACCCTGGCTGCCCCGATCATATTCATCCCCAGGTGGAGAATGGCGGCGATGACATCCTTGCGATTCCCGAAGCAGCTGTGTTTGGCACGGCGTGGAAGCAATTGTTTCCTGAAACGCCTGTTCCCGACGTCGTGGCGCAACCATGCTGCAGTCAATTCGCAGTGAGTGCGGAGCGCATTCGGACGATTCCGCTGCCGAGATATGTGTTTTGGCGAGACTGGGTTCTGCGCACTCCGTTGCCAGATTGGTTGACGGGGCGGGTATGGGAGTATGTCTGGCAGTATATCTTCACAGGGAAACACGTCCTTTGCCCTGACGAACTTATTTGCTACTGTAAAGGATACGGGTTATGCTCTGACTCGGATAAAGGAGTGTATCAATGATTTTGGAATATCTGGAAGCGCTGCATACGGCAGCTGAAAGATCTTGGGAGCACAACGCCGACAGCAAACTTAAAAACAGAATATTCACACAACTGGTGTATAAACCGGCGAAGTTGGAAAAAGGGAGAGACTAAGGATATTACCACCAAAAGGCCATGCGGTCACAAGAACGTATCCCATCCCGATTCCAAAGAAGGCCCCCATCGAGATCTCTCGATTTTCGAAACGCCTTGGTACGACCAGGCACATATCAGATGCTTGGAAGCGCATGCCCCCCAACCGACGACACCAACCCGAGGATTAGGGGGCCTGTAGACTGTACAGCACAGACCAAAAAAAAAAAAAAAAAAAAAAAAAAACACTACTCAAGCTCTGCAGAAAAGCGAAAATTCCAAATACGAAGCTGGTGCGGTTTGTTCAAATAATGGGCCAAGGCAGACCATCCAGAGCGTCAAACCCATACCCCAACGTGGCAACCCCAGAAAACGTGCTTTATCGTTTTTTTTTTTTTTTTTTTTTTTTTTTCCCTTCCTATATACATAGAGTCATAGACGCCTGGGTAATTGAAGGCTGCCGTGCAAGACTCACATCATCGTCCGCCAAAGTACTAGCCCCATAATATGTCATAACAATTCGGTTTTATTTTCGTCGAATTTTATACTCTCAGTTTCGGATGGATATATATATGTGGCCTGCCAACAAGACAGCCAGAGCAAACTGTATATACAATACAGAATCGACCACCACAGCGCCGAGGCTAAACAACACCATTTGCTCATGGACGTCAAAAGGGAAAAAAGAGAGGAGAAGCGGAAGAGAGTGGGTCCAGCATCTCATCGTGCGTACGATCAAGAAGAGACCAGATCCAAAAAAAAAAAGAAAAAAGAAAGATACCAAATAAGCCAACCATTCAACGAGGACGAGATATTTGCCAATCATAGCACCAAAAAGAGAGAGAGAGAGAGAGAGAGAGAGAGAGAGCTTTCAGCGACACAAGAAACACCTTTGATATTCAAGCAGAAGTCCAATTCAAATAAAAAAAGAAAAAAAGGTTCTATTCAAAGCAGCTCATCCCTCCCAGCGGCGATACTCTCTTCAATCGCCTTCTTAACTCGCGTTTCTTCAAGCACAGGCCCAGTCCCATCACATATCGCATGGCCTTTCAATCGATTGTAGATATCTTGCACGTCGACCTTGACTTCTTCATCTGCTAAGCGGCTCACAATCAAGTCCCAGGTCGCCGATGCATCGAGAAGCTTATCGCCTGTCGCCTCGTGGACTTTGATCCGATGGACGGGTTTAGGTTTATTCTCGGATTCTGGGGCGGCGTATTCAGTGGGAGAGTATTTCATGGGACCGGTGGTGATTGGTTGCGGGTCGTGGTGGCCATCGGCCCCAGGGCAGCGGTTCGCGGTAGAAGTAGCACGAAGAATTTCATTCTCTGTCGCAACCTTTGCAATTTCGCGTTTTAGACATTCGTTGTCTTCAAGGAGATGGTTTACGTTTTGCTTGTATTCGTTGAGTTCCTGCTCAAGGTCTCGTACGCGACGTTCCTTGCGTTCACGGAATGCTCGTTGACTAGTGTCGTAGTTACGATGCTGTCAGTAACCGCCCCACACCTCAATCTTTAGTGTAAACTATAGAAAGAGAACATACGCAGCTCTATTCTGTGCCTTTCGACGGCTCTGTGCTGGCGTCAAGCTGTCCTTCTCCTCACTGCTGCTCCGATTGTTCTGTGCCGCGTCTGCCGTCAGCTCGTCACTATTCTCTGTAGCAGTAGATTGATGAACAACAGATGAATCTGTCAGTCTGTTGTCACTCGAATCGCGGCTGGTTGGTTCCAGCAGGTCGGCTGGAAATGATTCGGGAGGGAGAACGTCAGGGGGGTGGTGATCGTGAGCAACGGGATCAAAATTGTAAGGCTGGAAGGCCTCAAATGGAGCTGGCTGCGTCCCCAACGTGACATGTTAGCTAGAAAGAACGAGAGCAGGTTGACGAGTATAAGATGGCATGATCTTATTGGGCAATCCGACTGCTGTTGTCGCCTTTTATAAGCGGTGGGGAAGGAGACATACCACTGGCGGAACCTCCTGAAACTGATCTGCAGATGCGGCATC
Organism: Emydomyces testavorans; assembly: GCA_029449355.1. Lineage (NCBI taxonomy): Eukaryota > Fungi > Ascomycota > Eurotiomycetes > Onygenales > Nannizziopsiaceae > Emydomyces > Emydomyces testavorans. Next base: position 1,544,660 of record CP120630.1, on the reverse strand, counting down.
GGGCTGAGGATGCTGAGCATTTGGAAGCCCATAGAATTGATAGGCCTGGTGCGGATGAGTGGAGGAATAGAAACTGTAATCCATATTTTGAGGCCGATATCAACACCAACCTAATTGCCTTCAAGCTGTAACTAGGGTGTGAAGAGGGGAAAAAAAGCAGACTGAAAATGTGAGAGAACAATGCGGTGGAGTGGAGTGAGTTCACAGCTATGACGAAGAAGAGGGAGAATCAAGATGACTGACAATGGGAGGAGGAAGAAGAAGTCGAAACGAAACCAAACCAAACCAAACCAGGGCGAAAAGAAGAAGAAGAAAGCTCCAGTGACTTCGCTTCCAGACTGGGCGCAGGCTCACTCCAAGGTTTAGTTAACGAGTGGGATAGTAACTTATGGGGGTTGTGGTCTGTTCAAGGAAAGGCGTGAATTGCCAAACAGCCAGGCAGGGGTGCATAACTACAGTAGTTACATACCCAGATACATCTATGAACCAGTAAGACTCTTAACTAACCATGTATTGCATGTACTCACTCTGTCAATTGCCCAGAAGCAGTGAAGAAACTGGTGATTCAAGTGGAGAGCTGGAGAGTGAGCTGCCAACTAGTTAGCTAGTGAGTGACTTACCCGCAGTCCGTCTCGTCCTAGCCTCTAGATAGCCTAACTATGGCCTATAGGTCCCCAGTCTTCTCGGTTCCACCCACCCACAAAGCTCATCCCCCCAAGCTCTATACTGCTGCCATCTACACACTAATCTACACACTAATCTATCTATGTACCAGTATGTACTCAACAAACATTGGTGACTTATCTTCAAGGCGCAGTAACTTACAGCTCTTCATAAAGGACTCGCATCTACCGGTCTGTCGCCTCTTGCTATTGTGCTGATAGCTTTTCGCCGCATTGATGATTCATACCCTCACTCGCGAGTCAGTCTTCACAGGCCATTGCTGGGCTGGTTCTGCATTATACCTTCACCAGTCCCATGGAAGAGACCCACCCCGCACTGTCCGGTGGTAGGCCTGCATGCTTTACACGTTTTTGTGGTCCGTGGACGCTTCGACACCACACAGCCCTTGGGTCTGGAAACTCAGTGCTTCATACTAGTTAGGCCGTGCAGTCAAGGCTTCGCATTGGTCACTACATACGGTAATGGTCAGTTAATGCTAGTATGCTTTTACTAGTTATTGAACTGACCGACAGGTTACTCGCCAACTGCTGCATACAAGGTGTACATGTACATGTGCATTGGGCGAGTAAGCCTCTGATCAAGAATATGCTTATTGCCAGGTTGATGATAAAAGCCCGAGAGCAAGGCAATAACAATCTGAATGGGCTGTCTTATTAGGGGATAAAAACTAAGTCAATAAAACCATCAAAGCAATAAGGAAAATAGTCAATCTTTTTGGTTAGGCTGTCATTTCACCTCATCCCCAAGTGCACTTACATCCCCACGCGTGCACTCCTAGCCCATGCGATCCTCATTCAATCCAGACTTCACAACAACTTGACCAGCCAATACTTCGATAAAAGCTTCATGTAGGAAATGCAGCATACACGGGGCAAACAAACTGACACAAAGCATTGCAGAAACAAGGACAATCAAAAAGGAAATATGCAAGGAAAAATATCAGCCACCCCGGAAGCGACCCTAGCCATATATCCATCGCCACGGACACCAGCAGAACAGAGACGGATCGAATTTTCGAGTCTGGAGATGACCTTCATCTGGAAACATGATTAAAACCACAAGGGAGTTAGCCAGCGAAGGGTCACAGTACCACACTGTTCAATATACTGCTCTGTCTGAAAAGAAAATTGTTGGTTGCACCTCATCCCCTGGATAGATTTCCTTGCAAAAGATAAAAGAAATTTGGTATGAAGAGCAAGTCAGTGAATAACATGTGAAAAATAAAAAATATAAGAAAAACCGGGGGTTCAATGTAGGCAATATTGCAGGGAAATCAATGATGGAGCAAAGTCGTCACAATTTGCAAGAAAAGCGACATTGAAGTGGGAATTCTTCTCCCACAATCCATCAATAATTTACCACTGTAAAGGCAGGCCCAAACAAGTGTAGCCCAATAAACTTGTTCAAGGGCAGCAGCCAACTTAACAAAAGTATTCTGAAACCTGCATCAGTTATCCCATAAATAGCTCGGAAGCACATTTCGAAAATCGGAAATCTTTGGTAGTGGCAATGGAAACAATTGTCAGCGCAGTCCATTCGAAAAAAGCTGGGAAGCCGAGTCGAACAGAAACGTCGGTGGGAATGAAAGAATCCGTAAATCGAAATGGCCATGAGTGAAATAAAATGGGATGGAGGGCTAAACCATGATAGATGGAGGAGAGATTTCAGAACAGTTTGAGCCTCAAGTGTCCTGCGAAACAGAACACGTTGACAGCGCCACATTCAATTTGCATCAGGCTCCCAGATTTCGATATGAACGGGAGCGGCAATTTCGAATGAGCAAACAGAAAAACAATCGGCTCGCAAAACATCGCACCGTCATATCGAAATTAGTACCAATTAGCACCAGTATCATCCCGCTTCGAGCGATGATAGGGAGCACCAGTATAACCGGAGCTCGCATTAACACCTCTAGAAGCAGAACGAAGCCTAACGCCGAATACTATGATATTAGTCAGATTCTAGAATTGAAACCTCCGTGGCCAGCGTCAAACACCGAATGCGCAGGAGAAAGAGTTCCTTACTCGGAACCTCAGGTTGCAGATACTCACATCCTATCACTTCCGACGGCGCGGTTAGTGTCGTGGGATTCGCCAGTGGTGCGGTCAACAAGCTTGCGCCGAGCACTGGCGATGGCAGCAGGCTTGGCTTGTCCGCCTGCAACACCTTGAGGGAAACCGCCAGCGGCCATATGGCGGCGAGGTTTATCGTCTTCCTCCTGGGCATTGTTCCCTGCATTTCCGCTTGCCTGGGCAATAGCTTGAGCATTCTTCTGGTATTTGTAGACCGTCCAATCAAAAACATAATCGTACTGGAAGGATTCGCGAACAAAGAGGTCACGGAAAGTTTTGCGAAGGTAAGAATAGTCGGGCTTGTCATCGAAGCGAAGAGAGCGTGTGTAATTCAGGTACACAGCAAATTCATTTGGGAAGCCACGACAAAGAACCTCAGTTGGAGTAGTCATCTTCTTTTCCATAATGCGGTCATACTTCTGCTTCTTAGTCGCAGCCTTGAGCCCTTGCCACGGGAGTGAACCGCGACAGAAATAGAGCATGACGTAGCCAAGAGATTCCATGTCGTCACGTCTGGACTGCTCCACGCCCAAATGGGTGTTGATACTGGCATAACGGGCGGTGCCAGTCAAGTTCTTGTTTTCACGGTATGGAATATGAAAGTGAGTCTTCGGGTCACGGTATTTCTTAGCAAGACCAAAGTCGATCACATTGACTTGGTTTCCACGTTTTCCAATGCCCATTAAAAAATTGTCGGGTTTGATATCACGGTGGATGAACGACTTCGCGTGGATGTATTCAATGCGAGAAATAAGCTGATCAGCCAACAGAAGTACGGTCTTGAGCGAGAACTTGCGGTTGCAGAAGTTGAATAGATCTTCTAAGCTGGGACCAAGAAGATCAATAACCATGGCATTATAATCGCATTCCGTGCCAAACCAACGGACAAACGGAATACCAACGCCACCCGCAAGGGACTTGTAGACGCGAGCCTCATATTCAAGCTGAGGATGTTTCGCTTTAACACTCTCGAGTTTGATAGCAATCTCTTCACCCGAGATGATATTTGTGCCTAATAGCAAGTAAGTACCGCCTCCTTACAACGAGAGAAAAGCCAACATACCAAGGTAGATATCACCAAAACTACCGCTACCGATCTTTCGACCAATACGGTATTTGTTACCGACGCGAAGGTCCTGAGTGCCATTGTTAGTGTGGATCATCATCGAAAAGCCTGCAAGGCGAACAAGACAGGCAAAACGGTGGTGGAACATTGGCTCTTCGCAAACCAGGTCCAGGGTCACTAACCATCGTTGTCATTTCGACGATATTGTCAACAGCACAAGGTCGACTCTGTAACGAGGATGTTAGAACCGCAAGAGTCGAGCAAATGGCGAAGAGTATCCACGAGTGTACACTTTGAAATGTGTGACAATGGGGCGAACGGGGAGAGAAATACAACCTAAAAGAAGGGCATATGAGGTTAGCAAAATGATCAGCAACACGTGAGACCTAAATAGGGAAAGATCCATAGAAACGAGAGAAAGGTCATGTCAAGAATAACGAGAGGATAGTATCAACCAAATACAGCAAAAGACATAAGATTTACCTTGTAGAAAACGGTGTACGGTTAAAAAAGACCTTGAAAAGTTGGTCTCGCTATTTGAAGCTTGCCAAAACCGCGTGAATTGAAGACGCAGCTGAACTGGAATGATGGGAGGCGAGGTTAACTTCTGGCGGTGGAGAGGACAAAACCAACCTGATTCTCGTGATAATGAGAATCAGATCGAGGGAGGGAGTAAGAGATTGTGCAGGATGAGTTCTCAAGGGAGAACCCCTTGGAAAGAAGAAACAGAGGGGTGATGCAAGATGGAGAGTTGCTGGTGTTGATGATGAAGGAACGGTGAGGGTTTTGAGGAAGCAGGAAGGTTGAAGTTGTGGTGAGTGATGAGTGAGAGAGGAGGGATGAGTTGGCGTGGCTCAGAAAGGGAAAGTGGATCTCTGGCTTTTCTGGTTTCCTTCAGCTTTTCGCTTGCACTTTACCTAGTCGGGTCTAGTCGGAGATTGTATTTCCAATCACGTGCTGCTATATTAATAGATTTGGGCTGTGGTTGGTTGAATTTTCAGTCTCATCGTCGAATGAGAAGCAGAAGAAAAACAACTTCCACCATTTTTTTCAAATTACCGCCAAAGTGAGTCTTTCTGGAACCGCATGGCCTCATTGTTACATGTATGTGTATGCCATACTGTATGTTGATGTCAGCTGGCTGGCAAGACTGAATCCATTATTAGTTACTGACATACATATTAAGCGCGGCTCTTATTGGGATGTGAACTGCCTGGCGCCATCTCTGAGTTAACTATTGTGGCTCCATATCTTGATGCTTGTTTCTGCTGTGTTCTGATCAGGCTGCCAGAACACTGATCTAACCTTCATTATGGAGTATAATCTGAATATGTGGTAGGCAGTCTCTGTCCGACACAGTGGCGCCAAACCAAAGTAACCAATTACAGTTTTCACTTATATCCCTGGCAGAAAATAAATCCAGTCTCATCTTTCATGACAAATTGATATCATCAGGGTACTGAGTGGCACCAAGCATGTCTGCCCTTCTTCCGCCCATGCTGATACCCAATTTGTATCAGTGTCCTGTCATCACTGACAGCCGCCCTGAGTTGGGCTCGATTTCACAAAAATAAGAGCCACAGCGCTACTCCCAATCCCATTTGTCATATTATTGGCGAGTTCTGCTCAGTCTGGAGACGTGCATACTGGGTAATTGAAGATGCTCGTTTATTATTCGTATTTGTCAAGCCTGCGTTCACTACTGGAAACGCAGACTGCGGTTGTTGAAGGGAGCGTCCAGCATCTCGGGTTCACATACTTCCGAATTCTCCGCCATTTCTTTTTTCGGGGGTCATCCACGGTATCAAGTCCCGCCTCAACCCTAAATCGTACCTCGGGGCTCTTCCTTGTTCTACACGGTATGTTAAAATGGTTCATTGTTTGTTCAAACCATTCTGCCAGATGCTTCTTCTGAGCTGGCTAACCTGTGTTGCGATAGGGTGACTTTGCTAATGTACGAGGTGCACGGGTGCTATACCATGTGTGACGAGCTTGAGATAGGACTAGGCTGCGTACCATAATGCCACTGGTAGGTACTCGAGAGTACAATAGTCTTTTAGAGTGTCATAGAGGTTTGGAGACCTTCTGTGAAAGCCATATTCATATTCAGCTACGACAAACATCGACGACTACATGAGTAACCTTAATCTCGTCACCCAATCTTTCCCATGCCCTTTGAAGTTCAATGCCTGCCACTAAATCTCATAAGCTCTGCTACTCAATCCCTCACTAGTCCCAACCATAATTTTTCATGCCTAGATTCCGGCTGTCCTTGGGCTAGCACTTCGAGGTCAATCAGAGGTTGCAGCAAACGAAGTCGTTTCCACCAGGGCAGACTGGTTCTGTTTTCAGAGGTAAGCAGTCATCTAGAGATCAGGGGAACGAGGGGAATAACTCACCTGGGCGAGGAGATCCGCACCCATCTCTCCAGCGGCATCCAGTATTCCCGCCGACGCGTGGGCATGGGTTGATCACGCAAGCTATGATATCTTTCGGGTCAGACGGGCATGGGTAGTTGCCTGGGCTTCCAGAGTACGGGTGGCCGCCGTATTGGTTCTTGCAGACAGTCGAGTCGAGACAGATGCAATCTGCACCCCAGTTGTTGGAGCATCGACCACCGACGGCGGCATAGATGGTGGCCGGAAGAGAAAGAAGGAGAGGAAGTGTGATAAATCTCATCTTGATTAGTTCGATGGCGTTCGACTTGTTTATTGTAGTTCGATGCAAGGGAGAAACTGACTTAATAAACAAGAAGATGGACGGACGAGACGACGTTGCTCCTTTTTATATTCGATCCAGCCAGTATCTGACTACATCTGCGGCATTTATTTCAGCTTGCAAATCCATAATAGGCATTCTGCAAAGTGCTCTCATCCCATGCCGCAGTAAGAATGTGACGTGCAATGAGCAGCGAATCTGCATGCTAGTTTGCACATTTGAGAAGCCAGAAATGGTCAGACTCAAGCACAAAGTGCGTATTGGCCACGCAGGTAGGCTGAGCATCGTTGAGCTCAAACTCAACTTCCCAAACATTGCATGGCAGGTAACGAAAGGAAGAAGATCAACACGTCAGCTATTTCCTTCGTTCCATCCCATCACAGGGAAAGATTGGCATTTGTATCACCCTGCTCGTGTAGATCCACTGTCTAGATGGCCTGAAGGTGCTGTAAGACCTTTGTGAATGGCGGAGAAGGCCGTAAGCACTTAGCCAAATTCAGGATCAACGGCTCAAAAAAATCCGTGCTGGAAGCAACTCTGCACTTCAAGTTCTGCGGTTGAGTTAATGGAAATTAGTCCACACAGAGTGCTCTGTAGAGAGTGGACTAGAGTCTTGAGAAGCTGTTGACATTGGACAAACTTGTAACTATGTAGTGATGTGCTGTAAATGGAATCAATGTCAAGCTAATAGTTCTATAGTCCATTCAAGGCTATGATCTCCCAGGCTGTTCGCATTGCGCTTGGAATGCTTTAGAGGCCAAATGGAGGATGAGAAGTATTCAGTGGATATAATGACCCAGTAGTTGCAGGAAGCTCAGCTGATAATTTCACGAGAGAGGTTCGCTTTAAGGCAATTGTAGTGAGGATAATACACAGTAATGTCTTCATCCAGCAAAGATCACTGAAATCTGAAGACTCCTCAACCAAGTTAACAACATATGTACTCCGTACTACTTGTAGTTAGTTAACTAACTAACTAACTAACTAACTAGTTGGTGTTGGAAAATAGAGGCCCAACACCATGGGTCCTGATTGGTTGGAAATGTAGTCACATGTTAGGGGGTGTCAAGGAAAAATCTCTGTATGTAAATAAGCAAGCTACAGCCAGGATCCATAGATCAGGCAAATACACACAAGATCAAGAGATCAATTTACTAGAGAGATTTCAACAGTTAAGAGCCACAAGACTCAAAGATTTATTGCTAGTTCTGCATTATTTAAAATTTTTATTACTTGCTTGTTTTGTTTATTGATTTAAAAATTCAAAACTGATTTTATTACAATTATTTGAAAACTCATTTTCAAATCAATATGATGTCTGACAATTAAAAAGCTGAAGTAATTCTGAGCAATTTATATAACTGAAATTTTTGAAAAAACAATTTTAAACATAAAATGAAAATTTTGAAATTAGAAAATTAAATTTTTAATGACATTCTGTCATTGCAAAAATTTCAAAAAGCAATTACAAAAATTTCAGACTTTCAGCTGCTTTAAATTGTATTTATGAAACAAAATAAATTATTAAATACAATTTACTAACAAGAAATATTCAAAAAGTTTTTATTGTCAATACTTTTACTACTGATTTGTAAACATTTGCAGAAATTATTTAAAAAAATCTGATGAATAAAATATTTGATAAAAAATACAAAATTTGAAATTTAAAACATTAAATTTATTTATTGCAATTTTGTAAATATAAACAAAATCTGATAAGTTATGAGAAGCAATAAAATATATTTAACAAGCTGAATACATAAATGAAAACAATAATTTACAAAATTTATAAATTTAAATGCTGCAAATTTGAAAATTTATTTGCAACTCAATATCACAAACTGAAAACTAAAATACAGCATGAAATTGTAAAAGTTAATAATAAATTAAAAAATTACTTTAAATACATTTGCAATTTGAAAATAATTATTAAAAATTAAATAAAATAAATAAATATATTTAACTCAACAATGTTCTGAATAAAATTCAAAAAATTATAAATTATAACAAACAGCAAAAACTGATTTTAATTGCTGAAAAAACAATTACAACAAAATTCTGCACATGCAAATTGAATAAATATTTATAAAATATATTATAAAAATCAAATTGATGCTGAAAATTTCAATTTTTGTAAAATAACAACTCATTTTTGTTAATATTTGAAGTCAGTATTAATGAAATTTTAAAAACATGAAGCTGTTACAAAAAATATCTTCATAATGCAATTTGCAGATGATTCAGAAACTCTCAAGCTTTCAAAAAAAAAACATTTTTAGAAAAAAATCACTCATGAAAAAAAAATCAAAAAATGAAAACAAGAATAAAACATTCACTTGCAAAAAAAAGCAATAAAATAAAAATTCAGTTTTTAATAATCTGTGACTGTCAGCAATCAAATAATGAACTGCAAATTTAAATAACTGTGAAGCATGTGAATTAAGTAAATATAAATTGAAAGCATGCTGAATAACTTTTCTGAAAACTGCACTTAAATAATATACATCAATAAATATTTAAAATGAGATTCTGAAAAGCTGCTCAGATTTAAAAAAAAATTTAAAAAATATGAATGAATTAAAATAAAAAAAAAACAAACTGCAAAACATGTTAATAAATAAAAAGCTTCAAAATGATTAGATTTACTTCAGTTGAAAAATGTAAAAATGAGAAATATTGAAAACATGAATTTAAAAAATTTCAAATTTTTTATCAAAATTGTTAACAAATTGAATGAAAAGCTGATAAAAAATGTGAAAGTTCAGAATTTAATTTTTTTACTAAGTCATTAAATATCATTTAAGATTGAAAATTATTCACTAAAGAATTTGTCAATACTGAATTCAGATTCTACACTTCATATTTTTAATGAAATATTTTAATTTTTACATTTTCAAATCACTTCAACTGATTTTTGAAGACAATCTAATTGTGAGCAAAACAGTTATTTTTATAAGAAACTACAATGATGTTGATATAAATGTCTGCTACTGAAAAAAAAATAAAGATAAATGAAAAATTCTAAAACTTTATGATGTTATATATTGTAAAAGTTTTGCAATAAATTTAATGTTTTTATAAAAGCTTCAACAATCAAATCACTGATGAAACACATGTTGAAAGTTCAACTGCATTTGAAAAAAATTAATCAATGAAAAAATAATAATTTTAACAAAAATACATGATTAATACATCATGAAAAACATATTTGCAAATCATTTGTACTTTAAATAAATATTTTTTATTTACAAAAATTTTTACAATTTCTGAACAAGCTGAAAATTTTTAAGCAAAAATGTGTTATACTGACATTTATGAACTGAACATGTCAACTCAAAACAATTAAAACAGCTTGTTAAATGTATTATGAATATCTAAATTCAAATTTTTAAAATTGTGAAATGTGATGATTGCATCTGCTCAAAAATAAAACAGCAGATTTAAAAAAAATTTAAAAAATTTTCATTGATTTTGAAAATGAAAATAACAATAAATTTTCATGATTACAAATCAGAAATTCAAAATGTAAAATAAATAATAATAATAATAATAAACTGTTGATCAAACTTTGTGTGAAATTATTATTTATTTTTAAAAAAGCATACAGAAATTCTAACAGCTCTAAAACATTAACTGACATTAATGAAGTTTCATGATTTTAAAATACAAGTCATTGAATCTAATAAAAAAATATTCAACAATTAAATTATCAACAATTTTTTTAATGAAAAAAACATAATTAAGAAACTGTTTCTGTCTCACACATAAAATCTTAACAAAATCACAAATGTCATATCAATTCAAAGCTTCTTAGCATGTGAGCTGCTAGTTAGCAGCTATGTTATGCTTTGCTTATGACATATTTTATATTGGCTTTTGCCTGTATGTATATTATAAAGAATACATTATCTTGCTTTTTGGAAAGAGCAAGCAATCAGTTTAATACAACTTGAATTATAAGCTGATATCTTTTTTTCATTATATAGCTACTGTATAGCTGCTTATTATTTTTTATCTGAAGCTCTGAACTTGTTTGTTCATTTATTGTTATATGAATAATTGTTTAAAATAATCAAGACAGTTAATTGTTAAACTCATCATTACAATTCTGATTGTTTTTTTTATATAACTAATTTGAAGTTATGCTGCTGCTATTTGAAAGAAATATATTGAAGAAGAAATAATTTTTTAGAACAGCAGCTCAATCTGAAAAAATTTTTAATTATGTACAAAAATCACAAAAAAAATTTACTATTCTGAAAAATATTTCTGAATTAAATGATTTTAAATCAGCAGATTCAATATCTGAATTTATTGTTATGAGTTTATTTAATCAAAAACAGTTTAATCAGTTAATTGATGCTTTGATGCTGACACATTGCAGTGAGAAAAAAAAGTTTTCTGAATCTAAATTATATTATAACAAGAATTACAACAAATATTGACAATGAATGTGTTCAGTAAAAAATTATTTTGATGACAAATTAAATATATATATTACAGAAAAGAATAAAATTCAATACACAACAGCAAGATTATGAAGAAATGTTCAATCAGCTTGATTTTTTGAACAAAAATCAGTTGATTTGAACAATTATATGTGAATTCAGTTTAAGTTATTTCTTCTGAATCAGATCAAGATGTCAGAAAATCATGACATGTTAATTAATAAAAAATGACTGAAATTATATCAATGTTCTATGCAATTAATTATTGATTTTGAATGTATTTATGTTGATAAATGAAATGAGATAAAGCTTTCTATCTCATTACATCAGAAGAATGAGTTTTGAAATTAATGTTTTTTTAATAAATTAACTTTAAAACTTTGTGATGCTATCATGTCACATCAGCAGATATATTGCAGAGTAACTGAAATAACTTTGCTGAATGCTTGCATGAAACAAGTACAGAATAAAATTGCTAAAAATCAACAAAATTTTGAATATCAACAGCAACAAAAGCTGAGATGATGTAATTCTGATAAGAAGTGAAAAAATAACTCAAAGAATCAGAATCAAGCAGCAAAGAAGTTGTGATTTACATCATGTTATATTGTGAAAAAAAAGCAACATCAGCAAATCAGTAAAGAGTCTTCATTCACTGAAATTAACTTGTGCATAATTAATGTCAATATTAAATTCTTGATAAATCTCAATAAAACTTTTACAGTGAAAAGACTGGCTCACATCATTTGATGTCAAGTAATACTAATTACTGTCATCACATCACATGAAATTATTATAAAATGTTATTTGCTCATGATCAGCAAATGAAAATTAAATCTTGCAATCACAGAGCAGTATTGATTTGTTTAACTTCATCTTATTGCTTATTTCATTTATTTCAACAGCTCTGCTTGACTTTTTCATTAAAAAATTAATGTGGGCATGTCATTTGTTATTTACAATAACTATGTCACAATTGTTCAAGCAAATAACATCTTTACATTACTTATCAAAACACTCAAATCTAGCTTAGAATTTTTTCAGTATATAGTAATGTATATAATCATAATGAAAGATGAATGAAATTGTATTTTGAAATCATACAACTTGATATTCAATCAGAGTAAATTAACATTTAAACACAATTTCAATTATGTTACATCACAAACTTATACTCAAAAATTGACTTTTATTCAAACATATATTTAAAACATTTCAAGTTTTTTTTTTGTCAGCAGTACTGTAAGCTGAATGATGAACTTGTTGTGAAAATTTGAAATTTTTCTTGAAATTAATATTTTTAAAACTGATTTTATCAATATTTTTGTTGATTAATTCTGATTGTGAAGATTGTGTGATACTTTTAAACATATTTTCAAATCAATTCATATCATGTTATTCATTTGAAATTTGTTGTTTTTGCAATGAAGTATGTTTTAATTGTGATTAATTAAGTACAAAATGTTTTCTTGAGTGATCAGCAATTAAAATAAATGCATCACACTTCAATGAGATTGTAAAATCAATTTTAAGCTTGAAAGCAGCATTAGAAACTGAAAGTGCAGCAAAAAATGTTGATGAATTTGTGATAAAATTGATTTCATTGAAAAAATTAGCAAAAAAAATAAATTAAGCAGTTATAAAATTAGTATCATCAACAAAAAAAGCAGCAAAATCAGATAAAGTTTTTAATTAAGCTTATGAAAATTCAACAAAGCAAATTTCAGAATCATTATGTGTGAAATTCATTAATTTAAATTTTGCTGAAGTGAAAAATAAAACATTTTTGCAATAATTTTAAAAAGTTTAATTCAGCATCTGCTTTGTCAGCATTGCAGCAATATATTTATTTTTTGCAAATAAATCAAAATCTTCTGACTTTCTTTAATTCAATTGTGAGAAAAATTTTTCAAACATTTTTTATAATAATTTATTAACTTTCAATTGCAATGAATTGAAAGTGTTGTTTTCTGTCTTATCATTATTATTTTTTTTCATGATTTTTATTTCAGCTGCAGTTTTTGCTTGATCAAGATCAAAACTCTCAAAATTTTATTTTTCATTCTGATTATTTGACTGTTCATTTTTCATACTTGATTAAATTTCACAAATTAATCAAAAATCTGTGCATCATGAAGTATTCATATGTTCTGAAAGTAACTCTGATTTAAACAATGCACATGTTTTATAATCTGAAGAACAATATTTGCATTTACAATAAACTTCAACATCATCAGATTTGAGCATTACTGATGCAAGTTCAGCTTAATTAAGCAAGTTGCATAAATCATGATGAAAATTTAAATTTTGTCATTAACATTATTAAATTGTTCTGTGACAGCAGACTGTTTGTTGCTATTCATTTCAGCATGAAATGATAGTATTTTGAATTTCAGATTCTTCAGAATAATTTCAACATGAAATTGTATCATTAAATATAAAGTAAATAAAAATAATCAGCATTTTTTTTTCAGAACAACATTGTTCACAATTGCAAGTAGTGTGAGATATTTTGATATTTCATTCATCAGATATTCAACTACTCACTGATGATTTTGTAATATAAATAAAATTTGTAAATTGATAAACATCTGATTAACTAGTCAAATAAAATTTTTTGCAGATTTGAATTGTCATAATAAAATATTCTATGCAAGATTTTTTTTTATTTTACTGATGTTGTCTTGTACATCTGATTTAATGTAAAACATGCTGATGCATGACATAAATAATGATAAACTTGCATATCAAATTGTTTATTTACATTATCTTCATTTTTTAGCAAATTGTCTGCATCATCTAATCAATACATTTTATGTAAATATTTTATCAAAAAATTATGAATCATTCAGTATTGAAAAAATTGCTAAAATGTCATTGCACACTTAACTGTTTTAATTTTATAAAATGAAATAATTTCATTTATCACAATAATATTTGAGTCTGATTTTTTTACAATCATCAATTGTTTCATAAAGTGTTGCAATATAATTTAATTAAGAATTTTTGAAATTACAATCAGTGCTGTCTCACTTGACATTGTGTCAGCAGTAAAAAAATAATAATACAAATTTGAATTAAGAATATGAAGATTGATGCTTTTGATCTCATTGAAGACATTAATTAACATGATATTAAATGTGTATGTTAATGCTAATTGTTCAAAATTAGTGCAATGCAGAAGAATAAAAATATTCAAAAAATCTGATGTATGATTTATTATTAATGTTGCTGTAATAAATCACTTCAATTGAACATTTAATGTCTCAACACTTTAAAAAATATGTGTTTTGTGATTTTTGAGAGTGTGACTCTCATTGAGAAATATTTGTTTGAAAGAAACATCACTTGATCATGCTGAATGAAAAGTTGATTTTTATTTTTTATTTGATTTAGCTTCATCACTCAAGTTTTCTTCATTGTTTTTTAAATTATCTGTCTTCAGCTTTTTTATCTTGTCATTGTTTTCATCTCATTCTGATTTTTCATCTCATTTTGCTTTTTTGCTTTATTTGCTTGTGATTGAGACTTTTATTTTTGATGTTGTTTTTAATCTAGATTGATTCTACAAGTCACTGATTTCTTTATCAATGTGTGCTTATGTCATGTGATATAGAAGAACAAAACAATTGTTTGTGAAGTCATTGAATTGTTAGAATCAAGAAGTTGTACTTTGCTTATCAATTGCTTTGTATTGTTGACTATGAATGACTTTAACAAGAAATGTAATGTATCATCTGACTCAACATGATTATGAAAAAGAAAAATGTTAAAAATATTTCTGAAAAAATGAATAATTTGCTCAACTCAGATGATAATAACAACTGATGAGCAAAAAATAAGTATAAGAAAATAAAAATTTTTCATTTTCAATTTTGATTTGATGTAAATGACAGTTAAACATTGCAGTGTTTTTTTCAAATCAGATTTGTCAGTGAGAACATTGTTCTGTAGTGACAATAATTTTTGTTGAAGCATTCAGATTACTTTAATTATTTGTCAAGATTTCAATCAAAAAATATTAACTTGACATGTGTCTGAGAAAAGCTTCAGCTTTTTACATGCATTCATATAACTAGAAAAAAATGTATTTGTGATATTTATGATTTGTTGAAGTTTGTTCAGATCTAAAATTATTTTATTAATCAATTTATTTGTTATGTTTTAAATTTCAGAATTGTTAACAATTTCAAATGTGAGTGCAATTCTCATGACTTCATTTTTTGTTTGATGACAGAACTGTTTGCTTAACATAATATTTTTGATTATTTTGCAATACTTGTCAAGTATTTTTTTTTGTATCTCAAAGCTTAGAGATGAAAACTCATTTTGAAATATATTATTGAATGTATTTTTCATACTGTTTTCAATTAGCTCAACATTAACAAAAACAAAATCATTGAGTGTATTGAAATCAAGAACATCATCTTCAATGATTGATTTAATATTTAATTATATGAATTTCTGAAGAGTAATAATTTCATTTAATAATTTATCATTAAAGTCTCTGAATTGCTTCTGCTTGATTATGATTGAGCTTAAAGTTTCTTCATGCTGTAGTCAGAAATCTGACTGAATAATTTTATTGTTATGCTTTTTTGTTGTCAAGATGTAACTGAATTTGATTTCTTGAACTGTGTATTTCACAATATATGTCAATTGAAGAATGTTTTTGAAATTTTTGAAATTAAATTTTTCTGAAGTAATTTTTATAATCTTTTTGATGATTCAGAAATATACATGTAAAAAAACATTTTTTGTTGAAATGTTGATTAAAAATTTCATATTGTCAATTTGTTATCAGATGTGAAAATAATTGTGCATTTTCAAAATGATATTGATTGTCATTTTCTTTGCTTTTTTGAGATTGGAGACATTAAGTCTGAAGATATTCACATATGTGTTTTGAAATGAGTTGAAAAAAAATTTCATATTGATGCTGTTCAATCAATCATGAAAAATTTTAGTATTTTTAAAATTAAAATAATCACATAATTTTTTCAGATTTTTATTCAGATTTTTATTTTTCAGATACACATCAGAGTATTTATTCTGAGAAAACATTTTGTAATAAATATAACAACTTCTGAATTCAGTCAATTAGTGATGATTTCTCATGTGCTTGATTTTGATCAGCATGTTTTCTTGCTAATAACTCACAAAAATTGTCTTTTTAATTCACTAAATTCAACATGTAAACTTGAGCAGATCAACACATTACAAAACTCATATTAATTGAGATAAAAAAAAACTCAAACTAGTATTCAAATTTGAAAGTAAACTTAAGATTTTAAACAAGTAAAAAAAAAGCAAAATGCTAGAAAAAAGAAAAAGCAGAATGTTTTTTTGAACAAATGAGAAAGCTGAATTGAAAAAATTGAAGAAATTGAGAAGAAACAAAAAGCATATGAGAAAAAATATTGAATTAAAGTCAAAATCTGAATCTTTCTCAATTGAGAACTTGATTGTGTTGTTATTCTTGATACAAGCACATCAACAACATCTGATTTTGATTGAGCAAAAATCATTTTGAGAGAAAGAATATTCATTTTTCAGTATTTCAGTATTTTGAAATGCAAAAAAATGCAAGACTGATGATTTTTTCTATCTGAAGTTATTTTGAATATTTAGTGTATTTGTATTCTTCAAACATGTAAGAAATCAAGACAACAAATATCAATTTGAATTATCTCAAAGCTTCAAATTTGTTTGACAGTTCTTAACATAATAGCTGAACATAACAATGATTTTAAAGCAATGTGATGTCAGTATTAACTTGATTTTGTGTGCATGCATCAAGTTTTAAGTCACTAGCATATTTTGACATTGACTAGTTACAATGTAATTATGTAATTAACTCAGTTGATGCTGCTATCAATCATTAATCATCAATGAATAAGCTTAAATATAATAAAATCAATCATAAAATACATTAATTTGTTCTAACTTTACTAATTACATTGTTTTTATATTCTTGATCTGCTGCAGTCAAGTGTCTGTAAGTATAACAATACTTTGTTTTATATTATTTAAATTTTAATATATGAAAGTTATTAATATTCTGATTCTGATGTTGAAAATTTATTCTTGAATTATTCACTGTAAAACAAAAATATTACACATGTTTCTGAATGAGCATTGAATGAAAAAACTACTGTTTAGAACTGTAGTCAATTTTAAATGATATTTGCATGATGCTTAATGAGTGATAGCATGTGTTTTAAAGCTTTTGCTCAAGAAACATACTGAACTTGAAAATCTGCTTATATTATAATTTGATGATGCAATTATATGTGAAAATTTGTTGATTTTTGCTTGCAAGATCAATGAAGAACTCTCATATAAATATTTCATTTTTTTTTCTTTCTTCAGCTCACTGATTTGTTCAGTGTCAAATCTGCAGCTTTATATTTTCTGAATTCTCATAAAATTAATTTGCAAATATTTCTACATACATTATGTTTCATATCTTGATTCTCAATGTTTTTATACTATTTCTTTGAGAGCAGCATGTATAGTATGAAAAATATACAAAAGTTAATGCTCTTGTTATATGTTTACTTGTTTTATAAATGAAATGATGTATACATTGAGTCATGCTGTTCATCTTTACTGTTTTCTATGTCAACAAACACTAATTCTTGATATGATATATTTGAATGCCTACAATCACATCAAATACTATGAAAATCAGTGCATAAGCAAATCAATAACAATAATGTTATATTACATCTGATTGACATTTTCATGAATTAAAACTCTTGAAAAAAAAATAAAATTAATTATATAAAATATGAATCATTACTGAATATACTTCAGTAAATGTATCTTGATCATGATCTGATTCATCTGATGAAAGAAAATAATACAGAAGAAGATTTGTTGAATGTTTCACTTTAAAATATTGAGTTGAAATTTATAAGAAACTCACACAATATTGCTGACTTGAAAAAAATTATTAAAAATTTTGTTTTTTTTTCAGAGAATTTTTAAGTTGACAATAATTTTGAAGTGATTTATTTGAGACTTGAGCTTACTGAAGAGATGTGAGATTGATAATATGATGATGTAAAAATCAGTTCAAGATTAACTAAACTAGTTGCTGAATTGAAATGAATGTTAAGAAATCAATTTATTTCTGTGCATAATTCTGTAATTACATACTAATATATCTAGTAAGCAGATGAAGTCACTAAAAGAAATTATTCATTAACACTTTATTAAGTACATTGTTGAAACTTGCTATTATTGTTAAAATTGCTCAAAAAATGTTAAACATACACAGTTGAGCATGTGCTTATTGTGACAAGAAATTTAAGACAATTTTGAAGTGAAAACAACATTGTTCACATTGCAAAACTTGAAAGAAAATTATGAAAAAAATAAATATTTTTTTTTATGAATTCAACACAAATATGCAATTTGTTATATATGTATATTCAGTGAATACAGATGACACAATGTGTATCACTGCTGATGATGATAATGATTTGTATGTGAAACTGACTGACATTGTTAACATTATATCAGCTGAGTTCATTAATTCTGATATTATTAATTTTGTGAAAAATTTTTATGAGACAATCTGCATGCAAATCAATAATTTCTCATTATTAAATTTTGCTTTCAAACTTGTGAATTTTTGTGTGACAATATTGTTTGCATCATGTTTGATTGTTTTAATAATGTGCATTTTCACATACTGACTGAAGACAAATTGATTTGCTGACATGATTATTCAAGAAAATAAGCATTATTTGTCATTTGCATTCAACTCAGTTATTAATGCATTTTATTTATTCAAAAATAAATTTGAGTATGCAATTGCACATTTTTTTGTTGACTGCAAGCTCATTAAAAATAATATTAATGTTTTTCTTCAAAATTTAATTTTGAAAAGTATTACAAATCATTTTAATTTTTGTAATGCAGATCAGCTTTACAATTTAATTAATCATACTTCATATAAAAGTGATGAGAATTGAAAGAAAAATACTTTAATGATTGATTTAAGCATTGAAAATGTGAAAAATAAGCAATTCACACTTCTCTATGCTAATGTGAAAATTGTTATTTAAAATTTTCTCAGTCACAAATCATTTAAAAATCATCTTACATATGATTCAGTGCATTAATTTGATGATGATGACTGCAAAATGTATATGAAAATGCATTCATTAAAATAATGATGATTTGTTCAAAATAAACTTTCTGAAAAAATTACTGTCATTTTTTTGCTTATTACAAGTGACAAAACATGTTTAATTATTCTTCAAGAAGATAAAATAATGTGACTGATGTATTTGACAATTGAAAATTTAAATCATTAAGCTTGTCATTCACAAAAAATGAATGATATTTAATTAATTAAACTTTTTTTAATGTAAAGAAGATGAATATTCTGACAAAAACTAAAATATATCATGCTGCAATAAAGCAAATTTTTGAGAGTATATATTACAAGCACAATTGCTGAATGCTTGATCTTGATTGATGATCATGTAATTTTTATTTCAAATTTAACTCACATGATCATTGATTAAGATTAAGCTAATGTGATTTTTATTTCTTGCATTTGATTTTTCTGATTTTTAATCTAGATTGATGCAATGTAATTTGTATCTCAAGTTTTAATTTATATAATCATTAATCAAAATTGAGCATGCAGACTCTTTCATAACTGACTTGTTTTTTTTATATAAATATAAAGTAACTGATTCATGTGAAAACTCTGATGTAATGTGCTGATAATCATGTTTGTTATTATTTTTCTATCATTGCTGTCATTTCAGCAAATTATGAAAAACAAATTATCATTACTGCAATAAAAAGTGAAAAGCACTGCAGCATCTGCACTGTTTCATTAAAAAAGTAAAAATATTTAATGAAATGCTGACTGTTAAAAACTCATAAATTCATACAAAATTAAATTAATGAGCAGAAAAAGATGATTGTTGATAACTGAATCAAGTACTTTAAGTCAGAAAAAAAAAGTAATTTAATTTATGATATCAACAATTTTGTGTAACATCATAAATTAATTAATATTCATTCAATCATAATGCTGAATTTGCTTCATCAGCTGTTGAAAGAAGTAATTAAAAATTTTGTTATGTAATTAAAAAATTTTTTGAAGAATATATATAAAATATAATATTGCTTTCATTTGAACATAAAAATTCTTCTGTCAGAAAGTGATAAGCTTGAGTAATTCAACAAGTGTTTTGAAAGTGTTTCAGAGTATTCAGATCTAAAGTATTTTGTTAAATTCACTGAGTTAAAGCAAAGCATTAAAGAGCAACAAAAATTCATTGCATGACAGTTAGTGACAATCATTGTTTTGCTTCTCATGTTGAAGAAATTGATGACAATTCTTTTCACATGTGCTCTTATCAATTTCTTGTTTCTTGCTTAATATCACTTTCACATCAGTGATACTTTTTGTTATATGAAACAAATTTTGTATCAAATGAACAAGTTGAAGTCAGTTTTTAGTGACTACAAAATTAATAAAAAAAATTTAATAAAAAATGATTATTTCAACTTCTCAAAATTTTATGTACTCTCACATTATGTAAATTTTATTCAGAAATATGATGTTTTGTTTGATTATGATACAAGTGCTTATGAGAGTGCTTATAAAATTCACTGTAAGAATTCATATCACTGAAGCAATAAATGAGAAAAATACAAGAAATAAATGATTCATATTGCTGATTGTTGTGTCAATATAATAATAATAAACAATATTTTTTATCATGAAAACACAAATAATGAAAATGCACTTGCTGTTGATGAGCAGATAAATGCTAAAAGCAATTCATTTGTCAGATTATTGACAAATACTGAGCTGAGAAACTTGAATTAAATGTCTCATTGTGTGAATTTAAAAACTGACAAATTAACAATTTTAAATGTTGCACAACAAATGAAAACTCTGCATGATGAGTTTTTGAAAATTTTTGCTGTATTTGTATGACAAATGTGACTGCAACTGAATGATTAAAATTAATTAATTATCAGTTAAAAACAATCTGAAATCAGTGATTAACATGAGTCTGATTGCTTCTGAATTAACAATTACAATGTAAAAATTCATGTTAGTATTACAACACATAAAGCAAATGAAAAAAATTTATATTCAGAAAAACTTGATAATCAGATTATGCACTGTTTCTCAAATTGACAAAATACTGACAAGTAATGTCATGATTATGTATGAATGCAGAAGAATGAAAATGAAGCTTGTGACATTTTGAATAAAAAACTTATTGATCAACTTCTGATATTTATCACAATTTTAGATGAATGTTATTGAGTTCATCAAATAAATCTCAATGAATTAATTATTAGAAAATCAGCAATATATTGTGAAGTTTTTATTGATGTTTTTCAGTTCAGAAAACAAATTATTTATAAAATTTATGAAATGTATGAAGTGAAAGTTACTTCAGTTTCATCAAATAATTTTCAAGATTGCAATCTAGAAAAGTGACAATTTTATTAATTAAAAAACATAGTATGAGAAGCACATATTGTGTTTGCTGCACATTCAGATACACACATTGAATCAGAAAAGCAATTATTTTACATTAATAACTACATTGACTGAAATCAATTCAATACATTATATATATCAAGTTTTGAAACAAATGAAAAACAACTTGCAAACAAGTTCTCAACTTTTTCAGAGCAAAATTGACTTTTTTGTGTTTTTATTCATTTGTTTATCTGTCAGTTTTCATATCTGCTGACTTATTTGCTTTTCATTCATTTCTTACTAGCTCACTCATATTCTTGTCACTTGTTTGATAATCTACACATATAATTAAGCTGCACTGATGAAAAAAAAAATTAGTTTGCTGATGCTGAAATTCAAACTTATGATTTTGATTTTTTAGTGAATTTAATGTGTTAAAATCATTAATTGATTTGTGATGATCTGAGTGATGATACTGCAAAAAGATGAAATTTAAGTGAATGTTATATCAGTTCATGAGATTCAGATCATGTAAAAAGTATTTTATAATTATAAATTTTTTGATATATATGAAATTTTCATCATATATAACTTATGACTTGAAAAAAAAAGCAGATTGTTAATCACTACATCACAGAATTTATTTTGTTAATATCACATAACAATTAATATTTAAAAGTATATAACTCAAGTAAGACAAATTATTTCTGAGTGAATGCACACAAAATTTCATAATTTTTTCAAGCTAAAGAAGTTTTATGCTAACTCATGAAAAACACAATACAATTATGTAAAATATTTAATAATTCAAAAAAACATTTAGTGAGCTCAGAACTTTTATAACATTGATGACAAAATTTAAAATAACAAAAAAATATCTACAATTTGTTTGTATACATGCTTGAGCTTTACAATGAATCTGAAGCAAGCAGCTAGCTAGCTTAAAAGTGAAATTGCAATGTATTTATTTAATTACACCATGTTTCTGTACATTGAATGTTCATAATAAAAAGCAAAAATTTATGAGATATGTACATAATGACAGCAAGCTTCTAGCTTGAGTATTTTCAACTCAGATCAAGAATACAGCAGTCACATTGATGAGTTCACATCAATTTTTGTATTTTTGATAATTATGTGTTTAGTTTCAAGTTTCACTACATGTTAAAAACAAAATAACATCTCAACATCATTCAATTTTTGAATTGTCATACAAGAAATTGATTTTATATAATACATTAATATTTTTCTACTAGTAATACTGCAAATTACTTTTTGTACTGCTGTACATTTAATAATAAATCAGCAGTCATTTCTTGATTAATATAATTTTGTTGTGTTGATTTTCATTCAGAGAATTTGCATTTTAAATCATTATTCATCAAATATTCATTTTGATAAAAATGTTATTATGTGTTTCTTTCATTCTGTGTAAACTGATGATTCAGTTTTTGTTAATCATTTATTAGCAGCATATGTGAATGTCTTCAGAATTTAATATAAATATTGACTTGTTAACTAACTTGAACAATTAACAAAATGATTCACTTGCTGTAAAAAATCAAATTATTCTGTCAATAGTATTTGATGATTATGAACAATAACTCATGATGTATCAGATGAATTATGAAGTTTCAAAAAAATTTATTAATTTCAGTGAAACATTTGTTAAGTGTAACATAATGCTTACTGTGAGATACTGAACAGTATCACAAATTAAGCAAAAATTGAGCATTGATAATAATGAATACACATCATTATGTAAAGCAGTGAAAAATGAGTTAAGTAAAAAAAAATTAATTGAGAACAAGCTCAGTACTCATCAGAATAAGTAACAACTGCAATTTATTATTGATAAAATTCTGAACAATTCACAATATCAACAAATGTTTTATTTTATTTCAATGTTACAAAAACAATAAGTTTTGACTGCAATTGCTCAATGATGCAACAATAATTAAAAATGCTGCTGTGAGTTTAGAAAACAACACTTCAAAAATATTTATTTGAAAAACTGCAATCAATGCAACAGCAGCAACACAACACAAAATATGAAGAAATTAGCAGTACTAAATTATGAATTTTCAAAATTCACAACAACATTAAAATTTAATGTGTTAATTTTTTATATGTTACAAAATGTTGCTCTAAAAAAATGAAAAGTTTCAGTGAGCTATAACAGTGACTTGAATGAAACAAAAAGTATGACATTATAATTAATGTTTGTTGTTATTCAACATCTGAAGAAACAAAAAATGATGATTTGCACTGTTAAGAATCTGATGTATCTTCATTTTTTAAATATATTAAATAATGATGAT
Source organism: Emydomyces testavorans (assembly GCA_029449355.1). Lineage (NCBI taxonomy): Eukaryota > Fungi > Ascomycota > Eurotiomycetes > Onygenales > Nannizziopsiaceae > Emydomyces > Emydomyces testavorans. The sequence continues at coordinate 1,520,871 of CP120630.1, read as the reverse complement.
GCAGTATCTCAAAATGTTGCTGTGATCATATTATCAGAATATGAATGATTAAAATAATTAATGCAGCAGAAACTGCAAATTAATCTGAATGAACATAAATTATAATACTGAAATGAGTTAGAAGTTCTGAAAATTTGTAATGAACATTTTTTTTAAACAACATTAAAAAATATATATTACAAACAATGAAAGTGATTTTGATTTTTTCTTACTGACTCATCAGATATTGAATCATTTTTGTATCTTGAAGTTGAAAATGAACTGAATGATATGTTATGATTGAAAACTGATTGTACTTTGACAATTTAGTATTTGTGATTTTAAAAAATATATTTAATCTCAGTTTTTATATTATTCTGACTAATTTAAATATATTAAACATTTGTCATAGAAATTTGATGTGAAAACAAATTGATTTTTCTGACAAATTATTATTAAATCAAAAAACAACATCACAATAAACAATCTGAATTATTTTATTGATGCAAGATCAGTTATTACAATTTGCTGCAAATTTTACTAAAAAAGTATATGAAAATATTAAAATGTGTCTCTTCTACTAAATTAATCAGTTTCAATGACAACATGTGAGTACATTAAAACACTCTCAAAATTTTCTGAAGATTTTTGCTTTCATTTTACTTACTGTATAATTTGAAATATATTCAATAAGTTTCAATTCAAGTATTCTTGTTTACATTTGAAAGCAGAATAAAATTGATTACTTAACATTCACATTGATAAATTATTCTTATTCATTGACAGCATTGTTTTACTTACTTGATGTTTGAAGCATAATGTGCTTGATCATGATTGAGTACATCATGCTTGTAACTCAAATTATTCATTATTTATAATTAATTTTAACTGACATTGATCAATCTGTTTAAATATACAAACTAATAAACTAACAACAACATGCTTTTTTTCAAAATATTAAAATTTTGCAACATTAAAAGCTGAGTGAAAATAATATTTTTCAAATCTTGTGTTTTCAGATGAATTAAAATTTTCTTGCAGCACTGCAAGTAAAAAATATAAACAAACAATATGTGTTATTTAATTATAATTTTCTTGTCATCAGTTGATATTTTTCTGAAGCATATGTGATATTTAATGTGTATACAAAATCATATTAAATAAAATTCACAGTTCAATGCTAGTTCAGAATCAAGTAACTTGCAGTTACTGCTAAAAACTGCTCAGCATGAAATGATAAATTTATCAAATAATCATGCAGATGACAATGAAAATAACAATTACTTTAATGATGATGAGTTAGCATTGAGTGAAAATGAAAAAAAAACAATTTTTTTCAAGTGATTGCTTATTGTCAAGAAAGAAACATGATTTAATTATCAGACAGCAGTTTCATTCACAACATAACTTTAATGAATCAAATCAGAATTTTGAATTTAATGTAAGTTGTGAAACTGAAATTGATTAATTATTTTTTGCTTTTCAAGTTGAAGTATGAATTTATGTTAATTGAATGTTATCTGAGTTAAAATTTATAATTTATGACAAATAAAGTTAAATCTACAAATTGTTTTTGACAATTTTCTCATGTTGAAAATTCAAATTTAAGTCAAGATGATAATGCTTCTGAATGATGATCAGATAACTTTTTATAATTTACTTTCATCAAGTATACAATTAACAAATTCTTCAACACAAAATGAAAATGAAGTGCAGAATTCTGAAAATGAACTCACAGCAAATCAAATGACATTATGAAAAAATTATAATCAATGTGACAAAATAAATATTTTCTCATGAGCAAATAAAAATGTACTCAAGATAGTTTGAGTAATTTTCTATGCACAGATCATGATAGCAATCAATACTGATGAAAAAAAATATTGCATTGTCATCATGACTGAAACACTTAGATGCAGAAATTATTAATAATTTTATGCAGTTGACATGAACAGAAAAGCTGAAACTGCATAATAAGTGATTTTTAACAACAAATTTCAGTGTTAGCAATGAGAAAGCAATTTTTTCATTTCTGATATCTTCAAAAGCAGCAGCAAAAAAAATGATGAGTTTTGAGTTTTCATTATCAATAACAAGCTGTTTACACAAAATCATACTGATAATATATAATTTTATGATGATGTTGAAATCTGATGAAGTCACTTGATGAGTAAGCTTTGTGAAATTGTTTAAAATTATTTCAATTTTCAGTAAATGAAAAACTGCAAACAGTTGATTGATGATTTTTTGAAAAATGACAACTTCATTTATGAGTTCTGAAAGAAAAAAATAAACATTTTTTTGAATTATAATATGATTTACTTGATATCACAGTTTTGACTCATCAATGTGTGTGATATAAAAAATGATGAATGACAGTTTCTAGCTGAAATACTTGTTAAAAAAATATCTGAATGCTTTTTTTATACAAAAAATTAAAAATTAGTATTCAATTCAGCAACAAAAAATCTGTTTGATTTTTTCTTGAAAATTTTTATTTTTTTTATCACAACTGATGTAAAACATTGCATATAAAAATGAAGTAATGATATTCATATAACTCATTAATTTAAATATATTAATGCAGAAAACAAGTTAATTGTCTTCTGCAATTAAAATATCTGTGTTATTGATTTTAATTCTTGTTTGTTGATGCTACTAGTGAACTTTAATTGAATGTGACATATTTGATTTTCTTAATCAGAAGCAAGATGATTCAAAATTTAAAATATTTTGCTTCTGAAAGTGAAGAAACACTGTGATTACAAACAGCATACACAAAAAATATTAACTATACAAATTGTTGAGAATAAATATGCAAATCAACTTGATGATTTTGAAGAATTTAATGAAAAATCATTAGATGAAACTGAGACAAGTTGTAACTTTGTCACAAAAATCATTGATATTTTTAATAATGAAAGAGATGAATATCATGTTGTGAAGTTTCTTGCAGAAATGTGTGTTTTTTAATATTTATGTTAGTATATTTGTTTTGACTTGAATTGATCAGCAATCATCAAATACAGCTGAATTTTCTCAAACTGCACAAGAAACTTAAAATAATTGTTTTGTATGATATAAAATTAATATATTACAAACAATGCTGTTTGATAAATTCAGTGCTACTCTTAATCTAGATCATTGCTGATTTAAATTGAGAAGTTTCAAGATGATTATTTTGTGTAACACAAAATTAATATATCACAAATAATGCTACTTGATAAATTCAGTGCTACTCTCAATCTAGATCAGTGATGATTTAGATTGAGAAGTTTCAAATGCTGATGTTTTTTTTTGTTGTATAATTTTAAATTACTTAGTTAATGCATGATGTTTTTCTGATGTCTGATTCACAAAGTACATATAATACTGATATTTCTTTAATTATGTTGAATTCATGTGTTTGTCTTTCAAAGTGTAATGCATTTAAAATGTTGTTATTGTATTTGTTGATTTGACTGTAATTGATATTTGAGAATATATGAACAGCAATGTATATTTTGTACATATACAAGATAATGAATGTTACTTGAAAAACAGTGTGCTTTCATGAGAAAGCAATTGATTATAATAATAATACAAAAAAGCAGATGATTAAAATGAAGCAATAAAATAATAAATACAGCACTGACTTTTTTTTTCTGCAAATGTTAAATCAAATTTTGTAAATTGCTTCATGTTATAAAGTAAATTATAAATGTCACATATTTCACAATGCTGATGCAAAAAACTGATGATAATGTAAACTACAGAAATTGTGCAGATGCATAAAAAAAAGCATAATGTTCAACAGCAAAGCATGAAATTAGTAAAACAACTTCAAAAATTATGTGCAGAAATAAAAACTAAATGTGAAAATAAAAGCTATGTGCAGAAATAAAAGCAAGATGCTATATGAAGAAATCTTGACTGCTAAATACTGCATCAACTTGCAAGAAACTTCAGAAATTGCCAGCAATAATCTGAATTATTGTTAAAGTTCATGATTTTAATAAAAGTACTGTACTAATATTGTTGTCTGTTCAGTCATGAACTTCATTAAAGCAGAATTGAGATGTTCAGAGTGTGTCTCAAACATAAGATTCATGCTCATCAGCTTTATAGCAAAATCAGTCTGAGGCTAGTTCAGAGCTCTTTTCATATTTGCTGATGAAAAATATAAAAAAAACAAAAAAAAATTATTGTTTTATTTATAATGAAATAAATCACATGAGTCTGAAATGCTCAAAATAACAGCAAAAAGAATTTGATTAATTAAAAAAAATTAATTCATCACTGAATTTACAAAAACCAGCAGTAAATATGCTGCAAGATGATGAAAAATCAAAATAACAAACAAACAGAAAAAAATTTGCTTTGACTGTGTTTATTCAATCTGAAAAGTATTTTGTATTTTCAAATGCATTATTGAATTCTGAAGCTACTTGTGAATTTGTTTCATATCACAAGTTATTGCAAAGTGACTGAAAATTCACTGCTGAATTGCAAAAATCAGCTGAAATGACAGATGAGACAAAAACAATTTGTTATGATGAAATTGATATTTCATTTAAGATTTTTGATTTGTTTGAAACAGCTAAGTTATTTAATAAACATTTTCTGATTATTGATTTATTGTGTTATGATATGATATTAAGTAATTATTGATTAGCTGAGATGAATTCTTTAGTTGATTGAACTACTGCTTTTTGATGTTATTGTGTTGAAAAGTTTGCAAAGTTGTGAATTGAATTCTCAAGAAGATTCTTCAAAATTATCAAGCATGACATGATTTATTTATTATTGATGAATATTATTAACTCACAAAAAAATTTGACAGAAATGCTAAAGCTGTCAGATATTTATTCTGATTTTGAACATGTGTTTTCTAAGAAAAAAGCAAATATTCTTTTAGATATTTCTGTGAAACATGTTATTAATCTTCAAGAAGACAAGATGTTTCTGTGAAAGCAGTTATATTTTTTCTTGACAATGAAGCTTGATACTTTGTAGAAATATTTGAAAGATAATTAACAAAAAAATTGAATATGATTATCAACTAGTTCAGCAAATGCATCAGTTTTTTTCTTCAAAAAAGCAGATGAATTGCTACAATTATGCATTGATTATTGAAAATTGAATGCAATTATGATTAAAAATTACTATCTCTTATTCTGAATAAACAAGCTATTGAATTGATTAAATGATGTGAAATATCTGACTAAATTTGATTTATGTGATGTGTATTATTGACTTCAGATTAAAAAAAAAAATGAATGAAAAACTGCTTTTCAAACTTGATATAAACATTTTGAATACATAATATTATCATTTGATTTTTGCAATGCTTCTGCAATCTTTCAGGCATATATTAATAATACTTTTTGAGATATTTTGAATATGTTTGTTATTGTTTATCTTGATGATATTTTGATTTATTTTCAGACTGAAGAAAAGTATATTTATCATGTTTGAAAAGTTTTTTTACAACTATCTTGCTACAAGCTTTATGTTAAGTTATCTAAGTGTGAATTTCATAAAATGAAAGTTAAATTCTTGAGATTTATAATTAAAAAAACAGCATCTGTCTAAATGCTAATTGACTGAATATTATTTGCAAATGATCAAAATTTATGTTGATTCATGATATTCAAATTTTTCTGAACTTCATGAATTTTTTTTGAAAATTTATATATAATTATGTTAAATTAACTGCTTTTCTGATTGATTTTTTATAAAGCAATAATTGATTAAAACAATTTATGTTGTCACAAGAAGCTCACAAAGCTTTTGAAAATCTGAAGCAAGCTTTTGAGAAATCACTGCTGCTTATTCATTATAATTTGAATAAGAAAACTTTGATGATTACTGATGCATCAGAATACACAATTACTGCTATACTGCTTCAATCAGACAGTGAATTAGAAAAATGAATTACACATTGACATTCAGTTGCTTTTTATTCATGAAAAATAAATGACATCAAAAAACATTATGAAGTGCATGATCAAGAGTTTTTGACTATTATGAAATTTTTTCATCATTGAAAACACTATCTAGAAAGTACTAAGCAGTCATTTTATGTTCAAACTGATTATGTCAATTTGCATTACTTTTTCATCACAAAATTGTTGAATAATAAGCAGATTTGTTGAGCTGAAAAGCTTGCAGCATTTAATTTTACATTGAAATATAAGCTGAAAATATTAAATTTTGTCAATGTTTTTTTGCAGCAACAAAATTACAAATCTTTTGATATGCAAGAGCATAAAATTGAATTACTTTCTATTCTACAATGAAAATTGAATTTTGATTTAATAAGAAAAGTTGTGAATTTCAACATGTTTATCTTGATAAAAAAAATTGTCTGAAAAGCTTTGCTTCAAAATTGCTAGTGATAAAAACAGCTAGCAAAAAAATGCTTATATTTTGCTGAAATTAAGCATGTGTGAACTGCTACAAAAAATTCAAAAAAATAATGCTTTTTTTATTGATATTTCTGAAACTTTAAAAATTGCTGATGAGAAAGCAGTTTTTTTACAGCAAAAAAACTGAAAAATTTCTTCAAATCAGATTTTATTAATGTGAAATAAGCAAATTTATGTGTCTCAGAATTCTGCTTTACAGCAAGAAATTTTATGAATTTATCATGATAATTTGTATGTGAATCATAACAAAGTTCAATGAATCTTGAAGCTTATACAATGAAAATATTATTGAAATAAAATGAGAACTGATGTGAAAAAGTATATATTTATCTGTTATATTTGTAATTGTATGCAGATATATCATCACAAGTTTTACAGCAAAATGATTATTATTTTCATTGCTATAAAATTGTGAAAACACTTGATCATAAATTTTATTATTAATTTATCATCATTGCTGCAAGATAATGTCATTTATGATGTTATATTGATGATGACTGATAAATTTACTAAAATGACTAAGTATTTTTCAATAACAAAAAAAATCAAAGTCTCTGAGTTAGCAGATATATTTATTAATGAAATTGTTAAATGTTACAAATTTTCTGAGTTTATCATTTCTGATAAAAATTTGCTGTTTACTAGTTGTTATTGAGCTGATTTTTGCTATCATCTGAATGTTATTCATCAATTAAGTACTGTTTTTCATTCTCAAACAAATGATATAATGAAACAGTTAAATCAAATGTTGAAGCAATATCTTCATGTTTATAATTTCTATCAGCAAAATAATTGAACTAAATTATTATCAGCTGCTGAGTTTGTGTACAATAGCAGCAAGCATTTGATTACAAATCAGTTTTTTTTTTTATGTTATATGATTATAATCTGCAGATTTCTATCAATTTTTTACTTAATTCATTTTTTCAAGTTTCAGAATCAAGTCAACAACTTTAAAAACTTTATGATGCTCAAAAACAAACAGTGAAATTGCTGCAACAAATCTTTAAAACACAAGTTATATATTACAATAAAAAGCACAAACTGATGCAATTTAATATTGATGATATAATTTTATTATTTAAAAAAAATTTGAAAATCTGAAAATTTTTTAAAAAGCTAAATGATTAATATCTAAAACTCTTTTCAGTAATTGTTATTCACAAATCACAAGCTTATATGCTGTGACTTCTCAAAAGTTACAGTCAAATTAATCTGACATTTCATGTTTTTTTACTTGAGTTTTGTTCACAATATAGCAGCAAACAATTTTCTAAATCACAGTTAATTATTGTTGATGATGAGAAAAAATGAAAAATTGAAAAAATCTTGAATAAACAGATTTTTCATAATGAAATTCAATATTTAGTCAAGTGAAAAGAATATTCTTCATATGAAAATCAGTGACTATTATTGACTAATTTGACAAATGCTACTGAGTTATTACAGAAATTTGAAATCAAACAAAATTTTTGAATGATAATTAAGAAATGATAAACTAAAAGACAAAAAACTGCTATGCAATAACTGCATTTAATTTAAATAATTGAATTCAATTCAAATTGTAACAAAAACTGAATCAATTCTTATTCATAAAAACAAATTAAAAATAACTAAATATCAGACTGAAGTTACATCATGAAGAAACAACAATTAAATAATTACAAGATTTCTTCACTGTCAAATTTGACATCATTTTTGTCAAATAATGCTCTTTTAAACTTTTTTCTGAAATGCTTACTCAGCAATTCATTTAAACCATACACATTATTAGCAAAAATGATGATAGCATTGCAATGCTTCATTGCAATATTTCAATTAATTGCAGTTTTGTTGCTGCTAGTTTTCTTACTGAAAATCAATTTAATGTTGATCACATAAAAAAACTCATTTATTTTTAATTTAAATTTTCTGCATGTTTTTTTATAAATTTCAGTATTTTTTGAAGTTGAGAGCACAAACTTTTGTATAACTGTGAGATTCTTGTTCAATTGCAGCAGAAATAACATGTATTTTTTTTCATTTTTTTGACAGCAATCACATTTATCATAATTATGCAAACAAATACATTAAAATTTTAACTTCTTCTTCAATCATTTGATACATTGAACACACATGAAGTGTGACACAGTAATTTTTTCACTGTTATTTAGCAGCTCTTCATTAAACATCTCAACAGAAATGACATTGATTGTCATAAATTTTGAAGTTAATGAAGCAACAAATGAATTGATCAATGATACAGACAAAACATTTTTTTTAAAATCAAATAACAATATGTTATTAACAATTAAACAAATAAAAAACAGCATACTCATCAGCAACAGCAATTTTGATGACAGCAACAAGAAAATTCAAAGTTTTAACAGCAATATTTTTTTCTCAGAATGATATCTTCTTCAACAATAATAAACAATTTAATAATGATTTCATTGCAGTTCTTCTGCTCAGAAACAAAATGTATCATTCATTATATTTAATATTAACTAAAAAAAAAATATTAACTGAAAATCTTACAAAAATTTTCTTGAAAAGTGAACTCTTTTCAGGCAGCAGAACAAAATGTTTAGTAAACATTTGTTTGAAAAAACATATTGAACAACAAAATAAATTTTTTGCTATATCAACAGCAATTAGCAATAAATTTTTTTTTATTTGATAACAATTTATCTGATGATGTGAGCATTTCTACAAGAAAATAAACTTGAAGAAGAAAAGAAAAAAAATTGAACTGCTTGAAAAGCAACTGAGATTTTATATTACTTTACAAGCATGTATTTATGAACACATTGAAATTTTGAACATTTCACTTTCTAGTTATATTGCTGCTATCTTACTGTTTATTATTTCTTTACACATATTGCAAAAATTATTCAAGTGTTCAAAATTAATACTCTTAAGCTTGAGATTGAGCTTCAAATAGAAGAAAAATAATTGTCATATTAATTCAAAGCTTCTTAGCACATGAGCTGCTAGTTAGCAGTTATGTTATGCTTTATTTATGACATATTTTATATTAACTTTCACTTGTATGTATATTATAGAAAATACATTGTCTTGCTCTTTGAAGAGAGCAAGTGATTAGTTCAATACAACTTGAACTATAAGCTGATATCTTCTTTTCATTATATAATTACTGTATAGCTGCTTATTATCTTTTATCTGAAGTTCTGAACTTGCTTGTTCATCTATCACTACATGAATAATCATCTAAAATAGCCAAAACAGTTGGTTGTTAAACCCACTGTTACAACAAAGCAGTTAGAAACAATAATAAAGAAAAAATTATGTGAAATGAAAAAAACTGCAAGATTGTTAAACAAGTTGTAATTTGAAATAAATCAGACAGTTGTATATTTGTACAATCAAATCTCAAAACAAATGTACAATTGAAGAATTTTTTACAACTGATTTTACACATGAATTTCATGCAAAAATGATGCTGAAATTAAAGAAAGAAAGTCTCAACATGCACATCTACATATATACAATTGTAAAATATTTGTTTTAACAAGTGAAGTATTAAAAAAAACTTAACAATTGAAAAAATTCAAATTAAAAATTTGAATAAAGTTTTTTATAAAATATAACTCAACAAACATTTACTGAATTTGAAATTTTATAATCAACATAATAATTTGCATTCAGAATGTTATATTTAACAAAAATAAACTTTTCAATGAAAATATTGAACAATTCAAAAAAGCAGTTAAAAATCAACTCAAATATTTAAATGTAAAAAAGCTGCAAAAGCTTTTGCAGAAGATTTTAAAATTTAATGAATTAAAAAATTTGTTTTAATAAAAAAAATCTGAAAATTCATCACAAAAAAAACAATATAAAATTTTTCTTGTCAAAGCAGAAAAGTTTTAAAAAAAATGAAAATTAAAAATGATAAAATATTTGATTTTTTTTAAATGTTACAAATTTTACAGACAGCTTAACTGACATACAAATTTTTTTTTCAATAACTAAACAAGATTTTATCAAAATGAATTTTTGTGAATTATATTTTACATTTTCAGAAACATCTGAAGCAAGTTTTCTAACAATTATACAATTAAAGCAACAATACAAAAAAATTTATCATTTTGATTAATTTTTCAAATTCTGAAAAACTGCATTTGTGATTGAAAAAAAAATACAATAAATAAAACATATAAAAAATAAAACAATTACAAAAGCAAATATAAAGTATCTAATAAAATATAACTTTAAAAATTTACATGCTTTACATCACAAGAATTTTTCAGATGTCTCAATTTGTTAAAATGAAGTGCAAAATCATTCATTAGCTGAGCAATTTAAACAGATTGAAGAAAATTATCTGCAAAGTTATACACTAACAAATTTTTAATTATTTATTAAAAAAAAACATATAACTGTCAAATTCTTGATTGCATGTAAATATATATATATAAATTTAATAAACATGAGAAATACATTAAATGCAAGACAAAACTTGTAATGAAAAAAAATCAACAAGCAAAAATTAAAGCAAAAAATACATACACAGCAATTTTAGTAGCAAGATTTTTTTAAATCATAATGACTGTAATAACTCATTTTAATTTAAAATTGAAGCAATACAACATCATTAACATTTTTATACATGTTTTGTTGAATGAAAAAATTTACATGTAAATGCTGCTGAACAGACAAAAAAAAATATGATTTTATAATTAAACAAGATTTTTTACAATTTAAAAAAGTTTTTAATTTTTTGACAAAAGTTTTTTACACAGAAGTTACTGAAACTAAAATTTAAACAAATATCACATAAGCTGTGCTGCTTTTTAAAAAAAATATATAATTTTATTTTTTTATGTTGATGATATAATACTAGAATTCTGCAAGAAAAATAAGCTGAAAGCAAAAAATATAATAAAAATATTATGAACTGAACAAAATTTCAACATTTTGAGAAAAAATTTTTTTTTTAATAATTTTTAAAAATAAAAATTATAAGAGATTGTGCTGCAGACAAAATTTAACTAAATCAAACATTATATATTGATAAAATATTCAAGCTTGCAGACAATTTATTTACATTAAATAACATCTCAATGAGCAAAAAAAACTGTTTTTGAATGATGTTTAAGCTTTCAAACTGTTTATTACAAAATATCAACAAAAAATTAAATTTTTTTTATATGCTGTTGTTACAACATGTTTGAATGTAATTTTTGAAATTTTTAAATTTTTGTGATTCATGATAAATTTGTTAAACAAACATCATATAATTGTGAACTGAATATTGAATTATTTTAATTAATTCAGATATTTTTTTTAATGTACAAAAATAAAAACAAGTTAATTATAATTAGTGATGTGTTTTTTGCAGACAACATTTTTGACTGCAAGAGTTTTCAAATATATATTATAAAATTGTTTGAAGATTTAATTGACTGATGAGCTAACAAATAAAATATTGTTATCACATTTACAATTGAAGCAAAACTGTTAGCATTGTTTTAAGTAATTAAAAAAAACATTTATATTAATTTATTACTAAAAAAACTGACTGTCAATTTAGAGCAACATAAAATGATGATTTAATGTGATAATTAATAAATGATTTAATTTATTAATGAAAATATAGCTAGATTGCAGATCAAATTATGACATGTTAATATTTATAATTATTAATTATGACAAAAAATTATAAAAAAAAAATTCAGATTATATATATATTAACAAACAACATGATTGTTAATGAGTTAATTAAAATATTTTTTAAAACTGAATTTCAAAATTTTTACAAGCAGTTAGATTTACAAGATCTGCAGAATGTTATATTAAAATATTAAAAAAAAAATTTAAAAATTTGAAAAATTTGAAAAATTTAAATAATGTATTTATGAAAAATTTAAATGAAATTGAAGTTGTAAATTAAATCATAATTGACAAAATTTTAATTTAAATCAGTTTGTCACAACAACAGTAATGAATCAATAAAACATGTATTCATTAAAAAAAAATAAATTAAAACAAAACTCAGCTTATTTTACTGATTTACAATTGTTCAATTTTAACTTGAAAATTAAAAATTTGATTTATAAACAAGCTGTTAACTAGAAAAATGATGCAGATTTATTTATAAAAATGTGTTGAAAAATAAAAACTCAACACTGTGAATTCTGATTGATTGAAAACATAGTCATGTGTTAGAGAGTGTCAAGAAAAAATCTCTGTATGTAAATAAGTGAGCTACAGTCAGGATCTGTAGGTCAGGCAAATACACACAAGATCAAGGGGTCAATTTACTAGAGAGATTCCAACAGTTGGAACTAGTTACTATGTATAAGGTGACTGACTCAGCACCAACCTCCAGCTCCAGCTCAGGGATAACTACATCATACGCAGTACAACTGATGCGATACAAAAGGCCTTTTTGCAGACATCACGCATGGCCTCTCAGACTCTTATATGAGACAACTTATACAAGCTGCGCCGTTTCGGAGTACCTACCTATATACAGCACATACCTAAGGTACTGTATCTCTGACAACCAGAACAGGGGTAAGCTCTTTCTGATACCTGAAACAAGTGGGTGCCAACTAACTGTAAATGTCAAGTATTCCGTCGTTCAGCAACAAGGGCGAGCTTGGAGGAAGATATAACTATCCTGGAATTCTGCCATTGCGTGGTTTGTGCGGGTTTTGCGTAAGGAACTGAAGGATTTGTCTGTTTTCCCACCTGGTCCTCCTTCTAAAACACCCTAGCTGGTCTTGATTTGCACATAATAGGTTCCACAGCAATTGCGCCAAAACATGCTGCAACTTCGGCCAACTGGGCTTGTGGAATCAGTACGGAGAGGAGATTGCAGTCTAAAATTCACGGGCTTACTTGGTGGCTATTCTTCAGATATAGTGATCGAAACCCCATTCCTCTCTCTCGTCCACCTGTCGCTTTAAGGATATAAGTAGAGCTCGTAATGTCTGCCTGTTGCGAATCGAGCCCGACAGCTGGAAATAAAAAGGGAGAATTTAATTCCTCCAGTACTCTCACGAGTCTATCTTCGATCCTGCCTGCTCTTCTGCACAGTTCCTGCTGCTGGTTACCCGTGAGAGTCCTGAAATTGATCATCACATACATGCGCATACGCTTACTCATTGTCTGTTTTGTCTAGGCTGTGCTTGATTTTCTTTCCGTTGGCTCTGCCATTGCTCCGCTCTTCCAACGTCTCCGACCTCTTTTCCTCCTGATTAGTCTTCTCACTCTCGCCTGGAGCATCCACAAGCGCGGACTAGATAATCGCAATCTGGCGCGGATTACTCTAACTGGGCTTCTTTTGGCCTGGCCTCATATATCAGCGAATTACTCTTCGACTTCGCATGCGCAACACGGTGAACATAAGAACTGTCACTGATTGAAGTTGGGTATCGTCAGTTCCGTATATCATACTATTTTCGGACCTTTCCTGCATAATGGCGAAATTCCTGGCCCGGCAAGCTAGCCCAAGGGCATCTATTAATTTTCCATTCTGCCCGGTTTCCGTTTGTAGAATGAACCTCAGCTGTCAAATTTCCATGTTATACTCAATTTCCCGCTCAAGCAGTCGTGCAGCATGTTCGAAATCCCAAGCGTGTAATAACCAGCCTAAACAAGCCGTGGAGTCAGCGATGAGTTTGAAATTTTGGAATTCAAAGTATGTATGGCAACGTGCAAGCATTAACACGCTCCGCTGTCTGATCGGCTGTTCTCTTGGTGACTTCTCGGCGATGTGGTTCCTACAAGCGAGTTATCCTGATCTGGCAGTCGGACTAGTTATGGGAATATCAAGTACGCATTCTTTCTTTTCCCATATCAAGTCCTGCCCCTGTCAAAGCACATGCTCATGTTTGTATACAGTGATCACTGGCCTCAGCTCCTCCATGCTCCTACAAACCGTTCTCTTACGACTCGGACGAGACCGCCTGACATGGGCAACAGCAGCGAAAACGGCGGCAGGTATGAGTATGGTGTCAATGCTCGGAATGGAGACAGTTCAGAATCTCATTGATTATCATCTGACTGGTGGGATTGTAGCGCTGGATGAGCCAAAGTTTTGGATGGCTGCAGCGGCGTCGGCTTTGGGGGGCTTCCTGGCTCCATTACCGTATAATTATTCGAGGTTGAAGAGACATGGGAAGAGCTGCCACTGAGATTCTGGGTCTGTGTTGTAATCGGGGACTTTTTATAAGCTTAGATACGATTCTAGACTGTTTGTTCTGGGTTAACAGATGAGAATGAATTAACAATATAGAAGTAAGAAAGAAGACTTGTTAGAACCAGCGAGTAAAGGTGCTTCGCTCAGTATAGTTACAGCAGTAAACACGCCCTTGTAATAAGTGCTGATCTGGTGGGGTCCGACTGTCGAAGATGATTAGCAGTAGTAGTTTTTAACTATGCCAGCCCCTAACAAGACTGACAGTGTTGGGTGTCTCTGTGCATGTTGCATTTGCTGTTAGATGTTGTCTGGTTCACTCCAGGTCTCTCACTAATCAATGCAGATGGTTGCGATTCTTGACAATGGTGTGTCCTCCCGAGTGTTACCTGTCTCTCAAATCCATACCCATGTCGATAGAGTGTATCAAATCCACCTGATACAATTTTTCTGCTCTTCAATACTGTAGTGATAAAAGATGATGCTGATGAGATCTGTGGAGACTCGCAAAAAGTGAATTTGACAGGCGGAAGGGGGTGTAAGTATGGTCTTGGCCAAGAGACCCCTAACTAACTCACTAGTTAACTAACTTCACCATCGCCAGAAAAGTGAAAGTTCTTGTTGCGAACCTCCAGCCATTTTCTTCTTGAATGCTCGCTCGCTTGATTGTGGAGAGAATCTTTGTATCTCTCGGCACGCTTCGGTCTCATCTCTGTCGTTGCCATCTCCATGACCTGCCAGACCTGTGCGCCATGCCAGATGGTCTCATTGTCCAGCATTGACCGTTGTGTCCAACTGACCACTCTGTGTTCTTCTCTTCAGACAGGTGAACTGGGCAGTTGGGCCAGGAACACAGCCAGCAACCCTGGAAACCAGGCGTTTATCTTGGAAGTTTAGCAGGATTGACCTTGGTATTGAGCCATTCACCAAATTCATCTTTTTCAGCGATCACTAACTGTTTAGAGATTTAGAGCTCGAGAGTCGCCTGCGAAGGTCGGCAGCAACACCACGAACTCTTTACTGACACCTCGCCGTCTCTGACGTTTTTGCTAGCCTTGTATGAGGCAATTTCCTTTCGCGAGACAGGTTCAACAGCTGCTGACCAACGTCTCGCAGTCTACGAATCTGGGTTTAAGATATTCGTTCTCCTCGCTGACGCTTTGATCTTTCCTCATCAGCCTCATATTTGGTCAGATTGAACAATGGCATTCCTTTTCAAGTCAAAGAAACACAACCCTCCGGCACCTGTTCCGCAAACTTCTAGAAACTTACTCGCATCCGAGGGCAATTCGACTCCGACACCTCCTCTCGCGCCAGGAATCAATGGCACCACTCGTGATGGCGATCCGAAAGCTGGCCCTTCCCGTCCACCAAATGTTGGACCAAATAACCTTATGAGTAGCATGGGAGGTCCTCCTCCAGGTCCTCCTTCAGGCCCTCCTTCAGGTCCTCCAAACCAAGCACCGCCTCGACAAAGACGAGATAGAGCAGAGTCCGACGCCCAGGTTAGTCCGCAATCAATGCTTGAGCACCCCTCAGACTAGCACTGGCAAAAATGATGGAGCTGGGAGAGATTTATGGGACAATAGTGCTGATGATCTGCATAGGGACCAAGGCAGCTACTTCTAAACTCTGGTCCACCCCCACAAGGCCCGAATCCCGCTCTCTTCCCTTGGTCACAGCGCCGGCTTAATTTTCCTACCCCTCAATCTACACCGTTTCCACGATATGGCGCTGCAGTTAATTCGGTCGCATCAGAGGATGGCGACATATATCTGATGGGAGGCTTAGTAGACGGCTCGACGGTAAAAGGGGATCTCTGGATGATCGAAAGCAATAGTGGCAATCTATCCTGTTTTCCCCTTACACCCATCACGGAAGGTCCAGGTCCTCGAGTTGGCCATGCTAGTTTGTTGGTTGGAAACGCATTTATTGTTTTTGGAGGAGACACAAAGATAAACGATCATGATACCCTGGATGATACACTATACTTTTTAAATACTTGTGCGCATTTTACCTGCATTCTTTTACTCCTTCTGACTTCCAAATGCTAACATTTTCTTCAGCATCCCGTCAGTGGTCTCGTGCTGTGCCACCAGGCCCTAGGCCAGCAGGGAGATATGGACATTCTCTAAATATTCTTGGTTCCAAGATTTACATCTTTGGTGGCCAAGTGGAGGGCTTCTTCTTTAATGACCTAATTTCT
This sequence comes from Emydomyces testavorans, assembly GCA_029449355.1. Classification (NCBI taxonomy): domain Eukaryota; kingdom Fungi; phylum Ascomycota; class Eurotiomycetes; order Onygenales; family Nannizziopsiaceae; genus Emydomyces; species Emydomyces testavorans. Next base: position 1,504,127 of record CP120630.1, on the reverse strand, counting down.
TTTGATCTTAATGCATTGCAAAACCCAGGTAATAAATGGGAATTTCTCGTTAGAAACAGTCACGAAGGCGGTCCACCTCCAGGCAAAATCCCTCCAGCCCGAACTAACCACACGATAATTACCTTCAATGATAAGCTTTATTTGTGAGTCTGTTAAAGATATAGTCAAAAACAACCAGCGCTGATCTGAATCTAGGTTTGGTGGCACTAATGGCATACAGTGGTTTAATGATGTTTGGTGTTACGATCCGACGACAAATCTTTGGAACCAGTTGGACTATGTTGGATTTATTCCCCCAGCTAGAGAAGGACATGCCGCTGCTCTGGTTGGTGATGTTATGTACGTATTTGGGGGTCGTACTGACGAGGGGATGGATCTGGGTGATTTGGCTGCATTCCGGATCACAACCAGACGCTGGTACTCCTTCCATAACATGGGCCCAGGGCCATCGCCAAGATCTGGACACACAATGACCAGTTTTGGCAAGCAAATCATTGTTTTGGGAGGAGAACCTAGTTCAGAGCCGCGCGATATCCAGGAACTTGGGTTGGTGTATGTGCTGGATACGGGGAAAATTCGTTATCCGAATGAACAGGGCCCCACTTCTCCTACCGGCGACCGCCAACCTCGAAGAATACCCACTGGCGACCGACAACCTGGACCTTCAGGTCGCACTTCGCGTGAAGCTCTTGACGCGACAGCGGATCAACAGAAACGCGGGCCTCCTTCTCAAGCTCGAGAAAATGTTGCCAGCCCTGGGCCTGGAGGTCCTGGTTCAAGATTGCCGCGAGCATCAATTGCGCAAGCACCTGCTGGACCCCCCCCAACCGGCCAGCCACCAAATCCTAGAGGTCCACATCCAGGATCTCAAGGACCACGGGGCAAGCCACCAATGAAGCAAGATAAGCCCCCCGCTGGCCCCGTAGAAGCAATCAGAATGGCCGAGAAAGACCGGCAATCTCCGGTGACCCGCGACGGGAGCACACGGTCTGGTCGAGAACTTAGTCCTGCTTCTGGTAGCGGACGGCGGACTCCAACGCAGCCAGTAAGAAATGCACGAGCCATGGAAGCTGGCGAAGCTGCACCTTTAGTAAGCGCACCTTCTAGACCACGGTCTCTGCGGCAGCATAAGCATAACTCCTCGGAGAGTGTTGATGAAACGATTCTCGGTTCAGAAACCAGAGGCTACAGAAACTCTCGGAACTTTGGTGATGAGCCCCGTTCACCTCGCCTTACGCCACACCAGGAAGCGCTGATGAAAGAACTTGATGCAATGAAAAGCCGAAATGCGTGGTATGCTTCGGAATTGGCACTGGCGCGGAAAGCAGGGTATATGCCCACTCCAAACCCTGCTGTCTTAGATGAAAGAAGTCTACTTTCGTTTACAGAGGAAGATCGTCCATTCGTGGACTCTTTTCTGGCTATGAAAGCAGAACTCGCGAAAATGCAGGCAAACGTCGATCGTCAAGCAACAATTGCGTCGAAACGCATCGCAGAAGTTGAGCATCAAAGAGATGTTGCTATAAATGAAGCAGCGTACGCTCGGGCAAAATTAGCTGCTCGTGGAGGAAGCCCTTCGGGTGCATCACAGCCGGACGAGAGTGGACGCGATACAGCTGATAGCCAAGTAGATCGAACCACAGAAATCAGTCGGCGGCTTGCATTGGCTTTGGCATCTCAGAACGAAATGAAGTCTAGAGTGGAATTATTGACATCGGAACTTCAAGAAGAAAGAAAAGCAAAGGAAGTAGCGGAGGAACTCCACGAAGTTACGACTCGAAGGCTTGCAGAACTAGAGAACCAAAGTAATACTTTGGAACTTGAACAGCTTCGATCTGAACTTCATCAACTTCAGTTTTCAATCAGAGAAGAGTCCACGCTCCGTTCAAGGGCAGAATCTTCGCTCCAAATTCTTGAGGTCGACAAAGCAGAATTAGCGCAGAAACTAGAGGAATCCAATAGCCGGCTACAAAATTATAATCTCAGCCTCGGCTCTCTTAGAGAAGCGGTTAACGCGTCAGCAGCTAAAGCTGCATTATTGGAAAAGCAGTTAGAAAGCGAGAAACAGACCCGGGAGGGACTTGAGAGAAAGCTGTTGCAATTAAGGGCAGAGCACGAGGAAACAACCGCGGAACTCGAGAATGCGGTACGACGATTAAAAGAAGCCGAAGAGCTAGCAGAGACGCATGCTCGAGAGGCCGAGAGCCATAAAACCGCTTTCTTGGCTGGTTTGGAACGGGCATCTTCTCTTGATTCGGAAAAGAGTAGTACTTCTCTTAATGACCAGCGTGTTGCGGCTCTACAATCACAAGTCGACCGTGCGAATGAATTGGTCAAGAGTAGTCAACATGCTGCTAACACTGCAGCCGACAAACTTCGACGTGCTGAAGAGCGTATCGCTGGGCTGGAAGCATACCAAGAACAAAGCAGCCGAGAGGGACTTCAGCTTCGGAGACAATTGCAAGCTACATTAAAAGATAACCAAGCTCTTAACTCTGAGATCAGGGAAGTGAAGGCGCATTTAGAGAGTCAGCAACGGGATACAAGTGCTTTAGCTATTCAGCATGGTGCTCTGAAAGATCTTCTTGGCGAGCGTGGCATCAACATGTCAGATAACCGCCGATCGCCATTGCTGGATTCTCCTGGATCCCGATTCGGGACCCCCGAGCACGCCCGGCTGCGAGAGTTGGAGCAACAACTCCAAGCCAGCATGAAGGCACATGAAGAGTTGAAGGCCACGTTTGAGTTTAGGGAGCTAGAGGCGGACCGTATCTACCAGGAGAAGCTAGAGCAACTTGAGAATGATTATCAGTCTGCTGTGCATTATGTGAAGGGGACGGAAAAGATGTTGAAGAGGATGAAAGATGAACTCAACAAGTACAAGGCGCATTCAGTTAAACTGCAAACTGAACTGGACAGTGCTTTGCAAAATACAGAGAAGGCTCCAAATCAGCCGCAGGAAGTGTTGGCACACTGGGAAACGGAGAGAGCTAGTTTGCAGAAGGCGATATCTGAGCTTCAAGAGAGTACATCCGTGTCCATTTCTGCGCTGGAAAGCCAGCTTGCAAAGGTCAAAGAAGATCTGTCAGCAGCGCATGCAGAACGCGAGAACTCGCATTCCCAATATGAATCACTCCGAGCAGAACTTACGCAAACAATCGAGAAGTCCCAAGCTGAGTTGGAACAACTTAAAAAGGAAAATACCTTGCTTGAAAATCGCGCACTTGACGCTGAAAAGAAAGTCACCATGCTCCTGGACCAGGTGGAATCATCTGTCATTAATTATCGCCGCCAATCTAATGTCCTGGGTGGCCACTCCAACGGTTTGAGTCGTACAACGAGTAACGCTTCCAGTAATACCGTTGCGCCGCGAAGACGTTCGAGGCCCGGTAGCATTGTCTCGCAGGATGATTCATTCCTTGATCGTCGTGGTTCGCTGGCCCTTGATTCCCTTGCTAGTGAACTTGATGCCCTTCGAAGTCATTGGGAAAGCACAACACGAAATTACCGTCTCAGTAACCAGTTTGACTTTGAACGCACGCCCACCAAGGAGACATATGGAGAAGGGCTCAGTGATAGCTTTGCCAGTTGGCGACGAAGGCTTGATGAAGAGGAATCTCGTGCTGAGACGCCCATGCAGTCTCCAACCACAACAACAACAACAGCACCAGCACCAACACCAGCAGCATTATCTACTGTGAGCAAGAATGCGCCCACTGTCACACCCTTACCACGGGCAAATATGATTTAGTGGGCTGCACAATGTCAGTTCATTCTACAAAACAGTTGCTGGCTGCTATCTGGTGTCAAGCTCGTGGGTTTCTTGCACGGACTATAGATTTTATCTCATAATACTCTTATTAAATCCCCATTTTTGTTGGGTACATATTCTTTACTACTTGCTGTTCATGTTCATACCTTTCCGTACATTCCTCCTTTCTTTATAACTCATTTGACTTTATTTTTGTTTTGTGCTTGACTACTCATTCTGTCCCATTGTGCCCCTATCACTTTGTTCTCTTTTGTTTGGTCCGATCATGATTATGCTGCCTTTTATCGTCGCCCGTCGTATTCTGCTGCATAGGATGGATGTATGACCCTATGGGGGTGTGGATGAAAGTAGAATTCGGTATTGCTCTTTTCTCCCTTGACTCTTCCTCTGTTTCTTCGCTGGCCGGTCGATTTCTGCCACTTTGGGATTATGTTTGTGTCTCTAGTTCTTCTGTATCTCGGTTATTGTTCAGATATCCCTTGTCCTTTTTTGATTTTGTTTATATTGCTGCTTTTAATTCGCCTTGTTCTAGTAATATTGAATAAAACATCCTCCATATCAATCCTATCACCTTACCTATGTCCTTCGCTTTGCTGCTCGAGTTATTTTGATTTGTATTTCCGTTGTTTCCTCATGGCGATGTTGACTCCTTGCACGGTTGCTTTCTGTATGTATGTACTTATATGAGATATGGATAATTGTTGCCCCTGTGAATGAATTGGTTGTGATATCCGGTCATTCCAAGTCCATTCATGCTGTAAACTAGCCGTCGAGGTGTTTGCAGAGCTTCACAATGGATTTGGATGTCGCATCTAGTTAGCTAGGTTGACTGGTTAGCGCCGACTTAACTCGCTGGCAACGATGTCACCGTAAACTCACGACAGTCCATCCCGTTAACTAATCGATAAGGCTACTACTACTCAGCCCGCACATCAACACTGTCATCCTGACAGTGGAAAAGTGCCAATTACTACGCCGCTAAAGCCCAGAATTTCCGTGTTGTCGCTAACTACTATTCGAGTATCACAATCTGGTCGCGTCGCCAGTTGTATTGGAGAAACTAAAGTGAGCAATCAAAGCTCCCACTCGCCCACTCCGCCTTTGTTTGCCAACATATGTACATAGCTTTGACTGACCATGCCATCTTCTCTCCTATAACTAGTGTTTAGCCCTTCTTTGGCTCCGACTTAGACCCTTCCTTCGCCTTGCAGCGTGCATCATGGCTGGCTGAAACGCAATGAGGGACCCAAAGTTAGACATGTATTTAAATGCGAGAGCTCGACCCCGAACAGCCGAACAAATGCAGGGACACGCGCAGAATAAATCCGCACGCGTCAGTTTCGAACCCCAGATCACCGAATACGACCCTCCAGTCTTGGAGCCCGGTACCACGTCGACGGGCCATCATCGGTCTCAGACGGTGGCGTTTCGGGGGAATGGCCATATCGATGTCTCCAATCCGGTCTCTGGGACGACGACGCCGGCCTCAGGACAGTCGACTGCGTGGATAGGCGAGACGGTCAATAAGGGTGCGGCGCGGCCGACTGGTGCGCTTGTCCGGGCGAAAAGTGATCACTGGCCAAAGAGTGATGCGGATAATAATGCGAAAAAGGACGATGATGAAGATTTTGAGCTGAGGCACGGCTGGCAGGAAGAGTATACTTCGAGTGAATACTTGAAAATATTGAACTCGGTGAGATGAGCTGTGTATGTTCTACTACTCACGATGGAAGCTTATTTGCTTTTATAGAATTTTTATATGTATTTCAACGAGAAACGCCATGATACTGGAGGAATACCCAAACAGCAAGCGGGGAGCTGGCAGGAACAGGATTGGCGTATGAGGGATCGTTTGAAAACGGTATCTGCCGCCCTCGCTATCTGCCTCAATATCGGTGTTGATCCCCCCGATGTGGTCAAAACGAACCCGAGCGCGAAGTTAGAATGCTGGGTTGATCCAACTTCGTCAGCTGGTGCGCAGAACAAGGTGATGGAGCAGATTGGCAAGAAGCTTCAAGAACAATACGAGACTCTTAGCCTCCGAACGCGGTATAAGCAATATCTGGATCCGTCGGTGGATGAGACGAAGAAGTTCTGCATCTCGCTTCGGAGAAATGCAAAGGATGAGAGAGTGCTATTTCATTACAACGGCCATGGAGTTCCGCTTCCAACCCCATCTGGTGAAATTTGGGTGTTCAACAAAACGTATACCCAGTATATACCAGTGTCGCTATATGACCTTCAGTCCTGGCTTGCAGGGCCCAGCTTATTTGTCTTTGATGTTTCTCATGCGGGTCATATCGTCTCGAATTTCCATAAGTTTGTGGAGAAGCATGAAAAGGAGAACGCAGAAGCCCGGAGGAAGGATCCAAATGCACCTATCCAGAATTACAGTGACTGTATTCTTCTTGCTGCCTGTGACAAGACAGAATCCTTGCCGACGAACCCTGACCTCCCAGCCGACCTATTCACTTGTTGCCTGACCACACCTATTCAGATTGCCCTCAGGTATTTTTTGCTTCAGAATCCCCTGCAGTGTGGTGTGCCTCCGGATGAAATTAAAATTCCTGGTCGTCTTCAGGACCGTCGAAGTCCACTCGGGGAGCTTAATTGGATTTTTACAGCAATCACAGACACAATCGCATGGAATACTCTGCCGCGTGCTCTCTTTAAGAAGCTTTTCCGTCAAGACCTCATGGTCGCGGCTCTGTTCCGGAATTTCCTGCTTAGCGAAAGGATCATGAGAGCTCATGAGTGCCGCCCGATCTCCTCGCCCGAACTGCCTGAGACGCATACCCATCCTCTATGGCAGAGTTGGGACCTTGCTGTGGAGATGGTCCTTTCCCAGCTACCCGCACTACTAGAAAGCGAGGAAGGAAAGCGACATTATGAATACCAGCATTCAACTTTCTTTTCGGAGCAACTAACAGCCTTTGAAGTCTATTTGTCGGCGGGACCTACGGAGTCAAACCCCCCGGATCAGTTGCCAATCGTGTTGCAAGTGCTATTGAGTCAGGCGCACCGGCTTCGAGCCCTGATCCTTTTAAGTAAATTCCTTGATCTTGGCCCATGGGCGGTTCATCTCGCACTGAGCATCGGCATATTTCCGTATGTCCTGAAATTGTTACAGAGTGCTGCCCAGGAGCTTAAGCCTGTGATGGTATTCATATGGGCACGGATAATGGCTGTTGATCATACCGTGCAAAACGACTTACTCAAAGATAATGGCATTCAATACTTCATACATATTCTCAATCCTTCCACCGGGATTCCAGTTGGAAATGCGAGTGAGCATCGTGCAATGTGCGCTTTTATATTAGCCATCTTCTGCAAAGAATATCCGCAAGGACAAAATGTGTGTCTCTCGCCTGAACTTATTGAATTCTGTCTTCATCACTTGATGGACGTTGAGAATCCATTGCTGCGACAATGGTGCTGCCTGTTTTTAAGCATGCTGTGGTTTAATTTTCCTGAAGCGAAGTGGATGGGAATACGATGCGCCGCGCCAGCAAGGCTCTGCGAACTAACTCTGGACCCTGTTCCGGAAGTACGAGCAGCAATGTTACATGCTTTGACGAGCTTTGTTGGGATTCCCGACTTGACGGATCAAGTTGCTCAGATCGAAGAATATCTGGCTATGGCTATCGTGCCAATGGGAAATGATGGAAGCGTTCTCGTTCGAAAAGAACTTCTGGTCTTCTTGTCCACATTTGTGAAGAGATATCAGAATAAGTTCATAGTTGCCGCTTACGAACAACTTTTGGAGGAGAAACATATTCTCAAGGAGTCAGTTTCAGGCTCCAAGGATACCCAGCCAACGACTTCCCGTGGGCGGGGCGTTTCTCACAACACGGTATATGGATCGCTCTGGAAATTGATACTTATTCTTTCGGTCGACCCACAGGAAGACGTTGCTCAAGAGGCTGGTATCGTTGTCGACTACGTGCTCAGGACGCTCCTCGATTCTCCGATGTGTAGCCTAGCTCAAGCTGCTCGCGATGAAATTCTTGATCTCCACAAGCTTTCACAGTCCAAGAAACCTCGATTCATTGAATCCGTTGAGTTGAAGAGAGCCGGACCAGAAACACCACCAATACAATCTTCTGGGAAGCCCGAAGGATATTTCTCATTGAGTTTGAGAAGGACAGCAAGTGTTGCTGCGTCTTTGAAGAATCTTGCGTTTGGATCGTCTGCTGCGAGCGACCAGCGACCAGCTTCGTCTCTTAATGCGGGTGGCAAGGCGTCAATGGGTAAAAACCGGATGACCATTACTCCACGCGGTCGTGCACCTCCTGAATGGTCGCGGCCTCCTGAAGTGAACGATCAGCCAGCTTCTAGTGGTTCGTATGGTCAAGCACCTACGCCGCCTTCAAGGGGATTTAAACCGAGAGACTTGACGAAAGAGCCATCGATTCCGTTGAAGAGCAAATTCTTGGATTGGTCAACAGAAGTAAGTCCACACCTTATTTACGGTAATGAGGAAAGCAAAAGCCGCTATCTAACATTTAGTGCAGTACTTTCGCGAACCCCAGATGAAACCCAATGAGCCAGATGAACCTGGCAGCGCTGATTACAATCAACGTCTATGGCGACGCGCCAGAAATGAAAGGATTATTGTTGAGACACAACAACTGAAAGATAAAGGCGGAAGTGGTCGATGGGATGTGGCGTCGGCTTTTATGAACAACCCTAGTCAGCCAGCCAAAATGTGCTTTCACCAGTTTGAAGACCATCTCGCAGTTGCCGATGATCGAGACACTCTCTGGTATGTGATATCTGTTCTTCCGAGTGGAACGACACTGATTTGGCTTTAGCATATGGGATTGGCACAGCAACTCCCGTCTCAATCGGTTCTCCAATGGCAATCCGTTGGGTTCCCGAATCAATGAAGTCCGATTTATTAATGAAGATGATCAAGCTCTCTTGATGACTGGCTCTTCTGATGGAGTTTTGAAAATATTCCGTAATTACGAGTCTGACCGGAGAGTTGAGCTTATTACTGCTTTCCGTGCGCTCCCTGAACTCATCCCTAGTAACAAGAATGCAGGTCTTGTACTGGACTGGCAACAGGGGCAAGGCAAGGCACTAGTGGCTGGGGACGTGAAGGTCATCCGAGTTTGGAACGCAGCCACTGAAGTGTGCATTAATGTGAGTATTGCGACTTTTGGACCAAAAAAAATTTTTTTTTTTTTTTTTTGCAGGTGCTGACAGTCCTGCTACAGGACATCTCTGCTCGTTCTGGCTCCTGTATTACATCCTTGACATCGGATCAAGTCGCCGGCAACATCTTCATTGCCGGATTTGGCGACGGTGCGGTTCGAGTATTCGACCAACGTTTAAAACCTACCACAGCCATGGTCAGAGTATGGCGAGAACATAAACAATGGATTACAAACGTACACATGCAGCGCGGCGGCGTACGAGAACTTATATCTGGCAGTCGCAATGGCGAAGTCAGACTATGGGATCTGAGAATGGATCATTCAATTGATACCATTCGAGCTACCAAGGATACATTGAGGACTCTGAGTGTGCATGAACATGCGCCCGTTTTCTCCGTGTAAGTATATTTTTTCTTTCTTCCATAAAAACCTGCCCTCCAGTGGGAAAAGCTGTGCTCTTGCTAACCTTTCGTTTTGCTTCTTTTTTGTCTAGTGGAACCAACCGCCACGAAGTCAAGACCTTCAACGTCGACGGGAGATACCTCTCCTCTTTCGAACCGCGTGGCAGCTTCTTACACCATAGCCGCACCTCTCCCGTGGTCAGCACGGCTTTTCATCCGCATCGAATGGTCCTCGCTTGCTCGACGCTCTATGATAACTACGTCAATCTTGTTTCTTGCTGAAGAGGGGGCGCCCTGGCTGAACTTTTTTTATTCTTTTTCTTAATGAGATCTAATTTACCTCTTCTTATTTTAGACTTGTTTTGCTTTGGACGGGAAAGGTGCTTTTTAGGTCTTTTGGCTCTTGATAAACACGCCTGTTTTGCTATTCTGCTAGAAGTTAGGTGGATTACCTGTGGGAAAGGGCATTTGATTTTTGACTCATGAAGTTATGACCGTCTGCCTTTCTTTTTTAATTTAATAGTTTGATATGCTATTGCTTGCCTTTTTACTGACCTAACCTACAGTTTTAAGGCCTCTTTTCTGTTTTGCTTTAGCGAATTTGCCCTAGTCAACTACATAACTAACCATGTAGCTCCACAATCTTTATGGCGGCTCAGACACCCATTCGTTAGGGACTTTTTCACGCTCCGACCCATCCTACCCTTGAAAACTTCGACTATTCTGCATTCTCGAACTGATACTAAGTACTAATTTTACCAATTGAGGTTCTACGCTAAGTATGCAACCACGCCTGCCCTACGATGATGTCTCTTGGGAGAAAAGCGAAGCTGTCGCCGATGGCTGGATGCGCGGGCTTCTTGAACCTGAGATCTTACAGCCGGTTGGCAGATTCTTGATCAGACACCATCGTCCCGGCGATGCTGTCGAGTTCAGTTTTCTCGAGAAAGGCGCATACAACATCTCTTTTCAGATGACGTACAATCATGCAAATACCGCCATAATACGTTTCCCTCAGCCAGGCAACATCATGTTTCCTGAAGAGAAAATCCGTAATGAAGTTGCTACCATGCGATACATTTATGATCAAACTTCAATTCCTGTTCCTTTTGTTCACCACTGGGGGACAAAGAAGGAGAGTCCTCTGGAATTAGGTCCGTTTATTATTATGGACTATATTGGCCATGATACGACCATGTATGATGCTCTGAACACGCCTGGGTGTCCAAGGGAAGATCGCGGAACTCTTGATCCGGATATCAGCGAGACAAAATTAGAGGCGCTTTACAGCGAAGTTGCAAATATTTTGCTTCAGCTTTTTCGACCGTCTCTACCCCGGATAGGGTCCCTCGACCAGGTGGACGATTTCACCTGGAAAGTCACCCACAGGCCTTTATCGATGTCTATGAATTCTCTAGTCCACCTGGGAACTTTACCTCAATCGAAACTACCCACCACCACCTTCGACACCGCGTCCTCATACTTCGAAGCCCTAGCAGACCTGCACATCGCTCACCTCACACACCAGCGCAACGACGCAATCACCTCCGCCGAAGACTGCCAGCGCAAGTTCGTCGCTCGCTATCTTTTCCGCAAACTCGCCCGCGAACGCCGTCTCACCAAGCCATTATTAGCATCCTTCGACGACAACGGCCCATTCAAACTATGGTGCGACGACTTCCGCCCCGCCAACATCCTCCTGGACAAGGAAGCACTCAAAATCGTCGGCGTCGTAGACTGGGAATTCACATACGCCGCGCCCGTTGAGTTCTCCGCCGCGCCACCGTGGTGGCTTTTGATCGAAAAGCCTGAATACTGGCCCCGCGGCCTGGACGATTGGTGTCGCGAGTACGAACGGCGGTTGCAGACTTTCCTCGGCGCGATGAGATGCCAGGAGGACAAGGCGATTGAGCAGGGCTTGCTGGAGAGTAGTACGCAGCAGCGGCGGCTCTCGGGCTTGATGGGAGAAAGCTGGGCGAGCGGGGACTTCTGGGTGGCGTATGCGGCGAGGAATAATTTTGCTTTTGACTTGATATACTGGCGTAAGATTGACGAGCGATTCTTTGGCGCGACGGCTTCTCCCGTTGAGGATGTTTGGAAGGAGAGATTGGATCTCTTGGAGCCGGGGGAGAGAGCTGAGATTGAACGTTTGGTGGTTATGAAGCTTGAAGAGATGAGGACTCGGGAATTGGCTTGGGATCCGGATGAGTACACCAAGGAGGCCGCAAGGAAACTCGCTGAGGAAAAGGAAAAGGAAGTAGTTGAAACTGCAGCGGACGACTGCTCTGACGGTAGAAAGAGAGAAGATTGATTTTTTTTGCTCAAAAGGTTTCTTGTGAAACAGATTAATATATCGTCAGATATCTTAAGCTTGTGCTTGTTATTGAATGAAGGTTATTCAATTTTTTCAGTCAGCCAGTTCAAAAACAATATACTTAGGCACAGATTGAGTAAGTTACGCTTGCGCTTTAAAGAAAAAATTCTTTTTAAAGAAAAAAAAAAAAAATTTCATTTGGAAATACCAACTGCAATAAGAAGAGTATTACTTGTACACCAGGAATTTTTCACTCCCTCCCCGCTTCCTCTTCCCCTTTTTTTCTTTCTTTTTTTTTTTTTATAAAAAGCAACAAAGGAGAATAAACATGACGTAACCACCAATGTAAACACCCATGCAAAATTAACTCTTTTTCCTCAAGGCCACATCTCCTTCCTTACTCCTCCTTATCATGCTCTCCACGGGGCTCAGGGGCACCAGGAGGTGGAAGCCCCCAATTCGCAGGATTAGGGCCATGTTCGAAAAGGGAAGTAAAGCCACCGCTGTTAGGGACGATGGCGTGTTCCGGCACAGGACCCCAATCAGCAAAGTTTCCCGCCTGTTGCTCCCTATCTCCGGCAAGATACGACTGGAGGTTTGCAAGGACGTGCCCAAGAATGACGTTACTAGCTTCAGCCCGGATATTTCCTGTTGGGGTCTGTCCGCGCTCAATTTGTTCTCTTTCGTAGCGTTCGCGGTTTTCTCTTGCGATGGTTCCGATTTGCTGACGGAGATGGTGTTCGCCGCGATTGTCAGTGTGGAACCAGGTGAGGGTGTCGGCGACACGGGGATTTGTTTCTGGATCGGGAATGCCAGCGAGGCGGTCAGAGGGGAGGAGACTGGGAATTTTGCGTGACAGCTGTTCTGACTGTTCTGGCTGTTTTGCTTTTCCCTTCTCAATTGATTCACTCTGGGAATCGTCGGGTGCAGGGGTGACCGGCCAGGGGACTGGGCTGAGAGCAGCATGTGGTGGATAATATGCTGTCTTGGATTGAGAGGTTTGAGACTCATCGATCTTGATAGGAACGTCCCAGAGACTATAAGGAATCAACGGTTCCATCATTTGCGAATACTCAAGGCTCATACGGTCGCTGGGCCCGTATGCTTGGTAATTCTGAACGGAGAATGACTGATATGGCTGGGCCATAGGCGGAGCTGAATGCTGTGCATGAAACTCATGCAAGGCTGAAGTCTCTGCTCTCTCGATGAATGCTTCATTTCCATACGGAGCACGAGGCTCTGACTGAGTAACAAATGGGTCGTGAATAAACTCAGAAGGAGGTTTGACAACGAAAGGAGGATTGATCGCAGCATTTGCTGCAATTCTCCTAGCAGAATTGGGAGTTCTTCCTGTTTCATTACCACTGCTCAATAGATTCTCATTCATGGCTGCCATCTGAGTCGAAACTGAAGTTCTGGAGATGGAAGTTGAAGTGGTGGGCATTGTATAAGGCGTCTCCTGGATGCTTCGTTCTTGGAATGAATGTAATGGCGCATGGGCATGCAGCGCTCTGACGTATTGACCAGTGTAATTGGGGCTCACCAATTGGCTAGCAGGCTGTGAAACCTCAGAAGCATTGTTGAATGTTGTAGCTCTGGAAGGGTGAATATGGTCAGAAATCATCTCGCGTCCTGCAGGGCGAGAGCGTCCATAATCAGACGGGGTTCTAGGGTATGCTGGGCTCCCTCCTTGATTTTGAAGTGTGGTCGTTGTATCTGAGGCATTGGCGGGATAAGCATTTACACTTGGATTCGCTGCAATGTGGTATTGCCTTTCGCGGAAGCGTAGCTTCTCTTCGTGCTTGGTAGGGCTGATATCTTCCGGACCCATCATGCGAGGGATATTCTGCGCGACTTGCGTGACTAATCGTGGGGCAATGGGCGCTTGGTAGGATGCTTGCTCAGCTGCAGTCTGCGGATGATACGTCGATGAGAGTTGCAGGTTAGGATTAGTGACGGCTTGCACACTTTGCCAACGCGTATCGAGGTACTGAGGCGACCCATGAGCGTAGTCGCTCGTCTCATTATCGGCACCAATTGTCGTTACGTTGCGTAAAGGGTGGCCTCTCGATGGAGTACGTGTGGCTCCTAGAATGCGAGACGAGCTTCGCGTCAGACGAGGGTTTGGAGGGCGATGATCCATGGGCTCTCCGTTATCTTCGAGATCAACAGTAAACTCTTTCCAGAGATTTTCAGCAGACTTATCACTGGCCAAGGTGGCGAAAGGAGAGGCAGGCTGTTGAGAGGAAGAAGCAAACCCGGAAGAGTTGTTTGAAGATGTTCTGGCTCTGATCACAGCGTCCAAATCCAATTCAGCCCCGCGGACATGTGACCCCAGAAGCGCGTCCACTTTCGGATTAAGAGAACACGAAGACAGAGATTTGTCTAGCGGGTCTGGAGGTAGTCCAGGACTGGAAGACAAGCCTGGTCCCAATGCCTGATCGGCTGATGAAGGTGGAGGACCGTCTGAAAAGGCCTGTATGTGAGCTTCACGGGGGATGTGGCCAAAGATAACCTCAGAAGCAGTAGGAAACACAGCTCTGTAACCAGGGTATGGGGGGGCAAACGCGTCGTGCAGCGGATCTGCAGATTCAATGACAGGTGCTGCAGCTGGCCTCTGTGTTTGTGGTGAAGAGAAGGAATTTGAGAAGAACTTGCGAGTTGAACGATTGTGAGCATTCCGCCTCCGCCGATTGTTGGCGTATTTGGCGTGAGTAGATGGACGCATCGTGCTTATGTCGTAATCACTCGGCGTGAGTCTTGCAACCAATGCAATCTTCAACCCTGGCCTGCTTCTTCTTGCAATACACTGTCTTTTTTGTGAACAATGTCAGTCTGCAGAACAGACCATTAGCTGACTGAATCCCTCCAAACTGACATAGGAAGAACATGGAGTTAAGATTCTCACCCTGATATCTCGTTATACACGGCATCAACTTGTTATGGTGAACCTCCAAAGCGTTATGACATTTCCAAAGAGAATGGCAATGTGTGCAGAGTTGAAGTCAAGAAGCTGGTGAGAATCTCTTTGCACCTCTTAGTGAACACATTAGGATGCTCACGTGCCCAGGAGGGGAGATGCTGCCACTAGCACAGCCAGAGAATCCATTGGTGGCGACATCAACCAGCAAAGGAATTCCCATTGTTAAGCTCTGAATGATGAGAAGGAGAACCAGAAGAAGTAGGGAATGCTGCCTGCTCAGGTCATGATGCCTTGACAGTGGATATCAACCATGGCCAGTATACTGTCTACATCTCTGCGCTGCGTCTTCTGTCAATCCGATCCCACCAGGGTACGCAGCAATGGAGCTCCTAGAAGGGTCGCTGACTGCTCTCATGGATACGAAGACTCTAATAATGCTAGGACGTGACAGAGATCTACCCATGGACTTGAAAGGAAAAGATACTCATTTGCGAGCAGCAGAGAATGGAAAACAATGTATTGAGATGGCACCCGACAATCACAGCTGGATGGGAACACAACACACATACATTGGGACGATCCTGTGCCTCGAGCTTAATGATATTAAGCGCAAGAGTTCGATCTAGTCGAATATGTTGCCAGGTCATGGGGAAAGAGTAGAGAAGGATTCTACTCGCAGCAAAGATTTGAAATGTTCATCGACTAAGAGCCTGGCCTCTCTAGAAATCAAAACAGTGTCCGAAGAAATGACAATTTCCTAGATTCAGGAAATCATTTGACATCTTCCATATGTATTGGAAGCGCATGGAGGCCTGGGAAACTGACACCAAAAGAAGTGCTAAAGATATAAGAACCCCATGTTGTTGCCCTCCAGTCCTTGTGGTTCTGGAATACTGAAGCTGGAGTTCATGGTCAATCGAGAGCTCCTGGCTTCACTTTGGGTTGTTGAGTGATGCTGTGAGGTCGAGTGAAGTAAATGATCATTGGATGAGAGAGACTGCTGACTAATTGTTTGCCAAGACCTCTTCTCACTCTGCGTTTTGATTGGAGGAATAACCGGCATATGATTTGTCAGCTTGTGCTGGATATCAACACACCGCAGTCTGACAGACTCAGCTACATAGATGTATGTGGATTGATTAATTCTGGGTTTGCTGGCATAAGTTTCAACTAGTACCTGTTGTCTAGTGAAGTATAACGATAGTATGTACTATTCATCGGCAATGTTGGTCCATTGAGTCGAGTCCGATGGGAAGCAAAGTGGAAAAATGAACGATGAAACAAGCCTTTCCCTGCTCTCCATTTGCCCTTGAAATGAACCGAAATTCTCCGTTGCAAATGTTGGTGCTGTAGGTTTTGTTTTGAAGGGCGGCAGCATCAAAGCCGACAGGTTGCTGGCTTTGACCTACTTAAAGTGCGCGAACCAGAGATTTCTGCCAACTTTCAGCGATAATCTGAGAGAGCAGAAATGGATATATTGCAGTGTTATGGTCGCTGCTCAATATTTTGTATGCATCAACCCAGCCAGGATATCTGTTTGTTGCATGCTGAGCCTACTGGACTTTCATCTCTTCAAGACTGTTTATCCGGCTTTCCGAGCTCCTTCACGAGAAGCCCAGCTTTGAAAGTGACAAGAATGAAGGGACAATGGCCATGATATTGTTTTTGAAGAGGAAATCTCCATGTGCTT
This sequence comes from Emydomyces testavorans, assembly GCA_029449355.1. Taxonomy (NCBI): domain Eukaryota; kingdom Fungi; phylum Ascomycota; class Eurotiomycetes; order Onygenales; family Nannizziopsiaceae; genus Emydomyces; species Emydomyces testavorans. The sequence goes on along the minus strand of CP120630.1, from coordinate 1,487,865 downwards.
GACAATGAAGCCGTTCATTGATTATTTGAATAGGGCACCATCTACATGGAATGACGCATATGCCTTGGAAGTCGCCGCTTTAGCACTTTTGAGCTACACGCTATGGTTCTCAACATTTTCGTCAAAGAGCTGGCTCTCTCTTTGATATCCTCCTTGGTTCTGGAAGGAAAAACTCCAGTCCTAAATTGATTCAGCGTCTTCGAACGGTTGAATTGCAGGGCTATAAATAAACGACGATGATAGCAAAAGATTCCTATTTGGACTACATTACATACATCGGGACACCGGTTAGCAAGTGAGCAAGCGGAAGTCAAGCCTATTGAATTACTTTATGCAATAAGGGAACAAAACACCGAGACCATCCCGTCGTTCAGTTTCTTAGGACATGGTCAAACTCTTAAAATCATGGATTCGTTTGCCGCTAGGAATGCGGGCATTGAAATGGGCATCATCCCTAGTCAAGTACGTTGCTGGAAAGCTCGTTCAATACTCAGCGGCATTTGCATCATATATTAAATGTGGACCTGGGCAGAAACCGCTAGGAGGAAGACCTCTTTCCATTCTAGCCATTTCTGTCATGTGCGCTCTTGGTCTTGAATACGGAGGCCAATATCTTGACTCAATCTGGGTGCCGAAAGGGAAGGAAAAGAAGGATGATTTCCCATTCACAGTGGTAACCACACGTGAGTGCACATTTTCGTGAATGTAATAGCTATTTACTGATTCACTTGTTAGCGAGAACGATAAGCGAGCATGAGCCAGAGCCATTACCACCTCTTATAAATAAAGGAGAGGATGGGGGTGATGTTGGTGACTCTGCTTATCATTCTGGTTTCTCATCATCGCCATCTTCAGAACTGTCGTCTCCTTGCATGGAATCCATCTCTGAAAACACAGGATTCGAGGCAACTGTGATGGATCCTCTTCCTTTCGAGATCAATTCTGATGGTTTGTATGACATCCCGGAAGATTTAGAACCTTTTCCAGAAACGGATTTCACCCTTGAGATACCTCAAGAAACCATCGACCTAAAAAGGTGGATAGAGAGCCCGGCGAAGTGTGAACCAAAAGCGCTAGTGACGGAACCTTTTACGCCACCAAACCAAATCATTGTCGTGAAAGAATATCCATCCTCCGAACAACGGAGATTTCGTGGCTCTGATATATCACAAGACGGTGAGAGTGACTTTGCTTTACAAGCAGAACGGGATAGAAATATCCCCCAGAAACCTTTCTATTATGATTCGCAAGGGTCTATCATTGAATATGACAAGGAAGGCATGGGTGAAACAGAAGATGAAGTTTCAGGGTCCACAGACAGCAAATCCAAACGCAACAGAAAGAATCGACCACGGCCAATCAATCATTTCCGCTATTTCGACCCAGAGAACATCAGTTGTTGCTACCTCCCATTCGAGCCAGTACCTTTCAAGGGGTTCACTGACCAGCTCCGACCAGGGACCCCGAGCGACGAAAGCGAAGGTGACGATGAAGAATTCGAGGAAGAGCTTTCTCTTAGCCCAAGTCCCTGCTTGGATGCAGAGGGTAATCGAGTCCCTTTTGACGAAAAACTCTGTTGGAGGTCTTGGAACTTTGAAACGGAGACCAAAATTTTCGAGAGCATAGCAAACCTTTCAGGTGGCCGGGGCAAGGATAGGTTTTCTCAACTTGTATGGAATTCACTCGATGCAACGGACAATTCGTTTAAGCAAGAGACCCGAAATGACTCTGGAAGCCTGGGGGACGTAGGAGATTGTGGATCATATGCTGATGGAGATGTCAAGACTGACCATTAGAGAGGAAGACTGGACCTTTTTACTTCCATCTGCCTAAATTGGGCTGGGGTGGAGACTTATATACACGGGATATTTCGGATATTATTGGACTGACAACACTTGGTATTGGAATTTGATGTGATATATGGAGGAATACAGTTCTGTCTGTCTATCTGCTTGTGTCAGACTGCATTAGATACTGCGAGTTTAGTTAGATTCTAATGCTAGCCAGCAATGAATATCAGCTATTTCGCCAGCGAAATTATAAATTATCCGTTTCATCTTTTCTTTTCGTGACTTCGGACGATACCTCACGAAGTCATGACGTCACCAATGCCAAGCCCATATCCGCGCTAACTCGCTTAGTCATCCACTGGAGGGAGTGCCAAGAGCAGCAAGATGTCAGAGATAGTTACCTACATATGTAGTTAGTTCCAACACGCGAGAGAGCGAAGAAGAAGACAATCATCACTCCTTTGCTGGACCTTCATCTCCAGCAATGTTTCTCTGCCTACCTATCTCTGGAGCGTGTGTTTGCGTCGGTCCCTCGATCCTTTGTCGTAAATAGAGCTGCGTTGTGATCTCTTCAAGAAAAGCGTTTCCATCGATTTGATTCTGAATTGGAGATTCCCACCCCTTGAAGCCCCATCTCCTAGGAACGAAGTGAAGATCCCGCACTGCTCAATGACCACCCACTTGACCTTTCTGGCGGCACTGGGGACGTCTTGATCCTGTTAAATTGTCAATCAACCTGTCAGTTCAGTTACCTTAGCTTTTAGCAATGCGGCCACCGCGATTAATCATACTCCTTGCGTGCTTTATTTTCCTTCCTATTTTCCTGACGACGCTCTCCCTTCTCTCCGCGCGTCCTCGACATGGTGCCGCAGCTACCTCGCCAGCTTCACAACGGACCAGCCGTCTGCGGGCCTTGTTCTCATTTAACGCACCGTCCGCTCTCTTTCCCCCTTCTGCGATTATCAACTTAACGGAGGATAATTCTACGTTTTTTCTGGCCCGGCCTGCTGCTTTTGGGCCTCTTTTACCTTCAAAGGGACTGAGTGGTCCCCTGTGGATTGGGAGCGGATTTATTGAGGATGCTTTGCGAAAGGCAGGCGTAGGAGTTGCCGCTGAGGGTGAACTAGGCTGCTCCGATGTGCCTGGGTGGGAAGGTGGTGGCAAAAGTCAAACTACGCAATTTGGAGCCGGTCCTCAACATAAAAACACTCAAGCCGACAAAAGCCCTGGACAGGTTGTTGCTTTGGATAATCGTGGAAAGAGAGGCAGTGCAGAGTTGGACCGAGCTGCTGGAACAAATGGGCCCAGTGAAGGCGACGGAACGGACGACCATCTCCATCATCCACTACCGCAATCAGATGCTGCATACTCAAACCCAAATGGTGGCACGCGCCGTCCAAATGACAACTCCAAGGATTCGACTCATGCTGACATTCAGTCACTGCAAGAAAGCGCAGAAATTTCAGGTAAGATAGTACTGTTAAGCAGAGGTGGTTGTGGATTCCTTGAAAAAGTCAAATGGGCGCAGCGAAGAGGAGGCATCGCTGTAATTGTTGGTGATGATACGCGGGGAGGGGGTTTGGTTACAATGTATGCGCGTGGCGATACCTCCAACGTGACTATTCCCTCGGTGTTCACTTCTTACACGACTGCCCATCTTCTTTCTTCGCTTGTGCCGCCAGACAAGTCGTCTGAGACTTTGAAGGCTGCGCCGAAGGAAAGAAAACCAAAAAAGAAGCCAAACTTCAAAAGCGGCAAATCTACAGGGACCAAGGCCTCATCCAGTTCAGCTACCACTTCGCTGGCTAAATCCAATTCAGGCTTCTCTCCAGGAAGCCGTGGCGGTTTCTTCAGTTCTTTCGCCTCGTTTCTAGGATTTTCTCAACACAACGGTTTCCATTCAAGCATACTTGAGGATAGTCGCCGCCCGCCCAGTAGCGGAAACCTTGATTGGCCCTCTCGCGACCAGCCAGGACAGGAAACAAAGTCCAATAAGCATGTAGACGGCAATGGACCACCTCGAGGTGGTAACTCTCCAGATCCTCCGCAATCTGGCAGCGATGATGACTTTGTCATTGGTGTTCAAGATTGGCGTGATCCCGATTTAGTGCCAGTTAAGACTAGCGCTAGCAATGTGGCTTCTGCAACCGCGATACCAGGCGCCAAAGCCAAAGGTAACAGTGGACAAAAGTCAGATGCCTCTAAACAAAGCTTGGATTCCAGTGGGCTAAAAGGAGGAAGTATTACACCCAGAAGTGGAGAATATAAAATTTCAAAAGATGACAACAATCCAAATGGGCCTAGGAAAGACAAGAGCAGTGGAAGCCAAGGTGGACACTGGTGGAATGAGCCCTTCGGATCAAAGCACGACGATAATCCAACGATTCAGAAAACAAACAAACTTAGTCAGTTCGGCGGAGCAGCTGGAATGCGCAAGAGCCACGGCCATGATGGAGACCAAGGTGAACGTGAAGGGCTGTGGGTGACATTGACCCCCACAACCATGTCTACCAGTCCCTTCTTTGATACTCTACTGGTTTTGGTCGTTAGTCCACTGATTACGTTGACTGTCGTATACGCTCTCCTATTACTCCGGTCTCGAATCAGACGTCGACGATGGCGTGCTCCCAAAGCCATCGTTGATCGTCTCCCTGTTAGAACTTATCATACAATGTCGACCGTCAGCACTCCAAGCACAGTTTCACCCCGGACCTCATCCCCTTCGTCCCCTCTGCTTTCACATTCCCCGCCTCATTCGCCACGCCCTCGACCCCGTTCGCAAACTTGTGGTCCTGTTTCAGCATCTTCCAACTCCTTGGACCCCGGACGTGATAGAGCACAGAAACCTCGATCCGGGTCAACGCTATGGCGCCGTAAATACACGGGAAGACAGGTTGAGTGTGTGGTGTGTTTGGAGGAGTATATCGATGGACAGAGTAGAGTGATGAGCCTGCCTTGCGGCCATGAATTCCATGTTGAGTGCATGTAAGTTTGATGCCCCAAGAACTAGCTCAAGGCAGAATTGTGCTGATACTTTCTAGAACTCCATGGCTCACTACACGCCGACGCACTTGCCCCATCTGTAAAGGCGACGTCGTACGCTCCTTGGGAGCCGCTGGACCTGGCGCAAGCAGAGATCCCACCGAGCCCACATCCGACGACGGCCAAGCGCGCATCGCTGAAGCCCGTAATGACTCTCCCACATCAGCAATTCCCATCCCGGAGGACGACCTACCTTCCGACTTAGAACCGGGAATCACCACGTCTGCGTCGTTGCCTGGTGGGTCCCAAGAGCCTACGGCAAGTCAGTCTAGCTGGCGAGATCTTGCGAATCTAAGTTTATCTACGTTGAGCGGTGATTCAATGTGGCATCAGCCTAGACATACTCGATCGCATAGAAATCGTTGATTGATGATTCCCTCACCCCGTTTTTGCCTACGCAGTTTCTTTGTATCTTCTCTTTCTTAGCGCTTTTGTCCGTCATTCTCGTCTCTTCCTTTTGTCTCATCTCGTGCATTGTTGGCATAATGATTCGTTCTGTAGGACTGGTGTTTGGCGTTGTGGCAGTCATCGCGTGAGAGTCGATTCGTGGGATGGACATTTGGAGCAATGAGTTTAGGGGGCTCTTTTTCTCTGGACTATCGGATATTTAACTCACTGCTGGCTCTCCAGGCATAAAGCGATGAGAGCATATGTACTTAATGTGGCAAAATTCACCCCTATCCCCCATTCTTGCAATTGAACATTCAGGATACACACATACACAGTAACTAGTATCTACTTTACATGGCGAACCGAATCTAGACCCTCTCCACGTGGCCGTCAACACGCGACACTGACCCATGACATCATCATCAATTTCAAGATCTCGATTATTATCAGCATTCCCGATTGCCATTGCATACATATTAATACAATCGAACCTCCCAATTCCTCAACAACCATTACCTAAACTCCCAAACACACCATCCAACCCACAAACACCACCACCACCACCACAACAACAACCAAAAAAAATGTCCACCCCGTCCCCCTCCCCAACCCCAACCCCAACCCCACACACCCTCCCCTCGCGCCTCCGCGCCCTCGCCCTCACCCACCTCCACTCCCTCCGCACCTCTCTCCTCACCGCCCTCCACTCCGGCACCTACACCTACCCCCTCCACGGCATCCTCTACCTCCTCTCGCACCGCCCGCTCTGGTCCCCGCTGCTCACCCACCTCCTCCCCACACTCTCCCTCTCCATCCTCATCACCGCCGCCCTGTTCTTCCTCACCTATCTCCCGCAGACCGCGCTGCTCGCGCTCACGGGTAGCGGCGTGCTCGCTCCCCTTTCGGCCGCGGTGCTCGTGCTCGGCGAGAGCGCGTCGCTGACGAATTTGCTCGCGCGCAGGTTTGTGTTGCGCGAGGCGCTGGTGGATGTGTTTGATGGGACGTTGGTGGCGAGGGGGCAGGGGGGGTTGGTGGCGAGGGCGCGGGAGGTGCGAGAGGCGCGGGGAGGGCGGGATGATGCGATTGCGCGGTTGGGGCGGGTGGTGAGGAAGGGGTCGGGTTCGGTGGGTGTTGAGGGGTTGGTGGGCGGGTGGGTGCGGTCGTTGGTGTATTTGCCGTTGAATTTTGTGCCGGTGGTGGGGAGTGTGATGTATGTGGTGGCGCAGGGGCGGAGGGTGGGCGATCTGGCGCATGCGAGGTATTTTGAGTTGAAGGGCTGGAGTGCAGGGGAGAGGGAGGAGTGGTTGCGAAAAAATCGCGCGGCATATACGGGGTGAGTATTGCACTGTTAATACATGGGCTATTGGGGGATATTGCTGATACTGGAAACAGCTTCGGCATTGCGGCGTTTGTTCTCGAGATCGTTCCCTTTGCATCGCTCGCATTCTCGTATACGAATACCGTCGGCGCAGCGTTGTGGGCATCGAATCTCGAAAAATCCATGTCATCTGCACCCACGCTGCGAGATCAAGCAAGCAAGGAGGAGTAAATGGCTAACTGATCTATGGAATTCTTGACAAAGCCTAACTACAACTTTGTGTTTAAATACTCTCTCCATGTCTATCCTATGAAGTACTGTCAGCTCCTTTTTGTAACTTCAAATTCCAACCCCCAATCAAAACTAGACTTAAGTCTACTCTGGTTTTTATCATTCAAAAGGGATGCCCATGGATATTCATATTCAACATAATGTGTTGTTTGAATGCTCATTTAGAGACAACCAAAGACAGCTTTTTGTCATCACTGATGCTAACAATACCCACCTCAAGTTGTTAATGTATGCAGTAGTACATACATTAGAAGACTTCACAAAACCCTTCATAGCTTCCAGTCAAACGAGCAGCCATTCCTTACCCATAACTGTTCGTTCGCCCGTTGACAAAGTTGAATACCATGCCAGCATCAAAAGCATCTCAAGCTCGCCTCCGCTTTCTCCGCTTTCCACCTTTTCCATCCTTGTCATCTTTGCGATGCTTACCACTTTGCTTCTTATCACCATAAGCATCCTCATCGTAGTCCTCACCATCTTTGTCTTCTCCTTCACAGTTACCAGAGTGGCAGTTTTCCGCAGAACAGTGGCTTTGGGTTGAGCCACAGTAACCATTCTTGGAACAGCTTAAGGAAGCCTTAGCAATTACTGACTGGAAAAGCCCTAGCGTGAACTCGGGGGTTTTTTCTCACCAATCACCAAATTTGGATCCGACGCAGATTTTATTTCCTGGGAAAGTTGGCCCGCAAGTTCCGTCGGTACTCACTTGACCGGGCGTGAAATCACAGAGTCCAGAAACGCAATTGCCGATGCCTATAACTGTAGCATCAGCATACAACAACTTTCAACCACCACGCAATATAACTTCCAACCACCTACCACACCACATCGGGCCTGAGCCACAGTAACCACTGGAGCTGCAACAATCACCGAAACCAGATCCTACGCAACTGGTGTCCTCATCGCACTTTCCGTCTTTGCTGATGTTTTTGAGCCATTCAGGCATATCATCATCTTGGGGAAGATCATCAGAGTCATTGCTGCCGTCGTCATCATCCCAATCTTCTGGCATGTTCTTTTTCCCAGGCTCTGTTGGGACTGCCGTCTCTGTCGACGACTGAATATGAGCCGGCGCTATACAAATAGCGTAGTTGTGCCAGAGGTTGGCACAGTCACGGTCAAGCTGTAGATTGACAGATATTGGCAACCGAAACAATTAAATAAATGCTAAACAGGAAATGAGAATACATACCTGAGTGTTGTAGCTCATTAAATCATCAATTTCGATGCCACTGAAAAGTTGTTTGTCAGCATTGCGGCCTTAATTAAAGAGCGATACGTATAATCTTACAATCGTTGCGCAATGGATAGACACTGTGGCATAGTATTAGTTGGGAGTTCGAAGAGAATGGGCTTAGGAGTAGCAAACCGTATCACCAGCAGCCACGCTATAATAGGCACTACAAGCCTTCATCGTACCCGGCTGGGTTGGCTTTGGTGGAGTGGCTTCATTTCAGGTTAGTGGAATGTCAGAAATGTTCTGAAACAAAGAATATTCGTTACCTGTTCTATAGAAAGCTTTACGCGGAGCAATTGACTTCCTGGCAATCAAACTGCTAGGGGTAGGAGAGGCCACAGGAATGTGAGTCGCAGCCCAGCGGCGAACATTCGCTGCTTTTGTAGGAGCAGCTCCGATAATAAGAGTTGGGGCCGACGTTGTGAATGGCAAGTCGGTAGAGCATGTTTCCTCCAAGACCTTAAATTGATCAATGAGATAATCTGTAAAGTTACCAGGAGGTAGAGTAGGCGAAAGAAGTCTCTGCCTCCATAGCAAAAGAAAACACTCGCTGCAGTACTGTATTTTCTTACTGTTAGCAGATGTTTGAATCCAGTATGAGCAAAATAAAGGCGCGAACCTGCTCTCGATGATATAGACTTGTAACAGGCAAAGACTGTCTTTCTGAGGAGACAACTTGCTCCATGCAAAAAGCCGGAGGATCGTCTTCGTGACAGGCTTCTACATCCCAACTGGATCTAAATCAACATCGGCGTATTCCGTTCTAGTTTCCTAGAAACTTACTTGGTATAAACACTGTCATCCCATTTCTGCGATTCGAGAATACAAAAAGCTTCAGAGCTAGAGACAGATTAGCAGAATGACTCATGATGGCTTCATTCCTTCAACTCACGCATCTCGGAGACATGCAATGTCATGTCCAGCAATGTACTTCAGCGGAAAGGCCTTTGGCTCAAAAATAATGCCGTTTGCCGTAACTTGGTCCCTCGCACATTTCTTTTCCACCGCCGAAAGCCACGAGGTCAAAGACTTCGAGCACTCACTGGTGCAAAGATCAGTGAGGTTTTCCTTGGACCAAACTAGGTTCTACTGGTTACTGAGCGTCCTCATTAGATCAAAGGGGTATTTCAAACGTAATACAGTCACTGTCAACACTTCTGGCTGCTCGAGCAGCATTGGCCTGGTCACAATCGACCGTTTGATTCCTGAACCATGGTCAGCTTGCTATATCACCAACCCCAAAGTAAACAGGAGAACGGGCACATACAGGGCCGATAAGCATTGAGATGATATACCAAGAGCCGCAGCAATGGCATGATGGTCGTACGTGGCATAGATGTTGAAGGACGCTGCGGTCAACGTGGCAAAGACCAAGGACAAACCTAGCTTGACCCACTGAGCACGCATGCCGACGATAATTGACAGTGAAATGGATGGTAGATATAGTGCCAGCAATCGCTGCTCCAAGAAAAAGAGTCGTATGCAGTCGAATAGATATACGAACACTGGAGAATTCTGCGTAGCAGTCTATTTGACAAGAGGAAGAGAGAGAAGAACGAGAGCAAGACGTCGAGAGAAAGCTAGGAATATATAGCACGACACCCACAAGACATTGGGAAAGATCTAGTCTGCATTCGACGCAGAGAATCGCCAGCTGGGAAGCTTCATCCTGACGCCCTCGTTTTTCGAGGAAGGGGCTCTTCGCCGATACCTATAGAGAATCCGAGAGAGCAGCAGCAGCTCAATGAGGATTCTGGTCAGCCCTTCCAGCTCGCAGCTTCAACTTGCTCTAAAGCTGCCATTGTTCCTGTCGGTCATAAATCCATGAGCGGAACTTTCATGAGTTCAATGCATAAAAGGGCATCCTTGGGCTTGATTTGAACTCAAAGATCTGCGTCTCTCAAGAAAGCATGCTTGAAATATGTAATCAGCTGCTCCTCTCAGCTGAATTCTCTGAATATGAGGCGCACAAGCTGCTGCTCTCCTTTTGCACAGAAAAACAGATGCAGATGCTGTCTCGTCTGAACTCAGCAGCAGCCACGGACTTTTGTCGGCCCGATAATAAGCAATTAGTTAGTCAGCCGGGAGTTGAGCTAATCCTATAACAGCTAGTCTATCTGTAAATTACCAACAGCATACCAGTCCAATACAGCAATAAAATTCATCGCGAAAGTCGAGAAAAGGACAGAGTATGTAGATGAAGGAATTCAATGCTGAACGAGCTCAGTTATATGGCTTATTTTGATCGATTCTTTCAGCATTCTCAGGACGAAGCGCTGTCTTTGAAGAGAAAGCGGAATGCCATCTTGCAGATCCTTGAACATTGTGTTCGTCACCAATTGAATCGGTCTCATCCAGGCAGAGCCACTCACCTACAACAGTCTTGAAGGCTTTGATGCTACTATCCTTAAGAAGAAAAGAATAAAATATCCAGTCTATCAGCTCAATTGGATCAATGGACGTGACTATCATACAGAGAAATTTGCTAACCCAGCCCGAGATGTGTCCCATCTGGCAGCGTGTGCTGTTCCCAACGCTAAATGAACGACGCCTTTCAATGCATTTTCATATAACCGGAGTTTCGAATAAACGATACAGATAACCAGAAAGGGTACAGTTGCTATGGCCACTCAGTGACCTGTTTCCACTTCCTTGGCGGTGGGATTTCGACCGAATGCGCGTCAAACACCCACGCGCCAACTCGAGCTCTCTTTTTCCGTCTGAGCTGCCAGGGTGTCAGCCATTCTTCCAATCTGCTGGCCCACTTGCTGTGGTCTTTGTTATTCGCCCACCCGGCGACCGAATCCTTATACGCTTCGTTGATGGGTTTCCTGCGGACGTCATCGTATGTTTGGAATGCCTCGCGGAGGGGTTGGTCGTAATAGAGAGCAAGAACACGAGCGAGGAGAATCGCGTCGTCTAGAGCATATGCTGCTGATTCATCACGGGGTGGCATCTGGATATTTGACAGTCAGAGGTGTGAGTTACATATTGACGGGGCTGCAGATCTGGGGGATACATACCGCGTGCGCCGCGTCGCCTATTAATACTATCCGCTCTGTGAACCATTTCCCTCCTGGGACAAGCTGATACACGGGGTATATTGACCAGCCTTCGGCCTTTTCAACAATTTCTCGTATGCATGGTATTACGGAGTCTCCGAATCGTCCGCGAACATCATCTTGCAGGGCTTTCAAAGGCGTCCATCGTGGCCTGAAACTACCGGTTCCTTCTTGGCGCCAGGAATCGTTCGATAAGAGTGAGGAGTCAATTTCCACCAGCCCGGCGACGAATACCTCCGTCTTCTCCAAGTCACAGTATGTCGTCAATAATGCGCCTCGTCTAGATCGGTTCATCGCTGTGGCTTTGAAATGAATGGGGGATGCTATTTGATCTGTTTGTATTGTGGTCTGGATGAAGGATATGCCAGTGTACTGGGAGGCCTTTCCGGGGTCCACGATCTTTGTCCGAGTGTTCGAATGCACACCATCACAACCCACGGCCAAATCGCCTGTAGCACTTGTTTTGTCTGCAAAGAAGATGGTGACACCTTTCTCTGTTTCGGTTCCCCCAATGACTTTCTTGCCGAATTGGATCGAAATATTCCCAGCTTTCTCAGCTACAGCTAACATGGCGAGATGAAGGCAGATCCGCATCATTCTTCGGCCCTTGTAACCTCCGTAACCCTGACCGTGCTTGCCAGCAAAGTCCACGTACCCCATCTTCCGGCCGCTGTGAATGGAGTAGTATTCTATGCCGTCTACATCGACACCTCCATCCGGACCCATTTTGTCCAATTCTTCGAGAACACCTAGCTTCGCCAGATGCCTTTGAGCGGCAGGCGTGAGGTTGATAGCCCCACCCGCCGTCGATGGTACCTCTCGCAGCTCGTATACGGTGATTTTCAAGTCAGGATTCAACGGAGATAGATTTTTGGACAAGGCGAGAGCAACGGCAATGCCCGCAATACCGCCACCGAGAACCAGGATATTAGAAGGAGGAACCATGGCGCCTGGTCTTCAAAATGAAAAATGCTCGTATCTAACTTGAAGAATCAGACAGACCGTGAGGGTGAACGACTATTCGATCCATACTTCAAACTAGAGACAACCTTTGGCAGAGGAGACTCTGAGGCAGGAATGGGTGAGGATAAAAAAACGATTAAGCCAGTGAAGACGACGAGAGGCAAACTAAAAATACCGCGAAACTCCGATGGAAATCGTCAAGGCTCCGACAAATAAAAACTTAACCACCAGGTCCGGTAGCGAATTATAATCCGAGCTGATGCACCCCAGCTCTGTTTGCAGCCAGAAGAAAGAAGAAAAGAAAGAAAACAACGCCATAGTGAGTACTTGTAATTGGAGAACGATTTTTGAGTTTCTGCAGACCGATTCTGGAACTCTTCTCCGTACTGTGGTATGCAGATGCAAGCAACCTTGATGCTCACACTGCTAGTTACATAAGTATGCATGATCACGCGGACCTGATTCGTGAGAAGCGAGTGGACGGAGAACCGTTTGTTCTTCTGCGTGTCATGAAACTACCCGCGTTCGGTGTGCCGGCCCAGCTCAGACTCGATGTGGATCGCTTGGGAGTTGGGGGGTGGAATATCGAAAGAAGAGACGGAAACGTCATCCAAAACTATAACTTAGGTAACGAGTCATCTCATCTCATTCCGCGCTGTTCTGCGATGTGATTGGCTGCAATTTGGTTCCTGTGGCTGCTCTGGTCTGCCGTAGCTGCAGCTCACGTGGATTGGCATCACTCTAAACCCAAAGCGGACAGCACATGACTTGCTGAAGATTTTAGATCGGACGGACTATCGAATTTGAACAGAGAATCTAACAGAGAATCGAGCTATCAACTGGGGCCCCTTGAGGGCGAGACGGATGGGAGGTTCGTTTGCGAGGACCTCGGCAGTCTTACTCCAGTACTCGTCAAGAGCTCTCTGGAAAGCCACAACTTACGAGTCGATTTGAAGATGTGAAACGCTTCTTGAAGCCTTGGAGTTGGTTGTGCTGGTTGCTGAAAACCCTGCAGATTTCAAATTTTTTACTAATCTCATACCAGCGTCAGATACAATCATTCTCCACATACACACGAACTACTGCAGACAGCTTTGCAGCACAAGCCATGACGAGGTACTAACTAAGGAAAACGGACAAAAGGAAATCCAATTTCTCTGGCGTCAGAACTAGCCAGATCACTTCAGCTCAACCTGTTTAATCCAGTTCTAGAACCGTGAGCTACATGCTAGCTACACTTTTCCACACTTTAGATACATCATACACAGTATATGGGCATTCCGGAAAATCTACGAACAAATACCCAACACGGCATAGATGATAGACGAGATGGGTACCCTGAACAGGGTCAAGGCTCTGACCCTCGAACCCAAGCTTTATTTTGCTTTTCGGCCCCAACTATCAGACCCTTGACTGATCCACCTTTTCCAGGATCATTATTGCTCGGTAGATCTGGTCGGGATGTAACATGGTCGTTCCGCACAGCAAGGGGAAGCCTGTTTAGGTATGCTTTGTCGCCATTAATAGGGTAACTGATCTGTCTCCCACTTATACTTATTAACTGTCTATTCCTCTGCCACAGTATACATTTCGCTTTTTCTGCAACTTGTGCGTCTCTGCATGACTGGATACGCAAGGAATGATCGCTCATCTACTCGATCAGTGTTGGGAGAGTGCGAAACAGATTCAATGCTACTACTGTGTACTACTACTGTGAATCTCTCCAAGGAACGGAAATCAACGGCTTGATATTACCATCGTATCGATTTCTCCAAGGTCATGAATTGGTTGCTGCTATCATGATGGTATTATTGCCATGGCATATATATCTACATACCCGTCACCTATGTATAACTACTAACTAACTGAATTAACTGACGAGCGGCTATCAATTGAGTCGCATTCATGTATGTAACTCAAGGACATCAACTCTTGAACTGGTCTTGGTTTGTTGAAAGAAGATAGTATTATCATCATTATTACCAGCATCCTCGAAGCTATACATACATACCTGCATACATGAGACGCAGGGAGGTTCAACTGGAGTCAAACGGGTACTTTCAGATCAGTTTAGCTAGCCTGCTTCAGAAAATAAATAGCAGCAGTGAAGCTTAGACCAGTGCTTGATATTGGATGCTTTCATCGCGCTGACGAGAGCTTTAACAGTCTCTGGACAATAGCATAGCCAGGTAGGACCTTGACTTGCAGAAAGTCATCCTCCTATCAGGAATGAATTTACTGCAGAAAAGCAGCATCGAGAAACCCAAGTTATCTGAACTGTGTAGGGGCCTTCTCGATGATGTATAAAGCCTCTCTTTGAGTCTAGAAATTCTCTGGCTTTTCATTTTTCCTTTTAGCTAACCAACGCCACTCATCATCAGTGACCCGTCTTCCCAGATTTTCGTGTCCCGGGGAAGAATTGCCTCCACCACCATCCCTGCGGAGTGTGTCATTTGTGCTGTATCTGTCCTGCAGTTCGAGACTACACTCGTCTCTAGTTAGACGAGGTTTCATTTGTCCCATGAACAGTTTGAGGCCCTGCAGATCTTGTTCAGCATTTAGACTCAAGGCCCAGCCCTATCCCCCATTGCTTCTCGATTCTTCCCGATGGATATATTCTCTAGAACTCGGAGGTCTCCCTTGTGCTAGTGGACTGGCTAAACCGCCGTTCAAGGCGTCAGCGAAGAAACACACTGATTTCTGGCACTGACATGAATGATGGATTCACTGTCTTTCCAGCGGGAGGTTGTTTATTTAATTTGGGAGGTCTCTCCCAGCAAGGAGATGCTTTGCCATCAGGGCTGGCCTAGGGAATCAAACCCATGCTCACTGCTTCTTGCCTGAAGTTGAAGCTCTTCAGCTATTCATACTTTTATTATGAGAAGTACTTCATTCTTGAGCTTTTTGCAATCATGTTTTTAGAACTTTTTCTATTCTTCATATCTTCAAATGCTTCAGTCTTCTTGTATGCATCTTGAATCTCTTATTATTGAGACTTCTTGTGATTTTTGCTCTTATGTTTTCTCAAAATCTATTTCATTTTGTCAATTTGTTTTTTTTTAATAAATAAACTAATTATTCTGTTTGTTAAAATTTGATTTTTTATCATTTTTTTATAATAGCATTTTGCTGCATTCTCATTTCAATATTAATGAGTTAGATTGAATAAATATAACAAATAAAATTTTCAGATTGCTCAGCTAGCAATTCAGTACAACACTTGTCATTTTTTAATTTTTTTTTGCTAATTTTCTAGATGTCAAAACTGCAAAAATCATCAGCTTTGTCATGCTTTGTGACTTTCAAATTTTTTTTTTTTTTAAATAATTTTATATTTTTTTTATTTTTTTTCAAACAGTTTTAACTACTGTACAGTTAATTCAGATATATTTCTGAATTAAATTCTTTCAGTAAATTAAATAATTTTGAAACTCTGAAGTTATTCATTTCAATTAATATTTTGTTTTCACTCAGTTATGCAGAAGTTTTCAGAATAAATTTTCAATTTTTAAAATATTTATATATGCTTTTGCAGTTTTTCAGATTTTTTTTTGAAAATTCACTCACTTCAGTTATTTTTTGGTAAATTTTTAATGAATTCTCAAGTTTTTAATTAAAATCAATACTCTTCAGTTGATTTTTAATCAGAGTTTTGTAAATTTGTTGAAAATTTATTTTCTCTAGATTTTTTTTTTGTCATTAAATTTCATTTTTATTGTGAAATTTGTAGAAATCATTCAGTTTTGTTGAGCTTTTTCATGCATTACTGTTTTTCATTTCTCAGAAAGTGAGTTTATTAGCTTTCAGATTATTGTTCAAATTGCATGTGTTTTAGTTTTTGTTATTTTTTTAGAAATTTTAAATTTTCAAGTTCTTAAATTTCACATATTTTTTATATAGCAAAATTTCTTGTTTCAAATAAATTGTCATCAGCTTGTTTTTCATTTTTTCATTTCAGCTTCAGCAGTTATGTCAATTGCTGAATGATATTATGAATATATTTTCAATACTTCTTCAGCAGTTTGAAGTTTCTGCATTTTCAATATACTTTTAAAGTTTTTCTTGTTCAATTTTTTTCATCAGTTTCAAGCATGACTTAACTCTGATGATAATTGAAAATTGAAATCAATTCATTATTTTCAAGATTAAATTAAAGTTTTTTTATTCATTCTGATATTTTTGTTTGTCTGTATTATCAAATCTTTCAGTAAATTTATTTATTTCAAATTAAAATTTCTAGAAACTTTTGCTGTCATTGCTGTTACTAATGCATTTGCAATGATTTTTAAATCAAAGCAATTTACATTTTCTTTCATTATTTGAACATAAGCATGAAGATTTTTTATAAAATCTGAATGCTTGTCATTTCAAATAAATCTGAAGTAATTCTTCTCAATTATTTTTTTTATGTGTGATAACATCTCAATAAATCTCACAGCATATTTTGAGATTGACATCAGCAGAAAGTTGATTATTATTACTTTTTTTTTAAAAAATAAATAAAACTTTAGTTACTAACTTGCTATTTTTTTTGTTTGTTGAATAATTTTTTTTCAGAAGATTTTTTAATGCTTTTCAGCATTGAACTTTACTGACACATTTAAGTGAATATAGTGTTTTTTCTCAAATATGTTTTTTATTTTTTTTATATGAATATCAGTTTTTTTTTTTTAAGTATGTAGATTTTAATTCAGTTCACTTTCTGCACAGAAACTCTTGCAAAGAATATAAATATTTTTTTCAGAATTTTTGCTTTTTGCTGTAATTTAAAAACTACTACTGTGTCATCTGCAAACATTGAGAGCTTAAAACATCTGAATTCAACTTTGATTTTTTTTATTTTAGCATTTTTAATGATTAATCTTGCTAATAATTCAATTGCAGTTATATATAATGAGCAACTTATAAAATTTTCTTGCTTGACATTTGACTTGATTTTTATCTCATCAGTCTTGTGATCATTGATATAAATTATGATTTTATTATTCTCATATATTTTTTTCAGCCAGCTGATGAATTGCTCAGGCATATTCATTTTTCAAAAAAATTTTCACATGAATTTATAACTTATTTTGTTATATGCTTTTTTTTGATTCAGAAACAAAAATGAGAAAAATTCAGATTTTTTTTTATTTTTTAATTAAATACTGAATAATTCTTATGTTGTCATTTATCAGATAATCTAATATGAAGATATATTGATGAGATTCAATAACTTTATTTAATGCTTTTATCAGTTTCTGCATCAGTACTTCTGTCATGAATTTATAATTATTATTCATTAAAATTATCAGTTAATAATTTTTAAAATTGCTTTTGTTACTTTTTTTGTGAATTACTGTTAGCATTTTTCTTGTTCATTTTTCTGACAATTTATTTTTTTTGTAAAGTTTCATTATAAAAATCTTGCAGTTTTCTTACTAGTAAATTTTTTTCTGTTTTTGTATTTTCTGCTAAGTTAAAAAGTATTTTATATAATTTACAAAATATATCATCATCTTCTGATGATTTTTTCAAAGTCAATTATTTAATTAAAACTTTTATTTCTCTTGCTGAAAAATCTCATGTCAGATTTTTTTTGCTTTTTATATTTATTGTTTTTGTAAGTGTGTTTAAAGCTTTCTTTGCATCATTTTTTTCACAAAATTTCTCATTAAAAAATTCAGTGTAGAACTTCTCAGTAGCTTTGAGCATGTAATTCACATCTGAGTTTTTATTTTTTTGCAAATTTTTCAATTTTTTTATTGTTAAATTTAATCAGACTTTAGCTCTGACATACAATTACTTTGTAGATTTTTCATTCAGAAGCATATTTTTTGCTTTTGCATTATAAACATATGTTTTTTGTTGTCATTATTCTAAACATTTTTTTTATAAAAATAACTGCTAATTATTTTTTCATGATTATGCTAAAGTTGTGAGCTCTCTTCTTTCATAATTTTATTTTTTATTTTTTAAAATTAAATGCAATTTTTTTTTATAACTTTGATTTCTTTCTCTAGCAGATGCTGAATGATTTGTTTGAAAATTATTCATTCAGCTACTAAATTTTTTTCTGAAAAATTTTTCACAATTTCTAAACAAGTTTTTTTTATTTTAAAATATTTTAAAAATTCTGAATTAAATCTTCATTTTTCTGATTTTTTATTACTTACTGTTATTTTTTTAAAAATAATGCATGCTGCATGATGATTTGTCTTCAGTTCAGTTGATTTAATATTTCATTTCATTTTTAATAATCAGTTTGTTCATGCATATATACAATCTAAACATGTTATTTTCTCTTCATTTTTGAAAAAAAAAAGTTTATTGCTTCTGAATGAATTTTTCTTCAGTCATTTAACAAGTTTTTAGATTTTTCAAGAATGTCAATTAGTTTTCTCATCTCTGTTACTATATCAGTTCTTAGTGACTTTTGATGATGTTTATCAGTTATACTCAAAATCTCATTTCAATTACTTTTTAAAATGTCACAATTGAGATTATTATTTATTAATTTTTTATTGATATTTCTCAATCAGTTTAGTCTCTGCTTCAGAACTGCAGAATAATAAACACAAATTACTATCATAAATAAATCATGTGTGATGATTCAGACAACTAGAAATTTTTCATCATTATTTTTAACTAGAATGTTATTTTTTTTTATTTTTGTAAACTTTATGTTTCAACTAAATGTTTTTTTGTTAATCATTATAATTACATCATCTTTCTGCTTTGTTTTATTAGAAATTACTGAAAAAAGTGAATATAATGAGTTTATTTTAAATGAAAGTTTTTTATTGATGAAGATTTTCTGAAGAAGAGTTATATTTATGTTATGTTTCTGAATCTGATTATACAAGTCATGAAATTGAGCAAAATTCAACACTGATTATACATTAATACTAATTATACTGATTTTATTTATTAGATACATATTGACTGAATTTTTTCTTTAAGTACAAATTAGTGTTAATTTACTTTTTTAGCTAAATGTCTTTGAGCTGAAAACACTTCATAATGAGATGTTTTTTTTTTCAGCAAATATCACAGTTTTTGCTTTCTAAATTTACTGTTTTGAATCTGACAACAAAAACAGTATTACATTCAGAAATCAGTTTTTCTAGCAGCACTTCAAGCATATAAAATTCTGATGATTTTTCAAAAATTATCACTGCAATTTCATCAACTAATTTTTTATATTTTTGTTGTTTCACTCAGAATCAGATGTTTCACTTCTTAATTTTCTTTACATTGCTTAAAGCAATAATCAAATTTTTAGAATTTGCAGTATTAATATTGATTGAGATGAAAGTTTAAGTTTTTTTTATTTGATAAATTTTCAAAAAAACATTCATTTAATTTATTTATAACTTGCAGTCTGTAGTTTTTTGTGCAATGAAGTGACTGATGCATTAAATCAGTCATTTTTTATTATCATAAAAAAAAACTTGTTTGAACTCAGCTCTGTCAAAAACATTATATAAAGCATTTATTATTTTTGTCATTGTCATTTTATTTTCTCATAACTTCATTAACAATTTTGCATACAGTTAAGTTTCATCAGAGTATTTAAATTTTGTTGTTTCTTTAATGTTTCATAAAATTCACTTGATGAAAATAATTTTTGCTTCATCAGTAAATGTATGAAATTTTTTTTTTAGTGAGTTGCAATTTTCTGAGTATCAGCATTGATGACTTGCTGCTTAACAGCATTTTGTTCTGAATCAATCATTAAGACAGTACAGTTTTTATTTCTTGATCATTTTTAAATGTTTGAGAAAGAATTCACATCTTAAAATCATTTTATTTTTTCAGCTGAAGTAAAAATTTCTTCACTCACTTGTTGTTTTTTTACAAATTTTAAAGTTATGAGATCAATTGCTTTCAGTGTAGTTCTGATATTATTTATAAATGAAATGTCATTTTTTGTTTGTTGAGCTGAAAATATTATTAAGTTTTTTCTTAAATTAAAAAAAATTTCAAATTCTGATGCTTCAGTTGAACAATCTTTCATTCAATGTTTGTTTTTGCAGTGAAGACAAAATTGTGAAAACAAAAATTTTTTTATTTATTCAGATTAAGCACAAGCTGCTTGAATAATTTTAGTAATTTAAACAATAATTTTTTTTCTGTCAGCTCATTTTATTTTTCATTAAATTTTTTTTTTCAGCAAAGATAAAAACAGCAGTTTTTTTTTTTAATTTCATTTCATTTGCTCAAAAATTAACAAATGAGTCATTCAAAAATCAAGTTAGCTCATTTCAAAATGTTTTTAAGCTTAACAAATGCTTTGAAATTTTTTCATAATATATTTTTTTTGAAATTAAATTTTTCTATCAGCTGTTCAGAATATCTGATATGTCACTGATCTCAAGATTTTTTTTTGCTTGATTATTAATTACTAAATTTTAATTATTTTTTTAAAAATATCATAAATTATTTGCAGAATGAGTGCAAAAATAATTGTTGTTTTTTTTATAATATTAATTCATGTGTAAAGTGAATGCAATTCTGTTTATACTCTAGAGTTTCTTATCATTTTAAAGTTTTCTTAGTGAGAAATCATCAAGATTCAACAATTTATATCATTTTTCAACAGTTAAAATGATACATTTTTTTACTGTTAGAAACATGCTGAAA
This sequence comes from Emydomyces testavorans, assembly GCA_029449355.1. Taxonomy (NCBI): domain Eukaryota; kingdom Fungi; phylum Ascomycota; class Eurotiomycetes; order Onygenales; family Nannizziopsiaceae; genus Emydomyces; species Emydomyces testavorans. The sequence goes on along the minus strand of CP120630.1, from coordinate 1,467,147 downwards.
AAACTAGAGATAAATACTTCAGTTTTTCTCAGCTTGTTGAGTTTTGATGATTCATTGCATTCAGAAATTTTGTCAACTAGCATATTACTTTATAACATGCTGTGTATGATCTTTCATCAGTCTGACTTCAGATTTCAGCTTTATGAAGTGTTGTTTTAGACTCTGACTGTCATTCACTAGAGTCATCATATTAAGATGTGCATACTGTACTCTAGAAATCATGTCACTGACAGTCAGTGTTCATTCTCAGAGTAGGTTCATGAAGGCCAGTCTCAGAATTTTGAGAGAGGGTTTAAATGCCATCAGTAGCCTTTTCTTTCCCACATAGCTTTGCAGCATCTAGGGACAGGAGTAGCTGGATAGCTATCCTCCATGGGGTCCTGCCCTGTGGGGGATTCACTGTCTTTCAAGAAGCTTCGTATGATGAAATGGGATCCAGAACAGTCTCTTTCTCGCCAATTCCTTATTACAACGCTTATCGAAGTTACCAGGAAAGAAAGATTCTATACAGCTAATAGTAGCTGAAAGGTTGATATCAAGGCTGAAATGTGCTCTTCTGATGTTCTGAGGATGCCTGACTGTCCCGAGTCACTCACCTCTCTACACATTTGCCCTGAGAGTTCTATCTCTTAGCGAACTCTTCTCTTTTGAACCGCAGTTCCAGTGACATACGATTCTCCTTTATACGTATCCTTTGAGCTTGAGGTTTTGCATCCCCTACATGTATCAGTTTGCACAGCTCATGGCTATAGCAACAGCTGCCAGAATCCTTTTTTTTTTTTTTTTTTTTTTTTTTTTTTGCCAGCGATATATCCCCGACAGTCATTAGTCTGTTACAACAGTCAAGTTCTTCTTAATCTTCACTACATCTTCATCTGAAAATCCCAGCGAGCTTTTAACATACCCCTCCGCACCACCGTCATGGCTGCCTTCCAAATCCTCCAGGAACCGGATCATGGTCTCATAGTTGACACTACACAGGCCAGCAAAGCCCTTACTCATCGTAGGGTCGGACGCAAACTTCTCTGAGAGAAGATCTTTCAAAATAACCTCGCGAGCGGGCTCCACGCCGATGCGAGTGAGCGTATACTCTCGTGCAATGACATCCGGAGCGCATCCTGCAATGTGCAAAATGAGCGCAGTAAGGACGCCAGTGCGGTCCTTTCCACCTATCATCAAACAAAAGAAAAAAGCATTAGTCCCAAGCCCACACAGCATTGAGGGAAGAGATGCCTAGGAACATGCTTACCCGCACAATGAAACAAAACCGGCTTATCCCTCTCATCCCTAATATGCTCAAACACCTCTCTAAAGGCCGGCACATGCGTCACCAATATATCCCTATACATATCCAGCATCGCCTTCAACCCCCCATCCTCGCCTCCAAACTCACTATACACCACGGGCCGCGGGTCCTGCGCCGGGGCCAGCCAGCGAATCTCCACCTCGTCGATCTGCGGAGGCCGCAACTTCTCGCGCTCCGCGGCAGATCGGAGGTCAAAGATCTTTCTGATGCCGAGGTCGGAGGCGAGTTTGATTTTGCCGGCGTCGCTGATGAAGGAGAGCATGCCGGAGCGGAAGAGGAAGTTGTCGCGCACGCGCGGCGTGCCGGTGGTGGACTGGCCGATGTCGCGGATGTTGAAGACGCCGGGGATGGTGAGGAACGGTGGACGCGAGATGATTGGGAGGATGATGTCTGATGGGATGGCGGTGGTGACGTCGGTTTTGACGAGGGTTTCGAGGTCGTAGAGGGTGGTGGTGTCTTGGGCGAATGAGGCCATGATGGGACAAGGAGGTCTTTGGAAAAAAATTCCGTAGGCGTCTTTGAGCAGGTATTTTCTCTCTCTAAGAAGACCGAAAAGCGTAGATTGATATCCTCTGAGAAATATCAAGCACAAACGTAACAGGACAGAACAAGTCAACAACACCCTTTCTCAAAGTCGCGAGATCACAGTGACTTAAACAAGACACAGTCAGGAACAAATATCCCATAAAATTGCTTCCTTTCTCTTCTCTTTTTCTCTCTCTCGCGCAAACACTCGACAAGATATCTCCACCCCGCCATGTCAGCCTATTCAGCCAGCAGCAAATCAGCATCTCACCACAAGCGCAGAACACCATAAAACTACATAACTACTAAAAACACCCCAGAACCCCCATCTGCACCACCCCGCTAACCAACTAACTAGTTAGTCAGTTACTAGTCAAAGAAAACAACTAGCCCAGACATCTAATCCAAGCCCCAATCCAAGCTGTCTCAGTTCGCCAAAACCAACAGATGTGATGAGATGTGACAAATGCCACAAAGCCACCAGGATATTGGGATCAATAATACATTAATAGTATGTATGTATGTGACTGTGTAGGCACGGGCGGCACAGAGTGACCCAACTACACTCTAGCAGCCCATGAGTGGTGCAGTTTGTGTGATAACTCCCACAATGTGTGTGTAGCCTGAAAAAGACGCACGGCTGGTCAGGAAAAGTAATTCAATATGCGCGCGCTTAAGGAGTCCCCATGGGTGCTTGGAGAAAGGGGGAGGGGGGAAGTCATCTCTTGAGTATGTACGGAATAGTCAAACTGATATCATGGCAATAATAATGGGTCTTCCTACACGGTATAAGCCACGAAGATACCCATTTACAGCCGTTGAGAACCTCGATAAAGTTACATACTCCGTAGCTATGTATGTAGTCTAAAACCAATCTCATATAACTGTCTTATAAAAATGAAATTCATTAATCTCCCCAATGATAGGAGCAATCCTTCGCATATGATCATCGTCAGCTAGTAACAAAGGCTAGAAAAAAAAAGGAATCACTTGATATATCGCCGTTATTACGCCATGGGGAACATCAATGACCGTAAACAGAATGGGCAAACCAGCAGGGCACAGAATAAAGGGAATATATATTGCCAAAAAAGACAGTGAGAAGCGTCCATCAGTGGAACCAGGCGTGGATTGACTTGAAAATCGAAATAAATGCCGACTTTGCAAACCTTCATCGCGGCTTGCTGGTAAAATGTACCAGACGATCGAACAATAATAGAGATAATTCAAAAAAGAATGCTGATCATTATGACCCTTCACTCCAGAAGTAAACATCACTGGGCGACGCATGGATCATTCATTAAGGGAACAAGAGAACAGCAAATGCAAAAATAAAAAAAGGAAAACGAAAATGACAGACAAAGCAGCTGAATGGAACAATACAGGTCAACAAAGTGAAAGAGCTCATCAACTAATCCAAATGTCCGCCCAAGCCCGCTTGTAAAAGGCCAAACATTTAACAGGCTGAAAGAGAAAAGACAAAACATAGGAAAAAAACACATAAAAAAGACAGATATGTTCAAGGAATGAAAGGTTGTGTAATAGGCTTGGATATTTCCATAAGTTCATTCTCATGTCAAAACACTGCAATTCCTCCTTGTCTCATGCAAACTGCAATGCTTCATGACAATACTTACCAAAGGAAAGGAACATTATCTGTCCCCTTTCTGCCATCCATTCAGGTACGCCATCAACCCAACGCCAAGTAACACAACGCCAATCATCGAAGCATAAGGCGCTGAGTGCTCAAACATGCCCGGCCTCTGTCTTTGTTTCGCAAACGCAGTGGCCGCGCGTTCTAGTTCTTGTATGCGCGAGGTCGATAAAGGTCGGCAGCGCATAGAGAGTGCGTCGAGTATGTTACCATCAAGTGGCTCGCCATCCGCTTCATACGATGGTTCCTGGCGAGGAACGTCAGAAGAGGTGCCTTCAGACGCTGCCGGTTTCTTGGCAGCTTCTTCAGCTCGTTCGCGGCGAACTTGCTCAATCATCTCTGCAAGAGACTTCCGGCTCTGTGAAGCCTCCCGTTCGGCTCGTTCTGCTGAATTCTTGTATTTATCCACTTCTTTGCGCATTTCATCCATTTCTGCCATCAGCGTATCGAGACGCAGTTGTAGCTCTTTCGAAGGAGAATCCAAAGTGGTGGCTTCACAGTGTGATTCAGTCACTTCCAGTGCTTTCGCTTCCGTATCATCAAGGGTCTCGACAACAGTGGTAATCGACTCGTCATTGTCATCCTTAACCGCTTGAGCCTCCAAGGAGGCCTCACCTATGGGTTCTGGTCGTTCGCTTTCAAGTTTTCGTGCACGCTCCTCAGCCGTCTCACGAGCTATTCTCTCATAACGTAGTAGATCTTCCAACTCTCTAACCCGAGTGCCTTGTAAATCTAGTTCCTTCTTCGCAGATGCAAGCGCTTCTATTAATGACAATATCTGGCTCGATTCGCGGACAGAGTTTGCAGGAGATCTGGGTTTCTCCGTATCATTTCGTTTCAATGAACAGGCTATAGCTTGAGGATTGAAACGCGAAGCCACATCAGGCTTCTCGGGAAGTGGTTGTTGAGGAGGTGGAGCAGGAGGCTCCGAAAATCGGCCGTGTGAGTCGTTTCTATGCACCTTTGGCCGGCCATTGAGCTGGCGTCCACTGAGGGAAACATCGATTGGGGAGGGTTTTGTACGCTCCTTTTCAAGGCCATCACGAGATACGAGGTGTGACATGAAATCGTTCGTTTTGCTCAGATCCTGCGTATGATATTTTGCCTGTTTCATTTCAGACTATAGATAGAGTCAGCAGGTAGTAGCAGAGCCTTGAATAAAAGTAGCCTTACGGTAAGCTTCTTAACCAGCTGCTCAATGGATATGGGTGATAGCCAGTAATTTGTCTGTCGCTGCTGATTCATAGCATTTAACTGATTGCCATTGACTCCTTGCGTCGTCCTCGAACTTCCCGCGGAAGATGTACTGTTTTGACGCCCACGCATGTGGGTCAATGGCTGACTGAGATGGTGAGGGAGTAAACCACCCCCGGAAGTCGGGTCGATATCGCCAAAATTCAAATCCAAAACGTTCATATTAGGTCCATAAACACCAGCGTGTTCAACTTTTGCAGAAACCTTATGGTGAACAATGGATTTTTGGTCTTCGCTGACAATGTCAATGCCGAGTTCAAGAGTGTCATGCTCGCGGAGCTCATGAGGTTCAGAATCTCTATTTTCAGGTGATAGACGTTGGCCATTGACAAACGTTCCATTCGATGATTTGACATCACGAATCCAAATCTTTCCTTGTCTATCGGCCCAGATTTCGGCGTGTTGCCTTGATAAAACCTTGGAATCAAAATACCCATTGACAGGCGACGGAATGGTTTTAGCATTCGTTTGCCTGCCTATCCTCAGCGCCTCTGGGAAGTACGGAACGTTTATTTGTTTTCTTTCAAAAGTGCCATTCAGGGGTATCAAACTCAAAATTGCTGCTGGTTCACTTGGAGCTGGTCTGTTCCCACCGCGGATACCGTTCTGCTGTGGAGAGGGGAGCCCATGTTGGGAGGGGACGATAGGGGAGGGTTGATGCAGGGTAGACATTGCTGAAGACGCTGCAGATACAGTTGGTGGTGCAGAAACGGGCTGGGGACGAGCATTCGTCACACCTGATACAGGTTCCGCCTTCGAACCGGACCAAACGTATCTGGATGGCTGTTTTGAATATGCGTTATGCGATTCGGAGGCGGGATTTTGACCACCATTACTAAGTTGCGAGCGCGTAGTAGTCGTGGATGAGGAAGATGCGGAGGATGAAATAGATGAAGAAGAGTTTGTTCGTGGAACCGCTCGCTGAGGCATAAAGATTCGTGACACCTCGTCCGCACTGGAAGAAGAAAACCCACCCTTTCCACTATTGCCAGCGGAGTACCATCCGAAACGTGGGCCGGATTGCACACTAGGAGGAGAAGCCACAGCAGTCATGGGTAAGGTGAGAAATCTGGAAGTTTGCAATCAACGTCGAAGTGATATTGTTGAGTCGAGTTGCGCTTGCCAAAACTCTGCTCCTACGGCAGTTTTTTGCTTGCAAGTCAGACAGACTGATCCAGAGTGTCAAACAGCATAGGTGGGGAGACGCAGCAGAAGGGCGGTATAGGACAATACGCAATCTGGAATCTTCAATGAAAATGGTGGTTGTCAGTGAATTTGTTATCCCTGCAAGAACTGGGTCAAGGCCACTCTATCAACATTCACAGGCACTGCAGAGACCAAGCATAAGGATGATACTAACACTACTAGAATCTATCAGAGTTGAGAAGATTGGAAGCAACTGGGCTTGTCTCATCAGCAACAGGTCGTGTGTTCCTTGGACGATGGGGAGGGGGGGATGGAAAAAAGCCACATAAGTAGGTAGCCCAGATGCCACAATAACAAGTTTGTTCTGAAGACAAGCGATAGTCAACAACGAGAAGTCATCAAGGAACATCAACCAGCTGTTTAAGAATTGCCAGTGGATATACAGGAAGCGCCGTTGAGAGCAGCAAGAGAGGAAGAAATCTCAAAATCAGACCACAACAGGGTCAACTGAAGATGGTGCTCACGTGATAAGTTGTCTGAAAGCAGTAAAGCCAGATCATTCCTTAGTCATCTCTGCATTCTGGCAGCTTTCTGAAGGGAACTTGAGCTTGAACAGAAGTGATGGAGAGAGTGAGAGGCGCCGGGGAGCAAAGCTGACTGCGCATCCAGCTCAATTGAAGCAACATTTTCTCTGTTTGTTGAAACTGTGGTGCAGCAGATAGTTGCCCAGTGACAAGACTCAAAATGCCTGCCGTAGCAGCTCCAAGTGGAGGTGGAGGAATGCGCGCCCCTTCAACCTTTGACAAGTGTTTGTGATGCCTCCTTCACCTGGCTGGAATTTGGCTGACAGTGCTTCGTTAAGTTAAAATGGGTGCTATGATGGGCGGTTGTGCGTGCTTTGAAGCTTCCTCCATAGCGACGCCTGTGCCTTTGAGATGCTAATTCATTCTCTGACAGCTGTCGGTCTGATCATGGGTTTTATCATCGGTTGGTGCTCCTTCAGTCTCCACGCAACTGGAGATCGTATAGCTCACAACTGTCGCAGGAACTGTCTCGATATTTCAATATGGCGCTGGGCCAAATGGAGTGATGCGCACTTTGGGTAAATACATGGCTGGTTCAGCTGCTACTTTCGGGTACGTCTCTCGAAAGCCCTGGGCTTGGGACACCCCAAAAACTAATCCTGTCTTTTTTTAAACAGATTCTTCATGTCCATCGGAAGCGTCATCAGAACGGAAGGTCCTCACGGTTCATACAGTGTCTGGGCAAGAGCCCACCGACGACCCATCATGCTCTCCACCGCCCAAACTGCCTTCCGGCCTCAGCGCGATTAATAAATCCAATCCCACAGCAATGTATGTATGTATGTATGTACCTAATCTATGTGCATACAATATACAAACACCCAAAAAGAATGTTCAGTGGAAGAACCCTTTGGGCCATATCATACCATGACTTAATGACATTGCAAGATTCTACTCTGCTTCCACCCCTCGCATGTAAATAATTGACCACGTTTTTTTCGCTCTACAAGAATACTGGACCTGGCACCAATTTCGAGCAACGGCGTCTGTGGACTCTTTTTCTCCTTTCCTCTCAAAGCAGATCTGGATTCTGGACATTTCTCTTCTGCTTAGATCCTCTTATCTTACATGCAGTCCATGCTGCGGTTGAGTGAAGGCGCGCCATGAGCTTGCTTTTCTTGCTTGATTGCGATTCTATGGTAACCCTTCACACCAGTCAGAAGCGCAATCTTTGATTCTAGACCTCAGCAACATCCAATACCCAACCTGTACTGTCTAGCTCTCCGACAGTCAACCATCTCAAAGGACTTACTCGTGTGAAGAAATTGTTGGAATCTGGAGAGACTACCACTAAAAGATCAATCTCATTGACTCCGAGAATTGCTCGAGATTTTTTAGCAGCTGGCAAAAGGTAGAAAACCAGTCTAAGTCTAAACCTATACAATGAACTCTCAATAAATCTTTTATTCAGAAACTGATCTGAAGGGCTGGCCTTTGAGCTTCGTAGATGGTGGATGTACTGTACATGCATATCCCTTAGTTCTTCTCTCGTTAAACATACATGATCCCCTGAGGCTCAAAATCACTAGACACAACTGCGTAAGCCCTCCCTTTGATCTCCAGCCGTTGCTAAATTCAGGCTGACCAAGGATATCTGCTTGACTATCATCATCTCTTCCTATGATTATATACCACAGTCGTGCTTTGATTTTGGCTGCTCCATAGCTACTTGATCAAGGTTGGGATTTTTCTTTGTTAGGGATATCAGGAGAGACCCTTAAATAGAGATTAAAAACTCACTCTTATCCATGTATGACATGACCGTTTAGTGAATTGGCCTTAAACCAGCTGGTCTATTATTATTATTATTATTATTTTTGAATAATGCGCCTTCAAAAGATCTTGAGAACAGCCAGCTACGCCGCACCGAGATCCATCACTCCTCTACGCACTATTACAGGCAATCATCCCAACCGTCGCTGCTATCATCGAGCTATAGCCAAGTTCCTCACGCGCAACCCCAATGGAGAGCTCTCCACTACCGAAATTCCAATTAAAATCGGCGATCCCGAAGAAGCATACATTATGATTCCTCCAGCCATCGGCCTTGCCTTCCAAGCTGGTAGTCTTACAGACAATTTTGCTGTCCCCACGGGCATCGCGGACAGACATAAGCTCACATTTTTCCATGATACTCGACATTTTGGCTGTGGTAAGAAATTATCTACTTTTTCTGCCTGTCTTGCCTTTTTGCGCTGATGAACAGCGGATTCAATTTAATGTCTATTGTAGCAACGTCGTCTAGTCTCCCGCAATTATGTATTTCAAGAGACCTTCCCCGCCAAACAGACTCAAATAGGAGCCCTGCCACGTTGTATCTCTACGGAAAGCTGCACATGATAGCGCTAGATGGCACTCCTGATTGTGAGTTAACGTGCCCCATTTGGAGGCCATCTGTCACGAATTCTGATATCCAGTAGCAAAATTTGCGGAGGACGCGAGCACTTGTGGGCCTGACTTAGGAGTTGTGCTTCGTTTATTGAGGGATATGTAATTGGGGCAAAAGGCGCTGGTTCTCTGGTATTGAAAGAGCGGAGAAGGTAATAAGTCTCGAAATGCTGGGTCGTGCTATACGTAAAGGACATTAAGGAGGTTGTTCCATACAACGCATCGCTAGCGATTCGTAATAGTTCCCCAATCGCGAAGCTGACCACTGATTTGTAACTGCAGCAACCTGCGCATTGGCCAAATCCATGTTGACTTGATCTTTCTTCAAGGGCGCATTCAGCAGTCTATACCCGTTGACCTTCAGAAACATGTCTACCGCCACGAGGCCGGTACGCTTGTTCCCGTCTTGATAGGGATGGTTTTTCATGATTTTCTCAGAGAGGTTCGCGGCAAGCTGGAAGACGTCTTCTTGATTTGTGTAATGGTGTACGTCAATGGGAGAGTGGACCGCGGATTCCAATAGATGTGGCTGCGACGGGTGGGCGCTGGCGTTGATCCAGAGTCCATGTAGGCGTTGGACTTGCTTTGAAGTCAAGAACAAGAGGGGTTTCGTGGCCATGTTATTGTCACTGAATGGGGTCAAGAGGCCAAAGGATTAGGCATTTTGCCAGGCTGTGACAAAAAAAAAAAAGGGGGTGACTGAGGGTTGACTACTGCGAGGCAAAGAACGAGGAGAGCAAGCCGGGATCGATGAGCTGTTTCTGGTTGCAGTGTTATTGAAAACAACTAGCAAAGAAGTTTCCGCTCATATTGTAGCCTAGACTCACTGTTAATTTAAACCAGAACTGTTGGAAAAAGAGAGATTGTGATTGAGGGCGTCCCAAGCAGTATGTATACCTAGAGGCTAGTATGTAGTCAATTAGTATCTATCAAACAATTGCATTTCATGTGGCATTTGACCTAGCTAAAACCAATCTGCAAATTCTAGTTTACACTAGTTTCAGCACAAGCTTCTGTTGTTGAGCAACAGTTGACAATTTGATTTGTGAGCCTAGGTCCTGATGAGCCCATTTCCTTGTGCTTGACACAAGGTTGCAACCTGTTGATCAGAGCTCTTCATAGCAAGATCCTATTACCACTTATCATAACAATGTCAGGATGATCAACAGGAGCATAAGAACATCTACAAGTTGCTTTCACAAATAACTAACTGGTATGAGAGAGCATTTTGCTGATCTCAAAAATGAAATCTCCTCTTTTGCATTTCATGTTCTGTGCTTCACACTCTTAACCTCCAGGCATTGGATAATAGATACATTAGTATCCATGTGGATGAGAGCATTGATGGAGGATCTCAGATTTTAGATTGGCAGTCACCAACACCATTGGTTGTTTGCAAGCCACTAGTAACACTCAAACTGAGCCTATTGAGCTCCCCCAGGCTTAGGCTTTGATGCCCTAAATATCTGCGAAACACTTTGATGAAATTCCCAAATATATCAATCCTACAGAATACTGCAAAGATGCTTGTGAGGCCGAAACTTGAAACTACCTGCTCTCCTTATCCAGAACAGAGAAGGATGGGTGTAGAACTCGATGGAATGGCGGTCTATGTTCAATTTTAGAAAAATAAATGAGGTATCATTGAATTCACGGATGTCTCATTTCTCTTGATAGAATAGTTCTCCGTATTATCATCGATGTGCAGGGACACAAGCTACAATCACAGTATCAAAGCGTCGAATAGTGCATACAGAGTACAATGCAATTATTCCATATTCAATTGCCTTGCAAATCGCACGCACACACGGGATATGTACTGTATATACGTACTCCATATGTCCAGGGGTCAAAGTAATCTCATCGTCATCATCATGAATGGTTGGTCGTCGCCAAGCGCCAGTGCAATACAGCCAATGTCGTGGAGGATATTGATAGGAAGAAAAAGAAGAAGCAAAACAGCCTCTTTCCTTGGTGACTACATGTTAGTTAGAAATGCCCTTCTGATTGCTCATATAAAATACAGAGGAGACACAAAGAACTGACGATGTGAAATATATTTCTTTTCAAACCACTCTCCAACAGATAGATGAGCTTCAAAGGAAAAACGCAGGGATTGTCACTGCTTGCCCGAGCTTAATCAATCTTTTCCTGAGTTCTGGCAGGGAAGAGAAGGGATGGAGCACGAGGAATCGAACTGTATCAGGCTGTAACTTATACACTACGACTACTAAACCACCTCCCTGCAAGAGTCACCATAAGAGTGTAATAATATAACACAGCTCGATAGGGAAATAAATAAACAAAGTTAGCCTGATGCAGAAAGTTTTCTTTGCTGGCTCCAGGACCAACTCGCTCTTTTGGCCGAGGGATGGCGGGATATGCCAGTGATTCGCTCGTTAATATTGCTAGATCATCCAATAACTAGTTAATGTGCTTTGATTGTGCCACATCAATCACCGGAATAATACTGGATTACCAGAACGGTAACAGCGGTGAAAACCTTGATTGTGTTCGTAAATTAAAGCTCTGGCTTGGTTCCTGACGCTAAGCTTCTTTGGGCAATCAGCCGTACCCCGGACAAGTGTAAAACGCGGTAACAACGCCGCCAGACAGCGCAGTCTAGACTGTCTTTGGGTTGGGGCCACATTACTGTGTAGGGCACAATACGGCCAAATACCGGGTCTGGTTCCAAAGCCTCATTTCCGAGCCCTTCCCCCCGTTCTCTCGCCTACTCTTTCGTCCCATTTTTTAAATCATATAGACACGAGCAGCGCTCACTCCTTTTCTTTCCAGACAGGCTTTCTTCGTCTGAGTTACGCTCACTCCTTTGCGTCTCAGCCCACTCTCTTTATCTTTGCGCAATCCGAAAAACGCAGATCCAATTCGCTTTCTCGTCGCTCTCTTACATAGCCCTGCCGCATTGTTTCAGGTCGCGAAAAGACTCCATTTGCTCGTCGCAGTAGTCGCCGTCGTCTCTCGACTCATCACCGCATCGATCTTTGCTCGGGTTCCGTTTCCTACCTTTGATATATTTCATCGCAACCGACTTGCGCTCCGTTCGAATCAACATATAAACAGTCGTTCACTTCTCTACAACGCTGAGCCAACATGCGCCTCTTCGTGAGCCTCTTTGCCGCTCTCTTCTTTCTGATCGGATCTCAACTGGTCGCGGCCGAGCAAACCGTCACGTCGACGAAAACAACCACCCAAACCGTGACCATGACCATCATTCGCTCCGTCGCGTCTTCGACAGCCGACGTCACAACCATCACCAGCGCCGGTGCAGCCTCCACTACCACACAAGGATCTGCGCAATCCACGGCCGCTGCACCTTCGTCGTCACATAATGCCGCCGCCGCGTTACCAAACGGCCTACCGGTCATGGCCATGGCTGGCTCTTTCGCCGCCCTCTTGAGTGCTCTGCTATAAAGCGAGTCTACCTTGGGCGCATGGGATTGGGCAACAGTGGCGTTAGCTGTTCGAAATGGCGGTTTCCTTCGCTAACACGAGAATCGGATCGGGTTGTGTTCTCGCCCTCATCAAATGCGCATTCTCTCTACGGATCGCCTCGTTTGTCGATACCCAAAACTGTGTTTTCCACTCGGCTCGGCCCGACACCTTTTCTATTTTTCGCATGCGATACCGTATTTGATACATATATAACTTCGTTCGAGCGTTTTTTATCGCTGCTCCTGGGGCCCTTTTTTTTTTTTTTTTTTTTTTTTTTGAATACCTCGACTTCATACCCTTCGGGGCCCCGGAGATAACGTTTTTTGAAGATAAGATTGACGTTGTTCATGTTTATTAAGACCTTCGACGATAATTGTTTGGGATATGATGGAGTGTTTTCGGATTCGGGTTTGGCTGGAGCAAGGAAAGAGCTCGGAATCATCTCTTCAATGGCAATAGTTTTGAAGCGTCGATACGCAGAAATTCTGAAAAAAAGAAAAAAGCCAGGCTGCTAAATCTTATCCCTTGTTGACCGAGCTGGGTTGTTGAATGGCAGGACATCGCTACACCTGTGTATTATCCTTCCTCCGAATAGGGCCTTTTTGGGTTATCATCCTTTTAATGCCTGGGGACGATTATCATTATTATTATTATTATATCTTTTTGACTTTGACTGAACGTACCATTGGCCTTTCTCGACGTTTCCATATCATCATGTCTCACGACATATGAGAGTTGAAATGCAATAAAGCAGCAACTACGTAGGAAGGCTGGCAATGATGGCTATCATTTCTCTCCATCTTCTTCATTCCGATTCTCTCTTCAAGCATTTGGCAGAGACTTGGAATCAAAGGACAGAAAAAGACATGCTGATGGCATACAGCAACGGAATCTCCATCATCTCTTGTAGGTTGTCATGTTACTGAATCAAAGATCGAGCACTTGTATCAGTGGACAGTAGTGAGAGGATCTAGCGTGACACTCTGCCTCCACCATACCGGAATCCCGGAGATTTGTTGTACCGTAACCTTACTACTGTTAGTCATCGCAAGCCTTTCCTCTTTGCATGTCAACCCATCTCCTGGAGGCCGGAATGAGTAGCCTTGTCTGTGCGCTGGACGTCTCCTGTTAACCAGCAAAATGACATTCTCGATATGGCCTGTCAAAACCGAAGATGTGGATTTACTTGTGCGAAAGGTCGATTATCCTGCACACCAAGATGGCCCGCTTTATCACTTGATGTTTGAGTGCTCAAAGGAGCAGCAGAACGAGCAGAGAGAACACGAAATAAGATGGACAATTGATGGACTTCTTGAGACAGTTCATCGAGAGGACGAAACTCTGTACAAGGCGTGCGGAGTAGATGGATTACCAGTCGGACTCATAGGCTGGACTACTAACCCAGGTGCTTCTGCGAAGGGGATGAATGGTGGGAATTGTTCAAATAGCCTGACGATGAAGTCCCGAGCAGGGCAAGGGACAACGATGGACAACCGGAACAGCTCGAACCCTCCTTCTTTGAACGTGACCTCATGGCAGGGTATCTCAAAAAGACTCAGAGATGAGAGGCACAGAGTCCTTCGGAGTTGCCAGGCCAATATAATATGCCGTAAGCTAGCACTCAAATGGTTTTCCCGGCCTTGCTCACATATCTTCCTTAGGAATCACCTTTATGGCTGTGGATCCAAACTATCAACGACAAGGTGTTGGATCTACGCTCATGAAGAAGTTTTGTCATTATGTTGATAAAAATGCACTCAACGCCTTTGTTTTGTCCTCGCCCGCTGGTATTCGACTATACTCCAAGTTCGGGTTCAAAGCAGTCGGCATAGTGGAAACTGAGCACGGGAACTTCACTAGCATGTTGAGGACTTCAGGCTTTCATCTCAGTGAAACAACTGCATTGTCTTTGTGAAGAATAAAGAAAGCTAGTTTGTTGGATTCCCAAATTTTTGATATCATTATGAAAGGTAGAAAAATATCAATAACGCCCTTGCCATTTATTCAGAAGAATCAACCATAAGGATGGATTACCAGAACTTAATGGCTTGCTGTTGTTCTTAAATAACACGAAACTCGCCATTGCCTACAGCCTCAGAAGCATCCATGGTCATGATATGATTTCTCCGGGCACCCTTCCAGCAATACTCTCAGCAATGGCACTTCTGGAGATTGTTTGGGCCAAAAACCTAGAACGCTTCAATGAGTTCCAAATCCTCGACCAATCCCCATGATATCATGATGTTTGTCTTGCCCTCAGTGGTCTCCACAGATAACTCAGGGTCATACTTGTCTAGAGATTGCACTCCAAATACATTCTCTAAACCAAGCTGGTGGAGAAGGGCCGACAGCTCCTCAAGGAACTCATAGCTAGGATCTCCATGAGATGAGGTCAGAACAAAATCGAATTCGAATGGTGCCGGTTTTCCACTGAAACCTTCGTATTTGGGCACCACGAAGTGTCATCGCTTTCATTGACAGTCCACGGCGCCGAGATGTTTCGGCAGTCCACAAGCCGTTCGTCGGCCTCCATCGAAAAATGCTTGTGCAGCAGACTGACCCCACACCGATCATGCATTTCGGAGTCGAGAAAGAGTTGTCTTATGGGGCCCAGTAAGAACCCCTTGGCCTGCGTTTGCGTGAACAGGTTGGCAGCCTCCCAAAAGAAACCTACCCCTCATTGTGCCCTTTTTGGCTTGCAATGAGGGATGTCTGAATCATCCAGTTTCATTGGCAACAACGCAACTTGTCAAGCCTTGCCTGTGTCCACCTCTCCACCTCTCTGCATATGAACCTCAAACCGCTCGAACCGCTCTCTGTATTCCAACTGCTTTCCGTGTATGGACCGCGTTCCGCATATGAACCGCTCTCTGCATACAAACTGCTTCCTATATATCCGCTTCATATGAGATCAAGTATATTTAGCATGCAGGTTAGGACGTGAAAAGGCCTGAGGCCAATCTCGTTGAAGTTGGAAGTGAACATGGAGGATATTTATGAGCCGAAGGTGTTGAAGTGTATTCTCGAGACACTCCATGGCATTCCCTCACGCCTGTTGTCTCGGCCACACACTCTAGCTAAGAAATCAGCAACTTCACGCCTTACATACACTCTGATGTCGCTGTCAGAACATAATCAAGTCTTGTCAGCAAGCCATTTATGGCAGCTTTTGCTAACAACAGCTTCAAGAACAAGTCTTTTATGTCCTGTCAAGGTTTATGTTCTGTACATCTCTTTGTGTGCATAAAACGAGAGACATCACGATCTTCGCCATCTGATTCCCGCTAGCTTTAACCATTTTTTTTTTTTTTTGAAGAAAAATGGCACTAGAAGTAGTCAAAAAGCGTCAAGGACTTGAAGCTGTGGATATTGGCTTTTGGATCCAACACCACGGAAGCAGCTCTTGACATGTACCAACACAGATCCGTCCCAAAAATTGTTCTCTGTTTCCACGAACCTTTCAAGACCCACATCGATATGTCTTTCCGTTTAAACAGCCAAGGCTGGTACGGCAGCATCTGAAAAGAGCACACCGGAAAAGTGATTTCTTGTTGGATAAATGATGTGATGCCCTCTCATGAAGCAATGCTTCTAACTCCCAAAACCATTGACATAACGCGTCAAAATAATGGTCAAGATGGGTCGCCTTGAGGTTGATGGTGAAATACCAGAATCGAATTTGGCTATTCCAGAAAGCGTTTCATCGTTGTTGGCTGACATTGCTGCAGAAATTCTTCGTAGACATGTCCCACTCCTTGTTTTTTTGAAGTTGAGATAAAATAATATTACAGTTGAGTTCAGATCAACCGCAATCCTTACGTACATATACAACAAATATTCCGGGATTCCGGTATGGCACGTCCACTACACAGTATACTGTGTACAGGGATATTGAACCAATCAGATGTGCCTTGATGGTCAATTAAAGATCCACATCACAACACGGGATATTGCAACTTAAAAACCCAGCAGAGCCAATAGAAAGCATTTCCTAAGCTTTGACGGTCAATTGAAGATCCACACTACAACAGGGATTTGGCAACTTAAAATAAAGCGGAACCAATAGAAAGCATTTCTTAAGCTTTGATGGTCAATTGAAGATCCACACCACCACAGGGATATTTTACTTGAACCAATCAGATGTGCCTTGATGGTCAATTAAAGATCCACATCACAACACGGGATATTGCAACTTAAAAACCCAGCAGAGCCAATAGAAAGCATTTCTTAAGCTTTGATGGTCAATTGAAGATCCACACCACCACAGGGATATTTTACTTGAACCAATCACTGGCGTTCTGATGTTCGAGCCTGTCATGTGACATGGCGCGAGAAGCAGGACCCACCCAAAGATGATTCGTCCGAGTCGCGTCATCGCGCTGGGTGGAAGTTGAACGAAGTAAACAATTGCAAGATACATATCTGGGCTCCTCTGGTGCAATCTGCGTGACTAGCTACTGAGAAAAGCATACAAGGCAGCCAGAAAACCATGGATCCTGGCCTCCCATCACCCTTCGAACCTCGTTCCCAACGCAACCATGTCGCATTGACTCCAGCCAACGTGCCCAACAGCCCATTTCAATTCGTACACCGCTCAACCAGGTTGAGTCTTGACAAGCTCTCCGGGCCGCCCTCGAGCGATCCTCCCCTCTTCTCCAGCGACGATTTCCAGCCCGGATTGGAAAATTACACGTCTGGAGCCGCGCAAACGCCTGCCGAGACGGGGGACAATGGAGCCGGGAGGAAACGACGTTATCGTGGCACGTGGTGGGGAGAGAAGGTGCATTCTAAGAAACAGAGAAGGAGAACGGGATTTAAGAGTAAGAGGGATTTGGACAGTGGCGTGTGGATGATGAGCAGTGATGATTCTGCTGGTCTGCTAAGCTCGGACTTGGTTATTGGGGGTGATGATGACCACGGTGTGACGGAAGATGGAAAAGAAAGGAAACGACAACCAGAGGTGGCCGAAGGGAGAAGCCTGACGAATCCAGTTCTAAGGGATGTTCCGCAGCTTCCGATGATGTTGCCAATTGATGGTGCAACGAGGACGTTCCTGAGGACCGATCGAGTGGCGGAAACTGAAGCTCAGAGACATGCCAGGTCAGCAACGAATCGCTGCTTGGAGGAAGGCTGCGATAATGTGGATCTCTCGTAAGTTGGAAAGTGCTGTCGTCTATACCTCTTGAGATGATGTAGGCTTACCGTCTCATGTCAGACACCTTGGCCTTGAGGCTATCGCTCCCAGTATCATTCAATCACTCAAGCAATTGACGAAACAACCCCCATTGAAGGATGCTCCTCTGTCAGAAGCAGCATATGGCCCTCTCGAACCATTCCTCAGACTCTATCTGGCGAAAAACCGCCTCACATCGCTCCCCAGAGACATTTTTGAACTCCAAGAACTGAAACTCCTGAGCCTGCGCCAGAATAAATTGAAAGAGATCCCATGCGCTATTCGAAAATTAACCAAGCTGCAAGATCTGAACCTGGCGGTTAATCGACTAGAATATCTCCCCTGGGAATTACTCGGCTTAATGCAGACCGGCGATCTAAAGCGGCTCACCGTTCATCCGAACCCGTTTATGCCACTGCACGAGGCCGACATCATTCAATGGCATTGGGGCCTCGAAGACGGAGATGCCTCGGTCTCAGAAAGACTAAAGCGAACTCCTTATTTTGCCGACCCAAACTCCCCAACAGCCTGGCTCCCACTCCACATTGCCACGGGCACGATCAACTACCTCGACATGGAAGGCCGCCCGCTCAACCCCAAGGATCAACAACACACCATTGCACAACGGCGTACGCGCGCCCCGTCCCTTCGCGAACTCTCTTTGCGAGCATGTGTCCGCACGTGGTTTTTCCGCTCAATCGACTTGGACGCCAACGACGACGAAGATGCCGAATCTCCGACTTCCGTTCGGCATCTGTTGCAGCTCGCAAAGTTGGTTAACGACAGTGGCGGTCGGAGGTGTTCTGTGTGTGGGCGGGAGTACATTATTCCGCGGGCGGAGTGGGTGGAATGGTGGGATTGTTTGCCGTATGAGAATGGCTCGAAGATGGCGAGGGTGGGAGGACAGAGGTTGTGGCCTTTGCCGTTTTTGAGGAGGGGGTGTAGTTGGGGGTGTGGGCTGGTGATTGGGGAGGGAGAGTGAGACGACAGTTGTTGGAGTGCTATAGGTGGGTTTGCTTGGTGGTTTATATATTAAGTATATGTATATTGTGTGAGGAGGGTAAGGTGTGGTAGTACAGGACATACATACTCTACACATACGGTGCAAGACTTTGCAAAAGGCTCCATGTAGGAGAGAGGTTAGAAGGTACCGGTATTATTGGATGTGGAATATTAAAATAAATATCGCTTTAGTTCATCGTTATTAATCCCGTCGCTGGAACACGATTCCGCCAGGATGACGCCGTCGCTCGAGCCGATTACCAGTTTTCACAACGCAAAAAAAAAGAAATAAAAGAAAAATAAAAACTGCAGAGGAAAAACACCCAAAGCCAAGGCCCGAACACGCGGAGGCGCTTTTCCACTCAATCTTCTCCAGCATCTCCCTCAGACTCCGTCTCCTCTGTCGGCTCCAATCTCCTCCGCAGCAGCACGTTTCGCCGGCTCGTCCTCAAGTTCCTCACTCACAATCACTTCAATCTCCTCCAGCTCCGGCGATGCATACATCTCATCCAGCCATGCAACCATGTTCCCCCACGCCCGCGGCATAATGCATTCGACATTCAGCGGCTCGCCGGACGAATAGCAGTTGCATCCGAAGGCGTATCTGCCGGCGACGGGTGCGGAGAGCGGTTTGTCAGAGACCAGGTAGGCGCGGGCGCGCGTGGAGATGAATTTGGCGAATGAGGGCGGGTGGAGGTGGTTGATGACGTGGAGGGGGTTGCTGAGGCAGATTGCGGAGATGCGGGATTGCCAGGTTGGCCCTGGAGGAGATGGTTAGATGTGGGGTCATGGTTGAAGGAGGGGGATTAACCCAAGGAGGAGAGAGGGAGGAAGGATTTTACAGTGTTCGGCGAGATATCTGATAGCGCCCAGGCCGCCTTCTGCGAGGCCAATGATGTCGATTTTTGCGGTCGGGGGAGCTTTCTTTGCGAGAACTTCTTCGAAAACGTAAGTGATGTGGTCTTGCCAGGTCTCGTTTCCGGGGATTTTGTTGTAATAACTCATTTTCATGGGCGGATCGACGGCGGATGGGCGGGGGATGGCGTGCCATGTTGGTAGAGAAACTGCACGTTCGCCGTTGCAGTACCAGACCAGCTGTCCTGGGTTGGTCAAGATGAGGGCGCGTTTTGATTTACTTTCCTCGTTCTTTGTGGTCTCCTTGCTTCTTTCTGAGTCTCCAAAGACGGCTTTGGCAAAGTCGACGGCGGATCCGACGTTAATGCCCTCTGACCCGATGGTGCGATACGCCCAGATTCCGAGGTCCTGAGTAGGTTCACCAAACACAACAATGATCCGGGACTGGGTCTCTAGAGACGGAGTGACCAGAATGGGGACGTGCTGCGATTTGGGAGATGCACCGATAGGCAGGCGTAAAGTCTCCAAGCCCAGGCTGTGCAATCTTGAAAGAACGATGTCACGAATGCAAGCTGTTCAAAGGCGTATCAGTACAATCAATTCGAGGTCTCGCATCAAACTGATACTCAGCGTGATTTACTATTCATAGCTTCCTTCTGCATCTCATTATATCGATCGTTTGTGTTGATCTTGTAGAGGAAGCCCTGCTCTGGATCGCTAATCATTCTGATCTGGTCATTATCATTGATAAAGTAGCTGTATCCTCAGCTTTCCATCAGCATCGAACTCCCTTAGACAGGTTCATCAAGGTAGCTAAAGTGATAACCCACCCTAGTTTCTTCAAATCAGTCGGAAAGACTGGATCTTTCGGCAACGACTCCTTTCGAAAGACGAACATGATGACGCGCTTATGGCCACTCTGAATAGCGGTAAAGAAAGGTCGAAGTAGCCGGGCATCAACAGTTGAAATCAGAGAAGAGAACGGAGAGAAGAGCACAGCAGGAATGCTGGCGTGCAGGTTCACCATGGGGGTATATTTGACGAATCTCAAGAGAACAAAGAAACAGGAGGGATAAAGGCAACAGAAACCAGATTAGTGAATGAAGCCTCTCATTCCAGCTCGCTCAGCTCAGATACTGCTTTTAAGTGAATGATCTCTCAGTGCATGTTCACAACAGCTGGTTTTCCGTGAGTCCCGAACAGAACATAATAGAGACAGAAGTAGTAAAACAGAATGAAGGCAAAGGTGAGTTGATATCCTTCACTTCAACATGTCAAAACATTGGCTCTCCAGTCCCCTCATGATCAGAAAAGAACATATGTAGTTATGTTAGTATGTATGATGCTGCCTGGATGGCTGCTGGATGCAACTGAAAAGCCTCTGTTTCACTCACGCTCGTGTTCCAGTTGTGCTCACCATTCACTGCACTGATCGCAAGCTCAGTCCAGAACATGCCCAATGGCTTCTGCAGGATGAAAATAGCAGTGTATGTCTTTGAAACATTGGAACTGCAAGCTGTCTGGTTTTTATTTATTGACAGAGCCTACAGATTACATTCTTTTCTTATACAAACTTTGAATATCAATTCTTTGATTTCCTTTTGCCCCTGGATCTGCATGTGCTCCCATAGAAGAGTTGATGAGGGCATTTACTACTTGAATGAGAATGATGTATGCTGCCGCTACCAAAGGCATCGCAGTGCTGTCACCACAGGGTTAAAGACACCATAGACTAGACTTACATCTGGCCAGGCATTTTCGAGAACCCGCAAGAGAGAGTCATCTTAGACTTCATTAAAACTTTGACAGGGACAGCTCACGTCAAGGTATATAACCTCAGGCATCAATATACCGTACATACTATACACATCTACTCTCGCATTCCAGAACGCCGAAACCCGCCAAAACGTGCATGAAAGTGCCCGAAGAGCGCTAGAACCCAGGCTCTAAATCACCAACTGGCCTTCTTCACCCCGGAAAGTTCTCCCGCCAGAGCTTGTTGCCGGAATTGATACTATAAAGACACCCCGAAGTCAGTTCACATCAACCAACGTTCATATAACAGAGAGAGGAAGAAGAATAAGATCCTCTGCGAACGTTCTCCGCTCGTAGATTGGCGAATGTGCGGAAGGGCCCAGAAAAACGTACTCTAGCCAGCTTGAAATCTCTAAATACTGCCCTAGCTATACCACCGGCAGTACACCTATTCTTTATCTGCGTCGATCTCGTGTAGCAATGCATCTGCGAGAGTTGGAGTTGTGCTTGGGCGCGGACACGTAACGGGAGGGAGGTGTTGCGGATGATGTAGCGGAGGGCTTGTCTGAAAATTGATAACACGCTCTTAGCGAAACAGCTTGAGAGGGAAAAGCGTCCATCCCGCAGCAAGTACATAGAATCTGTTCGTTGGGACGAGCGGGAAGCTGTATGGACGTACCTTTCAGGTTCGTGTTCTTTGAAGACTTTTCGCTTCGTGTGGTCTCGGATGACCCTGCAATTAATGAAGCCGGTGATGTCCAGCCGCTTTGCACGGAATTGAGACATGATGGGTGAAGTTCAAGTCGCGATTGAGCTTGCCTGCGCTCGCCTCCCAGTAGAGGTTCGGCTGTGATATCGAGAAAGTTGTGAAGAAGATACAAGTGCGTGGTTATAGCATTCTCTTTGCGGAGATTACATAACATGCACGGAGTAACTCAGTTAAGCTAGATAGGTCGCGAGAATAGTCTTAGCCCAAGGAACATTTCTATACTGTAGTCCTATCAAATGTTTCGAGCAGTCATTAAGTCTGAGGTCGAGCACGAGAATGCAGTCGTTCGAAGAAATGGAAGCTCAACTATTTATCAGGAACGTATTGCTGGACAATATATGTATCCCGTAACTGAGAAAATATTCCAGCCAGCTTTTTGAAATGCTCTCTGAATACTGCGAAGATGTTAGGAGGAATTGAAATCATCCATGCAATCAGTTGGGAGATGCTCTTCCGGTAAGAGCCTTTAATAGAAGTAATCTATATTCAATGTACAAAACATTCCCGACCAAGTTTTCCCCATTCGACAGCAGCACACCCACAACTTATACATTGGTCGGAATCCTGCCCTCTTCCACCATCATATCGACTTCTAATGCTTCTCTGCAGGCTGAAATTTTCTATTTGGGTTTCGTGGGTCATTTCTGAATTCCTCACCTGCGATAGAGTGTCAGTTTATGAATGGAGCGAGTGGAGAACGCTAGATGTATTAATGGAATTTAAAAGACAAGCTAGGACTGAGAAACATGGAATTAAGACAAAGATTCGCAATGCGAATGTGAATATTGGCAGAGGAAGAGAGTCTCACTGTTCATCATGGCATTCTGGAGGGAATTGATGCCGTACATGACGACCAAAGCTATTGTTCAACAGATCAGTATCCCTATTGAATCCCCACGCCGTCCCATTCATTGACTAGCATCTCATATCATTAATTGGTGGGAGAAGAGGGGACATACAGGCAGCGAGGAAAGGAGCCATTGGCCGAGCTATCGATACAAAATATGTCAGTGAAATGGCCATCAGGTCTTTGCCAATTACTCTGAAAACTCACCAACAGGGGCCGGGAACTTTTTCCAAGGGAGACGCATCTTGCGCGATCTATGGAGGAACTCGAACGGTTGAAGAATTGGCCCGTCTGTGAGGATGGAAGGGAGGCTGTTGTTTGGGATGTTGTCGATTGACGTTTGGGCGATTTGCGGGACTGGGGCTCTTTTGGGGCCAGAATTCGAGATCATGTGACTCTAATGTTATCATCCTCCTGTTGGACTGTAAACATGAAGATCGATATTCGAATACGAGGGGACAACGCTGTCAACATGGCAGCTTCATTATCATCTTCTGTTTCTTCTCTAAAATCATCGCTACAGCTACTCGAATCCTCAATTGACATTTTGGACGAGGGCGTCAATGACTTTCCTCGCCTCTGCAAAGTTCTTCAATCTACAAGGGTGGGAGGAATCTACCACCGATTTATCACAAACTGCCACAGTAACTATGTAGTTATAAAGACTAACGATTACTGCCAGCACTTCGAGCTTCTTCCCGAGCCTACACTGCACGAAGCCCAAAAAGCCATTCTCGACGAAATCACTCCCAGCATCGCGCACTTGCTCAGCCTCGCGTCGAACCATATCGACAAGCTCGCTCGGCGCGAAGAAGCCCTCAAAGCCAAATGCAACCTCCAGGAGGGAAGGCTATCTCATCATGACTCAAGACCACTCTCTCGCACTGGTGGTGGCTCTTCTGACCGGAAGATCGGTTCCACACCTGGACCGAGCAGCGTTCGAGCGTCCGAGCTTAGGAAGCTGGTGCAGAAGAAGGAGCGGTTAAAGTATGCGGTGGAGAGGCTGGAATTAGAGTCGAGGCAGAGGGAAAGGCAGTTGAGGAAGAGTATGGCGGCACAATGAAAATGGCTGGGATGTACCTGGTGTTCGGGGGGGGTGTGGTTCGATTCGCGATGCCCTTCGTGATCTAATTCGCCGAATGTAGGAATTGAGAGCAAAAGAGGAAGTGGATGACGTGAACCGTCAGTGTTTAGGCACACTTAAGCTAAGGTCCACGTTCAGCAGTGGTGCTGAAAACGCCGATCTTCGTCTCTCCTACGCTACGGGAAGCGCCGCATTCTATGAGCCAACGGAGAGCTCGACCTAAGGGGGAAATTCATTCCACAAACATACTAATGAAGCTTTACCCACGCGATGTGCATCGATGTCCTGCGAAGGGGTTCTCTCGAAGTTCGCTTTCTGAAGAAGGGTTCTGCATATAAGAGGCCATACGTATCAGCGTTCCAGCAAATACAGCAATTGGTTCCGACGAAGGGAGAATGAAGAGGACATAAGTGTTCTGAGACCTGGCTGAATAGAGTAATCTAGGCCCATTAACTGCACTTGAAATTGGCATAGCAATAATGAGTGACGACAGAAGTGAGTGGTCCAATGCAACACCGACATATATGTAGAATACGGAGGTGAAATTCGGTATATAATTCTACATGGCTCCGCTACTAATACAGATGCCGAAACTTATCAATCAGTACCAAACTGTTGGGGATAATATACAGTCCATTTCCAAAAGAAATTTCCAGATACTCCATTCATGAATTCCTGCTTTTAGCCCAAGGCTTCTGCTGTCGACTCTTCGCGACGTCTTTGGTATCACCTCTTGCCAAACGTTTCTGCATCTTCTTCGCCCATGCCGGAGAGTTCTTGTCGCTCTTCCGATGCTTGCTCCCTTTCGGTCTGCGCTCGTCCTCGAACTTCTCCATGATTCGCTCAAAATCAGGAATATCAACCGCACTCTCAGACATAGAATTTGGCTGAGTGGCTCCAAGCTCATCCTCCTCCTCCTCGTCCGCCTCCTTATCTCTTAGTCTACTCGCCTTTGCCGAACCCTTAGATTTCGGTTTATCCTTCTTCTTCTCACCAAGCCTCAAGCTCCGCAGGACTCGTGTCTTTGCACCCAAGGCCCAGAGATCCCCCCACGCGGACTTGCGAGCGTCGCGATATGCTTGTTTACTAAATGAGCGGGGAACGGTCCACCGTTCGATTTTTCCGGCGGGCGTGCACAGGTCCATCGTCACATGTCCTTTGCGCTTGAGTGGGGCGAGAATCAGTCGCGGGAGGGAAAGATTATTGAGCTCTGGGGCCGTAGATTGATCCATTTCACTCGGATCCTGGATTCTAAAGTTGCCCGCATTATCCAAGGAGGCCTCATAGCCAGAGAACGCGGCATCAGCAGCGCCTTCGCCCTGGATTATTCCTTGGCTTTCACGTTGATCAACGCCTCGTTGGACCGCGAGGTAGCTGAATTGTACATCTTCATAGTTTCTATTCGCCTCTCCCGTGATTGCCTGCAAAAAGTTTGGACGGATATACCGTTGGCTGAAACGACAAAAGTCTCTGCCTGAGGTATAAGTTCCTGGAATACCATACATGGGGCATTTGGTGTGGTTTGTGCATGGCGCGATGATCATGCCTCTCTCCTTCTGCGCCGTATTGTCTTCGTCGGAGGAATCTAGAGTTGTTCCGTGTTGAGTAGATCCCGGAGAAGCTATTAGTCTTTTTAAGATCATTTCTCGAGCGCCGACAATGGCATCAAAACCACGCTGCATGCCCTTTTCTACCAAAATAAGGACACCACCATTCGGGTTCAGTAATGACCAAAGATTCTGAACGTACTCTTTGCGCATATAGTCTTCTGAGAAATGCATCAGATTGTGCGATGCAATAATCACATCAAACTGCTTTCGATTTGGCGGCAATTCTCCATCGCTGACGGTGGATGGGTCCCGCAGATGCAAGTAATCCGGTATGCGCGGGATAAACGTTGTATTATCAAGAAGCTTGCTAGCGCGATGCCGTAGTGTATCGGCTCCAGTCAGGACTGTGGCTTTACCTTGCGGCGCTGGGGATTCCGTTGGGTGATCTAGGTACATCGAGAACCATTCTGCTTTCAGCACCTCTCTCCAAGCCAGGATATTAGCTCCTCCACCGCCAGCGTCCAGTACTCTCGGGCCCCCTTCTTGGTCTATTAAGTCACGCAACCACTTAGTTCCCAGTCGCTTCCGAATTTCCGTCAATATACTCAAGGTCATAGCGTATGTACCAGGGTACAGAACCGAAAGAAATGTGGTAGCTTCCATTTCAGTCATGCCACGCTGGGCCGCAGACAAGGGAATAGGGACTTGAGGGGGCGGTTTAGTGGTGCTTGTGGATTTGGCTAAGCCTTCGCCGAATAAACCATTTGCTGCTTTAGTGATATGCTTTTGACGGTATTGTGAAAGGATGGCTTGTATGGGTCCAACAGCCGTAGATTGTGGCATCGCTACTGTGCTAGGGAACGTGTTGCCTCTCGCGGCGGCGGTTAACGGATGTGTGCGTAGCTTTTTCTTGTTGTGAGAATGATCATCTTCAACAAAGTCAGAAACGACTTCTCCCTCAAATTGTGCCGCAACCTCACGTGTCCGCGACTCCAAATCTTCCAGATCAAATGTCTCCGTACCGGCTTCCCTCTGCGGGGGTGCGTCTTCTATTTCATCTTCGACTTTCATTTCGAGATCAACTTCGACCAAGCCTCCTTGTCCGTCGTCTCGAAAGAGCTGGTTTCCATTTTCCTCCTCCACCATGACTTCATTCCCCGACGAGGCCACTGGGGCTCCATATAACCGTGTATACAGAGTCATCTCTTCTTCATTTAATTCTCCCTCAGGCAGTGAATCGCCATGCTCCTGTCTCGCCAATCTGACCCGTTCCCTGAGCGTCTCTTCGTTCAAATGGCCCAAGATGCTGGTAAATTCGTCCGCAAGACGCAGTTCGAAAAATTCGCTAAGCCCAGGGAACTGTTGCAGGAGCTCCAAGTCATCTACGTCCTCTAGAAGGCCGTAGTGGTGCTCGTGTATCCTGTTCACTAGAGCAAATACCGCGGCTTTCTTCGAAGAGGTAGAAAGCGTTGAAGAAAGTCGGTTGCCATGGTGTTTTCGAACGCAATGCGCATCCCATACGCCTGTAGATACGAAGCCTAAACTGGATAGGCAGCTGAATGAACGGATCGCACCTGGCGCTATGAGCCTTGGTTTCAAAGCGTGTGATGAAAGGCTTCGGGGCAAACCCAACGTGCGATGGCTGAGCCTCTGTAGAGCACCTTGTGCTTTGCAGATTTTTGTAGTAGAGCTGCTAGGTACCATGGTCCCTGGTGCATTGAGTGTGTCCAATCCACCACAGCGCAGAAAACCTGAAGCTCGAGTGTTTCTTCTCGAAGTCTTGAAGCTCCATTGCTGACTGAAAAAAGAGAACTCAGATGCCAAGACGCTAGTATTATTTGACCTTGACGCTAACTAGCGGCAACCTTAACTCCATACCGGAATCTAGGATTTTTAGAATACGTTTTTGTTTGTAATATTACAGTTGACTTGACCATTTTTCAGTGTTCTCGACGTAACACCTGGGTTAAGTTACGTAACCTGTGGTCAGATCAGCTCAAAATGGTCGAACCAACCGTAATATTACACACAAAAGGTATTCCAAAAATCCTAGATTCCGGTATGGCTGCTGTGATTGGTCACATGTTGAGGATTGAGCTGAGAAGGTCAGAGAGATGGTGAACAAGTACGGAGTACTCCGTAAAGGTACTATTAATGTATGTATGTACGGAGTACATATGTTAGTATCTATGGACTATACAGATGCAATGCTTTATGCTGGTTGAGTTCTGTGTGTTCATGCTCAGTCGCTATCACTATCTTCATTCCCCATAACAACAGTCAATGCCCTCCGCAATTTCATAACTTCATGCTCCAAAGCTGTCAGTTTGGCCATCGCAGCCATCAGGCTAGGATCCTGACTCTCCACTCGTATCTTCTCTTTCACTTTGACCTCTTCACCATTCCAGTGAAACACATCACCAGACTCATCGTGTATTTGATGCTTAGTCCCAAACAGACGATCGCGGAGAGAAAACCCACTCAGGCCAATTTCTGGAGCAAAATATGTTGTCGGGACCTCGGAAGGGTTTGTTGCTTCAAGGGTACGAAGGTACAGCACTAACGCTGCTTCAGAGATGGTGAGATGAAATGACAGATGACTTGGAAGAGGCGGATCAAATGCCTTCAAAACGAAGTTAACGAAACCTCGAAACCAGTGAAACGGGAGAGGTGGGGTTCCAAGTACATTCACGTCCGCACTTCCTTCATTCCAAGGCTTCTTCATGTCTTCCCGGTCCCCTTTCAAGGCGTGTCGTGCTCCTGTTATGTGATCCTGCAGCAGACGCAGTTGGCCAGATATGAAGCTGGCATTCATTGGATCACCTGTGAACGTACTGACATCCACTACGTCAAGACTCTCATTTATCTGTCGGCGTGCCAAGGCAAGCTGATCCAGAACTAGTTCTGGAGCAGTGGGTGCAGTGGAAAGGCATATTCGGGTGGAATTTGAGCCACGCGGGGGAGGTAGAGAGCTCATTCGCAGGTGAATATCCTGCCAAATTGAAAGGCACTTAGTTGAACATGTAACGGGCGTCATCATCCATCTTAAAGTGGAAGACACGCGAACACACAAAGTTCGTGGCTCCTCGTTCAGGGTATGCCGCGAAAACTCACTCCTTTCACGATCTTTGCTCCCACCCTTGTTACGTATCCTTTCACGCTCTCGGACCGTAGAGAGGAAAGAACTAACGTGGAACCAGGTTCCGTCGGCGCGAGTAGAGCAGCGCACTCTTGTAGACCTTCACGCAACGCGGCCAGAGATTCCTGCAGGGAGCGTAAAAGCCATCCTAGCTCACGGGACTACAGAACATCCGTATTAAAAAAGGGAATCGAGTCCTAGGCTGGCTGCATTTGAAGACGTTACCAGTGACTGTTCCTCTTCGCGCTTTAATAGATCAGGAGGAAGCGGTGGATAGACCCAAGCTGACATTATGGAGTATGTACTAAACGTAGCTGCCACCTAGTCGCGAATAAAACGCAATCGTGTCTCAGCAGGGAAACCAAAAGCACCATCTCAATTTCTCCCATTCAGCGCCTTGTCATCGACTATTCCCGTATAGAGTTATACTCGGTTACAGCGGAGATGCCTTCTCTACTGCCAGAAGGATTTCCCTTGGAGCTTTGTCCCGTGATCCCCCCGCTGACTAAGCATGCGGACACCGAACCCCACTTCAACCTCATCGCCCATCATCTTCGCTTTGCGTTCTCCTCTGCTGGTTTTCTCACTGCACATTCTTCTTTTCTCTTCTATCAGCTGAATCAACCCAGGAGGATATAGGTGACAATTAGCTGCTTGCCTCTCTTCTGATCGTCCTTGGAGACTTATTGGCACAAGCCTTGGAGTTCTGGTTCAGGCTTGGTCACCGTGAAAGGTGGGTTCAAGGACTGTTCCCAAATTCCAAATGCCACCTCCTGTGACAGGGCATGATTGAGTTAAGCCTGGAAAAGACTTATTGCTCTTATGTAAAAGGAGACGGGCTGACATCCCCGTCATGCTGGAGTTGAGCCATCGCGCGTCTGTCGTGGTGGTTCAGGCGCTAAGGGTTTGACCATGTCCAAGCTCAAACCTAGGTGCGGCAGTCCATGTTCGACGATCGCAACACCCAATGGTTCACGTCAAGCTGAGATCCGATTCGGAGCTTATCTACCCTGCTCGGAATTTATGCATCTCCTACAATGCTGAATGTCCAAAATTGGTCGGATTCCCTTTCTTATTCACTGTCGCATTTCCCAAAGCGGTCTGCTCTTTACCACTCTGGGCTATGGGCAACAGACCTCCACAATGTAACCTGTGACAGTGAGGACGTCAAGTTGGGTTTCACGACATTATGGTTGCTCTCCTAAATCTCCTTAGGCGATTGCTATGCAAGTTCTATTTTTCTCAGCGGCTTGGCCTTTCAAATATCCCCTACTGACCTCCCAACTTTGCTTCGTTCCTTTCTTCCTCTTGCGTCTTCTGCATCTTCTCACAATCCTTTTTAAGTGACCTTTTCAGTGCACTGGTTGAAGACGATCGCTCGAGGGATTACTTTCATTCCATGTTAGTCTTTCTCTCTTCCTTCCAATCATTCGCTGTTTAATGAGTTCACGTTGATCGTGGATCTTTCCTTTCTCTCTTTCATTTAATCTAAACTCGACGTTACTGGTGAACGCTTTTTGTTCAGGTAATTTCTTGACGAAGATTCGGTCCGCTTGGTCTTAAACCAGACTCGAAGGATTTCAAGTGGACGCCTCAGACCTTGGAAACGCAGGTGCCAGTCATGTTTTCCAAGAATCTTTTGCTTGCGTTGCTCCTCTCATCGACTTTTCTCGGTGCGGTGGTGGGCCAGAATCAAAATCAGGGAGGGAATCGAGGCGGTAATGGGAGAGGTGGTCAAAACGGAGGCAATGGCGGCAACAATCGCAACGGCGGTAACAATCGCAACAATGGCGGTAATAACAATGAACGCGTACTGAATCCTGACAACGTCCAGGACGCCAGTCAAAGTGATGGAACTGATAACGCAGAAGAGGGCCAGGCTCCTTCGAGCACGTACGTGTATATGATTTCAAGTACAGTGCAGAGCTGTACTGACAATACATTGGCAGTGATAATGCAAATTTCATCAACTTCTGTACTGGAAAGACTTTGACCAATGGTCTTCAGGTCCGTGGTGGTTCTTGTAATGGAATCGGTTCGTCGTTACTTCATACCAGCTATACCCGGGGGTTTGAGCTAACTTCGTCTCAGTGATGGGTGATATCCCGAACAAGAATAACATGGTTTCCACAATCATTAGAAACCCTGGACCGGGCGAAGATTTACCCCCAAACCAAGACTTTAACATAGAGCTCCAGGTCACAAACCTCATCGCCGGCTCCTTCACCAATCCGGATAACACTTACTACTCGGCTCCACAGGAGCTTCAAGGTGGAAAGATTGTCGGTCACAGCCATGTGACTGTCCAATCTCTTGGCAGAAATGTCGCCAGACAGAATCCCCCTGACCCTGAACAGTTTGTTTTCTTCAAGGGCATCAACGACGCCGGTAACGGCCGAGGTGGTCTAAGTGCTACTGTTGAAGGTGGACTGCCTCCCGGCGCGTACCGCGTGTGCACCATGAACTCGGCTTCTAATCATCAGCCTGTGTTGATGCCTGTAAGTTCTCCATCCTTGATGTTCTGACATTAGTTTTGAAGAGGATTGCTAATCTCTTCCTAGGTTGCGCAACGTGGTGCCCAAGATGACTGTCAGAAGTTCACTGTTGGCCAAGGAAACGGCGGTAACGGCGGTAACGGCGGCAACAACAGGGGCAATCAGGGCGGGAACAGAAACCAGGGCCAGGGTGGTGGTCAGGGAGGCCGACAAGGAGGTCAAGGAGGCCAAGGAGGTCAAGGAGGCCAAGGAGGTCAAGGAGGCCAAGGAGGTCAAGGCCGACAAGGAGGTCAAGGAGGTCAAGGAGGTCAACGTCAGCGCACCCGGCTCCGCCAACGCAATCAACTGGCTGAACGAACACGACAGTCCTTCGTCGAACGGGATTTCATCGCATGAACCCCCCCCCCCAAAAAAGAAAATGAGGGTTGGCCTTTCATGATGTAGCAATCAAGATATCCAGTGTATCCCTCCTGCCTTGTCCACATGCTTCACATTCCCCCCTACCTTGCAGTGTCCGGTATACTATGTATTTATCCCAGTCTCTTTCGTTTTCTTGTCACTTTCTTCTCTTTCCCCCTGTTGACTTGGGGACTTTTGGTGGTGATGTATGTAGAATTTCAAAGTGCTTTTTTTTTTTTTTTTTTTTTTTTTTTTTCCCCTGTTGCTGGTTGTACTATTTCTTCTACGTCTGGATTGATTAATGGGTCATCATATTACTCGGTTAGTGAAATTCATCATTGCCAGTGGGTTTTAGAATAATGACTTTTTTTTTTTTTTTTTGGTATTTATGGACTCCCTTTTTTTTTTCCTACGTTCATCATGGATCTCCAGTGGTATTCTGTCATTTCTTCCCGAGAGCTGAAAGAAAAAGAACTTTCTTGAGGCTTGGGGGAGTATAGAAGGCTGATGGAGAGGTCTCTGTGACCTTCTTTCCGACTGTATGCGCCTTAATCTGGACCTGTTAAAAATAAAAAAAATAATTGATATCGTATATGCTTTGTCCAGAACGGGCTGGTGGTAGTATGTATGTATGTGCAGAGTAAAAAAAAAAATAGCATGCTATATACAACTGCGTCGACCGGCCGCAGAGAGTCTCTATCGTCTATGTACAAGTATGAGAAAAGAAAATTTATCCCAACGACAAAACTTCAAGAAGGAAGGGTATTATAGAAAAAAGAAGGAAAGAAGCAGCTTTTTGTTTTCGCCAAGAATATTAAAATGGAGCGGACCACGAGCTGGCGCGCGCGCTGGTTAAATGGCAGTACCTTCTTTTTCCCGTCTCTTGATTACAAAGAGGTTCTTATTGAGAAAGCTCCCAGAACAGGGTATATCACTGGACGAATGTTGAATTCGCCTCAGGAACTAGCCGCGTAAGAGTCGCCTAATTTGTCATGAGTACTCGTCACATATGTATTCTTTATGCCCAGGCCCCGACCAGACTCATTCCAAATGCGCCGAAAAAGACCAAAAGGCAGGCGTAAATTCGCCGCTTTCCCCGCAGGACTCGCCAGCTTTCATCGCTGAGGAAGTCCTCTGCCAAGAGCTCGATGAGAGAGGCGTAAACAAGCAGCCCTGAGGAAATTGCATTCATGGTGCCAACCATGATGAGGCCCACTTCGGAGTCAGGGTCATACAAGCTGTGAGTGGCCAAGCCAATTGCTTGTCCAATAGGGGTTCTACGTCATGCATTGCATTAGCTCGTCTCCGTCATCTTTGCTGTTTCAATCCTCCAAGATTGCGGCGAAATCAGTCACTTACGTGCAGCCATATGCCAGAGCCATCAGCCACGGCTGTGTGGCGTCTGGATTCCATGAAAGCGATGCAATACGTGCACCAAGTGCCAGACCTTCAAATGACTCTAGATGACAAAAAGGTCAGTAACTCGTGCATGAAAAAAAGGTGGGAGATCATGATAAAAGCGGATTTGATGGTACTGACGGTGAAACGTAATTGCAACCAGCAAGACAACAAACTCATTCCCGACGGAAACGCTCAATGCCATGCCTATGAACACGCTGTGGAACAGAATTCCAATTTCTAAAAGAACGCACTGCATAAATGCTTTACGGATTTTTTGTTCGGGGGTTAAAATGATAGGGAATACCTCTTCACTTGCGGTTTCTCTGGTATCCTCAGAACAGCCGGTAGTCTTGTGTGTTGCGATTTCCGGTGCGTCGGTTCGGTTTAGGCGAGAATCAGAGCTGGATCGAGTTGCTTCCTCGATAGTATCCACAGCCCTGGCATGCATTTGAGGTTTGCTCTGATGTGAGGCTGGGGATATCTGAGCGCAGATTATGTCGGATACATCCCTAGAACTGCCGCAAATATGCTGAGCAGGGCTAAACGCCATTTCTACTGCAGTCACGAGAAAGACAGCCCCAAGAGCAATTGCACCAGGCATTGCGGGATAATCTTCCCTCCAAAACTTGGACAAACACGGGTTTCCAAGAGAAACAAACGCGGTTGGCAACAGGTGAACGAATGCTGTTGCAATCAACACGCCAGTCCCAAAATGCCTCACGAAAAAAAGGAAAGAGTGTGGAATGCGCAGACGTGGGAATCTGACCGCAAGAATCGGAAATGCACAAGCCATGAAGGACACAAATAGGATAACCGCAATTGCAGCAACGTGCAAACCGACATTATAGTTGGGTTTTTTGCTCCCGGTTTGGCAAGCAGTAGCTCGCTTTGTCGTGCGAGTGACAGTTGATTTCTGCCCTAGAAACCAAGCCTGTTTAGATTAGGATCGATTGAAGGCCAGAGATTCCGAACGTACGTATTTCGAAGGTTGAGAGTATAAACCCCATGTAGTACACGGAAACTACAGCCATGGACATTGCTGGCATCCACCATAAGCAGCAACCATGATGATGAATCCAGGTCTTCAAATAACGAACTAGGGAGAGCGTATGACGCATTGCAGAGCAAAATCCTAGAACAGAACACAAATTAGTATTTCTTTACCTCATAGCAGGATTCGTAGCCCATTTGCCGGCCTCACCTTCATGATAATCATGAAGACATTTTGCATCTGCAAAGCGCTCGCCGGCCTTGGGAGAAGGGGGCGCGTCCAGGCTATTATCGGGGCCTTCGTCGGCACCAGCTGCAATACCGAAAGAGGAGAAATGACAAGATCCTTCTCGAGACTGGGTCGCATTCACACGGCCATTAAAGTCTCCTCTGGCAGTGAGATCGGGAGCGAAGAATGGAGGATTCTGATTCCAATCTGGGCGCAGGTCTTGCTCTGTGCGGGAGGGACAGTTCATGGTCGATTCTATAACTGTTCTACAAGAGATATATATACAAAACTAGATAACAATGACAGACAAGATATACAAGAAGAGAATGAAGATGAAGATGAGAATGAAGATGAGAATGATGAAGATGAAGATGTTTCAACAGCAAAGGTGGAACTGATATCTGCTTTGGGCTTAGCGTCCATACCTTGTGAGTTATCGATAAGAACACTGTCTGATCATCTGAGATTTTCAACATCAACAACTCGACTCTGTTTCTCCATGAACTGTGATCTCGAAATCGCCATGTCGCCGTCAATCCTCCTCCCGGGAGACACCATCCCCAATCCCATACAGTCCCCAAGCATCAAACTCGGCGCAAACCTCCATATCCTCCCTCCCCACTCCACCTCCCAAACCACACCAACCACCCCCATAACCAGCACCCAAACCGGCCTACTCGTCCCCGATCCCAAACGCAATACCCTCTCGCTTCTCCCTTTTCCCCGCCGCCGTTACATCCCGCAACCCAACGACCTCATCATCGCGCAGATCCACCGCTCAAGCCCCGACTACTTCCACTGCATCATCAGCCCACACACGCCGCACGTGTTGCTGCCCCATCTCGCATTTGAAGGCGCCATGCGCAAAACCCGTCCGCAGTTGAAGTCCGGTGAATTAGTGTACGCGCGCGTGCTATCGGTGGGTGTGGGCCCAGGCGCGGAGATTGAATTGACGTGTGTGAATCCCGCGACGGGAAAAGCGGAGCCGGGGGGATTGGGGCCGTTGAGTGGGGGGATGGTGTTCGATGTTTCGGTGGGGTTGGGGGCGAGGCTGATGTCGGCGGGAGGGAGTGGGGGTGTCGTGGTGTTGGAGGAATTAGGGAAGAAGCTTGAATCGCTAGGTGGGTTTGAAATTGCGGTGGGAAAGAACGGAAGGGTATGGGTGGATAGTTCGGTGGGGGGCGTGGAGGGGATCAAGATGATTGTTGCGATTGGGAGATGTCTGCGGGAGTTGGACGAGAAGAATTTGGGAGCTGGGGAGCAGAAGAAGGTGGTTTCGAGAATCTTGAGGGAGATGGGATTGGGAAGTTGATCGTATATCCATTTACTCTCCTAGGAGTGACTATCGGGTCCTCTCTTTATGGCTCCGAGGATGCATTGGGGTTGCATATACAGGCGTCTAAATTCCGATCTGACATCAAAGATCATGGGTTTGTGAGCGGTGATTTTGGCTTTACTAAAAAATGGTTTCATTCTTATTATAGATCTGCTGATGAGAACGTCAATCATTGCTCATTACCGTCATTTCCTCATAAGCCAATCGACCGCGGTTCTGAGAAATATCAGCCAACATTCAACGCCAAATGCAACGAAGAGAAGATGGCCAGCCATATGAGCATCACAATTTGTCCGATATCCTTTTCGTTAGCGAGACCAATAGTTCGAACCAGGATTCAAATCGGGGATAGAAAATATGTTACCCCCATACGCCATCTTTCGACGGACTGTGTCCGCAAACATCAGCAACAATTCATCCAAGCATAAGCATTTCTCGTGAGAGCGGCAAAGAAAGGGCAAGACATACACGAATCCAACTCCTTCTCCCTCACCTCCGCAATCCACATCTGCCACCCGATCCAAATCTTCGCACACCACCCCGTCACCAACACATCCACTATCTGTTCTCCCACGTCCTTCACAACATGAAGGCCTGGTTGGGTCGATCCAGGCTTCCACACCGTCTCCACGGCCACAAGCTCCCTCCCCGGATCTTCCCACTGCAACCTATCGGCCTTTTGCGGATTCCTCATCGGCCGAGTGCGAAACAGTAAGGTGCTGTTATCACTAGATGTCGCGCGATGCCATATTTCCCAGCTGTGTTTCAGAAACGAGTGGTTGGCTCGAAGGCATAAGATGCCGGGAAGGGAGCTGCGGCGCTTTCCGATGATCTCGACGGTGTTGGAGAAGAGGGATTGGGCGAAGGAGTAGATGTGTTTCTCGCGTCTGCTACCGGTTTCTGGGGCAGTTTTCGTGGAGGGGCGGAGGCGAGAGATGGAAATGGTGCTGTGGCCGGCGTCAAGTTCGTGGGAAAGTTCATAGGCGGGGTGGGAGGTCTCGGGCGACGAGGAGAAGGTGACGGGGCTGATGAAGGTTTTGTTGATGGTGAGATTAAGTGCTTGAGAGGAGACGGAGTGCGATGCTGGGCTAGAGGCGGATTCTTCGTAGGACGGAGGCGGAGTCGATGATGAGAGAGGTTTGGCGGTTTTAGTTCTGAGCATTGCGAAATGGCTTATATCTCATGTCTATCGCTAGTTATTTGCCAGGATGGATGTTCTCAAGTCATCAGGCATTGATTGCTTCATCAGCCTGGTCTTGATATATGCAATCCTATCATTTCACATATATTAGTTATTAGAGTCTTATAGATGACATCACACAAGCATTCCTTGCCACCTTTTCTTCTTCTTTTGCGATAAAAAGAATGAAGCTGGACAGTTTTTATTCTATTCATCTTGAAATCAGAGAATACCTGCTTGTTCTTGCGGATGAGATGAATTCATGATATACACAACCCAACCCTTGATTGGGATATCTACAGGTTCAAGCTGACAATCGCGAAGAAGACTAGGAGCTTTTCTTCCTGTTTCATTGGAGAGATCACAATCACCAATAGAATCCATGGACATTGGCGAAATATATTCAAGAGCTGGTTCCTCTTGTAATATCATGGATCTCATCTAATAATGCACAGTATGGTGGATATTTTTGTACATTTTCAGTCACTAATAATTCTAAGTAAAGCGGCGATCAAGTTGAGGCATAAAGCTTCCAGTGGCTATGATCTAATATAAACAAATCCAGCTGGATTGTCCTTCAGAAGTCGCACACCCAAAAGCAACCCAAACAGGCCTGACTGATGCTGCTCCAGATGGTTATCAGAAACATTACTGTCGACAAATAAAGCAGATCGGAACTCGACAACCATGAGAGCAACTATAAAATGGCACAGCTCGTCGGAAATGATGTTGGATCATAGGACGGCGGATCGGGTGTCCAAAGATCATCTTCTAGCCCAGATCGCAGCGTCACAAGATAAATATCAGACACCTGCCGCCCAAAAGACTTTAGACCGAAGGCCGGCTCGAACTCATGTAGATGGCGAGATGCACAGCCTTCCTTGCTCCCACTTCCAGCATCTTCTTGGTCAAAGTGAAGCGCAGCCAGACGCAAGACATCCTCGAATTCGGATTCATGCATTCTCTTCGTAGTAACCAACTCTTTTACCCCAATGCGTGGGTTCTTTTGCCAATCCAGATCAATGACTTCCACTCGAATATCGCCGTTTCTAGGCAGATACGCAATGACAGGGGGGTAGCTGGCCGATGGTGCGTGTGGGCTGTACACAAAGCAAGTATGAGAGAAGACACGCCCAGGCGGTGGAGAGGGTGGTCGACGCGTAGCTTCGTGAACGATGTCATCCCAGGTCATTTTGTTGCTGATATCTTTGATTGGAGAGGCCTGGAGAGAACAGAGGGAAATGGGATTTTGAACCAAGGAGAGGCTTAGTAGTAAGATCACATACAATAAAAGGCAGCCAGGTCCCACGATGCCTAGGCAGTTTCGAAAGAACTCCTCGAGTAAGATTTGCTAAGAGTAAAAGTCCTTCCAGTGATCAAGCGGTTTACACAATAGTTATAGCAGTTTATGCA
Organism: Emydomyces testavorans; assembly: GCA_029449355.1. NCBI lineage: Eukaryota > Fungi > Ascomycota > Eurotiomycetes > Onygenales > Nannizziopsiaceae > Emydomyces > Emydomyces testavorans. The sequence goes on along the minus strand of CP120630.1, from coordinate 1,429,220 downwards.
ATAATAAGCAATAATTATAGGGGTTTAGGCCCTCCCAGCCCCTAAATATAGGGGGTTGAGTGATAATTTAGGCCTATATAGACCCTATATACGGAGTACACAGTAAGTCTTATAGAATCAGGCTGCCCAGATCCCACCCATCCCGGGCCAAAATTAGAAACAGGTTTAGGGGCGGGCTGGCCAAGGGTTCGCCGGGCTGGCTGGTCAAGTCTAGTTTTTCTCTGTACTTTAACTGTTACAATAGAATATCTTCACTTCTCTTCTCTTAAGTCTTTAGCAATATCTTCTGCTGTTTCAGATATCAATCTCACTCAAGTAAGATTTGTTCCCAAAAATGTCTACAAAGCACAAGCATGCTTTCAACATGAGAGTTGATGCAACTCGGAGTCAAGTACTGAGAGATGATGAATCCAAGATGCTAAGCACATCAAGCATATCTGGGCACAATTGCACATCAACAAGTTTGAGACGCCATCTTGTATTCACTGTACCAGTAACCTCAGATTCCGGACTCTATATCAGGCTCTTCTTTCAACTCCGGAAATATCTTGTTTTGTCACGGAGACAGGGCAATTGGCCCATGCTCCTTACCAGAGAGGCCACCCCTGAACATATTGATGACCATAGACTCCGAAACTATGTTTAATAGGGAGAACAACTGCATAAGGATAAATCGCTCCGTTCGCGGACCCAGCAGGCCTGCAGTTCCTTGATGGATCCCACCTTCGCTTCCAAGCGGTCGTCCATATGGGGCAATGTAGGCTTCGAATTCTGATCCGAATTCTGCAGTGCTCTCAAAAGCAGTCTACATCACTGCCATTTTTCTATGACATCTTTCTCCACCTCTTTCTCAAAAAGTTTCTCGATATTTTCGCATTGCACGCGCTCCTGGAGGACCGTCAATTGCGGTCTTAGAGTGCTGAAAATTTGGTAGTCTCGTCACATTAAGAACAGGGCACTAACATGGAACCAATGCATCTTTCTTATGCGCTACCCCCAGGCAGCGGTGAAACTCTAAGATGAGTCCGTCGAGCTCACCTTACTCACCAAATGGGCTCGCTGCCCTCATGGACTAGGACAAACCCAGTGGTAAGAATTGGTACAACTTCGGGATTAGACAAGAGAGCCTCAATTCTGACAAGAGGCTTGAAAGGGTTGATAACGGCAATAGAATGGGTTATCAACTGACAGAGTCTCAAAGATCTCTGGGCAACAAGGTGTTGCAAGTAATTATACGGGCTTATGAACTCTGTCGGTTGCCAAGTTTGGACGAGAAGCACAAAATGCTGATTTCCCTGTTTGGTACACTTGTTTGGTCCACAGAGATCTGTGACGGTACAGATGCCTCCCGAAACCTCTTGCGACCTCTTTCCTCAAGTTCATACAGTGGAGTTTGGTAGTCGCTTTCTTCACATTCACGGCGCCTCTTCAATATGGTGGTAGGCTTGGGAGCGGAGTGTCTCCGGGCTGGGCTTGGTGTAGACATGAGATTGATAATACTCGACCCTTGCTTGCCAGCCACTGGTTGCCCTGAATCTTCCAGACGACATAATACGGAGGCCTGCGGTCGAGTTTTGCAGGAGCAACCAGCATGATTATCTGTAAGCGGGAGCGGGGGTGAGAAATTCGATTGGCCTGAACGTCTTTCGGTGTTCACAACGGAGTCAGGTCCTTCATTTTCACATCTAACATCTGTGTTCCGGGACTGATTGGCTTCGTTCACGTCATTATGAGACTCCACCTTCCCCGAACGGTCCGAACCTTCGTGCTTCCCACCATTCTTAGATACATCTTCTTCATCACTCAACTCCTCATCCGTGCCGAGTTCATCCAGGCGTTTCTCTCTCTCCATGAGCTCAGCATATGCTCGACGTGCCGGACTGGGGGTCCAGCCGCGTCTGGTGTTGTTTGCCACCTCCATGCCATACATCTGCTCTCTCCATGTTTGCCGTAGACAAGAAATATCATAGGCCTGGGTGACGCTTTGACCAAATAGATCGTCGACGAGGTCAAGACCGTAATCAGGAGGGGATGGAAGCGACTGATAATCGATCACAGGAGGCTTGTGGGACTCTGCTGCATCGGAGGGAGACTTGCCATTTTCCTGCGATGAGAATGATCTCAGACCAAGTTCACTAGTAGGTTTTTGATGAGTGAACTGGGTGTGATCGAGTTCAGCGCTTGTAGAGGTTGATCGTGAACCGCTTTCAGATGGAGATGGAATATGACCAGGCTTATCCATTCCTAAAGGTTGCGCAATGATTGCAGGAAAAGACTAAAACACATTGATACGGACAGCTTCATACAGTTCTCGCTTATATAGTCTTGCTTTGCCAAACTGTTATCCACACCAACATCTGTACAACTTGTGTTAGTATGTGTCATTTTGTCAACTTCCTTTGAACCATACCGGAATCACAGATAATCCTTGTATGTATGTACTGTACATACAGACGTACATACAACAAATCTCCGGGATTCCGGTATGGTAGGTACCATAGTTACATAGTAAATCCGACATAACCTCACTCTGTCCCTCATAAGCAAACAGGAAGTAGATCTCGCTTCCTAGCCTTGCTGCCCTAGAATTTATATTTCAGAGACCCTTATCCTTCCTTTTTAAAGGATTCAGATATTGGGCTGAGCAGGTCACCCAAAAATTTTGGCGAGGTGACCCATCTGGAAGGCAGACCTTCTCGAGATTGCTGCCTGATGAATGCATGGAATAGTTACCAGTGGTGTGTCTGTACGCAACTATCTCGGCGGCAACGGTTGCCGACATGGCTTCTACAACCTCCAGGGTGTCTGGCATTCGGGGTGATACACTCTTTATATATACCGGCAAAGCGCCAGTGGACACATCTCATACTGCCTTTTGTGATGTAGAAAACAGCTGAAGTGTCGAACTCCGCGAAAGCTTCGAAAAGCAACTCTTCATACCGTTACACCAAAAAGAATATTCCTTTAGTGCTTTGGCTTTAAAAGTGCTTTTGTAGTCGACGTGATTTCCAATCTGACAGAAGCCACTCGAACAAAAAAAATGCAATCTCCAAAGCAGACTGTTGGACCACAACACGGTAATCTCGGAAGGCCGTCAGCTACGGTGGAATCTCGACCAACCCAAGAGCTCGCGGGACCAAAGAGTCCACGTGTGTTTGCGCGGTTAACTCCTCACAATGCTGCTGCCTGGACATCATTTCGGACTGTGGTAGATGCTATCAAACGGGATCCAACCCAACTTGAACATCACCGCCATTTCTTATACTACGATGAACCTGGCATACCTCTTTCTTCTCTTTTGGCACCCCAACGCTCTACCTCGCTGCAAGTTTCCGGGGATGAGGTTGAGCTTACGACATCAACTTCGAGTGATGACCAGCACACGCAGCCACCTCCCCAAGATGAAATCGTATATAATGGTCATTATCTACTTTCCTTAGACATCCCTCCCTTTCAACCTGAGCTGGGGTGGAGGATTGGGACCGGAAGATGGAGCAGTGGCAGTCTCACCGGTGGTGTGGACTTGTTGCTAAATCGCCCACCACTGTTGATGGGAGTACGGGGTCGTCATGCCTCCCTTGTGTTCCACAAAAACTCAGGCATCCTTACTCTTGAGGTTTTCCATACAGATGCATCGGTTATGCTTGATATGTGTACAATCGTTCGATCAGATGGGGCGCGAGGCCTTTCTAGACCAGTGTCCTTTATCCAAATCGGAGATTTATTGTACAAGTTCACCTACTCTAACTGGTCGGCCGAAGAAGAACTCGCATTCCAGAAACAAAAAGTGGCGTATTTTCAAGGTAAGCTGGGCGTTGCAGCTCCGCTGGAGTCGACATCTGCCACCCCGTCTTTGAATGCTATGGTCATTGGTAACTGGAATCTACATCGTACAGTGGGAGGAGGTGCATTTGGTGTTGTGAATGCTGCCTCTCGCCATGGGGGCAAACTGCAAATTGTTGCATTCAAAGAGATTGTCCGCCGCAACGCTCATTCCAGCAACATTGTTGATTCTGAAGTGCAAGCAGCTTCGATCTTGAAGGCTGCGGCTGAAAAACATGAATACAAGGAATTCATTCTCCGGCTAGAAGACGTGATCTACGAAAGAGGTTCTAGAATCTTTGACTATAGCGGCCCCGAACGAGTTTATCTCTTATACAGCCCCCTCGCCCGGGGCACATTCGGCAGCCATTTGATCTCCAACCCTAAAGTCATCCCAATGTCAACTCGCATTTCGCTTCTAGCTGATGTTGTCAAAGGGCTTATTTGTCTGCATGATATCGGCTGGATACATCGCGACATAAAACCGGACAACCTAGCTGTGGTGACCATGGGCCCGCCTCGAGCCGTAATCTTAGACGTCGGCCACGCATGCTACTCTGGTCTTGATCCAGAGAAGCCTCTCGAATCAAATGAAGGCATCGAGGCGAAGCCAGGCACTGTCGGCACACCCCTATACCTTGCACCTGAAATGGAGTGGCATAACGGTCGCTATGGCCCGGCGGTGGACATATATTCTCTAGGACTTGTAGCGTACCAGCTCTTCGTGGGACCACACCCATTGCATCACTGCAAGAAGAACCCATGGTTGATGACAAATACTAACCACGCAGAGGTTAAAGATGAGCTCAATCGCTGGAACAATATGCTCAGAGACCTAAATGCAAAAGGGAGCGATCACATTGAGAACTTGATCGCCAACATGCTTTCTTGGAATAAGGACAGCCGTTGCTCGGCTAGACAGGCCCTGAAACATCCTTCATTGATGCAGGATCTTGAACCGGATTCTAAGCGGGCGAAAGTATAGTCTGGCGGAAAAGGATGTTATGATAATATGACTTTCATAATGCTATCACTTAAGCAGCTGATATTTGGTCAACAAGGGATGATGGATCCGCGAAAGATCAGCGAAAACAGGCGAACAAAGAGTGAAAGATGGTCCGCTGGTCGAATTAGCACGAGATGAAGGATGAGGCTTGAGTATTGGGACTGTAGGTTCGGGAATAAAGTCTCTCGCGAAGCAGATGTATACTGTAACTGCATCCTCCAAAAGACTCAGAAGTCTATAGTCCCCAAGTGTCTTGGAACAATTGAACTGGCCTACTTCCTAAACTGGGGCAGGCAGATACGACACAACTCGGGGGATGACAATAGCCTTTGAGCTGTTTTCAAAGTCCATTTCTCGTATCCAGCAAGGTGCAGCATGATATACTGCAGTATGCCGACATGTCCGATTGATAGCACAAAGCGATCTCTATCAAACCAGTCGGGATGCGCAGGGCCAAACCGCAGAACATGACACCAGAGGGTCTGAGCTATGGCAGTCATACCGAGAGCGCTACCTTGATTTGAATAAGCCAAGAAGCTCGTTGTGCTGAAGCTTCTAATACACTTACCACCATGACCAATTCCCCATTGCTGGCAGCAGTCAAGTACAAGGCCGCAGATGACTTCAACAGACCTTGAGTCTTCGGCTGGCGTCTGCACCTCTGTGTACTTGGACTTGAAAAGCCCGTCATCTCCAACGGGTGGTTTGAGCATTCCAGAGCTGTTTAAATCAGCTAAGGCAGGTTCAAGACGACCAGGGGCCATCTTGTCTTGATTCTTGTTCTGTCAAAAACTGTGAACTTGGAAAGAAAGTAATCGTAGCACAAAAATTACTCTTCCTGTTCCTCTACACCTTTGGAGACATCGGGAAAGACATAGTCACAGTACAGTTTGATCAACTTTTCATCTGTCGGGTCTTCATAGGGAAGCTTGTCCGTAATCATGTCGTATACAACGGTGCCAAACGCGAACAAGTCATCCTGGATGGTAATCTAATAGTCTGGTTTCTCGTAGCAGGACGGACGATATCTTGTTTTATTGGGCGCGTCAGATATCTTGATGCCGTTCATGGAAGACGAGACAAGTCAGCCAGGACAACGTCCCAGGTGTCGGTGACGAGGATACTGGGGAATCGCAAATCGCAATGGATTACAGCCCTTGCTGTGAATGAAAGCTAGACCTTTAGCGATCTACTGCATCCACTTCAAGTATTGTAATTCCGATTTCATGATCGAGCGTGCCGATCAATGCAGCCATGCTGGTAATATCCCAGCTCAAGTGCGACATTGATCGAATGTAGATATCTGGCAATTCGTGGATGCTCGGCCAGCAGCTCATAGACTTGTCGTTCGACGTCGAGCTCGCGTTCATACCCCGAAAAGGGCTGCTTGGTGATGGTTAAACTTTTGGTCTTGAAGACAATGCTGCTTGCACCGAAGGCTATGCTTTCCGTGATTGCTGTGTGGAGTGGGACAGAATCTTGGAGGATTTCTTAGGCGTCAGTTAACATATACATAGGCGACTTGGAGAAAGAAAGTACACACGTGCGTATTTAGAGCAGGCTGCCACTCTATTGCATGGGGTCTGTGAGTAGAGTAGCTGCCTAGAGGATGACTTATGTAGTCAACCACACTCCCCAGAGATATCGAGCGAGTCGGCGTGACTGTCGAATTTCGAGCTTCAGTTGATAGAAGGAATCCATCACCAATTTGCGAGAGGCTCCGAGGTCTTTTCAATGATATATATATGTTGCACTGGATTGATTTTTTGCTCTGATTCACACCATGTCCCGACGCCATCACTTTTGTCCGTTGGCAAACTTGAGAATCCCTCGAACGGCAAGTGAATCATCCTCGTCGCTCCATATGACCTACATACATAATGGACGACTAATGAATCTTAATATAGCTTGACAGGACGCCTGCCAGACAACCCGCCTCACGACTTGCCTCTCTACCCAATGAACTCCTAATCGAGATCATCTGTAACGCCAACATCAGCGACCGAATTTTTCTCGCCCTTACTTGTAAACATATCTTCAATCTCTCCTTAGTGGCCGTCGACCTCTGGGTTCCCTGCCCTATTGAACATAAGCATCGTTATTGTCGGACAATGGTAAAATTTCTTCAACTGATCAAGCCATTAGACAGGTTGGGACGGCCAAGCAGGGCCTGGGCCGTCTGTGGGGATTGCGTACGGTATCGGCCGACGAGGATGAGGTATTGGAAAAGAAAGCGAGCGCCTTGGGTTCGTTCGGCAGATTATCGGGAAGCTTTACGTTTATGGAATGCAAAAGATTCGTTAGTGTCCAAGGTGTTCCTGCAAGGAGAAGAGGGCACCTCGTAAGGTCTTTGTGCTGCAATGAAACAGGGCTTTCGGGGATTACATACCGCATAAATGGGAATTATAGGAATCATGGGAAGAACACGTTCCAACGATCCCATCAAGCATCATACGTTGTATAAAACTCAGTATAGATATAGCTGGAAATTGTGAGATTGGAGGCAAGTGTCGGTCGCATGTAAAGCAACAAAATGTCCCGCTTCAGCTACTGGCTATTCAAGTTTGACTGCCTGGTGGTGACGATTCGTCATGGACATTGCCACACGCTTTGCCCGGATGGCGTTATCATCCTTGTTCTTTAGCAGCATATCTTCGAATCTTTCAAGGATCTCCAAATGCAGACTTGTTAAGAACTACTTGATTAGAATTTCAAATCAGTTACAAGGCACTTGCAAGTGGGACCTTGGGCAATCAAGAAAACACATACTTGCCAGCAATGGTACACGAAACCGGATAAGACGTAGTTGTTTCATTTCGGTCCCTTTCACAGAATTTCCCCTGTTGAGAATAACCGGGAGAACTGACCTTGCTAGACTCAAAAGAATATTGCAGCGTCGTCGAGAAGAAGAGCAAATTCACCAGTTAAGAGAAACTGGGACCTGACAGGAGGTCGAGTTCAACTTCTCGTTGTCAAAATATAAGATAGACGTTAGCAGATCGTTGAATTAACAGCAGCATAGAACGAGTGCCTTGTAATAAAGCCCTAGACTTCCAGTAACTTTCACTTGAACGTCACTGCAATCTCCACCATATTAACCCAACGGGTTCGCGACTCAGGCAACTCATCTTCTTCAATGAGTAGCTTTCTTTTGTTTTTGTTCTTTTGCGGTTTGGCCTTTGGCGTGGTGGATGCAGCTGACGCCTCACTCATAATCTGAGCGTGTTGTGCTAAAGGATCAACCTCCCTCTTATCATTATCTTCGGTCTGAGCCTTGGGCTGCTCTCTCTTCTCCCTCTTCCTCGACTCCTTCTCCTTCAAGCCATCGTCTTCGATAATATCGTCAACAACTAATACCGTCCCCGTTTTCACTTTGATGTTATACCCCTCCTTCTCATTGAACCACTTTCCAATGTCCATGGCCTTTTGAATCGCTCGACCGGTAGCTTTAATGAACACTTCCTCTTTCTGCAGAGCCTGCGTGCTCTCTTTCAACTGAGCGACTTTCTCCTTCTCGCTCACTTTCCTATCGTGGAGATCCACCTTGGCCACGGCCCGCTTTTCAACTTCTCGGAGGAGTTTTTGAACACGCTTCACCGCGCTCATAAAAGGGGTCTTTGTAGAAACATAAACGATCTTCGCGACTTTCGAGCCCGCATAAGGGGAAGCAACTGGCGGATGGGGGATTGGACGCTTTTCAACACGGGCATCTGGTATCAAATGTCAAATGTTAGTTATGATTCTGTTGGTTAGATCAAAGCTTTTTAATCCGAATTCCTGGGAGGTCCGATCACATTTTGGCAGTCTTTGAAGTTTCCTGTTCTTCCTCTCGAAGATGAGTTCTGGGTGGGCTTTGTGCTTGAGGAAGGTCATTGTCAATAGTACAAAATCGGCTGAATTAGATAGCTATTTGAGGATCGTTTAACTATCAGTTCCTGCCATGCGTCGCATGAATTCAAATGTCCAGTTCAGTTTGCAGTGTACAGCCAGATCGTTATCGACGACGATGATTTTGATGTTGAACGTGGATTGAAGAAGTTGAAGATTTCAAGTGAGGTCGAAGAAAGTTTAGCCGAGCTCTTATCGATAACCTGGACATGGGATGAAGCCTCACCCAAATCGCAACTTTTTTTTTCTTTTTTTTTTCTCTTCTTTTTATTTTGATTTTTGCGATTCTGATTTCACTTATGGATCGAGGGATGAAAGGCCAGAATCTTGATAACTAATACATTTCGTCTCTTCTTCATTCATTCTAAAAGTTTTCGAGGCTTTGAATAGATATGAGCGACCAGCCTAATGGGGTTGCTGAAGAGGCAACGGAGCGATGTGCGATTGGGATCTCCTTCGGGAACTCGCACAGCTCCATAGCTCATATCTCACTGGTACCAATCCGCTCTCCTTCAAGCAGCTTTGGAGAAGCAGTTCTGATTGTTTTTATTTTTACAGGAAGGGAAACCCCAGGTTATAGCCAACGAAGAGGGAGGTGGGTTATCCCCAACCTAACCGTCAAAGCGATTGCTCAGCTAACAGAAAATCGTCTCTGTAGATCGACATATCCCGTCTGTTTTGTCATATGTCGGAGGAGAAGAATATCATGGCACTCAAGCCAAGGCTCAGCTGGTTCGAAATCCGAAGAATACGGTGGCCTACTTCAGAGATTACCTTGGTAAAGAGTAACTTCACCCCCACTATCAACCCGGGAGATCGATATGGTCAATGGATAGAACACTAAGTATATTGCCGTTCAGTTTCAAGTCCATAGATCCAACTCCAGCCCACGCCTCGGCGCATCCTCAGCTCCACGATTCGTCCGTCGCTTTCACAATCCACGATTCCACGTCTGAGGAGCCCAGCACGGTCACTGTTTCTGAGATCACTACACGCCATTTACGACGGTTGAAACAATCTGCCTCTGATTTCCTTGGAAAGGACGTTAACGCTGCCGTTGTTACGGTTCCAACAGATTTCACAGAAGCGCAACGTACTGCGCTACAAGCAGCAGCAAAGGAAGCCGGTATTGACGTTCTCCAATTCATCCATGAACCTGTCGCAGCTCTTTTGGCCTATGATGCGAGACCTGAAAGTCAGGTCAAGGATAAACTAGTCGTCGTTGCGGACTTTGGTGGAACAAGATCGGATATCGCTGTCATTGCGTCACGAGGAGGAATGTATACCATTTTGGCTACCGTGCACGATCCCGAACTTGGAGGGGCTCAGCTGGATCAAATACTTATCGATCACTTTGCAAAGGAGTTCATTAAGAAACATAAGACTGACCCACGTGAAAATGAGCGCAGTTTAGCGAAACTGAAGCTTGAGGCGGAGATAACCAAGAAAGCTTTGAGTCTCGGATCCAACGCTGCGCTTAGCATTGAAAGTCTGGCCAATGGTATCGATTTTGGCTCTACTGTGAATCGGACGAGATATGAATTGTTGTCCGGTAAAGTATTTGCAAGCTTTACTCAGCTTATTGAACGCGCAGTGGAGAAGGCTGAGCTAGATGTACTTGACATTGATGAGGTTGGACCATATCTCCCTATCGTACTATAAAAAACGGAATCTGATATTATGACAGGTCATTCTTTGCGGCGGAACGTCTCACACACCTAAAATCGCTCGCCTCGTCCAATCTCTTTTCTCTCCCTCGACCACTGTCCTGTCACCATCTACATCTCCCACCGCAATCAACCCCTCAGACTTGGCCGCCCGGGGCGCTGCGATCCAAGCGTCATTAATAGAAGAATTCGAAAAGGACGACATTGAACAATCCACCCATCCAATGGTCACCGTCGCCCCTCACCTTGAGAAAGCCATTGGCGTCCAACTAGTCTCCGCCGACCAGAGTGCCGAATCCACAGCAATCTTCAAACCCCTTCTGAACGCCGAAACCGCTCTACCGGCGCGCCGCACCGCACAATATTCCGCCCCTAAGGACGGCGGTGATGTCCTCGTCCGCGTCTGCGAAGGCACCCGTGAAATCAAAGTCACCAAACCCGAGCCCAAGGCCAAATCTAAATCTGCCGAACCGAAGAACGAGGAAGACTCGGATTTTGATTCGGATGAAGACAGCGAGGAAGAGGAAGAACATGTTCGTGACATCATTTGGAATGTTTCTAAACCGATCGCGGAATTTGCCGTTAAGGGAGTCAAAGCGAAGGGTAAGGTCGAAGTGATGATTAGCGTTAATGAATACTTGGTTGTGCAGATTACCGCTAGAGAGGTTGGTGGAAAGGGAGGCGTTCGCGGTGTTGTGGACGGCCCGCAGAATGGAGTTGCGGCCTAGGATGGAAAGTAGTAAGAGGTTTTAATGTGGCTTAATGGGAGGGAGTTGCAGGTTCCCTTCTTTTTTCCTTGAGGTTTACCCAAAATGTCTTTCTAGAACAGGATAGATCTTGGTGCCGTGCTTGATTTCTGATGAGTGATCTGACCCTTTTTTTTTTTTTTTTCTCATAGTTACTGACTGTTTTATTTTACCTGAGAGAAATGATATATGTACTTCCAGGCACTAGAGTGGTTTCAGCGTTTGCTTCCTCTGATAGTTAGGAGTATTCAAAGAAGTCTCTAATGATAGCTGTTCTTTCGATACTGTTTTGAAAAACACGGCTGCTGAGGAGAGTCTCCTAAGCATCAAGAAGGGTGATCAAAAACTAGAAGGAATATAAAATATCCACGACTTCTCCTAGCCATGATATGCATGTATGCAATCATTACAAGCCAAACGCAGAGCAAAAGAGGCACTGAATCGCCCGTTTCGCTTTTAATAATTAGTTTTAATCTCACAACAGTCTTCCCTCCATCACCAACACCGTCCTCCCCGAAAGCGTTATCCTCGCCACTTCCGTCCCTTCCTCGTTCAGTCCCACCTCAACACACAGCTGACTCTTCCTCTCCATCTCAACGCCTTGCACAATAGCATACCTGTAACTCGCACCCTTGCCACCCTTCTGCAGCGCCAAATACGCTGCCAGCGCACAGCACCCGCTCGCACTAGCCGCTTCCTCGACTCCGTCGGCGACAACGCGGACTTCTAGGCGGGTGGTGATGCACGGCGCTTCGGTGACGTCGGTTGGTAGTTGGATGAAGTATATCGCGCTACAGGATGGTGTGGATGGGGAGTGTGTAATTGCAATCCCGGTAACTCCTGGTGTTGTTGTTGTTGTTGGCGCTGCGATCCATGCAGCGTCGAGGTCTGGCTCGGGTGCGTCTCCGGGTCGGAGTAAGGTGATTAAGGCTGGGCAGGTAGTGAAGTCGACGAGGGTGAATGTTAAGCCCTTGTGGATGGATACCACGGGGTATGATGCTTTCATCTTGTCTATCTGAGAGCTTGTACGTAAGTTAGGCTGCGCAGCAAGGATTTCGTCCTTGGGCGCCTCTTTACCGTGGATGTGGAGGTTGGGTGGAAGATCGAAAGAAGCGACCTGGCTTGCAGGGTCGAATAATGTCTGGATGGTTCCGACTTTGGTCTGCAAGCTGCATCTGAGTAGTTTTGATTCTGGTTTGTACCCTGTAGCGATGTTTGAGCTAGAAAGAGCGCCAGTATCGTCATCGCTCATGAGCCTTTGGAAGATGTATTGTGCCGTTCCCAGAACGGCATCTGCGGCGAAATCTCGCTCGCCGCATGGGCTGAAGAGTTCCAGCTTGCGAGGTAAGAAAGGTTGAATGGCATCGTGCAGGAATGCCGTTGTTGGATGGCTGAATTCTTTGGCGATTCTGTGCTTCTCCTGATAGGTGAGCGCATCGCTGTGAACGCTGACGATGGCTAGTTGATTGCCGGAATATCTGTCTTGATGTCAGTGTGGATTAAGTTAACGATGGGAATGGCCATGAACATCGAGATAATCCATTTAGTATGGAGAGATGCTCGCTTTCGTCGATTTTGGCATGCAAGGAATGGAAGCAAATCCCACGATGAAAGAAGAGAAAGGGTGCCACTAGCCTTTCTGATGCGAAGACATCAGCAATAACTGTGAATTCTCAGTCAGATACCCATGTAAACCTTGCGTGACGGCCGTTTGCGGCTGAAGGGACATGCAATGCTGGAAAAAGCACTATCGGGTCCATTCCATCCTCCCGCTTCAGTGAGAAGTATCATATATAACTAACTAGATCACATCTGCAGCTCAGTGGTCCAAATCTCACCGAATGTCTGTCCTGCAGCCATGCCAGTCCGTGCCAGATCAGATCAACTGTGATGGGCAGGATGTATGTATAAATAGGAAACCAGAGTCCTAGCTCTGTATATTCTCAGAACTCCAGCTTGCAACGAGAATTAAATGCAGATGTTGGCCTCCTAAAACAGCAATTAAATCTTTAAAAAATTAGTACGCATCATGGCGAGGAGCTTTGCAATGGAATCCAGACGTACAGCGGATTACAATTAGGCTTCTGCCTGGAGACGCAATCAATGATTATTTATAACAAACTGCTGCTCCAGAGTATGTATGTGCTCTGTGATGATGATCAGGATCGACAAAAGCCGTTGGAAAGCATCTTTTTCGGAGGTGGAATTGGTGAAGATCATGTTGGATGTTCTACTGATTGGATCATACTCTCAAGTCTTTGATCAAGAGAGGCCTTGATGCAGCCTTTGATACGCGTAACAACTGGCATCAATTGAGCCTTCTCGCCCGCAAAATTGCTTGCGAGTTTTCGTGCTGCTCTTACAGCTGCAAAATTTTTTTGTCAATTTATAGAAGTACTTGACAAAGAACATCTCGTGAAAGAATTGACTGTTTCCGTAGTTAACTATGTACGCTTGCATCGAGGCATCGGCTGAGGGCGTTCTCTCTCTGTTCGGGCTCTCAGTTGACTATCATGCTTCTGGCCTTCACACAGGTATGTCCATAAACAGGATAGAAGTTTTTGAAGACTAGTAGCTAAGGAACTTCCCAGATTTAGCTGGATGCATTGGCGCGTGGTCAAGAGTTCGTGATCAACCATGCTTGACTGGCTCTTTTTTTAATTCAAAGGTGTGTTGCAAGGGGGAGCGCTGTCGTCCCTGCATCATGCAATCTGGTGTAGACAGAGTCGTTCGCAGTGAGTACCATGCTGCCTATCCAAATGCATTCTGTACTGTGTGTTGTCCCATTGCACTTGTGCATTGACCTGATACGGGTATAAATACTATATGTAAACGTCAGCCACTTGCAGAGGAGACTGTTGTATAAATCCACAAAGTGAAGAGCGCAACTCTGCCATTAGCACAGACATATGTATACTTGGTGTACACAAGGAACACTGCCCTGTTGTACCACGACGCTGCCCCGAGGAAAGAGTTGAAAAGCGGACCAAGAACATGTCCCTGGCCGATTTATTGAACACGCTGCTGTAAGCAGCCCTACCATGCACATCATGACGGCATTGAGTACGTAGGATCACTCCGTAGAAGTGCCCCTAGCGATTGGTAAATATTGCTGGCATGAGAATACTCGTACAGAGAACACTGGAGGAGGAATGTGCTCAGCCTTCCAACTTGTCAAAATCAGCATTCCTCACAATGTCTTAGCCACAATTTGCCTCGCCTAGATGGATTCCGCACTGGATACGGAGTACTATGTGCATAAACTCCGCATCGGAGCACTCGAAGGGATATAGAACGCGGGAAAATAATGTTGGTTTCCTGTCAAAACGCGTCAAATTCGGTGGAGATTGATCAAGGAGTTCTGATAGAAACTTCTCCACTGGATAGATGGAATCTGATTTGCTGATAAGTAGCGTGCCTGAAGGGCTAGGTTGTGCCGAAAGTCGATCTCTCAGATCACATCAAGCCTCTGATAATCTTGAAGGCTAAAGAAAAAGATGTGTCGCAAAACATTCCAAAATGATGATTATCTGGTCCAAATGTGAGATCTAGTCACCCACTAATGGAAAATGCCCCGGGTGATCTATACCTACTGTACCTGTGAATATGTAATTCTCTCCTGTTCTTCTGCTTCTCTGGCCCAGGGCCTTCGTCGTCCATAGTTAGACGCGCCAAGGATGCTCTTTATGCTATGGTGGTCGAGTCTGCAAGGGACATATTAGTACTGATATATCGTCACACAACAACATTCGACTCTGGTGCATTTTCTCCTGAAAATGGGACCGAGAATGAAGCCGTCGCAATTGATCGCTTGTTCTGTGAGATTATAGACACTTCTTCCCGCGATGACGTACAAATGGTTCTGGAAAATAATACTCTGGCGTTTGTCGATAAGATTGAGAAGTCAAAAAGATTCAAAAAAAAATTAGAAAAAATGTCAAGAGTCAATTTTGTAGTCCCATTATTATTACGGAGTCAAGGTCCCGCACTCCCAGACAAGGGCGGTTTGAAATTTTTCTCAGGTCTCCACCCCGGATCGCAGCCCTATTTGCGCGGTATTTGATAGGGCCCCATTAACTAATGCTCAGGGGTTGAATTCACGATGCTCGCCCCGCAACAAAAGGCTGGCAGGTCTGAATGGTTGAGAGGCGCCTGGCTGGCTCGCGGAAGGGTCTTCGATTGGGCCTGGACTGGGCCACCTCTGCAGTTAGCTCCAAGCAAGCTGCACTGTGATTGCATCTGTATGCGGCGCGTTTCAAACAGAGCTAGACCAGAATCGGAGCTGCACAGGTACGATGTGATATTCGAAAAAAAAAAAAAAGAAAGAAATCCTCCCATTTTCACTAGAGATTCTCTTTGTGAGTGGTGTCGGTTCTTACTCAGGCAGAAAGATTGAAATACCCGACGACTTCTCTGCTGTAGCCCCTCGCTGTCTTTGTCGGCCGCGGGATCAGAGCAAGACATCGCTCTAGATTTGTGGAGATTTGACTTCTTCGTCTTTAAGCCGAGTTTGGCTGACGGTGCATCTAGAGAGTGGAAAGAAACGTGAGCTGGTCCCTTGGTTCGTGTTTAGGGTTGAGGTTTAAAGATAGATCCAACTCACAGGACGGAGGACGGATAAGTAGGTAGAGGAGCAATTGAGCTAGTTAGTTAGTTAGTTAGTTGGCTGGGTTTTGTTTATTGTTGTGAGAGCAGAGAAAGGAAGAGTCGCAGCAAGATATTCGGGATATTAAGGGCTGTTTGCGGTGTGAACTGGGTGTGATTGGTGAGAAGAGACAGAGACTGGTCCGGACAGTCAATCTGCTTCTTCTTCTCTTCTTCTTCTTTTACTTCTTCTTCTTCTTCCACTTCAATCCTCATCAATTGACTGCATAGCTCTTCATTTGCACATTCGTTTCTTGTCACTCAATTGCTTTGCCACCGCCCATCCAGCTTGTTCTGGACCATTTCCTTTCCTTCACTCCCCATGTGAGGTGCCTTGTCTCAAATTGTTTCTTCAACAACAAGTCAAAACAAAGCTCACCAACAGGTCCGGACCTGGAGAAGACACTTTGTGTTATTTTTTTTTTTTTTTGAATTTGTCAGAGAGCAGTGGCGGAAAACCGTTTCAGATTCCGTGAGATCAGATCTCTTGCTTTCTCATCGGATAAGTAAATAAACATCCCAGACAACAGCTGTATCAAAATCTCTTCAACGCCGCGACACTCCACGCCACCTCCACCCCTCTCATTAACTTCTGATTTCCTTTTTTTTTCTTGCTTATTTCAGTCGACTTGATGTTGTTCATTCTTTGATTCATTCACAATTTGTTGTATTGCCTTCTCAACAGGTAATTTGGACAAATGGAGGGCCATTCGGACCATGCCTGGCAGGGCTACAACAGCCCTCAGAACGAGGGTGCCGCTCTGCCTTGGATCCTCGAGCACCTCCTGGCGTACCCTGGAAACTATGAAATCCCTCTTCGAACCATGTACACGTTGAATTCGACTTCTATCGCCCAGCCTTCTGTCACCTCTCAGCCTTTGGTGCCACCGGTCTCCGCGTTCACTCGTGAAGCTCCAGGCAACGCGTTTCCGGCTGCTAAGGCGTCCACTCATTCAAATGACAAGCACGGCGCTCCAAATGTGACTGATACTGCTGCGTTGTTCAAAGCGCAACTGATGTCCCAAATCGCGCAGTTGCCTTCTCAACCCTGCTCGCTTCCGCCAAGTTTCATCACTTCGTTCGTTCGTCGATGCTTCCCCCCAGTCGTGGAAGAGGTTGACTTTCCGCAAGCTCTGACTGCTCTGGATTACCTTCGGGATCTGGAGAATCGCAGAAAAAAGGGAGTCGTGGAGGCCCTGAACAGGCTGGGTATTACCGGCGCTGAGGGAGAAAAGCAAGAGCTGGCAAGACGTTACCCTGGTGTTCTCGCGTGGATCGAGTCCACCGAGGGTAAAGAACGAGTTGCTGGGGCGTTGTATACTCAAGTCTATCTACGTCTTCGTCACTGGGTAAGTGCCAAACAATAAAGGAAAAAAGGGGAAGAAATTGTCCGCCTTTCTCTGATTGCTCACGCTAACGATGTTGCCACAGACTCTGATTAATGAAATGCTGCTCGAGCCGTATAATAAGGCTAACTGCATCGCCATGCTCAATACCTTGTTCCCTCCGGTGGTTTCGACGCCACCGACTGCTCATCTCAATTCCAAACTCCTTCAGGAACAAAGAATACGTTTCTACAACCTCATCCTCGATGTTGGCAAAAACGGAAAGCAAGTTCTCGATCCCATGATTCAGAAAGATACGCGCCCTGGTGAGACTACTGGGTGGCCGGTCGCCCAAGACTATATCGAGAAATATCTTCGTGCTGCCAACGCAATCATCGATGAATGCTCTGAAGTAACCAGCCGCCAGAGCTTCGACGACCCAGCATATGAAGGGAAACACAAGGGAAGAAAGGTTGATTCCGGAATCAGCTTCATGTCAACCGATAGGCCGTCTACAAGCAGCAGCTTTACCAGTCATAATACCAAGACTCTGAATAAGCCGCTTCCCCAGTCTCCAACCATAGGTAAACCCAAACATGGCGGGACGACGTTGGAAAGAATCGCGAAAGAGATTCGCAAGATCAAATCGCGCAGTGATATCGGAGATTCAGCGAAAGAGGAAAAGAAGGCGTCCAAGGGTCTCAGGAAGATGAAATCGGGACTTCTCAAGGACAAAGAAAAGCGTAATTCTGGCAGTTCAGACAGCGACCAAGCCTTTGATCCCGAAGAATTCAAGCAACGCAGAATGGAATGGGAAGCGAAGAATGCTGCGAAGCTTGAACATGCCCGCCGGATCAGCAATGAATGAACGAAGATGATCCACTTCCGGGAACGAGTTACTACGAGTCTACGATGAGATTGGCGTTTTTTCGGAGTCTTTCAACAAAAATTTGATTACTTGCTTTGTTTTGCATTTCATTTACGTTTCCGAACTGTAATTTGGTGCGGAGTTGTCGACTTATCTGCTATTCAAGGAGCCTGGTGTGCTACTCTTATGGAAAGCCTGGCGCATGGTACGAATGGAGAATAACTTCGGAGAAAGATATGTGGACTCTCACGAGCAAAAAGTTCCTGTTAGGAACGTCTTTTTCCCTCGCAACGGGTGAGCTGCGTTGCTCTGCTGCCAGTGGTTGACGCCTTGTTGTGAGGGCTCTCTTCATCTTTCTCCATTGCATTCTGGTACATTGTATGAACCTTTTAACCCCTGTCTTACTGTCTATTACTTTAATGTCTGTCTCTGACCTACTTTGATGACTGGTGAAATGCTGATGTTGATGTATACCTGAGATGTCTGTATTATGGACAACAATTGAATAATCTGCGTGAAGAGCCTTCTCTAAGCTATGTAGCTAACTTTTATTGCCTATGCCAAATGAATTAATGCTCTCCAACCTTAGACCGTCGATGTTTAGTTACATAGTGTTTATGTCTCTACTGATGTACTTTGTACTAGTAAATAGTAGCTGTGTTCGGATGACTGTCATCGACTACGGGGTGCTCGTAGGACCTCAAATGCTGGCCGAAACAACATGTGTCCAGAACGACGCTCATCGATGTCGAACCTTGCCTTCAATTGCCTGAGACGACAGTTTCTGCAAGTTAGACAATTTATAGCATATTCTGCAAATTCGAAGAGCAGTCTCAATTCTTTGTTAAATGTGAAGCGTGGCCCGAGACCTGTGAATAATATGCTCGTCTGATCGAGCCGTTGAGAGTTTCCTGGAGAGCGCAGGTCGACCTTCTTCCAGACACCTCATGAGATAAACCTGGGCAAGGACGGCGTTGGCCCATGATGTCGTTCATGAAATTCTTATTGCCATGGCAATTCGGCCTTCTTCTGGGGCCTATCCTGCTTCCTTTGGCGGTCCGTGGAAGCCATTCAGTTAATGTGGCCTTGAGCGCTTCATTTACGTCTCCGCCATATTTGGTAGAGTTGTTGTAGGCATACTCTTTACATTCGTTTTGTTCTGTGGTTGTTTATGAAAGAGGAGAGAATAAAAGAAGAACAAGAAGGATATCTAACTGACAACAGGGAGACAGCCGCTGAAGAGAACTCCACCAGTTACTTCCCCCTCCTCGACCGCATCGCAGACGGAGTCTTTGCAGAGTCTCGGACGGAGAAAGACTTATACAATCAATTCCTTGGTGTGTTGCAAGATGAAGGACATTTTAACGATCCGGACACGTTATCGTCGTTTAAGCTTGCCATGTCGCTTCGCTCGACAGCGCCCAGAATACAGGCGCATTACCAGTATTATAATACCTCCGTTGAGCCGTCGTTGATGGTTGCCCAGGACGCGGTGTGTCAGGTTTGGGCGCATTATGCTGGTGCGCAGTACTGCTCGCCGAGTTTGGAGCATGCGCAACAGAGTGTCTCTGGAGATCAGTGCGTGAGTTCGAAAGCTTGGGAGTGTATGTTCGGAAGGGCTCTAATGGCTTTATTTTTACTTGCTCTAGGGACGAGCGTGTTCTGCCGTTTGATCGTGTCCTTGGGAGAGGTGATGAGTCTCTGGTTGTATATGCTGATATCACTTCGCCTCTTTTTGGTGAGTTTCATAAAGAGTTGAGTAAGAGGGCTGTGGAGGGAGCGTTTTCTTATAGAGTGCGATATCGTCCCTCTTCGTCCGATCAAGCTCAACGGCTTTTCGTGAGTGGATATGGTGTCGAGCTTGCCCTGAAAAAAACCGATTATATTGTGATTGATGATCGCGATGCGGAGCAGAGTGGTTCAAGTTCAAGGCCTACTCTGGAAGATGCGAAGGCCACACCAGAAGCAGTGGAGGACTTGAGAGAAGAGTCTCCAGCTGATCTGAAGCCACTATCTGCATCGGAAGTATCTAGTCTCTCAGTCAATGCTGCCAGTTTTGTCATGAGTAGCGAAGCTCCGTTTGAGACATTGTTGAAGCTCTCCCAGGATTTTCCGCGACACTCATCCGTCATTGCGAATTTGAATGCTACGGCTGAGTTTATTGAAGAGTTTAATCAGAATAGGGAGCACATGCTTCCTCCTGGATATAATATTATCTGGATCAACGGGGTTCAGATAAATTCTTACCGTATCAATGCATTCTCGCTGTTAAACCACCTACGCCACGAACGGAAGTTGATCAATAACTTTCGTGATCTCGGCCTATCTGCAACAGATGCTGTGAATCTGCTCTCTGATCCGATTATCGTGAACTCTCAAGCCCCGCAGAGTACTCCGCGATATGAGTACAGAGATGACACGGAAGGCGGCGGCGTGATTATATGGCTCAATGACTTGGAGAAAGACGAGCGCTATGAGGACTGGCCGCGGGAACTGACTGCGGTACGGAACCTGCTTTTCAATACCAATCACCCTCTAACTTCTACTTCTAGCTTGTTCAGCGAACATATCCAGGCCAATTCCCCCAGGTCCGTCGCGATGTTCATAACGTTGTTGTACCTCTCAACTTGGCCGACCAGATGGACGTGCAAATGCTTCTATCGCAGCTTCAGATGTTTATCACAAGAAAGATACCCGTTAGGTTTGGACTTGTTCCGACGTTGCAAGACAAAACCGCTATGGATCAAGTCAAAGTTGCGTCTTATTTACACAGGACATACGGCTTGGAAGCGCTTCTGAGGTACTTTGAAATTGTGGGTATCAGTATTTAGCTTTTCCTATTTCTGCTGACTTTCGCTGACTTGGATTCAGGCATTGAGTCGGAGCAAGAGTCAAGCTGTGCCTCCAAATAAGGAGAGCTTTAATGATGCAATTCAAGACCATGACCAGCGCGTTGAACAGACAGCGTTGACTTTTGAAGAGATCCTGAACTCCGACGAATTTGAGCCAGTTATAACCAAAACCAAAGCGTATTTGAAACGATTGTCAGCTGAAGGCCCGAATCCCCCGATTTTCGTTAATGGTGCTATAATTTCACGAGATGAACAATGGATCCAACCGCTCGTTATGAGATTATCCCAAGATCTGGAGGTGATACAACAAGCGGTCTACACAGGTATCTATGAAGATGATTACTGGATTCCCAACCACTATCTTGAAAGAGCTGTGCTAAGCCGGAATCCACTGATCATACCGGAGGATCCAAGTGAAGTTCAAATTTGTGATTTGAATGCTGCGTATCAGGGACATCGATCTGAGTTTGACACGCTGCCACGGATTCCTGCATCCGGCGACCCAAATCTGGAGAGTTGGGGTAACTTGATCTTGATTGCCGACTTTGATAGTGAAAACGGGATGAAACAGTTGGATGCTCTGCTTGAATTTCGCGAGAAGCATCCGGAGATCGAAGTTCTACTCTGCCAATATTCTGGTTCGAATTCTCCTGGCCGTGTTTCAGTGGAACTCTTCAAGCTTGTGAAAGATAATCGGAACGTTGATGTCGCTGTCGTCAAGTCTGTCTTAGAGGCTGCTCCTGAAGAACTGCTCAAGCGAGCACCTGAGGCAGAGCTGGTCCGTGATTATTTTGAACCATCGGCCTCCCTGGCAAAAGATTTTGGAGCTAGTCAAGATGGCATCAATATCATAATCAACGGAAGACTCATTGGACCAATTCCTTCTCCCTCACTTTTTGGGGTTCTAGAACTGGAGCAGCTTTTAACTTATGAGCGACAGAGACGGTCAGAACCAGTTGTGAAAACCATTACGTCGCTCGAGATAAGAGACAAAATTAGTGACCCATTTGCTCTTGCGAGACTGACATCTCTTGTTGCTCGTGCCACGAAATCAGATATACCAGAGGATATATATGACAACGGACCAATATTACGGACCAATGCTTTTAAAAGATGGGGTAATGCACACACTGGGTTTACGGTTTCTAATGCAGATGACCCTGTGATCCAGGTCGTTGCTAGTCTTGATCCTGCCTCTGAAACGGCGCAACGCTTTGTGCCTATCTTGAAGGTGTTGTCCGAACTTAAAGGAACTTCAGTAAAAGTCTTCCTTAGCCCAACTTCGTCACTTAAGGAATTACCCATCAAAAGGTTTTATCGACAGGTTCTTGAGTCAGAACCATCATTTAACGCCGATGGTTCTCTTCACAGACCCGGGGCCTCGTTTACAGGCATACCGGAAGATGCACTCCTGACGTTGGGCATGGACGTTCCCCCGTCTTGGTTGGTAGCGCCTAAAGAGTCGATTCAGGATTTGGACAATATTAAATTAAGCTCCTTAAAACAAGGCGCCAATGTAGATGCTATTTATGAACTCGAGCATATCTTGATTGAAGGGCACTCGCGGGATGTGACGAACGGGAACCCTCCTCAAGGGGTTCAACTTCTCCTGGGAACGGAAAGAAACCCACATTTTGCCGATACCATTATAATGGCGAATTTGGGTTACTTCCAATTCAAAGCCCAGCCTGGATGTTGGCACATCACCTTGAAGCCCGGACCAAGCGAGCGTATTTTTAAACTGGACAGCGTTGGTGGGATGGGATATATGCCACAACCCGGCGATGAAACTAACGAAGTTGCGTTATTGTCATTTCAAGGCACAACTCTTTTCCCACGGCTATCGCGTAAGCCTGGCCGCGAAGCGGATGATGTCCTGGAAGTTGGACCTAAACCAGGCTCCGCGAGAAACTATTTTGCCAAAGGCCTCAACTTTGCGTCTGAGGTTCTCTCCAGCGTGACAGGATCGCAGCATGAGAAACACGCGGATATCAATATCTTTTCCGTCGCGAGTGGCCATTTGTATGAGCGAATGCTAAATATCATGATGGTGTCGGTGATGCGACATACAAAACACTCTGTTAAGTTTTGGTTTATCCAACAGTTCTTATCGCCTTCATTCAAATCTTTCCTTCCGCACTTGGCGAAAGAGTATGGATTCTCGTATGAAATGGTTACGTATAAGTGGCCTCACTGGTTACGTGCACAGAAGGAGAAACAACGAGAGATCTGGGGCTACAAGATCCTATTCCTGGATGTCCTTTTCCCACTATCTCTCGATAAAGTCATATTCGTCGATGCTGATCAAATCGTCCGCACGGACATGTACAACCTCATCACAATGGACCTAGGCGATGCACCATATGGCTTCACACCCATGTGTGACTCCCGCACCGAAATGGAGGGCTTCCGCTTCTGGAAACAAGGCTACTGGAAAAAGTTCCTCCGCGGCCTTCCATACCACATTTCCGCCCTCTATGTGGTGGACCTCAATCGCTTCCGTCAGCTCGCCGCTGGCGATCGGCTGCGAGGACAATATCAGACGCTCTCCGCGGATCCAAACAGTCTCTCGAATCTGGACCAGGACTTACCGAATCACATGCAGCATTCAATTCCGATTAAGAGCTTGCCACAGGAATGGCTCTGGTGCGAAACGTGGTGCTCGGACGAGGCGTTGAAGACGGCGAGGACGATTGACTTGTGTAATAATCCGATGACGAAGGAGCCGAAGCTAGATAGGGCAAGGAGGCAGGTGCCGGAGTGGACGGTATATGATGATGAGATTGCGGAGCTGGGGAAGAGGGTTGCAAGGGAGCAGCAGGTGGAGGGTGAGAAGGATGAGGAGAAGGCAGATGGTGCGGAAGAGAAGCCGAGGAACAAGGATGAGTTGTAAGTTGATGATGTATATTGCAATTTTTCTAATGGAATAGTATCAATGTTATAGATATTAGACTATGCAGATTCCAGTCTACGAGTTCGATTGAATAGAAGTTCCTGGATTTATGGGATCATTTGGCGTATGTAGCTACATACATTAGTACTTAGCAACGAAGATGCCAGTATCTGCTGCTTTAATCCCAGGCATAATCGTTCAAATAAATGTCAATCAATCCTGCTCATCTTGTTTGATTATGATTCTTGCAACAAGTCTCGATGCTCTCTCCACATAGCATCAAATGATACTAATTCACCCCCACCTTATCATGAGAGTGTTACAAATGGTATATAACTATATCGAAGCCTGCGTTAGCATGGAGATATCGAAGTATTTATTTATCTTGTCCTCTCTTTTTGGCTTCTTCTATCTATGCAATTTTCGTCTGATTCTCCCAAATCTAACAAGTCGCAGAGATTGATTGATACATAACTACTGGATGACCTACTGTGTCGAAAGCTCACAGACTGGCCCTGGCAGCTTCAGCAAAGCATTACAGATATTACACAGTGAATTGTTCTGTAAGCAAGAGAGAAGAGTCAATTAGCAGACAACTTTTTTGGATTTATTTTTCTTTTGAACTTCCAAAGCCTACACCTTACAACAACATTTTATACCCGAGGTACATTTGATAGGTAACTACATAGCTATGTACATACCTATATACATACTAGCATATCTTTTAATCAGCATACTATCTATCCCGACAATGGAGTCAGCAGAATCAGACCTGATCATCCTCTGCTCCTCTCGAGCATTCATTTCCGGCCATCTTACCCCCGCCACTCTGGTCATCTCCCGCACCACAGGCAAGATCACTGCCGTGCACCATTCCATCCTCCCCCAGTCCTCTTTCGACTCAAATACCCCCTACACTGATCTTTCACCGTATATCCTCCTTCCCGGCCTCGTTGACACGCATGTGCATCTCAACCAGCCGGGTCGCACGGAATGGGAAGGGTTTTACACGGGTACTCAGGCTGCGGCCTCTGGAGGCGTCACGACGGTGATTGATATGCCGCTGAATAGTATCCCGCCGACAACGAGTGTCGAAGGTTTGGAGGAGAAGATTAAAGCGGCGGAGGGGCAGGTGTGGGTTGATGTGGGGCTTTATGGTGGTGTGGTGCCGGAGAATGTTGGGAAGGACGAGTTGAAGAAGTTGGTTGGGAGAGGCGTGAGGGGGTTCAAGGGGTTTTTGATCGATAGTGGGGTATGTCTGAAATGGTTTTGTGGTTTGAGATTTCATGCAGAGATGCGTGGTGTCGTGGGTGGTTTGTTTAGAGAAGCTGATGTGTGTCTTCCAGGTTAAAGAGTTTCCCGCTATCACGGCATCTGATATCGAGAAGGCAATGGTAGAATTGGCAGATGAGCCTACAACGCTCATGTTCCATGCAGAAATGATGGCTACTCCCAAAAACTCGAGTACACCAGGTCCTCCCACTGGGCCATCAACATCATATTCAACCTACCTCTCCACCCGTCCCCCAGTATTTGAAACAAGTGCTATCGAGCAAATTCTCTCCCTTTCTCACCTCGCTCCAAATTTGCCCCTGCACATCGTTCATCTCTCTGCCATTCAAGGAATTCCCCTTCTGCGCGACGCCAGAAAACAAGGCGTGAAAATCACTGCAGAGACATGCTTCCACTACCTGTCTATGGCAGCGGAAAATATTCCAGACAGGGACACGAGACATAAATGCGCTCCACCGATCCGCGAGCAGGCGAACCAAGATGAGTTATGGACCGAACTACTCCGGCATGAGTCTGATGGTGTCATCAAGACCGTTGTGTCCGATCATTCACCATGTACCCCGGATTTGAAGTTAGTTCCAAAAGATATACCTTGCAGTGGCGGCTCCACAAGCCAGGGGACCAATCATGACCCAAAATTAGGCGATTTCCTCGCCGCCTGGGGAGGAATCTCATCTCTTGGACTTGGTTTCCCTATTCTCTGGACAGAACTGAACCGCCGATATCCCAACTCCTCGGCATCTCCGTCTGGAGAATCACTCCTCAAACACGTGGTACAGTTGGGTTGCGTCAATACCGCAGCGCAGGTTGGTTTGCAAGACCGAAAGGGAGATTTGGCAGTGGGCTATGATGCGGATATCTGTGTATTTGATGATGAAACAGAGTGGACTGTGGAGGTTGATACAATGTTCTTTCGGAATAAGTGTTCGCCATATCAGGAGAAGAAACTAAAGGGAATGGTGAAAGAGACGTGGCTGAGGGGGAGAAGAGTGTTTTCCAGAGACGAAGGGTTTGGAGATGGGAAGCCGCAGGGAAAGCTGCTGTTGGAACAAAGGCTGCGCTAGATCCAGGCAATATGCTGCTTGATCTTTCGTCATTCTCTGAGAGATTCTGTATCTGGAGTTTTGTTTATATTAATTATTTCTCAGCCATGTTAATTTTGATGACCGGTTGCGTATATGATCTCTATCTTAATACATATCAACATGTATCAAGCAACAAATCCAATACAAGGAAAATCAGATAAGAAGAGAAGTGTGTATGTACCTTGATGCACAGAATATCCATTCGCAAGCGACGGTAAATTGTCCAGGAACCCGTTTGCAGTCAATCATGCAAAGGTCTTGCCTCAGTTTGCATCTTGATTCTCCTTCCACCTCTCCCTAATCCTCCTCCTCGCGCCGCCGTTGACCCCCTTCCCCCAAATCTCTTCCCTCACTTCCTCCCGACCCCTCAGCTGCCCAACATCAACGTCTTTTTTCAGCAACTCCGCCCCAACTTCCCCAATAACCTCCTTCCTCTCCACCATATGCTTTTCCTTCCTCTTCGCCACCTCCACCTTCCGTAAATACGCTGCATAAACACCCACTTCCGCGACACCGACAACCAAAGCGACCAGCAGCGATATGAACACCCTGCTGGGCTGGGAGTACACGGATCCAGGATAGTTATATGCAAGCCCGGAGGAGGAGGAGGAAGAAGAAGAAAGCATGGTTGCGAAGAACTGCGGAGTTCGAAAATTCGACAGGGCCCAATATGTTGCGAATCCGGTGAAGAGGATTGAGACGAGGATGTTGAGGACTAGTGAGGGAGTGAGCGGATCGTCGAAGGTGTCGTCTGCGTGAAACGAGAGATAGGAGTGCCGGTCTGTTATTGAGGAGGACGAGGAGAAGATCGGTGATGGCTGGTGTCGTAGTCGAGAAAGGGACGGGGGATTGAGGTATGCTTGGTATTCTTTGGCCTGGGCTTCGGCTTCGAGACGGGCTTTTAGGGCAAGATATTCAGGGCTCTGAGTAGATATTAGTGTGCTAGTTTGTGTGAGAGAGAGGTATGCGCGTCCCTTCTTTTCCTTACGTACCGGGGCAGGTTTTGGTGGTGGAGGCGGTATATACAGTTTGGTCCCGCGAAGGAGGGAGTTGAGAGAGTAGGCAGTAACAGGTTCATGCTTTTCGCTTGCTTGCTTCGCATCCGTTGAGTGGGTAGACAGCTTTGATGAGAGTTTTCGCGAGAGAGCGATCAATTGAGTATGGGATATAGCTGCGTTGAGGGTTGGAGTTGGGAGGGAGAGCTCATCGCGGATTGACCGGGGGAGGGATTCGAGGGCAGAGAAGATCGTAGGAGTGATGATTAAGAGAACCATGTTGAACGAGAAGTAGCAAGCATTGCTAGAGAGAATTAAATAGGCCTTGACTGAGGATATTTCTGTGTGCAATTGGATTGTTGTTGTGAAGATGAACGAACTATGTAACTGGACGTCATGCCATTCTTTTTTCTCTCAACCAACAATGAAAACACATCTCCAACACACCAGGGCACCGCAGCCCAAACACATTTCTCGAAATAATGACACTCTAAAGCTCCGACATCCCTCCACTAAGCATCATGGCGGAAAAGCAAGCTGAGAAGTACATCCTCATCCCTGCACCATTCCGCCCCGCTCCGCTCTCCCTGTATCCACTGCATTTACATAAAGCTCACATCCTACATATCCAAAGGCGCTACAGCCACCGTTTCTCATACCACAAGCTAACTTATTTCCAGAACCCTTCCCCTTTCCACCTCCTCTTCCTCCTCCTCCTCCGCCGCCACCACCAACCCCCGTGGTATCCCCACCGCTCCCTTCGTCGACAATGTCACCGACTACGTCTCCACCCGCGCCGACGTCGAGCCTACACTCCGCTCCTTCCAAGAAATGATATCCAAATACCAATTCATGGAGCTCAACACCCAGCGGCGCGCACAGGGCCTCAGAGACAAAATCCCAGATATAAAAAAGACTCTAGACACGGTGAAATTCCTGAGCGCAAGGAGGAAGGTACTATATACATACATACATACATACATAAACCCCCCCCCAAGAAGACAGTTTTGTCCAAAAGTTATGTATGCTAAGTCATTACTGTATGCAGACCGAGTCATGCACTCCCCTCGAAACCGCCTTCGAGCTCAACGACACACTGTACGCGCGCGCAACCATCTCCCCCGAAGCCACGGATGAAGTATACCTCTGGCTCGGCGCCAACGTCATGCTGGCATACAAGGTCGACGAGGCACAGACGCTGTTGGAAGAGAAGCTGCGCGCGGCGCAGGTGAGTTTGGGGAACTGTGAGGAAGATTTGGAGTTTTTGCGGGAGCAGATAACTGTGAGTTTTGCATGCACCCCAACGAACGGCCTTGTAGATAGAGCGAGGATTGCCCTTGGAGCGGTGGCTCCCTTCTTCTTCTTCTTCTTCTTCTTCTTCTTCTTCTTCTTCTTCTCTCACTTTAAAAATGGTATTGGGGTTAGTTCGAGGGTACGAGATACGCTAACTACGTGTTATTGGGTTGACTTTTCACAGACTCTTGAGGTAGCCACTGCGCGAGTATACAATTGGGACGTGGTGCAGAAGCGCAAAGAGAAAACAGAAGGGAAAGGAGAGCCGGAGGATAAGACGGTGAAGCCGGGAGGATGATAATGAATGAAATAAGACACTGATCTGTACGGAGCGTGTGGATATGGAGAAAATTGATTTGGTTCAGGCTCAGGAGAAAATTCGGCAGAGCTAAGTAAATCTATGCATACTCGAATATTGACATGAGGAAGAAGCGTAATACTTGATGAGATGAGTAGAAACTCTACTGAAATATTCTATAGGCCAAATTGCCACTTTGTTGAGAGCGATATGCCATACATCAGTATGAGGCCGGACAAGATCTATTCTAGCCATTACTTTCACTCACTGTGTAAAAGCAAAAACTCCTTATATGCAGGAGGTACCCAATTGAAAAAGCTAGAGACAGACAATCTTTCAATAAAAAGAAAATAAAATCACCCAGGATGAATGAAGAAATATGATCAGACCTCTTCAACGGGGCAAGGAGTGTTCAAATAAGCACCACATGCAAAGGCATGAGATGATGATTATTATATACCATAGAACTGTCTAAGTTCCCAAGAATGCTCTGTGCGCCCGCCTGATCTAAAACGAAATCGCAGATAAGATATATAAAAAAGATCCCAAAAGTAAAAAGAAAAAGGACATTCGCTGGATAATACCATGATACGTGCCCCGTCTACCAACCTCAAATAAAAAGAAAAAAAAGTCGAGTCTGACGTTTTTAGCTGCTCAACGGAGAGGAGAAAAAAAAAAAAAAAAAAGGTGAAAGCAAACGACAATACTCCAGGTCCGCAACAGGATTGAACGCTCCTGTCACCGCAGATAGCATATCACCTCTGTTTGCCCGTTGGTAACCCGAATTTGCTCCATTGCAACCCAAAAGAAACTCCGTCATCAATTAGTATGAAGTAGTATAAATTTCAAAAGCCCTTTACGCCAGTCCTTTGATTTCAAATTCGTTACCAAGTCATCATATGTTCATCAAAGTGGCGCAATGACGGTTCACAATCACCGCGTAACATCCTCTTCCCCATCATCCTCATCGATAGCAATATCCGGTAGCGTTCCTGCAGCGACAGCCGCGCTAGCCCGCAAATCAAACTCGCTTTCGTGGCCGTGACTACTGTGGGATAATTCCATGTCTGTATCAGGGTGGCCCACCAATGTCCAGGTTTCTTCGATGCCAGCAAGATCTTCTTCCCAGTCCTGTTTGCCAGTTCGGGATTCCCCAAGTGGAGCGGGCGCGGACGGGGATGCCGCGGCCATGGAGCGTCGTCGAACGAGGGTTTTGGCGTATTCAAGGTCACGATAGAGGGCCTGGATGGCTTTTTCTACGCCGTTCTCCTGTGTATCAAAATAATACATTAAGCTCTAGGGTCCAAATCCGATGAAGGCCTGTAAGAGGACGTACCTTGCGGATCTTCTCACCAAGTAACTTTGCCTTTACAATCATCCGTTCAGAGTTTGTTGCCTCCCATAGCGCCCTCGAAAAAATATTCACGTTCAACTTCTTCAATGAAATGCCCACTCCAAGGTCCTCTACCCTAGACCCAAAAAAGAATTGATCCCCGAAGAAAGGTTTAACAATCGTCGGCACTCCAGCTCGAAGGCTCGCTCCAGTAGTGCCAGCACCACCATGATGCGCGACAGCATCCACTTGAGTAAATAGCCAATCATGAGGCGCAGCTGTGATTTGATGTATTTCTGGAGGAAGAGGGACTTCCGCCTTCGCACTTGCAGGATCTCCGAGTCTGTCTGACCAGCCTTTAGACAAGATACACCGCACATCGGTTTTCAAAACGGATTCGATCACCGTTTTGGTCAGCGCAGTTGGGTCTGAAACGACAATCGACCCAAATCCAATGTAGACGATCTTCTTACGATCATTTCGTGCTTTCTGGATGAAGTCAAGTAGTTGTTGTGGTGGTGACCAGCTCGATCCTTCATCCAAAAACCAATAACCCGTCACACGAATCCAATCACCGTAATCCGTCGGGGGAGGGACGACGGAAGGAGAGAAGTTGTAAAGAAAGGGGACCTTGTTTGGCTGCATCTTGTCCAAATTCGTACCTCGTAGCCCCAACTGTCGCTTTCTCCATCTATTTACTTGACCTGCAATAGCCTTCCAAAAGACATTATCAAACATGACATACGTCATATAGTTATACGCTCCGCCCATCTTATGATCCGGCACCGCAAAGGCATGGGGATACGCTCTCGTTCTAGTCCATGGCATCGTAAAGGCGCGAAAGTACGGTATCCGTAGCGCTTCTGCGATGTGAATGCCAGCCATCGCACTGGGCGACTCGATCAAGATATCACTACCCTGACAGCTTGTCCACGCAGACGATAACAAGTCATCTATCCACCCACGAAACTTAAGGGAAGCTTCTTTCAAGAAGGAATATGTAAACATCCCGTTCTCAACGCATATTCGCATGAGTTCAGCTGGGTCTCCTTCGACAGGGGCAAAGTCAATCCCATGCTGTCTCACCCAGGATTCAAATTCTCGATGCGTTGCAATCTTGGGCTGATGGCCTTCTACCAGCAGAGCTTTGCACAGCGCAATATACGGCTGAACATCACCGCGAGACCCGATCGTGAGACAAGTTATCTTTAACGACTCACTAGGTTTGAAATTCACGATGGAAGCACATGGGTCATCGAAGTGAATCGGGGCAGCTTCCTGAGCGGATAGATGTGATAGCTCTGATGCTTCTAGATCAAAGTTATGACCACTACCGGTGCTGCCGTCGAGTATTTTTGCCATGTCGATCGCAAGGTCATCGTTGCTGTGGTCGTAAGTGTCGGAACCGGCATTCTCGCCGTCTTCCTTGTCCTGTTGAGCAAGCAGCTCGCACAGCCGCCAAAACGTATTGGACATGGAGCGTTGGTTAGTGGGTAAGACGGATATGGAGGTTAGGATACGGTAGAAAACGCTTGCATTGTCCATCATGAGGTCGTAGAGAAAAAAGGCCGCAGTGCCGAAGCTAGGCATGGAGAGGAGAAGGCGAGCACGTCCGACCAAAAGGATCAAGCGTGGGTGTTCTTCTTATCCTCAGTCTCATTCTGACCAGTGCTTCACATGGAATCAGAAAAATCCACGAAGAGATGGGGGCCGTCGTTGCCTACATGCTGACCGACTGATGACCGGGCTGGTGACTGAAGAGAGAGGCTCGAGAAAGGCAGTGTCGGGAGTGACGCGACCAGTGAGCTCTCAATACGTAACCAATACGCACTGACACATGGCACTGTCGGGTGGTCTGGCCCGTCTGGCGGTATTGACAGCGTATTGAGCCCCATTCAGGTGCCTGGATAGCGTTACGCTAGGCCTGTTTCAGTTAGTCTGGCAGGCTGCTGCTGCTCAGTCAGCAATTGCAATCATCTGAGCTTTGAAGATGACTCGAAACAATGATGGATACTGTCAATATCAACAGGACTCTAGACTAACATTTTGTCCCTTTTTATGTAGCCACATTTCATTCAGAATGCGTAGCAAGTCAATGATGTCGACCAAGTGTCGTTATCAAAGATACATACAGAACCGAAAGGCCTTTCAGGTCGGCTTGTGTTTAAGATATCAAGTAAGAATGGTATCTGACGAGACGAAAAATGTGATCTCCCTATGAATACGCCTTCCAAACATCATCACTCAGTCCTCTTCCAGTGCGCCGGAGGCGACAACCTGCTCAAACCAATCACCCGCAAAGCCAAACATACATATGTATGTGCAGTACATACAAAATTTCTATATACTAGTTCTCCAGTCCGTAATGACCACGGGAAACGAGGAACGCAACAGCGTTACAAAGTCTCTTCGTACTTCTTCAGCTTGACTTCAAACTCGGAGGTCCATTCACTCAAAATAAGCGCCGCAACATTCATGCCCGAGAGAGAGCTTGTCTCCATCGTCGAAATAAAATTCTCAATGGCACTGGTGTACCAGAGATTCGGCGCCAACTTGAGGTCTTCGAAAGTAACGCGAGGATAAAGATAAGGGTATGAATGCCATTTCTTCTCGTAAACCCAGGAAATCTCCGTTGGTGAGAACCCACTTATGCCTGAAGCGGATGTACGAGCCGTAGTGTTAGGGCTGTTGAACAAATCCATTTCACTAATGCCAAACAGATTGGAGACAAATTGGGCGGTAAGAGGCTCCGGCGAGAAGATCTTGTATACGTAATGCTCTGTGCTCGGAAAGTGAGAGGTAGTTGGCGGTTTGGCCTTCTTGAGTGTGCTTATGCTCCAGAATCCAGCTGGACCTACTCCATCACGGCGAGCACCCAAGTCAAGACCATCTGGAAGGGTAGTAAGAATCACCTCCGGAACGGAGAATTTGTTCTCTGGGAGTCTAAAAAAGCGCGACGAAATCTTATGTCGCGTTGCTAGCAGGGTGACATGCAGTTCGACATACGGAACAGCGTCTGGGGGAAATTCCAGGGGCGGGGAGATTGTAATGCCGGTGAACTGAAGGGGACTCGAGATAATCACTTGATCAAACTCGAAATACTCTGTCGAGCCACTCTCTTCGTTCTTGTAAGCCAGGGTAAAGGTATCATCGTCGTTGCGTTGGATCTGCTTGACGCTGGTTTGAAGTTTCAAGTCGGCTTTGGATGCGTCGACCATGCTGCGGAAAATTTGCCAATTACCTCCTTCTACGGACTTGGCACCATCTGTCGCCATACAAACCATCGTTTCTAATCCGTGGATCAAAGGGAGATTCTGCCCGTAGTTTACGCGAGTGCTAGCCTGGATGATCTCTCGTCCAAACTCCTCGGAGATGTGATTATCTTTTAAGAATTCCGCTCCAGTTGACCAAGTGGCTTCAACGAGGCCGGTACTCATAGCCACAGCTGATAATGACTTCCATGGGAAGTAAGGCCATTTGTACAGCTTAAGGAACTTGTCGACTGTGTCTTGCATCAAACTCTGAGCCCTCATCGGGGCCCAACCATATTTCCAGAGAAGCTGAAAGATATTCCACCAGCGGAAATTGGTCTCACGTTGCAAAAACACAAACTTATGTCCATCCCATACTCCCAGGCTATGGGTGGATTCTCGTGGAACATCATGATTAGCGTCTTTAACAGACAACCCGAATTTCTTTGCCGCTTTAAGCAGATTCTTATTGGCACTGACGAAAATAGATGCTCCTAGCTCTATAGGCTGGTTAGGATCATTGAAGACATTAACGGTCGTGGATCTTCCGCCGACGTAGTCTGATTTCTCAAAGACAGTGATATTAATCGGGACCGAGAAGAAGTCAGCATATTTACGAAGGTGATATGCTGCAGATGTTCCTCCGGCTCCGGCACCTATACAGAAGTTTTCAGAGATCTTCCTTTCTCGAAGGTTCAGCTTCTGTTGAACACACCTATGATGGCAATATGCTTGGGCTCCCCAGTTGGAGGCTCCGTTTGAAGAGGACCTTGGCGTTGCGACCAGACCAGCGACGCATACGATGCCAACAGGAGGTACACAAAGACCATGCGAAGGTAAATCCATGAATCTGGAGAGCGAGACATGGTGGATATCAATACAGTTGAATAAGAATGCTTGCTCTCTAGAAAAAATTTTCGCGCAAGAAGCAAGGCCCCGGTTTAGCGTCGCACCAAGCAGTTATTAGATACTAGCACTGTTGCACGACAATAAAGACCAGAGACGACAAAGGAAGAAGAAGAAGAAACGAAGCAGATACGGTCAAATCCAGGCGTAGTAAGAGGTCATTGCTGGCGACTGCCCATCTGACCGTTACACTGCAGGAGCGACAGTGACAGGAAAGAGCCAGAAATTGTGTTTCGATTGCCCTGTGCACAGCTGAGACAAGCGAAAGAGCCACTGCGCGGCTTGGGATCTCCAGAGCAAATCCACAGCCAGTACACAGTCAACTATGCGTGCCGTTGGACTCTTGATGCCTCGCCATCCACAGCGCGCAAATCAGCCAAGAGAAAAAAAAATCCCGGGTAGTTCAAAATTGACAGAGAGGGGCACTAAACCTCTACTATGTATCACACTAACTAAATAATACTCCGCACTCCATACCAGGTGTTACTGCGACTAATTTATTCAGCCAATCGAAAGTAGACTTGCTCGAGGCTGATTGGTGTATATTCCTTACCGGAAAATATTACATACGGGGATGGCGTTAAGGTTCCGACCGGTGAGAAAGCTTGGCTAGTCCTGCTTACTAAGCGTTATCATGGATGTACTGTACTGAGTCTGTACATACATCATACAGAAGTGACGATCTATCTTTGTCTCTTGACTGTTCACCGCAATATGGATATCAGTCGACTATCAGTTAGATTTCGACTCTTGCACAGGAGCTGATGTTACTCATGACAGTTCTTGGAGGCTCATGGAGAGACTATCAAGGCCATTTTCACATCACAAAAACACTCCTGATTGCCGCCGAGGAAGGAGCATCGATTTCTTCACTCCGCAATACGCGCTCACATTGAATGCAGCTCCCTTGCTTCTAAACTAGTCCTCTGGAAGGAAAGCAAGCGCTACTTTCCTTTTCCTTTTCCTATTTTCTGCTATTGTCCTGAAAGCAACATGCCTCAACCGAACCTGTTGTGGACTTTAATCCTGCACAGGCTAGATCTGATATTATACCAAATATCATCAATACTACATTCTAACCACAGCTTTTCCGTTATTCCCATTACTTTCACAGTGGATACCTAGAAACGGCGAGTATATCGAAAAACCATCACTATGTTAGAATGGCTCGTCGAAAGCTGGATAGTCCGCATCCTTTTCTTCATTATCGTCTACTACTCCGCCAACTGCCAAATCGACCGTGCGACACGCAAAGCCGACTCCGCTGAATATCGTGCCCGTAAAGCGGAGCGAGAGCTGGAAATTGTCCTGTCAGATATTCGCATCAATGCAAATGAATGCATAGAGTTGCGTAAACGAGTGAAATACTTGGAGGAGAAGATGGACGAATATGCGCGGGTGCTGGAGGCATTGAGTGTTCCTTTACCACCGTCGATGAGTATGGAAGATGTGAGTGAGAGGGCGATCGATAGAGCACCAAGGAACAGCGGCGTGGAAGGGAGGAGTTCTGTCGGGTCAGGCGGGCATGTCGGGTTCTCTCAGCCCGGTGCGCAAGGCAGGGTGGAGAATGTGCCAACATCGCAGCAACATCTGCAGTGCTATCTGATAAAACCCAACGATCCGGTAAAAGAACGAGCGGAGAGATGTTCTACCTCTTCAGATCAATCGTCTTCCTCTGCTGCGGAGAAAATAGCCAGTCTGCGAGAGAAACTGGAAAGTGGACGGGACTCTGTGATGTCAGCTCTGAGTAATATTCCGAGAAGAAGGAGTACTCGGACGAGCAGATCTGGAGGATTCTCAGCGAGCTCGATTTACAGTGCTGTGCCAGGTCGAACATTTGCACGGATGACGAAAAGGTCACGTTCAAAACAAGGTATTTCGAGCGAAACGTGATAAAGCGCCTCCAATGATAGACGGCGGCTGATGCTACCCACCTCGCTCAGCAAAACATATTCATAGCTGCAGATGTTGTCATTTCCAGATCCGGCCAAGCCTTGATGGAGGCGGTGATCATCAAAAGGCCTCCGTTGACTTGGATTGAATAGACCTTAAGCTTATAAGTACATATGTACCCTATGTATTCACACGGCAGTATCAGAAGCTCCTTTTGACATTTGGCATAGCACTCAATGGGCGGTGGACTCGATTGCTTATAGTTTTCCATTCAAGAGTTCTGAGGGCGGTTTAGGCATACATAAGACAAGAACATCAATCTCAATCAAGAGATGCAAATAGCGGAGTCTCCTTGTCTTATTTATAGTCAAGTGTCCCTCCAACATGTTAAATGCTTGAGCTCTGCACCCTGCAGTATCGTCTCCTGGTTATCGCGCCAGAAGTATGCTCCCTGTGAGCCATCAGGGCGTAGGAATGCAAATTGCGTATCTATGTAAGTTATTAAACGGCATGTATGGACGCAAATCCATATTGCGGTCCAATGAGTCCGATCATAGTTCTCCCTGCAGGCGATGCATCATCACACATCGTGAATCTGTGCGATAGGTGGATGCGGAGTACATGATTCCCAACTCCCCCACCAGATAATGCAGTATCAACGGTGCGGCCACAATTGCTTGATGGCAGGTCCACCACATCATGTCGTCCCATCACCAGTCTGTGCCAATTGAGGGGCGGTACTAATCTGGCCCAGAAGAGTCTACTTGCTTCATCTCCTTGATAACAACAAAATGGCACGAGTACTGAGGGGGCTTCGAATCGACCGAAAAGAAATCCTGCCGAAAGAAACGGATGCCAAATCTGTCATTCAGCGCTGGATGCAGGATTTCAGCCAGAGTGACTCGCATGCCGCTGATATAACTCTGCAATGTTCTTGATGGGTGTCAGCGCTGGCCTGATAGCTGAAAGTGTATTCGAATCACGATGGAGATAATCGTTACTTATCATCCATTTCAGAGCAAGTCAATAGTGCGCTCCACCATGTCCAGCCGTTTCAGTAGCTCTCTGCTTGCCACCCCTAAATGCTAATGTGGTTTGAGTCTCTTTTCGCTGTACCTCTCATATTGAATCCATTACGTCCATTGTCTTGCCACGTCAGGACGCTCCTAGATAGATAGGGATGCAGGCTGGCGGATTCATCCCTCTCCAGCCCCTGTTAAATATCTGCAAAAACAATTGACGACTTTCCTCTAAGAGAATAAGGCTGCCGACATGCATAGATAGCACCTATGAATAAGGGCTCCAGGCAAGGCTCCAGCAGCCACATCGTTGATTCGTTGTGATTCGGAAAAAGAAAAAAGGTCTACAGAATTGCACGGGACGAGCCTTTCATTTGATCTTGATATATATCGAAATGGGTGAAATCTTTGATTCCTCTTTTGATCTCTTCAAATATGGGACAGTGACAGTGGCCAGAGCAGCTTCGGTGGGGAGCAAAGTGGACGATCTGCGAGAGATACGGCGAAGCAACATACCTGGGGCTTGTTAGTTAAGTCATAGTTACCAGTGCTGTAAGTCTGAATCCGGTTTGGGGAACAGGGAGATCTTCGTTTTTCTGGATTTTCTTATCTTTTCATCAATTTTTCAATTCTCTGCTTTCCATCTTTACAGTCAATGTGCAATCAGTTAATTCAGGATGCCTCCCAGATTAGTCTCCGATGGTGATAGAGGCGCGCTGATTGGAGACCTTTTGACTGGAGCATTGACGGCGTCCTTGTTGACTACAGGTATATTCGGCGCCCTCTATAAAGTATCGAACCAAGCTGACTGTTTTGACTGTAATTCAGTTTTATGTGCAGTCAAAATGGCTCCCCTTGATTTTGGGGATCGAATTAACCTTGGCTCGTTGGTGGGAACGTGGGTCGGCTCTCTCTTCACGGCAGTGGGCTTACTGGCGGTGATTTCTCAGTTTCGCGCAGTCCTGGGGAAAATACTTAGTACAAAAGAGACCATGCTTCGGCGGGCTGCTGGGGAGTGGCATTGCTGTCTCAATGACCGTGCTCTTCCTGACGAAGGCATAGCGGAAGAAGCAGCACCAGCCGTGGCAGGGTGGATCCAGGCTTATTATCTGGAGAACAGGAGTACTGTCCTTACGCAGTCGGATCGCAGAATTGCTGGTACGAGCAGCTGGAGCAAGTTCTTCTCCCAGGTTGGGATTACCCCAGCTGAACTGAATGGATACGGGGGTCCGAACGCTCAGATTCTACCAGTAGGATCGAAGGTGAAGAGATCGCCGCCGCAGTCAGACATACTGGTGTCGCAGGGTAAATTCTATTATGGTTTTACTTGCCGTGAATTTGCGGCTCTTATGATAATTTCGGGCTTTCCACCCACGGATTTCGGAGATCGAGGCAATTTCTCATCGCCAAAATTCTTGGGAGTGCTCCATGTAGCAGATCAGGGTGCATTTTCACAACAAGCTCTCTTTGACCCGCATGGTGGAACGAAAATTATGGAAGTCGAGAAGGAGCGTTTGATCCATCGTGTTCCTGTTCGAGGCTGCATTCATGTTGCTCTAGGAGTCCTGGAGACGCGACGGGGTAGTGCCAATCGAAAATGGATAGTTTTGCCCGACCACATCCATTCCACTAACGATTCATCGGCATCGCATGAGAAGGAACCGTTCAAACCCTGGAGAACATATCCACGAGCCACACAATTAAATTCTATTCGATATAACATCGAGCAGTTGGCTTCTGTGTCTGGTGGTGATTTTATTACTTACACTGCAGAGTCAATGGCTAGCGAACCCTCTGAAAAAGTTCTTATGCAATCGTTTCTGGGTTCCCACTATCCCTGTCATTCTCTGAACTGGCGAGCCGCTCTATTGAGCGCTTATGCCATTGACGCCTTGGAGCCATGGGCTTTACTACCCGTTGCGCCTCGTCACTTTGTCAGCGCTTTCACAGAGATACTCGAACCGTTCGTCGGTTCCAGAGATGAAACGATTGGATATCTTTGCGAAAGACTCGTCTCATCCAGAACAAAAGCGCCCAGTGGGTGGGAAGATTTCAACGAGCAAGCCACGGCAGTAAGTAAAATCGGAGATGTGAAAACAGAATTTTTCTGCGGAAGCGCAAATTACTGCGCCTATTACTACGACGCTATGGTGGTTATCTTTAACGACTCTCGAATACCGATGAGCGACGTTCGAAAGTATCTCGCGGCTGTGGTTAGTTGGTACGTTTTGTTTCCGGACGAGAAACTGCTTCGGTATGAAGAGAAGGAGGATGAGCTAAAGATTAAATTCAAAGAGGGCTATCTCTCAGCGATGCTGGGTCATTTGCATGGTGATGTTATAGCCCCCAGTCCACCAAGGTCTTTACCGGGAGA
Organism: Emydomyces testavorans; assembly: GCA_029449355.1. Taxonomy (NCBI): domain Eukaryota; kingdom Fungi; phylum Ascomycota; class Eurotiomycetes; order Onygenales; family Nannizziopsiaceae; genus Emydomyces; species Emydomyces testavorans. Next base: position 1,389,769 of record CP120630.1, on the reverse strand, counting down.
ATGGGCAATTAAGCTATATGCAACCTATCTTTGGGGCTGGCTGCATGAAAGATGTTTGGCAGACGACTTATTTTTGAGATTCCAGCGGCGAGTTTTTTTGGGTTAGAGATTCTAGGATCTTTTTTGAGGTTGGTTCAGAGATTCGGAGTTCGTTGATTGACGGGACTTTAATGAATAATGATGCTTTGTATGGTTGATGATAGATGACAATGACTCCTGAATGCTATGATAGTTAGAGTCCATACTCAACTTGAGGCTTTTAATTCAGTAGGAGGTGAAGTTGATACTACACAGTACGGAGTATTGCTTGATCGATGCGGATAAGGAGTCAGATAAGATCCGCCTAGTTATCTTATCTTATCAGTCGCTAAACAAAACTCAATCGTCGTTATCCACGTGATTTTTCTGTCAAAAAACATTTTGGGCTTCAAACTCACCATCGCAGAGAGCGAGGAGGAATTGTGCGTTTACGAGAAAAGATGGATCAATATGATAGCGATTCATCTGTTTTGGATGATGATGTTCAAGGAGATTATACCGTAACTTCTGTTTTGCTTGGATATGCTTCGGACGAAGCGACGGATGATGCGATCAGTCACCTGGGCGGATGGCCAGTACGTATAAAAGCTGTGTCTTTGACCCTCCTATACTACTAAAGTCGCTTCTTGTTCTTGCTTGGACTTCATATCTCCGTTTGATTATAAATATCAAAATAAATTGGTCTGCAGCTAACACTTCGCCATCGCTAGACATGGCTTGACCCCTCCACCCCACCGCCAGGCAACTTCGCCAGATGCAAATCCTGCAACGATCCCATGCCACTGCTTCTGCAGCTGAATGCTGATTTACCGGAACATTTCCCGCATGATGAGAGGTGGTTGTATGTTTTTGGGTGCACGAAACGGACATGTAATAGGAAGCAAGGAAGCATACGTGCATTGCGGGGCGTGAGGAAACATAAAATAGCTGGCAATAACGAGAGCAAGAATAAGAAGGAGGAGCAGAAGATGAAAGCAAAGAACGCGCAAGCGGAACCGCTGGTGCCAAAGCAAGATATCGGAGCGAGCCTGTTTGGCGTCGCACCCAGCACGCAGGGTATATCTGCAAGCGCGAACCCATTTTCCACGTCGAGCTCTCCAGCACCGCAAGCCAACCCCTTCGCACAGCTCTCGTCACCATCCAGCCTTGCAGCACTCCCTCCTCAAAAGCCAGTGGAAGAAGAGACTCAAGACAACCCAAAAGAAGAACAATCTCTCCCCCAATCCTTCGCCGACAAAGTCCGCCTCTCATCTCCTCCTCCTCCCACCAACCCCCCACAATTCACCGGCCCCGCAGAATCGTGGCCCGCCCAATCCGCGTTTCCCGCCCCCTATCCCCAATACTTTCTCGACGCAGAATACGAAACCCTCTCCCGCCCCTCCACCCCCAGCGTCCCAACAAACATCCAACTCTCCAATCTCGACCCCGACCACGAATCCTCCGCACCAGCAAACGGCAACAACAAAGACACCTTCGAATCCTCCCTCGACAAATCCTTCCTCAAATTCTCCACCCGACTCAGCCACAGCCCCGAACAAGTCCTCCGCTACGAATTCCGCGGAACACCCCTGCTCTACTCCACCACAGACCCCGTGGGCAGATTACTCCTCCCTCACTCCCCGTCTTCTTCTTCCTCTTCCTCCTCACCGCACATTAAAATCAGTCCTTCCCAACCCGCCGCCGGGATCTCAACCGCCCTCCCGCGCTGCGCGTCTTGTGGTCGCGAACGCGTTTTCGAGATGCAGCTCGTACCGCATGCGATTACCGTTTTGGAGGACGGGCGGGAGGGCATTGGGATTGGCAGCGGTGAAGGGGGGATGGAGTGGGGGACGGTGATTGTTGGGGTGTGTGCTGGGAACTGTGGGTTGGAGAGGGAAGGGGAGGTGGGGTGGAGAGAGGAGTGGGTGGGCGTGCAGTGGGAGGAGAGGGTGGGCGGGAAGTAAGATTGAGAATTGCATAGAATGAGGGCTGGTTACTAAAAAGGGTTGTGGAGGGGAGGAAGTAGAAATCAAGTAGAAATCCTTCTGTTTGTTGGAGTATTGGTTTTTATTATTTTTTTTTAACCAGCATCTTGCCCCTATAACTTAACTATGTCAGCGACAGCATTAAAAATTCTTTTGTTCATTTCAGAGCTCTGCATGCCCATATGTATCTCATCTATTTTTGACAAAAGACCAGGCAGACAAGAAACATTCCCTGACAAACTAGGAATGAAGTTGAAAAAAACCATGAAAACAGCTTTAGTCCGCCCTCGCCTCATCAAAGCCGGTAGACACCTTTAGAAAAAAAAGACTCCCAAGCCATTCATAACATCACGCCGGCTGCTCAAACCCCCTCCTTATTACCCTTCCAAACATCTCAATTCCCACCTTCTCCCCCTTAATCTCCCCCCTTGCCTCATTCTCCTTATTCCTCGGCACCCTCACCACCACCCCATTCCCCCCATCCGCCTTACTCCGGTCCACTTCCCACCCACACACATCCACCACGAACTTCTCCAACGCCTCTATCCCCCGCATATCCAACCACCCCATCAGCACATCTGCACCAATCTCGCGAAATGCCTTGCCCACCTCCACGGCGATCCGGATGCGGATCAACTCTTCGAAACCCGCGACGTCGGCAGTGAGGTCTGCGTAAAGGTCGTCGGAGTTGAGTGTCGACCAGAATGTGGCGTATTGCGCGGATTCGAGGAGGGTGGAGAGACGGGTGAGTTTTTGAACGGCTTCGACGAAGTCGGCGGTTTGCATGGGGAGGTTGGCGGAGGTTGTGGTGTTGTTTTGGGAGGAGGCGTAGGGTTGGGTGTAGGCGGGGAGGAGGGCGAGGGAGAGGGAGAAGGCGGGGGAGGGGAAGACAGTGAGGGCTTTGGCGAGGATGTTGGTGACGGTTTCGGGGTTGAGGAGAGGTGGGTTAAATTGGTAACTGTAGGAGATAAAGTGTGAGTATATAGTAAGCTTAGAAGAAAACGAGTGCGAGAACAGCAATGGCAGATGCAGGCTAATGGGCTTTTATTTCAGGTAAGGTGGGCTTGTCCCCAGTGTCTCTTTCGAAGAGATCTAAGCTAATAGGAAACGTTGGCACGGATAGAGTTACTCATCATCAAAAGCCCAAAAACATAATTTTCTGTTAAAAAAAGAAAGAAACTGAAAACTGAAAACTCACAGCTTCAACAGCGCCAAATTCGCATAGCAATCAAACGTTCGATCCTCGCACTGCTGCACCACATAGTCTTGAAACACCGCCGTCGTCTCTGGGTTATATCTATCCAACCCGTTCAAGATGGCTTCAATGTGCGCTGGGCGCGTTTTGCATTTGTCGAATGCTGCCATGAGTAACTGAAAAAAGACTGTTTAAGCCCAGTTTCGTATACCTTGTACCTTGCATCCGCTCTCGAGATGTGCTGCGAATGGTGATCTTCTCAACTGGTATGAAGAGTGGTTTTCAAATGTGACGAGCGGGATGGCTTTGTGGATGAATTGAGCTCAAAAGGCACTCACGATACGCTTCTTTCCTTTGGAAGCGTGAAGATAATGCTTGAGTTACTCCATCCGACGACCACTGTGCGGGTTATGGAGCAAGATGGTCGGTCGACTGTTGAGGTGGTGAGGTGAGTTGAAAGAATCATCTTTTTTGACGTTGAGTTTGTGCGTTGTGAAAAAGGGATGGATTTTACCACAAAGGGGAAATTTTTTACCGATCACGTGAATATACGGCTTCATACGATTAGTAAGCATATCAGGATCTGGAACGGAATATCGTAAATGCATACGGAGTACTGTGTACTCCAGTAAAGCAACGGTGGATCAACCGTTGCTCAAGGGTTTCTCAGACCTACGATATTCCGGTATGAAATGGAATGGCACAGCATCAAGTATCGCAAGAATCGAACATCCATTCCATGTAAACCCAGCCCCAGAAAGCAATAAATAAAGACAAACTAAAACAGTAGAAGCCCGAGTCTATCTAGAAGCGCCGAGTCATTTGGTGACCATCTTTTTGTTTCCCAGTCGCCATGCAGGAAGCGCAATATGAGAATCAAAAAGCAGCGCTATTCCCCGCCTAGCAAAACAAAAAGAAAAGAGAAAAAAGTACATGATAGGTAAACAACCCATGAATAGAAAGCTTGAACCAGCAAGGAAAAGACATGCCAGGGAAAAAAGAAAAAAAAAAAAAAGGTCATCATTGACCCGAAAATAAAGGACAAGCAGCTCACTAAGAAGCAAAGTCATAAAACACTACCATCCCTGAAACAAAAGACGACCCCTTTCGAGAAAGAGAAAGCGGGTAAGACGCAGTAGAATTGTGATAACAAGCGGTCAAGAGTTCGACCCAAGAGCGAAGCAGCCTCGTTAGCTAGTAGAAGGAAAACATATGAAAGAAAACTTCTTCCTCCTCTCGACGTCCATCCCCGATCAATATTAAAGAATCAGTCAAGGTGAAAATCTATACTTAATACATGAAATGATGAATCCCGTTTTCCCTAAACGCCCAGTTCCGACCATGCTAAAATGCTTGCAGTCACAAAGCGGGCAGAGAAGACAAAACGACGCTTCTGCTCAAGCCAGACGACCGAGGCGAAACGCGTGGGAAGTCATTAATCGTTAAGGAGGAACCCATGTTGAGTTGCAATTAGGTTCGTGGCTTAGAAGACTCGAGAGTTTATATGCACCACTATCATTGTCATGCCCCTTGTTTTTTGAAAGACATGTGAAACGAGGTACATCACGAGTTTGCTGTTGACGATATCGAGGTGACGACGTAAAAAGGAGTTCAGTAGTGAAACAAAAGCCCATAATCCGGCCACTGAACTCCGAAGTAATAAGACAAGAGATAGTACAGAGGGGGTATCACGAGTATAGTACACAGGCAGGAATAAGCCATTGGAGATATGTCGGATTTATGTGGCATAATGTCGTCGCTGGGAGATAGGAATGGGCTTGGACGTCGGAGAATCGCTTCGAATGCCCGTTTGACTTGTATCTCGGGCAGCCTTTGGTCGTGTTGGTGCACGGACTCTAGGTGCAGCGGGTCGAGGAAAAAACTCCTCGGTCTCTTCACTCGCCGAGTCCGGATTCAACCGATTCTCGGGAATACGACCTCCACCAAACATAGCCCCTAGCTGTTGAAGCAATGCAACAAACTGCGCATGAAGCTCGGCGAAAATATATTCGTTACCGACGATTTCAGCGAGAGTTCGCGCACGGATCTGTCCAGCACGCCGAGGTTGGCCATCAGGGTCCACAGTACGGCCAGTAAGGAAGGAGGAAATCGGCGTGTAATTTCGAGCAGTAGTAGTGCTCATTCTGTTGGCGGTGGCTGCATCACGGCGCTTCTCTTGTTCCTGTGATCTCTCCGCCGAGCTCACGAGATTAGTCGCGATGTGACTGAACACACGCCAAATAACAGGGCTTGCACGAAACGCTCGTCCTGCATCTTTGCCAGCCAATGCAACTAGCGCATAGCTCCGTCTCTTACCTCGCGCCATCGGATCGGGAAGGCGAAAGACGTAGGCGATAGTATACCCTGTAGCCGGGTCTCCAAAAGATAGTGGACCCGAGGACAACCCTCGAGGCAAGAATTCACAGCTCAGCGTACGAATCGAAGCGCGCCGCAGCAATGCGTAATCCGTGGGATTAGGCGGACCACGCATTGATAAATATGTCACGATGTGTGTATGGCACGAAGATTCGGAGGAGTACGAAGAACGGACGGATGTGCCATTGGAATGGTGAGCGTGGGAGTCGTGCGAAGCATCGTCAAAGGCAAATTGGCTTCCATGGCACGAGTAGACGACCTCTCTGGACCTGAGCACTGGGCTTCCATTCCTGCCTTGACCGTTTTCTTTCAAAGTCCCCGGGGCGCCTGGCGGAAGCTGCTTGCTGATGTCTTCTGGGATAGAGAGTCTACAGCTTGCACAAGTATCGCCCTCTGCGCCTCCGAAACAGTTGAATTTCTCCGTGTCGACCTTGGTATACTGCCCACTCAAGAACCACGGATGATCCTCGATCCTCGCAGCTGGAACAGGTGCAGATGCTGGTGGTGAAACAAGGGGTTCCAGGCGTTGACCACTTGTGCAACCAACAGACAACGCGGCGATCGACTGTTTGCCCGGTTTCGCAGCTTGTTCAGTGTCGCGCGGCGCAGAGGAAGCCGAGGTTCCAGGGTGCGACGACAAAGGCGTATCATTGGGAGAGGAAGCGCAAGAGTCGAGGTCGCATTGCTGGCAGGAAGTAGGGGCAACTTGGGAGCAGAGGATTGAGGTTGGGCCATGGACTTCGCAAAAGTGAGTAAGAGAAAGCTGTTGTCAAGGACCTGTTAGTTCAACCAAGCCAGCTCAGAATCCATGGAGAAACAGCTATCTATGATGAAAGCAGCCCCGAATTTGAATGGAGACCACAGCACAGCCGATGCAGACAGGCTGGCGGCTCAACTGTGGCCCAGACACCCCAGACAAATTAACGTGACAAGGCTAGGTCGTTATCTCTCCAGATGACCCCATGAGCTCGCAGAGCTTCGATCTTATAGAATTGCACACCACAAAGAGAAAAGAGAGATCGAAGCGACAATCAGAGCGAAACCAAAAGAAACAAGTGGGAGGAACTTACAATGAAATCCATCTTTACAGCTAATTACGAATCACAAAAGATGGAATTGAGTGAACAACAGAGTGCTGTTCAATGCAGCAAGACATGCTTCTCAGAGCAAGGTGACGGGTTGACGGTTGAAAATTCGCGGGTTTGGCCACACATAAGGTAGTTATTGTAGAAACCAGATCGAAGATGGTGAAGAGGAAGAGAACAAGGACAAGAGAAAGCAGAGAGTCTGAGAGAAAGTGAGAGATGATGTGTGAGAAAAGTGTTCTTTGGATATCAAACCGAAGTATAGCCGTCCCCTTTGTTTGAGATACGTAATGGGGGTGACAGAGAACCGCTTCCTTCACTGTTGGGTGAAAGAGGTGAAGGTATTCTTCTTCTTAAGACAGATGGTATGAAATAAAGAAGAGGCTGAGAGACAGGAAAAGGAACAGGTCAAGTCATACAAGGACAGAATTGTGGGATTCACAGACCCAAAGCGGGAGAAGGAGAGTATAGATGGGAATCTGTATTGGGGGAATGTCCTTGTTACTCCAAATAATAAGGAATACGAAAAGGGCAGAATAGATACCTGAGGGATACTTACATACATACTCTGGGGACGGCAAGGTTCACCATCGAAGGTTAACTGATAGTTTAAATCCCGCGAACGAGGGACCCCCAAGGCAGCCAAAAAAAAAAAAAAAGTAAAGAAAAGAAAATGGCATCGCTATCCGAACAATAAAATTGCAATAAATGAGAGATAATATTTTGATAAAGAAATTCTCTCACACCAGCTTGTTCGTTCAATTTTCTCTTTTATGGATTTATGCATTTAACTATGTAGTTATATCTCTGGTAGCAACTGAATGGGTACATTGGTGATACTTGTGCCTCTTTCTGACGATCTGGATACGCTGCTGTCTCATCATGGAGTAGGTACTGGTAAAATACATCTGGTTACATGTCAGGTACATCCAATGCAAGTTGCGGCGATTCCCGCGTACCAGAACCCAGCAAGTAGAGTTTCGAGACACACGAGTCACAATCGTAAAAAGGACTCTGTAGTTCCCATTGGTTGGGCAGCAAGAATGGGCCAGCCTCGACACAAAAAGGAAGAAAAAGGAAAAAAAAGACTCCAGATTTGGATGGATCTTCTCAAAGGAGTCCCAAGACACTAGAAGTACTAGTCCGGATGTTCCTTGGGTTCACTAGTTGCGCCCTATTCCGTTTTACACGCGCTTTTATCAGGACCAAAAAGTATCCATCAGATCAAGTATATGTACAGTACATAAAGTACATACATTCAACATGTGGGTTGCTGGGATAACTACATCGAAAGATTCCAGAAGACCAGGACGAATTCTAACATTGATCAATGATATGTCGCACTCCGAACCAGAGCACAGCAACTGTATACTTTCATATGATGCATGTTTTATGGTGTAGTTACTGTATCATGTAGTAGTAGTTAATAGTTATGGTGTGGTCCAGAGTGTTGACGCTGTGGCTTGCAGGGACGGCTGCATCGATTCCGCGGCTCAAGGGCTTTAATTGATTTTAGCTCGGTGTCTTGTGCTACACACTGTGCGTTAAATGGCCTTGGGAGATTTCCAGAGAATTACTGGCCATGAAGTCGTAGGTTTTGACTCACCATGATGATGATGCGGATACTCCCGACTCACACAGTATATTTAGTTACAGAGTATGGAATGGTAACTACATCTACCAGTTACCGCATAACTATGTATGTAACAAGTAGTCATCTAGTTGGATACCGTCGGGAGGTGAGGATGAGATTCGGTATAAATGAACCCCCAGCAGCACCATCGAGCTCAGTCGCCGGACCATGCTTGTAATAACTAACTGTTCATTAACTAGTAACTATGGAGTGAATGAAGTGTTAATGAAAGAAAATAGTCCGAACTGAGCAATTCAGATCCCACAGTCAGCAAAGAAAAGCCGAATAGGGCTGTAAATTCCGTCGCAATCCGTCCCATCAAGGTCGAAATCCCGAATACCACTTATACTGGCAACGGGAACAACCCCATGGAAAATTGGAAAATGCGATCTTCATCTGCAAGATTCGATGTGAGTATCCTCTCTCCACGATCCCTCCTCTCCGCATTTCGAATCCATCAAACCCAACCAGGTGGTATTCTAGCAGAAATGTAGCTATTCTACTACTACGACGACTCCGGAGTTGTGGGAAGGGAAAAAAACGGTTTTGCACCTTGCCGTGAACAGCAAATTTATCCAAGTCGCAATTTCCCACGATGATTGCAGGACTCGCTCACTTGCATACAGACAACACGCATGCATTTTGCGGGAGAATCGGATAGCCGCTGCATCATCCACCACATGTCGATGCAAGGTCTCTTTGTTTCGCAGGTTGGATTGTGGATTTTTTCCACTACTCTGTAACTAACTAACTGCTGGTGCAAAAGTCCGGAAAATCTGACTCCGTGAACTGGTGATGGAAAAGTCTTCCTGCTAACTGTTAATTATACAAGCACACACATTTCTCCAACGAAACTCGATCCTTTGTCCGATACGTAGTTACATATTTATCCCATACTTATGCTGCATCATCCTTGTCCTAGAATCCAGCCGTTCAGCCATCCTCGCATTCCAGAAAAGCCTAGGAGAAATGGATGGCTGCATGGACAGGGTCGTCCATGTGCTTGTCTGCAGAACAGTTATGTCCCCTCCCTCCCCCCATAACAGGGATTGGACCGCAACGTTGCACGCGTTGTAGAGGTTGGGAGAACCTGGAGCCCGGATTCTGCATTTGATTCCAGTCAGATTCTCTCTCGACTTATTAATCGCCTGGAATCTAGATTTCACGTCGAGAGGCTACATGCCAAAAGTCAGAGAGCTAGGGTGTCTCTGTTCAGAATATGTTGTTTCCAGACTACGACGGGAGTACTCCGTACTAGGTAACTATTCCTTACCATAGACGTGTATCCTCCGGAGCTTTAGGGAGATTGCTGTCTGTTTGAAAAGGGTATTCTCGGGAACTATCAGATCGATCAATGGCTAATCTCACCAGCACTTCACTGGAACAGGCAGGAAAATGATGGGCGAGTCATGCCTATGATCTATCGCTCCGCATCATTGTTGCACCCAAGCAACACCAAACAGCATCCCTGTCGGAAATAGAAGACTTCTGGAAGGAATTGGTGGAGGTGAGGCCAAGAACGCAATTCCTAGTCCAACTAGCTCTCCTCGCGCGGCAGTGCAGTACGACGTCGGACGAGAGAAGGACGTGTGGTCACTCGTGCAACCGTTGTTGTGCTGAAAAGCTAACTTATACGATGGCAATTTCCTAATAAAGAGATCAATTGACCCAGTCATCAGATTGAAAAGAGCGGCTTTTTTGGTAGTGCCGAGTCTCAACTTACTGGTAAGGAGTAGTTCAGAAGAGCTTGAAACAAGAGCTCTAGTACACTTTGGATTTTAGCTCTCAAGTGCTGACAAGCTAACTAACTAATAACTAATAAGTCTCGCGTGGTACTGGCATTCTGAAACGTTGGCGGGCGTCGATCTGGTGGTACAGATGTATATATGAGTTCAGGAGTCCGAAGAGAAGCTGACAATCCATGTCATCAACTGTCAGTTTCAATTGCTACTAATTCCGGATGAGGAAGTCCATAAAAAAATGAAGAGACAAGGCACCCCACAGGCAGGTTTATCCCATTACACATAGTAGTATTATTATTATTGAATTCGTGTGAAACAACGCCAGCAGCAGCAGCAGTGGACTGAAGTGGTTGTTGTATGGATGGAGGCTCATACACAGTGACATAACATACCACAGTAAAACGTGGTTGGCCGCTCGCGGGCCGCTCCTCTGAAAGGGTATCCTGACTTGGCCGCGGAGATAGTATGTCACTACTATATTTATTCATGAAGAACTGGCCATTGAGAAGCAGAGATTTCTATAAAAGACCGTCTGTGTGGTTGGTAGGGTTCTACCGAGAGCAGGCATTGGACGGAGATGAGCGATCACTCACACTGTAGGACATCTTACATAGTATGCGAATTGAGACAGTTTAGATGCCATTGGCACTCCTACAAGCTCAGTACAAGATGTTCAGCCATTTTCAATTGAAGGATTTCCAATACAAAATAACATCCGAGCTAATTATCAATTAACCAGTTACTAGCTACATAACTACATATGTAGTTAGTGACATACAAGGCCCCAAAGCCAGTGCGGGAAGCCAAACGCCGACCCATGAGATCACCACGCGCCGTTCCATCCGCAAACAAGATAGCTTCGATGGCTTCAAACTAAGAAGAAACGCGTATTCGCCCCCCCCTTTTGCAAGAATAACATCCTCTTTTTGAGCTTGGAATGTGGATTTGTAGCACGACACAAGATGAGTCCACATCATTACCTACTACCGCAACGGTTCTTTCGAGGAAAGAAACCCCGATTCTCAGTTAGTTATCGACCCATTGAACCTGGCCTTTGAAAACCGTTTGCGTTTTAACCAGTTCCACCTTGCAACTCAAAGGAGCGAAAAAGGAGGCAAATAAAGCAGAACTCGAGGTGAAAAAGTCTAGATATCCATGCAATGCTTCCTGTGGATCTATCTAGACCTTCTCCTCCACAGAGTCTGTATGTACTGTGTATGTGTATAACTACGCTGGCAGATGTGTCGGGAGTTAGTAGTGAGTTAGCACCAGCCCTATGGAACGTACTGAGTGCTGTAACTTTTTCTATCTCTCGAACTATCAAATCCAGATTCAGACACAGGAGCATGGATGGATGCATGTAACTCTCGAGTATATTCAAAGTATCTCTGGTACAAAAAAACCCAATCCTGACTGCCTGAGACGCCAGACAGAGCTTGGGATTCATGCATCCCTTTTTTCGCGTCACTCTGGATCACCATTGGCGGCCATTTCGTTGAACAACGGCGCAAAGTCTTGGGGTCGACGGAAGAAAGAAAATCACATTGCTGCCTTCGGAGATATAGTTGCCGCGCTGGCTCTGGAGTAGATGCGAGTATGCTGGGGTTCTGTTTCCTACTATTGTTGTTGCTGTTGTTCTTGATTTTGACTGCCCCTCCCCCGCATGCATTACCCCCCGATCATCATCATCAATGACAGCAGAATCTCATCACCATCCCGGCATCAGACCACTAATTGGCTTGACGGAGTGGCACATCACAGTATATGATATCACATCGTTTTGTTGTCTCTTGCTGGATGGAATGGATCTCTGTGTGTGCTTGTGACTCGCCCTTCTCACCGCTCTTTTCTTTTCAAGTTGCACAGGGAAGGAAAAAAAAACGAGCCTCATCTTCCTTACCTCGATCAACATCCCTGGTCTTTGAACCATCCTGCTGGAGGAGCAGCAATAACGTATGACTTTTAGCTTACATTTCAACTCGGTATGTTGTCAAGTTCAGAAAACAGACAGCATGAAAAAGAAAGATAGAAAGAAAGATACCCACCTCTCTCCACGTTGGAATGTTTCCAGAGCAAAATCTCACTCGACCATAAGACTCCCCAGCTTTGCCGCCAACCAACATAACATACCTATGTACATACCTACATACCTACACATAAAACGCGACACTCCAGATCTCCCACACACCCTGTCTTCCCCCCGCGCAACCACCCAGACCCCGTTCCACGGCTCCCAATCTGCCCTACCTGTAACCTACTACCTCCATCTCACATGGTCGGAAATGCTCCTACCACCACCTACCTACCAATGAACCCAGGCCTGAGCGGTCAGTCTGGCAAGGCGGATTGCCCCACGTTCGTCGATTCCCGATTCCTTCCAAACGTCTTGTGGTTTATTATTAGATCTGCTCTAGATAAGGAGGCATAACTTCTGTAGTTATGTACTGTGATACGTACCTAGTTAACTAACTTCGCAGCTTGGCGCCAAAGGAAAAATCTTTGTTGCTCATTTCGTTCGTTCGCAGCTTCAAAAAGGGCGGGTTTGGCTTGTTGCGGAGCGTTCGCAGGATTCGATTCTGAATGTCTGATGGAGATGTTTGATAAGTTAGTAAAGTACAGAGTAGGTAGGTATATGTATACCTCCGCGGCTGTTTTAGATACCCTTCCATCGAACGCCTCACATCGCTATCTAGTTATAACTATAATGTACTGTACAGTGCAAAGTGTTGCCTCACATTACTATATACAGAGTACATGCAGACCCGTCAATAATAATAATAGACTGCCCTCTGCTGAGCATTAGTTAAGCAAGGAAGACAGTTTCAGGAACCGCACTTTTCTTCTCACAGCTCATTTAACTACCTGCAGACTAACATTAGACTCACTCACACATCTTTGCTTTTTCCTCCCGGGATCCCGCGAGCACATGTGCACAGTCGGGTCAGACAACATGATATGCATGTGCAGTAGTAGCAGTAGCTGCGGCTGCACAGGCATAAAGAATGATATTTTTAGCGTGGGAAATGAGGGAGGCACGAGAAGGAGAAAGAAAAAGCAAAAATGCAATTATATCTTCGCGGCACGTCGCCCGGTGGAAAAAGCAAAAAACAGCAAAAAGCAATCACTGGCCTGTGGACTGGTTCCTCCCGGGAAGAAGAGGTTATTCTGGGAAAAGCCGCTCTGGGCGTGTTGTTTTCGCTCCACAGGCCAATCAATATGTGTACTATTGTACGCATGATCTTGCGGAAATGGGCGCAGTCTGCATGGTCACTGCGACTCGTGTGATGGGGATTGGGTGAATCGTATGTATGTAAACTTGTAAAGTCCATTGGGTGGCCCAGCGCGTAATGAAGGAAAGAGGGTATTGTGCCTGCGTGGGATCTCTGCATCATGCTCTTATTCCAAGAATCGTGACGGGGTGGAAACCCGAGATAATGCATATATACATGCAGTATATTCCTTTGACCTGAGCTGAGCCTGGCACACGAAAAGCATCAAATGAAGGTCCACAGGGCAGACTTTCTCCAAGCCAATAACGGAACGCTGATTGACAGGTATTTCGTCGTCTCCGAAGGCGTACTTCGTAGTCAGGCCTTAATCGATGGTGACAAGGTCAATACCCTGAATGCCGTAATGTAAGCTGAGGAGAATGGATGAGATGTAGCGCATAGGACGACGCGCTTCACGTAGATTTGTACTCAACAACCAAATATCCCCATGCCATTCCCATGAAAACCTACGATGATAATTGCTCACTCTCTCCATCCGACTCTCCGCCTTGAATCATATCCTTTAATTTCCACAGAGGCGCACCATGCTCTCTGCGCTTTTCAACGCCTTGCTTCACCACCCTCATCCACGGCACATCCTTCGTCGCTCTCCGAACCCGCTCCGCTAACCTCCTGCTCCTCTTCGCATACATCCCTGCGAACCCTGCCTCTTCAGAATTTGCTCTACTTTCGGCCCGCAACTTTCGGTGCCGTCGTTGCGCCGCTTTAAAGGAAAAATATTCTTCACTGAGAGCCCAATTCGGATTATCCAGGTTTCCCCGGACGAGGATGATGCGATGGCCAAGGTCTAGGGCCGCGCGGAGAAATTGAGGGCTGACGGGTGTGGTGAGTTGTATGGTTTGTGACTGAGTGTTGATGGAGCGGACGAGTGCGAGGCCGAGAGAGTATGATGAAGCTGGATCGGGAGCGGTGCAGGTGCCATTGCCGATGAAGAGGTAAGGGAGGTTTGAATGGTGTGTGCGCGTGATGAGTGGATGATCTGAAGAAGATGCGATTGCTGAATTAGTATCGTCAACTGGAATGTCCGGATCTGAATTGGAATTGTTCGCGCTGGCGTCGGCTATAGTGGCAGTATCGGATAACCTGCCGAGGATGTCGGGATTTTCGACGGCTGTGATGCTAACGATGGAGCCGTCTAGAAGATCATGGAGATGATCTGGGTCATGGCGGAACCCGATGATCATTACACCAAAGATGCCTTGATTTTCTCCAGAATAGCTGACGCTTATGCTGCGATGGTGCTGGATTGGGAGATGGGACCAAAACGGTCCATTTGTTTGGTTCTGCACCATGTGGAAGTAAGAAAGCGTTTGCATCGAGCGTAATTGCCAACTCGATCTAGTCACGAATTCTGTAGGTTGTGATGGAAGCGTAGTAACTGGCACTCCAACTTCAAAGGCTGCCGCCTGCAGAGGAACGATAACTTCCTCAGGCCCTTGTACACTCATGTACACAACGTCCGAAAGTTCGAGATACTTTATAAACCACGTAGCGATCTCCAATCCCTGACCGAATATCCACCCGGGGTAATTTATAATCAACGGACAGCCGGGATAACTCTGGAGAAGTATTCGATACCTATTCAGGAGGTCCATCACACATAAAACGTAGTGATCTGGGTCATCTTTGGGAGACGTAGCTCCAATATGATGCGCTCTAATAATAGATCCACTGTTTGGTGATACCAAGGCAGGGTGCGAAAAGGACGGGCCAAGCACTGGTCTCTGAATATGAGCCAGGTAGATTTGGCCCGGTGGTGAGAATTCAGGTTGGCCGGGATCCAAATCCAAGTAGGCAACTCCGTCCTTCGGAGGCTGGTTGCCACTCTGCAACGAAATGGGGCTGAGTAAATGGTTTAGAAGATATTTGTTGAAAGTGGACTTTCCTGAGCCTTTCGGTCCACAGGTCATCGCCCTGAGGCCGGCTCCACGACCAGAGAGCTCTTTAATAGCAACGCCCCATTGCTTATCGAGGTGAAGAGGTCGCAAATGGCGTTTAAAAGGGTCATCGGACGAAGAATGAAGCTAGTGCACATCAGTATGGTAAATTCACTGTGATTCTGAAGTCAATTCCGTACAATCGAGAAAGACACTCGGGGACCAGTGATTAGACACTTCCGAGAATGAGCTTGTTTGGCACTCCATATCCGTCGATATAAATCGGACACCCACCGAAGACGAGGCAAGCCGTTGTGACAAGACTTAATCTCTATCTCTGCGTAGCCATTGACACCAGCAATCGTTTTAATCACTGGAATGGAATGCGTGGACGGCGCGTATACCCTGTATAGCTGGGGTGTAGGAGAAAGTTTAGCACCAAATATACTTATGACTCCTCGTTTGACCCATAAGTCATACTGGCCCACGATCGTAATGGTCTATCGCATCATTTAGCAATAAATCACAGGGTCCGCCTGGAGATGGAAGTACCGTTCTCTCTTTGAGGCGAATACATATAGCATCACCATGTTTATAGACAATATCGCTTTCCGTCAGAGATCCCTTAGATAATAGGAAATCGTAGCTCTCAGCAGTGTTTATTTCAATCTCATCGCTGTTCTCTGTTTAGCGGCGGAACTGAAATGAATTGGACACCATGCGAATGAAACGAACCTCCGACCATAGTCGCTAGTAACATCATTGTCTTCTGACTCCTCGTCCACTGCCGATGGTGTCTGCGAACTAGCCGAGCTATCGGATTTTGGCTGGGTCTGCTTCTTTGGACTCTCAATGACAACCGCAATTTTGCTTCGCGTCGTATTTTGTCTCACTAATTCTTTGATTGGAGAAGGTTTTGATCGTTTCGAAGGTGGCTCCGATGAAGGAGCGGAAACAGAGGATTGCGCAGCCTCAGTGGTGGTCTGTTGAGCCCTTTTCCGAACCGCAATTGCGCTGATAGCTGTCGAACAGAGATGGTTAGCTGGCTTTCTTTTTCTTTCTCAGTCGCGCAAAGTTGCATGCACTTGTAACTAACCCGAAACTGGCTGACCATCTGCTCTCCTCTTCATCCTCAAGCGCAGTGGAATGGCGATGATTGAGTCGGAGAATTTGCAGTTTTGCAGTCCTGGACTCTGATGTGGTCCGTGCGTGAGCTCCCCAAAAATTCGCAATTTCAGATGAATCTCGATATAAGATCGCAACCCACGACTCCAGACAATCAATGCAACTGACTCTAGATAATCCTAACGAATACTTGAATAGGCCTCTGCTTCATTTAGGTGCTTCGTTCTGTCATCCCAAATGCTATCGCCATGAAGTCCGTTTTAAGCAAAGAAATTGTGACAGACAGCGACGATTCGAGTATCGAGAGTTCGGCCAGCAGCGAATCTGAGAAACAAGTTGCTTCTAAAGGGAAACCCCAAAAATCCAGTTCCAAGTCGAAATCGGAATCAAAATCCAAACCTGCAAAGTCGCTGTCTTCAAGTCCAAATAATCAGTCGATAACGTCCAGCTCGGATTCCGAATCAGAGGTGGAACAGGTTTCAAAATCCAAGAAAACTTCGAAAAAGCGGGTGACGATTGCAGATGAGTACGGCTTTAATATTTTCGCCTTTTGCTTCGTTGCTAACATTAGCGCAGGCACTCTGCGCAGCCTGTAGTACCTGCGAGGCCCTTTCGACCACCAGAAGGATTCCAGTTGATGCAAAACCCGCCCTTACCACCCCTCAACCTCATAGATGCTTTCGCCGATCTTGCTGGCAAACAAATATGGCATATCACTGCGCCTACTGCTGTTCCCCTTGCGTCCATCAAACAGCTCGCGCTGGACGCGGTTGCAACTGGAGAAAGTGTCCTAAGACACAAAGGAGTTGATTACCGTCTTCGCGAAGATCAGATAGGTGTCGAACGGACTAAAAGTCTACTTCTCCCAACCGACAATGGCACCGGTTATCTTCGACGGCCGGAGGAGGTCGCGCAGACATTTCATGTTGAGCAGATTGTTAATCCTCCAACCCAGGGGTCGAAATCGCACATTGAAGCCATGAAAAAGAAGACCAAGGCATTGCCATCACAACCTAAGAATTTACGGATGCGCTATATGCCGTTTGGTTCATCTACAGCTCAACCGGAGGGTGATACTAGTCCAGATGGTTCTGAAATGGAGGTTACATTCAAGGCACCACGGGTCGTCGATATAGATGGAGGAGAAAAGAAGAGGAAGAAGGAAAAGAGGAATTATACCAACGTCGATAGCTCTTTGCGCACACAAAATGGTGTGAATATTGAGTCCGAATCCCGAGGGGATACATCACGGAAGAAATCGAAAAAGGCACATACCCATAACGACATGCATCATGAAGGAGAATTGCAGTCGCCCGACGAGAGGACTGAGAAGAGGAACAGGCCGGAAAAGTCCGAGGGCCAGAAGAGCAGCAAGAAACGAAGAGAGGAAACCAGCCAGGAACGAAGAGCTCGGAGAGTAGAAAAGAAACGGAAAAAGCAAGAGAAACACCATGCAATATAATTTAGAGCAGATGGATTCAATTCAATTGGAATCAATTCACTTCAGCTTCGTAAATATATGACATATTACTACCCATCTGCTTCATTGCCACTACAATATCATTTCCACTGCTCGGTGAGAATCGAATCTCATACGAGATGCCCGATGTGGAAAAGCTCATCCGAGCACGCAATGGGCAGTTCATGCCAAGACCATCCAGCCCATAAGAGAAAATCTCCGCAACGAATCCTTGAGAGAGCATCATCATATTTTCTTCGATATCAATTGCTTCAAAAAGATCATATTTCACACCAATACCACATTTAGCATACGAGGCGGTTGGAAAGAATAGCTCGCCAGGTAACTCTTCATCATGTCAACATACGCTCTTTCGCAGTCCCACAAGGACGTAAGTTCAAAAGGCCCCTCTACACAGCCAAAAAGTACCCGATGACTGAGGGAGATGCAAATAGCAACTCGAGAAGTCTCTCGTTGAGACTGATCCTGAGGTCGCTGAGATCATGGTATGAGACAATTCCTACTTTTTTCTCTGCCAGTTGAGAGGAATCACTCTCAGCTACTCCATAAAACGAGCCCCGCAAAGCAACGTACTGAGTCAGTGCCTATAGAAAAAAGAGATCCAGCGACAGAGAGAGTCCATTGTCCTCATTGCTTCTGAAAACGTCACGTCCCGCGCTGTCTACGATGCCTTAGGGTCGCCCATGTCAAATAAATACTCCGAGGGCTACCCCGGAGCTCGATACTATGGCGGTAACCAGCACATTGACGAGATCGAAATTCTCTGCCAGAAGAGAGCACTCAAAGCGTTTAGCTTGGATCCCGAAAAATGGGGTGTCAATGTACAATGTCTGAGTGGAAGTCCGGCCAATTTGCAGGTCTACCAGGCTTTGATGAAACCTCATGATAGGCTGATGGGACTGGACTTGCCTCATGGAGGTCACTTGAGTCACGGATACCAGACGCCTCAGAAGAAGTACGTAGATTTGACGGTCTGCTGTTTTGATGAAGACACTGATATCAGCCCTTCGTAGAATCTCTGCAGTCTCTACATATTTTGAGACCTTCCCGTACAGGGTAAACCTTGAAACTGGCATCATTGACTACGACACTCTCGAGGCCAATGCCCAGCTGTACCGGCCGAAGTGTCTGGTTGCTGGAACATCTGCATACTGCCGCCTTATTGACTACGCTCGCATGCGTAAGATCGCTGACTCCGTTGGCGCTTACTTAATTGTCGATATGGCACACATTTCCGGATTGATCGCTGCTGGCGTTATTCCCTCGCCCTTTGAATATGCCGATGTTGTTACAACTACCACTCACAAGTCTCTCCGTGGACCCAGAGGAGCTATGATTTTCTTCAGAAAGGGCGTTCGGAGTGTTGACCCTAAATCTGGCAAGGAGATCATGTATGACCTAGAAAGCCCTATCAACTTTTCCGTCTTCCCTGGCCACCAGGGTGGCCCTCATAACCACACCATCACCGCATTGGCTGTTGCTCTTAAACAAGCTGCGACTCCAGAGTTTAGGCAGTATCAGGAGCAAGTTGTGAAGAACGCCAAGGCCGTCGAGAATGAATTCAAGCGCCTTGGCCACAAGCTCATTTCGGATGGAACGGATAGCCATATGGTTCTATTGGATCTGAGACCGAAGTCTCTTGACGGTGCTCGCGTTGAAGCTGTCCTCGAGGCTATCAACATTGCTTGCAACAAGAACTCCATTCCTGGAGACAAGTCCGCTTTGACGCCGTGCGGTATCAGAATCGGTACTCCTGCCATGACCAGCCGTGGCATGGGCGAGGAGGACTTCAAACGTATTACTGGATACATCGATCGTGCGATCAATATCTGCAAAGAGGTCCAGGGCGCCCTTCCCAAGGAGGCCAACAAGCTCAAGGACTTCAAGGCCAAGGTTGCGACTGGGTCTGTGCAAGAGATCAACGACCTCAAGAAGGAGATCAGCCAATGGGCCAGCTCTTTCCCTCTCCCAGTCTAAATTGTCCGATATCGACTTCAACTTGTCTTCCCTTTTTTCTGCGTATTGTTCAAAGGCTTTTGGGTATTTAACACAGGGAAACCGGAGTAAAATCTTCAACGTTGTTTACGAGTATGACATGAGCGCATGTTATGGATCTTCAACAAGCAATCCATAGTATTGGGTGGCAACTACTGTGTTTTTCTTTCCTACAATTTTTGGTTTGGCCTAGGGGACCAACAAGTGGCCAAACGAACGCTGGTTGAGCTGCTATCATTAAGACGCCTATAAAGTTGCTCAATGGCACTGTGATAGTTAGAACTTAGAAATCTAACGCCGTCACTTTATCTTCTCGAGGCTGCTCCCAATTAATAAAATAAATAGCAGAATTCGTGTCGCTGAATCGCTCTTCACCCTTTAAAAGAAACCATATCCAATCAAACCGTAGACCCTCCCCAATAACGCCCATAATTCAGACTCGAAATCCCTAATACCTCCCCCTCCACCACATCACGACCCATTAAGCACATCCGCACCCCTCCGCCCAAACTCCTCAATCACCCCTTTCAACCGCGCAATCCTCCCCTGCAACTCCCTAATCTCCTCCTCCTGCTCCCCCACCGACCGCTGTATATCCGGCAGCTCCGCCACCGCGCTCCTCGCTTTCTGGATGCGTATCTTTACCGTACTCGCGCCCGTGACGAGCGCGCGCGGATCCAGCGAGTGCATGCTTGTCGTGTCGTCGCCGGGCGTGGAGAGGAGAACGGGCTCGCTGGTTGCGTCGGGGTGGGTGGCGGCGGCTTGTTGGGCGTGTGGAGGGGTGGAGAGGAGGCGGATGAGGAGGGCGTGGAGGGGGGGGAGGATGTCGAAGGTTTGGGGGGAGGGGAAGGGGGCGGTGGGAGTGGGAGTGGTGGTGGTGGTGGGCGTGGGTTGGTCTGGTGGTGGTGGTGGTGGTGCGACGGCGGGAGTGTTGGCGCGGGTGGATTGGGTGAGTGGTGTTTTGTGTGTTGGAGAGGGGATCGCGGGAGAGGGTTTTGTGGACATTTTTTCTTTTCTTTTCGTTTTCGTCGTGGCGAGGATGGGGGATCGCGTAGGTTGTCGTCGGTGTTTTTCTGAGGAGGTGTGGATGTAGGATGAGTGCGGGATGTTAACTGGAGGTCATGTTGGATTTCGCGTCTGAATTGAAGGAATTAATAGCCTCAGAATTTGAATTCTAAGGTGTGTGAAGCATTATCACTGCAAAACAGCCCTTATTATTGCGATATTTGCGGTTGAGGTGAGTGACGTTGATATGAACAGGGACTGATTCCCAACACCCTAAGCAGCCCCTCCCCTCCCCCACCAAGATGTGGACTCTCATCGCTTCATGAGCGTCAATTGAGACAATTCGTTTCTACTTTTCGTTTTGTTCTCTATCATACTAGAATAATTAATGAGCAGATAGATCGTTTTATCTAGCTAATTGAATTACTCGATAGAAAGGGCCCAATTGGCATCTACCTCTTTCACCATGACCAAGATCGACCAAAGGGTTGCGTTGAGTGAGTTTCTCGATCCATTTACTTGCGGTGAACTTATGCTAATACTGGAACGATTTTTTAACTCAAAGTCGTTATCGATGGCTGGGGAATTCCTGGCCCCGAATCTCCTCCTGAAGGTGATGCCATCGCCGCAGCCGAAACCCCAGTGATGTCCTCCTTCGCCGACCCCAAAGCGAAAACAGCACAGGGATACACCGAACTCGAGGCATCCTCCCTTGCAGTCGGTCTGCCCGAAGGCTTGATGGGCAACAGCGAAGTTGGACATCTCAACATTGGTGCCGGCCGAGTCGTATGGCAGGATGTAGTCCGCATTGATCAGACGCTGAAGAAGGGAGAGCTGAACAAGGTTCAGACAATTGTCAACACTTTTAAGCGAGCCAAAGATGGAAATGGACGGCTGCACTTACTTGGCTTGATATCTGATGGCGGTGTCCATTCCCATATTAACCATCTGTTTGGACTGTTGCAGGTTGCCAAGGAGATGGAGATTCCAAAGGTATTTGTCCATTTCTTTGGCGATGGACGAGATACCGATCCAAAGAGCGGAGCGGGATACATGCAACAGTTGTTGGATAAGATGGCCGAGCTCGGAACTGGTGAATTGGCCACTGTGGTTGGTCGATACTATGTCATGGATCGTGACAAGAGATGGGACCGCGTTGAAGTTGGCATGAAGGGACTGGTCTTGGGGGAAGGGGAACCCAGCGATGACCCGATCAAAACAATTAAAGAAAGATACTCAAAGGACGAGACAGATGAATTCTTGAAGCCCATCATCATTGGAGGCGATGAGAGAAGAGTTCAAGGTACCCTACCTCCCTTCTTCATGGACACGGTGCAAATTTCTAACAGTAGCGGAAAGACGATGATACTCTTTTCTTCTTCAATTATCGTTCCGACCGTGTCCGAGAAATTACCCAGCTCTTAGGCGATTATGATCGCTCCCCGAAGCCGGATTTTCCTTATCCCAAGAATGTCGCCATTTCCACCATGACCCAATACAAGACGGATTACACCTTCCCAGTTGCATTCCCACCCCAGCATATGGGTAATGTCCTCGCGGAGTGGCTAAGCGTCAAGGGACTTAAGCAATGTCACATTGCTGAGACCGAGAAATATGCACATGTGACTTTCTTTTTCAACGGAGGCATCGAGAAGCAATTTGAAGGCGAAGATCGGGATCTAATCCCCTCGCCAAAGGTCGCAACTTATGATCTTGACCCTAAAATGAGCGCCGCTCCCGTTGCAGAGAAGATGGCCGAAAGGATTGCGGAGAAGAAGTACGACTTAGTTATGAATAACTTTGCTCCACCAGATATGGTAGGCCACACTGGGGTGTACGAGGCCGCTATTCAAGGTGTTGCCGCAACAGACAAGGCAATTGGACGAATCTTTGAAGCTTGCAAAGAGAACGGGTATATCCTCTTCATCACCGCTGATCATGGGTAAGGTCTTTAATCTTCATACAAGCATGTAGTCCAGGCTAATCTCGTGATTCCAGTAATGCCGAAGAGATGAAGAATGCCGATGGTTCCCCAAAAACATCCCACACTACCAATAAAGTTCCTTTGGTCATGGCCAATGCGCCTGAGGGCTGGAGCCTGAAGGAGAGGGATGGAATATTGGGTGATGTTGCGCCCACTGTTCTAGATGCCATGGGCATCGAGCAACCTAAGGAGATGAGCGGAAGCAGCTTGCTTATCCGCAAGTAAACGAAGACTTTTCAATCCAAAGGGACGCGTTTAAGCATAGAAAACTTCCTTTTCTGTTGATTCGGAGATAGATGGTGAGAGAGGTTCACCTATAATTGAGGCCAGAGGAGAATCAATAATAGACCCGTTTTGATTGAAACAAAACATCCGTAACTTAACTAGTCGGCCATTCTTTGGTAATCTCCAGGAATAAACAGGGTCAAACCCATTGAAGCAGTATGTACTATCGGCACAGCCTTAGGACAATGTTTATTAAGGCAATTCCCCTCAGCAATGTATATCAACCCGCCATGGCCTCAGTAGCGCGATTTCACTGGCAATTAACTTAGATGCTTTTTAAAGCCTTGCCAGCGACGCCCTATATCTTGCCTTATTGGCATGGGCATGCTATTATCCTTTTGAAAATCCCTTGACGCCCGAGAATTCGCGCTAATGATTTCTACCGGTTTGGCTTCTAGCATCCATAGACAGGGAGCAGAGTATAAACCAGTCTTGTCCAGAGAGATCTCAAGCTGATGCCGCACTGGCTTGCTGTTGCATTTGCGTTTGAAATTGAATGACCTATGACCAGGCCACGATTAGCCGTTCTGAAGCCATAGTTCTTCAGCAATCGTGCTTGGAGGTATCGACATACCTCTGCTTTCTTCTTCTCGCTTTTCTCTTGAATATCCGTGATTTGCTTCTCAATTCGCTTTCTATTCACCAGCAACGTAAGTGACATTGATTAGCAAGGAATACAGGAAAGATCACCGGGCAGCAAGGCGTATAATTTACATTTCCTTCTCGATAAAGGCCAACCGCCCGTCAACGGCCATGACAGCATCAGTCTTATCCTGCTTTAGTAAAACAGGGCCGATGAGTTTGTAGATATTTGCATCGTCATCGAGGGTAGAGAATTCCTATTGTGCCAGCATCGGTGATTGATTTTAGCACTGTGTTGCCCTTGGACGACGGGCCGGTTGAGCATGTAAAATGAGAACGCGACTCCCACCTTCTGAACGCTTTTGTTTTCTTGTTGCTGGGCTTCGAGTTTCTCCCGAGCTTCAATGACTTCTTGCAGTTCTGGTGTGAAGGAATGACGGTTAGCTTGGGCAAGATGCTGGAGAATATGTAGCTGATTTGCAATATACTGACCTAGTTGGAGCTTCTGATAGTCATCACTGAGTGTCTGGAGGTGCTTTTGGGCATCTGCCATTGTGTAATCTATGAGCTTATTGAGATAATGTGCTATCGAGCTTGACGTTGACTGTTAGTGAAAAGGGTTGCAGCAATGTGTAACTATGGCATTGCAACAGCTAACTAGCGGGGATGGCGCAGGCAAATCACTCTGCTGTTCTGTTTCTCTCCCATCAACAAAACACTGGCCCTCAATACAACACTCTTCACTTACCACCACGGAAGAAAGCTGCTCAGTTTAGACTGAATACATTAAATTCTTTTATTATATTCTCCCATTTTTGCCCTAAACACCATGTTATCCTTCTGAGACATCACCGTTGATCAAGCCGCAATACTAAGATCAACAGCTACTGTACTGCGTTCTGCCTGCACGAATTCGACCACTTCGAATTTTTATCCCAATTCCGCTCATTCAGCAAGAATCAACGTCAATTACAATGAGTAACACCGACTTCCTCGGCCGTGCCATCGACACGGTCAGAAAGGCCATCGAGCAAGACAATGCGGGGGAATACGAAAAGGCTTATCAAACATACTACTCTGCGCTCGAACTATTCATGCTGGCGCTAAAGTGGGAGAAGAATCCCAAGTCGAAGGAGATGATTCGCGCGAAGACGGGAGAGTACATGGAGAGAGCGGAGAAGCTGAAAAACCATCTGGCGGGGACTGACAACAGGAAGAAGCCGAGCGCGGTGGGCGCGAATGGGAAGGTTGCGCATGGCAGTGGAAAGGGAGGGTTGGTTATATCTACCTTTCTGAGATGGATTTTGTCAAAGCGTTTGTTGGAAGAACACTGTCTGATGGGATATCTTGGATTATAGGAAAGATGATGACGATGACGACGCGGAAACGAAGAAGCTACGCGGGGCGCTGGCTGGTGCTATATTATCAGAGAAGCCAAATGTGAAGTGGGACGACGTTGCTGGTTTGGATGGAGCGAAAGAAGCGCTGAAAGAGGCTGTCATATTACCCATAAAATTTCCGAATCTTTTCACTGGCAGGCGTCAGCCATGGAAGGGAATATTACTCTACGGTCCTCCAGGGACTGGAAAGTCATATTTGGCAAAAGCTGTTGCGACTGAGGCAAACAGCACCTTTTTCAGCGTGAGCAGTAGTGATCTTGTTTCGAAATGGATGGGTGAGAGTGAAAGGTAAGGTTTCTGCAATGAAAAGACTCCAAGTTGTGCTTTGGGCTGATCCTGACATAAACCAGGCTTGTGAAACAACTATTCAACATGGCCAGAGAAAACAAACCAGCAATTATTTTCATTGATGAGATTGACGCTCTCTGTGGACCTCGTGGAGAAGGCGAATCAGAAGCATCTCGTCGCATAAAAACAGAACTACTCGTCCAGATGGACGGTGTTGGCAACGACACGAAAGGCGTCTTAATCCTCGGCGCTACAAATATCCCTTGGCAATTAGACATGGCTATTCGCCGAAGATTCCAGCGCAGAGTACACATCAGCTTGCCCGACATGGCGGCACGACTAAAGATGTTCCAGCTAAACGTTGACAGCACACCATGTGCATTGACACCCGCGGATTACAAATCCCTAGCTGAAATGACAGAGGGCTATTCCGGCAGCGATATCAGCATTGCAGTGCAGGATGCCCTGATGCATCCCGTGAGAAAGATCCAATCAGCCACGCATTATAAAAAGGTTTTGCACCCCGTCCCCCTTCTGCCCCTGCGGAATTGACATCGAAGCCGTACTAAAAAAGTGTGTTCATAAACAGGTCCTCGTAGACGGCCAAGAAAAGCTCACTCCCTGTTCTCCGGGCGATCAAGGAGCCATCGAAATGTCCTGGGTAGACGTTGATCCCGAGAAGCTCCTCGAGCCTCCGCTCCTGCTGAGAGATTTCGTCAAAGCCGTCAAATCCTCCAGACCGACCGTGAGTGAGGAAGACCTAGAGAAGAACGAAGAATGGACCAGGAAGTTTGGCAGCGAAGGTGCTTGAAAAATTTTTTTTCCACCTTGGTGGGGATTTGCCTGTTTTTCCTGTCCTTGCGCGGCCTGTCTGATGGCCATAGATCCCACTGTGTTCTGGGGCGTTTTGATTTAATTCATGTAACTACATGTTTTATAAGAGAAACCTCATAGCGTTTTTGCGTTTCGGCTTCGGAGAAAGCGAGTTGGAAGACACACGACGATGTCTGTCTGGAGCTGCCTGTCTGGCTTTTTTTCTCATCTACATGGCTCCTTTTCCTTTTGAAAACCGGGGCCATTCCTGGTTTACGATAGTTAATGAGTGATGCCCTATAGTTGTAATGTCATGTCAGGGTCTTTTAGCATATTTGCTCTCTTACTTCTTTGCCAGTCTATGAAATGGACATCTCCACCAAGATGCGAACTCTCAAGGATTGAGTTTTTCCTTATCAGAACAAGCAGTGTTCAACCGTACTGTGCTAAATTCGTGATTCAAGGAGATAACCACGAAGTGTTCGGCTGTGTTTTGCTGTTCAATTGCCAGATATCTACGGAGTCAGTCCCCAAAATCGAAGACCAGCTAGGGCATTCCCTATCAATTCAAAAGTATATATGCCATTTCTCGCACGGAAGTTCCTCAAAACGCTAAACCCTTACCCAAAACACCTTCATGGGGATTCCCCAAAGAAAAGTACTACCCAAGCCATATTCCAACAGCAAGTTCAATAAAGCCACAAACATAGCCAAATCAATCGTCCGCCAGGCCAGACGCAGAGGCTTTCCTAGCGAGCTCTCTCCTTTTCAAAACCTCACTCTTTGCTCTCTGTAATCCTTCACCAATCTTTCTCGCTTTTCTCCACTCAGCCGCCATCTTCTGCATACGAGTAGCAGCCATAACCGCAAGGGCAGTACATCTAAACTTCCTTCTCGCGCTTGGTTTGGTCTCGGCCATACCAGGTTCAACACCCATCTCCGCAATCATCTTCAGATCCATTTCATTACTGCAACAGTAAGTCAACATGCATCCGCAGAACAAAGAAGAAGGGATAACGTACCAAGCAATCCTAACCCGCTCTCCAAGCTCCATGATCCCTTTGCTCCAGATAAGATCCTTTCTGAACTTTTCTTCGCGTGATAGCCTAGCTCGAAGCCACAGAATTTCCTTGCTAAGTCCTCTGAGCTCTTTCTCATGCCTTCCCTTTTTCTCCGTTCGGCACGCCATGTCGTCTAATGCTCGCTCATATTTATCTTGTAACGCCTGAAGTTGGTTATTTGCTGCATCGGCTTGTTTTCTCGATAGCATGCGCTCCTCGCGGATTCGACGGAGATGATTTCGTAGTTCTTTGACCCGAGCTTCGCGTTCGGACAGTTTCACTGACAGAGATTCTGCCTCGAGAGTTGCAGATTCGAGTAGCTCGTGGAGATCCTTCCGTTCTTCAGTCATAATAGCGGACCGCTGAAGCTCTTGGTACTTGGACCGTAACTCCTTCATCTTTTGATGTGCTTCGAGAACCTGGCCACGAAGTTTCCGATTCTCTTCTTCGAATCTGGACGATGGCGACGAGCCGTTTGACGAGATGACTGGATCGAATTTTTGCATATTAAGTTCATGATTCTCTGTCTCAAGGTCCGTGATACGGATTTTAAGTTGTCGGACAGAAGATTTGAGGTCTGCCTCTCGTTGAAGAGCTGCCCTTTCTTTTTTGCGAGCTTCATCTAAATGATGCCGGAGAATAGAAGAATCAGCCGTCATGGGAGCAACGTCCATTTCATCCGATCGCTGCTGCTCGAGAATAGCTTCGAGGTCTTTAGCTCGCTTCTCGAATCGACCTGCTTTATTCTTCGCTGACGCAAGCTCACGATCTCGTTTCTCGGACGTAATAAAGAGTTTATCCTGTAGTTGATCAATCTCCGCCGAGAGTCTATTCTCTTCAGCTGCGGCTCTTTCGACTTCAGCATCAAGCTCGTTTCTCAGCGCATCCTTCGCTTCAACTAAGAGTTCTCTTTCGTCCTTCGACCGTTTGAGCTCGCTTTCAAGCCGCAATTTGGCTTTCCGCAGGTCCAGCTTCTCTTGATCCAACCGATAAGTCTCGTCCACTTGATTATGGATTCGACTAAGTTCGCTCTTTAGCTCATCTCTGTCTGCTCTAATCTCAGGGATTGTAACCTGAAGTTCGCGTAATTCCGCTTCTGCATCCGCAAGGCGGTCGCGAAGGGCCTGTCTCTCACGAATAGAATTTTGCAGCTGTTTCTCCAATTCCGAGACACCGTTCCTCCGTTGATCCTTAGCAACTTGTCGCTCTTGTTCCAAGTCTGCTTGTAAAACAAGCTTTTCATCTTCGAGATTTCGAATGGTTTCCTTCATCGTTTCGGTTTCTCGTTTGACTATCCTAACTTCTTCCTTGAGAGAAAATAGCTCTTTTCTTTGGGATTCTATTATCTGCCTTCTGGAATTAATGTCATCGTTCAACTCTTTGATCTGGCGACTCAGTAGCTCTTTTTCTTGCTGGTGTTGTTGTTTCTCACTGTCTATTACATCCTGCAATTTCTTTTCTTTGCCAGATAGAGAGGTTTCCGTGTGCTGGGACCTCTCAATCGTCCGCTTGTATGCGTTGGCCTGCTGTTCCGCTTGGTGCTTCTGGAGTTCAAGAGTTCGTTTCATGCTATCCCATTTGTCTCGGTCAATGTTGAACTGGGCTTCGTTGTCTTCAAGTTTATGCTGCAGAGATTCGATGTCATCGTGTAAGCGGTCAATCTCATCCCTTTGTCGCAACTTCAGCTCCTCAATATTCTCGAAAGATGTTTGTTTCTCGTCTGCAATTTGCCGTTCCAAATCTGCAACAGTAGCCAGAGCCCTGTCTAGATCTTTTTGCAGTCCTTGGGATTCACTAGTTAAGGCATCATGCCGAGTTTGAAGGAGGCTTTTAGCATCACCTCTTGCTCGAAGCTCCTCTTCAGTGTCACGCAGCCGTGACGAAGCTGAATCGCGCTCCCTTCTCGCAACATCGCGTTCATGTTCGACTAGTTCGATCTTGTCTTGAAACTTGTTCTTTTCCAAGACAATATCCTGTTCGAGCTCATGTAACTTTTGCTCTAGTTTACGTTCAACCCGTTTTTTGCTTTCCAATTCTTCCTGCGCAATGCTAAGTTCCCGCCGCAATTTGGTAACCTCGTCTTCAAGAGTATTTGCCTTGTCTTCAAGTTGACGGCTGAGCCCTTTGGTATTAAACGATTTATTAGCCATCTCATCTTGGAGTTCCCTTAAGTCATCAACGGCCCGGTCTTTTTCCTCATTCGCCTTTTGACAGGCAGCGTCGGCCTCTTTTGAGTCGCTCTTCAATCGTTCGATACTATCTTTTAGCTCTTCGACTTGCGTTTTGGCACGTTCCAATTCAGCCTCCAGTTCAGCGACAGAGCTATTTTCCTCTTGTTCCTTTTCTTTAAGATCTTCAATCTCTCCCTCTCTCTCATCCAACAGCCGGTCCTTTTCTCTAATCGTGTATTCCAGATCACTAATCTGGTCACGCAAGTCTTGCAATTCTTCCGACTCCTTTCTCTGGATTGACTTTAGCTCGTCCCGAAGCTCATTGATTTCCATATCTTTACTCTTTGTTTCTTCTCTCATCCAGTCCAGTTCTTTCTGCAATGTGCCATCCACCTGTTTGCGCTTCCACTTTTCCTGAAAGCTTTCGAGCTCTCGTTGACATGCTTCGGCTTTTCGTTCCGCTCGTGAGAGGCTCTTCTTACAACGGTACAACTCCCGCTCCATGGTCTTGCCGCTGATTTTGAGTTCTATATTCTCCTTTAGGGCGATTCGGTTCAGTTCCGGCCCACTTTGATCCAACTTTTTTTCGAGAAAGTGAACTTTTAGCTTGAGGTCCCAATTCTCTTTGTCGAGCTTGTCTATGACCTGGATTCAACGGATGGTATTAGTAACGTTTAGTCGTTGTAACACTAAAGACGTGATAAATGTAAATGTTACCTTTTCTTGTTCTTTCAGAGTCATCATATTTTCATCCGCAATAACCTCTTTATTTCCATTTCGTCCAGATAGTACAGGAAGAGGTGTGCTTTGCGGGCTACTACTCATGATCTGAGGAATGGGCGTCACATCCTCCTCGCTAATCGAATTCAGCGAAGCATCTTCATAGATTTCGCTGCCTTCGATCCTTGGTAAACCTGGTGTATTTGGATCCCGGTAATCGTCTCGCAAATAAGCTGGCGTCTGAGGGCCGCCCTTTCCCGCATTCCGCAAAAGATTATTCTTCGTAACGCTTTTCATGAGTGGTGTAAACTCTCCTCTCTGTGGCGCTGTGGTGGGAAGATTCCGTCGACTCAAGAGGGCGTTTTTCGAGGACCGTGGAGCTGGGCCCGCTCGAGGAGTACGCAGTGAGAAGTCGCTGCTTTTGCGACTCCGCTTGGTCCCTGCGCCTTTAAGTAAGTCATGATCTTTGGAGGGCGATTGGAACGAATTTTCGACTGAATCTAATGCTGAAAGATTGTGACGCGTGGTGCTTCGAAGGCCGTTCGTCAAGTATGTCGCGTTTCCGGCTTCGGTACGCGGGGTATCAATATAGTTATGTGCCATTTTCGGAGGCGATTAAAGGCTAGAATATATATACCCTTATATAAACTAAATACTCATATCACCGTCATAAGGGAGACGTCGCGGGTCGAGTTATCAGAAATTCATGATGGGCATCTCCTCTGAGCGGACATGTTGGGCGATTTAGGACATTTGTTTACTTCTAGCTGTATTCGGCTTAGCCTCCACGTCAGATGACGTTAAGCGGGAAAAAGTCGGGCCGAAAATAAGGAGGTCATAACTAACTAACTGATTATGTAATCCACAGCTACAAGATACTTTTGGCGTTGAGGATGAGATGCGAGAATCCCAATCTACATATGCAAAGAGACACTATGGCGCCGATGTCACAAGAAGATATCGAATGGTTCAGGTCGACGTTCCACCCCGTTCCGAAGCCTGAACTCCCGGACGACTGTATAGAATACTCCCTCTACTTCGTTTCCGAGGGCGGTAGCCCAAACTCCGAAGATGAACTGGTGGCGTCCCGGGCCGCATTAGGCAGCGTTCAAAAGGCAGCGTCTGAATTAGTGAAGAAGTACTTGAAGGACTATATATGGCAGCGCGGCAACTTTAAGCTGGAGTTGACAAAGGAAGATGGTGAGCAGGTTTGTTGTAGATGAATGGTTCTCATGTGATGTTAAGGCATGCGCTGACCCAAGTGTGGTTTTGACAGGAATTAACTTGCTCCGCGGACGAACTGAGTATGGCGATTCCATTGAGGATGAATGGGTCATTGTGTACATTTTGCGCGAGCTCACGCGCCAATTCAACGACCTTTGGGTGAAAGTCACGGATAGCGATGGCGAGTTCTTGCTTGTTGAAGCTGCGGCAACATTACCAGCGTGGCTCGAGCCTGAAGTTGCAACAAATCGGGTGTGGATTCACAAAGGGGAATTGATTATAATCAAGCCAGGAACAACAATGAGGGCTGCAAGAAAGCGGAGCTCTGAGAAGCTGACTTTCCGGGATGCGCGAGAAATAATTCTTACGAATCCCCAAAGGCTCATGCGATCTCCGTCAATTGAAGAAGAAGCATTCTACCGATTACGAAATTATCCTGATCAAATCTCCAAGAACATGCATTTTTCATTAGTCACTGTTCCCCGTACCATTGCCTATCTTCTACACCTAAAGCCTGCATATATCTCCCCGGCTATCGAGGCATTTTACATTCGCGATCCGATATCTTTGCGAGTGCTGCAATCCAAAGACCAGAGGCCATTAATATTTGAACCAGTGGATCTTGTTACGGTCAGCGTCAAGTTCACCAAGGTCGGCTTTGCACAATTAAAGAGTCAGGATTTTGATCCTCCCCAGAAATGGAAAGGGAAACTTCTGCAGGACCCAGGCTCAAAGGAATACAGCCGAGCTGAAATGGGAATGAAATTGACATGTGGGTTCGAAATGTTATTGTTCGACCCACAGAATCAAGACAAAGCAGTGGTCAGAGAGATAAAGCTCGTACTTGAAGACATTGAGACCAGTGATGAAAAGCTTCCAAACAATGACGAAATTGATATGAACTGGGATAAACGGGAAGACGATGAATCCTGGTTAGACATTAATTACGAGGACCTGGAGAGGGAGTTAAAAGGAAGGAAAGGGGCTGACGTTAGCACAAAGATGGGTGACTTCGGCGACAAGGCTGCCCAGGAAAACCTGCAAAGGATAGTAGCGCAGTTTGAAGAATTCTTAAACGATGACGATGCTGGCTTTGAGGGCGCGAATTATATCAATGAGTCCGATGATAGCGAAATTGATGAGGAAGATCTAAGTAGTGAGGGTGAAGACAAGGAAGTTTCATTCGACGAGGAAGAATTTTCAAAAATGATGCGAGAAATGATGGGACTGCCTTCGATAATGTCGAAAATTGATAGCAGTCCTCGAAGAAATGCACAAATTGAGGAACTAGAATCAAGCGAACAGGAAGACGAGCAGGATATTGCTGAACAACACCAGAAGCCAGCTAATCAAGCGAGACCGGTCCGAAAGCAATCAGAGATTATCGATTCGAATCGAGCGTTGAGAGAGGAATTGCAACGAAAACGACTTGAATTGACGCAAGAGGAGCTAGAGGTCAGTGACGAAGGAGAATACCTAAAGGGAAAAGAGGAGGAAAATGGGGAAGACGACGATGACCTTGAAGAGATACAGGAATTATCAAGGCAAATGGAGGCGGAACTGAGGAAAGCTGGAGTTCTAAATCCGAACCGAGCTCTAAGCGAAGATTCCAAACGCAAGATCCGAGAATTGAAGGGAAAAGCTCCCATTCGAGATGTTGATGATGCCGATCAAAGTGACGAAGAGTACGATGATTCAAAAGTCGATATTAACCTGGCTCGAAATCTACTTGAAAGTGTGCGGAGTCAAAGTGGTGCCGCAGGACCGGGAAGTAATCTACTCGGCTTAATGGGTATGAAAATTCCACGAGATGATCGTGGATAAAAACAATGGCCAGTCGTACAAATTCTGTAGGAATCTTCATAAAATAGGGCGTCTACCCAAAAGTTGATAAGACGCTTTGAAAAGTATTAAATCACAAAAGATCGTAACATCCATTCTGCCACTTCGAACGACCGACACAAGACACGTTCCCCAAACATCAGCGAATCGTGCGCATTTCTCCAATATGACGGGACAACGGTCGGCTTGTCAACCCGCATGGATCGATTCGTGGGATTTCCAACTTTCTAAGCTTCCGCAGAGGTAACGACGTTTTTGGCATCAAATGGAATAACATCCTTGCCACCGTTTGTCATGACTGGTTGAGTGTCGCCCCCTGCAAAATGGAAAAGTTGAGAAAATGGTCTCCAATAATAGAGTGGTCATACATACGCTTTCGCGTTACTGGGACGGCCACGGTAACAGCGGCGAGAAGGGAAACGATAGCCAGAATGAACTTCATTTTGAGGAGTAAATTGGACTGAGGATACGGCTTTCAATAGCTTTTTGCGTGGAACGATAGACTTTGTTCTGAGGACGAGGCGCAAGTCGGCCGGCGACAACGTAATCTGAGAGCAGAAAAGAAAGAATTTGGGAGAATGTAAGTCCAAAGAGTGATATTGTGGGTGAATGATAGTTTTTTGCAAAAGATATTGAGTGCCATATTGTCCAGCATGGGCATTTAAATATGATGTATATTTTTCATGCCCAGACTAGTGAAGTTGAATTTGATCCGTATCAAGTCACCCAGACTCATTCAGTCACAGTTTTGTTGCAGCACAACCGGAAGGAATGAACAATGGAGAAAGTCAATGCACAACGTGATATGCCTAGAATCCATTACGGAAGCTCGAGCCTCAGGATTTAGCTGCGTCTCGAATTGCATGTCCACAAAATGACTCGAGTCTTCGAATGACGTGCAGGAACTGGCCTGCCGTGAAATGGGTGCTGCGAGAACCACGGTTGGGTGCTTCGCCTCCAAAACAGACCGCGTCTCAGCGTCGTCTCAGGCGTCCCCAGTCTCCTTGGGAGACGCGCTGGGCCCTCCAATGCCACGCGGCGTATCCTACGGTAACCAGTCTCAGCTAACCACAAGCAGACTATTCTCAGAGTCCTGTCGTTCCCACGGATTCTGATCCGACGTTTTGAGGTTGTGTGAAGCAGATTCAACTCCTGGAGGCTGATGGATGTCGTCGCGTGTTCCGAAAGAAGTTTAGCGGGTGTGCTTAACTAGCCAGAACGGGCTAGACCAGTAACTATCGCCCGCTTCTTACATAATCTAACTTTACCAACAGTACACCACGTGCACTCCTCGCTATTCCCCTTTCAGTCGTATCCTCCATCACCACTTCACGGCTGGCTTCAACTTCTGCTGATACTGCAGTCAAAAGAGGATATCACCCAGTTTCTTCGGGAGGGCCAGCTACGTACTATCTTCCTTTGGCGTTTCAGATTGTTTGAAGCCATTCTTACTCTAGCCTGCCGCTCAGGTTACAAGATATAGATTACCACTCCTATTGCTCCCGTCAAGCTGGCGCCTGGCCCTCCCCCACTTCTCTTAACCGCAGTCCTTAAGACGCTGATGCTCTGTTGTTGTGGGAACCCTAATAGTCACCAATTACCTGAGCCAGTTCCTGCCTTGATGCTCTATTAGGCTCATGGCTTCTCCAGCTCATTGTTTCTACTGTTTTGAATGTCTCTCTGCTTCATTCAAAGGCACGGAACCCCCAAGTCTTGATATAATAGAAGATCTGTGGGAAGAACATCAAGTAGCAAAAGAACTTGCTTTGAAATCTACTTCTGCAGCGGATGCTGGTGCAATTGAAGATGAGGACGAGGAGTGGGAGGGGTTTTCAGATAATCTCGAAGGGCAAGTCATAGACGATGCAAATGGAGAGGACTGCGACGCAGATCAGCAAGATGATGAGACTGGACCTTCGACGTCTGGTCGACAGGCGACAACAAGTCGGCCTTTATCATTAAAGCTGCCCAGTATTTCTCGTCTTCAGGGTCTGTCGTCTTCTAGATCCTCGAATTCGTCCACGCCCTCGGCTTTATCTACCACTTCCTCTCGCTCAGCCCTGACCACTACCACGTCTATGACTTCCCAAAGCACTATCTCTCCTTCTTTATCTTCTCAGCAGAAAAGTTATAGTACCATTTGTCGCGGTAACGCTAATGTTGAATATCCCTTGTTTGTGACCTGGAATGTCGTTGGCATGGATGGTCACAAACAGCTTCGTGGCTGTATTGGTACTTTTGAACCACAGGGTCTTCTTTCGGGGCTGAAATCCTACGCTCTATCATCGTATGTAATTTCCCAATGGCTTTCCCTTCCCGCAACGAAAACGGTACTTCTAAGGAGGCCACTAACTTATTATTAGCGCGTTTGGCGACACTCGTTTCTCTCCAATACCATCCTCACTCCTACCTTCGCTTTCGTGCTCTCTCACCCTCCTCTCATCATTCGAAACTTGTTCCCATGCGATGGACTGGGTTCTCGGTACTCACGGCATCCGCATCTCATTTACTCATCGCGGAAGACGACATGGTGCCACTTACTTGCCCGACGTGCCGGTGGAACAAGGCTGGACCAAAGAAGAAACCATGGAGAGCCTGATGCGAAAAGCGGGATGGGACAGTGTTCCCGTGTACGGAAGTGTTGCTCGCAGGTTCCTTAGAAGTAGTGGTGTAAGCGGCAACCAAAATGCACGAAAACCTTGGGAGGAAGTCTCAGATTTCAAAACCGTTAGATATCAGGGCCTCAAATCCAGTGCTACCTATGCTGAATGGCAGGAGTGGAGAAAATGGACTGCATCGTCGCCGAACCGCCAAATGATGCTAGGCTCAAGTTGCTGAGCGGAGCCGACTGCGTCATGCCGACCTTGCCGTTCCACATTTTGTGACGTCTGGTTGACAGTGATTCTGTCATACTACCGAGATATACTAATAATACTACTCTGAGATAGTAATGGTTCCGTCAACTCAGATATGACATGACTGCAAAGCTTTCTGGATACCTAATACACGTGTTGGATATATCGCCAATGTACTACGCATGAAACAAATCGAAAAAGGTACTTTCTTTATTTTAAAAAAAGCCCATCGGTCATCAACCGTAGACCCCATCGATCTCGCCAATCCCACTGATTAGAGGTAGCCATGAAAACAGACAAGGAAATTCGTCACGGTTCCTTTTTGAATATCAAAAAGCCCGGCATCAACTGCACAACAATTACAAGATATCCCAAGGTATCAATTGAGCAATAAAGCAAAAACGCACACTAATCAAACTCCTTACCTCCTTCTCGCCGCCGCAGTCTGACTCCACAACCCCGTAACTACCTCCTTAACCCTCCTCTCCTGCTCCCTAATCTGCTCCTCCGTCTGACCCCTCGCATTCCCCCGACTATCAATCTCCATCCTATCCCCACCATCATCCCCGCCACCCTCCTGCAACACCTGATCCCCAATAACCTGCTCCGGCTTCGGATCCACACTCATCGCGCCCTCCATCATCATCAACCCGCCTCCCTCACGCAACTTGTTAATCGCACGCACCGTATCAATCGCCTTGTGCAGCGTTCGGCGCGCATTGAAGTTCTTCTTGACGACGGGGAGCAGATCTTCGCCCGAACCTCGGCGCACGGCCAGGCTGGGGTTGAGCGGGTCGCTGGGGGGACTGATCCATGGGTGTTGGAGGGCTTCGTGGGCGGTGATGCGCGCGTGCGGGTCGATGGTGAGGCAGCGTTTGATGAATTCGCGCGCGGTTTGCGAGACGTTGCGCCAGTATTCGAGCGGGGTGAAGGAGTAGTCTGCGACGAGGATGGCTTGCATTTCTTCGAGGTTGGAGTCTCGGTCGAAGGGAGTGTAGCCGCAGAGGAGGAAGTAGGTTATGACGCCGATGGCCCAGATGTCACTTTTTTGCAAAAGGGGGTGTTTTGTTAGTAAAGTCTTGGTTTAAGTAGCAGCTGAGCTCAGAAAGGTAAGTTTTAGAAGTGATGTCGGGGGTCCATACACAGGCTTTCCGTGACCAGTCTTTTTGAAAATTTCAGGCGCCATATAGCCCGGCGTGCCGCAAGTGGTAGTCAGGACATGAAACTGCTCCTCGTCCATTATCCTGGACAGTCCAAAATCCGCAATCAAAAGGTCGGCATTGTCCTCTGGCGTGCGAAACAAGAGATTCTCTGGCTTCAGATCTCGATGTACGATTCCATGATCGTGGAGGTATGCCACTGCGGAAAGAGTAGCGCGAATGAGCTCCGCTGCATCGGATTCGTAATAGCTACCCTTGCGGCAAATTCGATCGAAGAGTTCTCCTCCAAGCGCAAGATCAGTGACGAGGTACACTAGAGAGAATCATAAGCGTTTGGCTCCCTTCGGAAAAAACAATGCGCAACTGGCAGGATTCTAGTACAGTTATTCATAGTCTCAAAATAATCTACCAGAGTCAATATATTCCGATGACCCATCGACACCCTTTTGAGCACTGCGATTTCATTGCGAACCTGACAATCAAAGCATATCAGCCCCAATTGAATTCTCTTGGAAAAAGACGTAACACGCCCCAATGGCATCATTAAAATTGTTGTGAGAGGGTGGACATCACACCATGTGCTCCCTTCCCGCCATCAATCGCTTGTTGATGACCTTCGCAGCATAGTACCGACCAGTATCAATGTGTACACATTCCTTCACGACAGAGTAGGAGCCCGCTCCTAGTGTCTTCCCCGTTTTATATCGGCATGGTTGGACTTGCGGTCGTTGGCCGTTTTGCGGTTGGGATGCCATAGGTCTGCAAATAACTGCTTTCTCTCCTTTTGTTTGTCCGAGGAGAGGCGGATGTCAAGTGGAGGATGCAGTAGAGGATGTCGGTGGGGGTGTCTTGGTTGAGGAGAAGCTTCAGTGAACGAGAAATCTCGAGCTCGGGTATT
The DNA here is from genome assembly GCA_029449355.1 of Emydomyces testavorans. Taxonomy (NCBI): domain Eukaryota; kingdom Fungi; phylum Ascomycota; class Eurotiomycetes; order Onygenales; family Nannizziopsiaceae; genus Emydomyces; species Emydomyces testavorans. The sequence continues at coordinate 1,351,680 of CP120630.1, read as the reverse complement.
AAGAAGACAGTTGATAGTAAAAAAGTCACTTTGGTGTCTGTAGTTCAAGAGGTGATCTTGCATCGTCGAGAAGAGGGGGGTCAACTGTGCGCTCGACGACTTTGATACAGACTAGACGGGGGGAAGGATTTGCGGGGCAAGCATGGCGGCATACGACTCACCTTCAGTTGTCTGCTCGAGCTGCAGATGCAAACCACGGTGATATCGAGATCTTTAGTCTCACTCGAGATATTGTTGTAAGGCTGGAGAAACAAGAAGCTGTTTCGATTTTTGTGCTGTTGACCGCATCTCCACACTTTGAGAGTGAAGTGGAAGCTGTTCTGAACCCATTCATTGCCTACGAGTCTATAAGAACTAAAAGCATCAAGTTAAGTAGCGTCAGACACTTGTCTTCATGATGGTAGGAAATATATTACATAGAATCCCGTATATGTTCACGAAGCAGTACATGATACCATGCTTCTAGGAAAAAACCCTGGTCAAAACAGCATCGTAAACAGCGCCTGGACTGGAGCTGTGCCTCACAGACCATCCAGAATGTCATTCGTAACAATCGTAAGCATCTTGAATCCATAAAACTCTGCCACGCTCTTAAAGATCCTCAATTTCCTCTCCGACGCGCGCCTGTCCAGCATCGTCGTCCAGCTTCCACCGCAAGAGCAATGCTCCATGAACGGATTGACCATTAAACCCCCACACTTCCCGCACTTCAGGTCCTGCATCTGCCACTCCACGACTATGCCTTGAACTTCGGCAACCATTTTCTCTTCAAGGGCCAGACGATTGTATTCTGTCCCACAGTAGAGGCAGCACCATGGCTTACTTGAAGAGGCCCCCTCCTCCGGGAGAAGATCAACATCCCGGCAGAGATCAAGGTCTCGAGTCATGGTGCAGTGATTACATATCACTTGCGGCAATTTGAGACTGGCACTTGGGTTCTCAAACTTCCCTGCGTCGCTAAACTCCTTGATGTCGAATAGTTGCAAAAGCTCCCGACGGAGAAGTCGGACTTCTAGAGACGTATATTTAGAAAGGCCGAGAACATGCATGAGATACTTGACTAGCTCCAATGTCGGATTTCTTTCATGTTTATCGTCATGCCAGTAAGCTCCAGGAAGCGTAGGAAATTCATAATCCGATGCCAGTTCTGGATGAAGCATCTCATCGCGTTGTCGTCGGATTAGCCCCGTAATTTGCCGCTTGAGAGCTTTGGAATAAGAGCCAGAGAGAACGTTGGTGATCTCCACGCCTTCTGTCTGCGTCAACGGCTTGAACTGAATCTGCGTAGGCCGCGACTCGTCCGAATCCGCCGGCTTGTTGGAATTTTTCAGGCCATGCATAATTTCAATATATTCAACCACCCAGTCGTTGAATATGGGCTGTAGAGGTGATGGAAGAAATCTGCTCATTTGCCAATGCATGATTGTCTCGAGTTCCTGGTTGGCCGATTCCACCACTTCACGGCACCCTTTGCCACCATAGTTGAATTCATCATACCAAAGTAAATACTCCCAATACTCCTTTATCTCAAGGTCTAGGAAATTGAACAGTGGCTTGGCCTTGATCGATTTCAGGATATATTGACTATATGCATAGGCATTTCCGACTTCCGTTTTCGTGGTTTGCAGCAGTAGCCGATTGGCGCTGGCAAAGATGACACTCGACCCGACTCGTCTGAAATCGCCCATGAGCTGCTGCAATGCCTTCTTAGACATCATCTGTACATATTGACGTAGGGCGCGATCATAAAGCCTACAATCCGGACTTTCAACCCATCGTATCAAGTGCTGTACCATGACATCAGCCATGATTTTCCCTTGACATGCTTCTGCCCACCAGGCCTTCACCATGTCCCGTAAAACGATGATACCTGCCGAAGCAAACGCAGTATCTGAGTATAACACTCCAGTACCGTCAGATATTTCCTGCCCTTGCGGAGCCGATGGATTGAGCATGACTGATTCACTGCCTTCGAGGTCATTGATAAGAGAGGAAGTAAGAATGGTGTTGATGGCGAGGTTTCGAACATCAAGATCGATGCACACAGATGAATAAGCTCCAGGATTGTTGACCGTCGGCATCTCCACCTTCTGCAAAAGACTGGTGATGTTGTCCTTCTCATAACCTGCATGATCTGGAAGCGGGTCGGAGGACCACCATAAAACGACATTATTCTGTTGCAATCGTCTCGCGTACGCGATATCAATTAAAAACTTTGGGTCGTCTCTTTCGAGGTTACAAAGTGGAATATCTCCATATCTCGCGAATTCCATTAAGTGGTTAATCCATGAGTCCAAAGCCAGGTAGTGCATGACGATTTGTTTCCCCACGAATGACTGCCAACCAAGCGGAGGCAGTTCATTGTCTGATGGCTCAGACCGCAAGGACAAAATCGGAAATTCTTTAGATACGGCAATATCGTGGGACAGCTGCTCCTTCTGAGGTGACTGAATAACGAGAAGAGTCGGACATGAGCTCTCATTTCGGAATTTTCTCAGGAGATCCCCTATCTCAAGTTGCGCCTTACGTTTCGATGTGACTTGTTTTGTCTTAAAATGCAACGTACCCTGATATTCGAAGACTTGTTGCCATGTTTCCTTATTGCCGTCTTGGACGCGACGTCGTAAGGAGTCAGAATATATTTTGTCAACATTGGGGAATCCCTGAACGTCTCGGTGCTTTGAAAACATGACAATATATGCTTCTTCCCTTTTTGTGGAGAGAAGAGAGAATATTTGGCGTTCTCCAGATAGGACATGGTAGAGAAAAATATATTCAAACTGGGTATCGGCCAGGTATGTCAGTTTCGGCGGAGCTCGTAGCAAGGTTGACAGTTCAAAGCCGTTTTCCAGCCCCTTCCCCAACACGCCGCGCTGGCTCTCATCGAAAGTGCACAATGTACCGAGCTTGAGAACAGCGCGAATGTTTAGGGGAACCTTGGATTCATAGACACCTTCAACACTTGGATGATCTAAAAGTGCAGAAATGGCCCTTGAATCCTTCACATAAACGTGCTCAGGCATCGTCAGTTGAAATAAATGCACAGATGGATGCCCATTTGGTAGAGTATGATTGACTTTCTGAACTGCGCATCCTTGTATGTCGACATCAGGGAGGTTCCCACTTTTAAAGTTGATGAAAAGACATCGTGGTACTTTAACGGTAATGGCGTGTACTTTTCGATCGATAAGTACGAATGCCCGTATTTCTCCCGGGATATCAGTTTCTCTGAACTGCAGAATCTGCCACGTACTGACATAGGTAAGTTCAGCTTGGTTCCTAAAGAAGTTGCTGATGGCACTGGAGGCAATATTCGTTCGCTCTCCAAACAGTTTGCGCCGTCGGAGACGAGCATGTTTTTGAATTTTCCACTTTTGCTTCTGATACTTCAACCAGCCTTCGTAATCCTCGGTCATCGAAGGGATTTTAGATGGCAGGCTGGCGAAAGGATCGGACGACTGTGAAGGCTCGGACGCTTTCCTCTTTTGCGCAGTCTGTGTACTTGTTTGCGTCATGAGCTTCTGGGTGGAAATAATGTCTTCGATATCTCCCACGGCTGGCAAACGATGATCCATTATGTTTGCTGAGACGTCGGAAAGTGGATTCTTCTCAAAAAGATCTGTCATCTTCTTCTGCTTGAATCTATCCTCCTTCATGTTTATTCGTTTTTGGAGCCAGTCCGGATGAGGAACTCTTGGGACTGGATTGCGAACCTTTTGCAGAGCTGCAGGAATTGTAATGAGTTTTTGAATCACGGAGCCTAACCGCTCGAGATAGTACTCCCAATCGACGATGCTTCGTGGATCCATATCCCCAGGGTCCTCCTTCAGCCATTTACGTAAGAAAATCCGCTTCACACTAGACTCTGCGGAGAATATAGCAACAGGGATGGCTCGTTCAGTAACGGAAGAGTTCTTTGGAGCTCCAGAAATGATATATTTGCAATTTAGGCCTTTATCCTTAACCATTTGATCTCCCAAGAACTCTGCCAGCCGTCGAGCTGTCGTTATAGATGTTGATTTCTGGGAGCCATACTCCTCGAGAGTCTTGGTCATGCTTCGATTCTCACAGATCAAATCGATCAGTTCTTCATCTGCCAGCGTAGATCCATGGAGGTGCAAAACATCAAGCCACCGATTAGCAACTTCAGCTACTGCGGCATAAGTCTCCTGTAAAGTCGTCCCCTCGAGGAAGAACTTGAATATCTGAGTTTGGAAGATCTTGATCAGTTTCAACTCTCCCCTTCGTTTGACCTCAAAACCCTTGAGTTCTGCGAGCGATCCATCGTGATTGAAAACTGCGTATCTCTTTTTGAGATTCTTGTCTTCCTCCTTGGATGTTGGCAGAATCATGGCTTTGTACGGGCCGTCGACCTCGAAGAAGATGGAGTTGTCGCTGTGAGTTTTATATCGGAAAGTGACAGGATCAACGAGGGTCTGGTATTGGTGATTTGTAAATCGGCCATGGACGAGATGGTTGAGCATGACGCAAGGGTATGATATCGCAATTTTCTTGCCATTTTTCAGGGTAAATGCAAAGTTTTCCGGAAATGTAGCCGGAAGCATACACCAAATACCATCAGTATCCAATTCCAGCGGACGTCCAATCCTTTCTACGAGCTCTCTGGCCATCTGAATGATATGAGCACCAGTAAGACAGGTCACACCTGCCATCTCCATGGAGTACCAGCGTGACCCTTTTCGCATGACATATCCGTAGAAACTATTCAGGATGACTTTGTGAGCGAGCTGGAGCGAATCGAAGAGGATAACCATTTTCTTCGCCTCCTCAATTTCCGCTGCCATGGCACCTGAACCTTTCAAGGCATCGACCTTGCCTTTCCACACTTTCTGTTGTCCTTTAAAATCATAACGACGGTCACGGAAGTTACGGACAGTGTCAACGTAGAATGGATTTTCTCTCTGGCAAATAATCGCCTCCCGCTCAATCGTCTTACTGTCATGTATTTTGTGGTAAATCTTCTTGCAGTATTCTTGTAGTCGAGACTTAACAATCTTTGCTTGTTCCTCTTCACCAAGCTCATCAAAGCTCTGCTGAGGACCGTTTCGCGTTTTGCCAGGGAATCTCTCATTAGCCACTGCTCGCCGGATCATATTGTACTCATCTCGTTTGGCTGGAAGAAACTCGCCTCTCCACGCCCAGGGAAGACGTCTATCACAGGTCTTTCCGGGTCGATTGAAATCGCAAACTGCACAATCGGACTCCTTTATCATTGAGTCTGGTTGTAATCGGTTGGTGGTCATAATATTAGGATACATCGATGCAACGTCTAAATGGTAAATAGATGGCTTTTCGTGTCTATTAGGTGTATTTTTCAAGTTCATGAGTCTGTCAGATATTTGCGCTTTAACGTCTTCGTAATTCGTCACGTCTTCCAGAGACTTCTTTTCCTCCACCCTAATGCTGAAAGTGAGGGCGGCATCAAGATCACGAACCAACTCGTCAATAGCGGTAGTGTCTATCGAGAAGTTGGTGGGAATATCGCTGCGAAAGACTCCGGCTTCAATACTCTCGACGTGTCCACCGACGTAGGTTTCTGAGTCCAAAAGATGGCCATCCCAGAACGCTTCAATTGGATCTTTATGCTTATTTGGCAGAATGATATTGTTTTTGTAAGCTTGGACCATCAGAAGCATTTCGCAAAGGGTACCAGTACCCTTACGCAAAACGTCGTCGGGGTTGAGAGGAATAATCGTGCAGAGGGAAAAAATAAAGGGGTGAACGTATTTCATGTACAGATAATAAGTCGCCACGGCATCTGAGACCGAGTACTCAGCTAGAGTCTGTGGTCGCTCGTTCGCATATCTCGTCATAACCTCCGGGTCGAGTTCATCGGGATCGTAACCAAGCTTCGCCACTGTGACAGCTTTTAAGCCTCTGCTCCCTTGCGGCAAGTAACTGTCTCTGTTTACCCAGGCAAAGCAGTCCATGTGGACACAGTAGTCACTCCGATAAATATCCTCACTATTCTTTCGAAATCCGATTTCTCGGTACATATCTATACCCTGAACGCTTGCTCGAGCTTCGACGAAAGGCCAATCAAAAAAATCACCGTTGTAAGTCGCAATGACTGTTGGCTTTGCTTCTTTAACATGCTGAAAAAAACGCTCAATAACCGCTTTCTCATCCGGCTCGTTAAATATGGTAAAAGGACCCTCGTATTCCGGTTTAGGGGTATATTCGAAGTCATTGATGTCTTCGGAGACAATCTCTCTATTTGTGATTAAATATCCTCGGCCATCAATCATATAAGATATCATCATTATTTGGTCAATGACAGGGTCAGGGAATTTTAGCGGAAGTTTTGTTGTCTCAATATCAAACGCAAGGACAACAGGGTCCGCTCGCTGCAATCTTTCTTCAATGCAGGTTAAAGAGATAACGCCGTGAGTAGCATCTACCGTGTACCATTTCCCAATTCGAATGTCTAGACATTATTAGCGAGCTGAGCTTCGTTGACATGATTGCGAATCATCCATACCCTTATCAATTGCAACCCGTACATGGTACGGAACGTCGTACTCTCGAATATCGATAATAAAATCGCTCGCTTCGAGATACGCATTTTTCAATTTCTCATTTTGCTCCTCATCGAATAGGTCGAAGCCAGCGCTGGCACTAAGCTTTTATCAGCAACAGTCAAGTTATGTAAATCCAACGAGTCCAACCTAGCAATTTCTGCATAAGTATCCATAGCATTCACGTTTCTCTTATTCTTCTCCGCAATTGGCAGAAGTACCTTGCGAACGGCAAGGAGGTCATTAACATTGGCAAAGCTCAGTTGCAGGAAGCGCCTTTTATTCCCAAGCAAATGGTTCGGCATTTGTAAATCCTCCCTTTCAACCTGCTTCGTACTCTTAACCAGCCCTTCGAACTTCCTTCTGCACCACTCTTCCACCTCCATTTCATATTCTCGTCTGGCGGCAATGAGAAAATAGGGGTCATATTCCACAGTCGCTTTGAAACTGCCGCCATCCTCTTCCAGAAAATAGAACTCTACTCCCGCTCGCCCTCCAGGTATTTTCGAATCTTCGATTGTGGTACTATGCATATTGCACAACCATCCAACTCGCTTTTTCCCCGATTCGAAGCGCGGAAACCCCATCGACTCATCAATGCTGTTCGCCAGCCGGAGTGCCTGGTATTTCTCATCTTGGGAAGTAGCTTCGCTGGACCTGAGGGCCGAGAATTCAACCGTTTTCACGCGGTTCGGCCTGAATGTCGCAGCCGCAGATCTGAATTTCGTTCCATATTTACTGGGTCGTCGTGTGGGCATGTCGGCCACTAATTGAAGCTTCGGTGGACAAATTGAAGCAATCTATATTTTAGCATAATCCATTGATGCAGAATCTCGCTGTTCAGATTACTGCGCCCGATAATAAGGATCGAAATCGTCGATGCATTTGCAATTCGTTCAATGAAACGATTACTTTCGAAATCGCTTGGAAGTGCTGTGTAGTTACTACGCGTTTCGCGATCTCCTATTATTAGTTACGCGATTCGTAACTATGGGATCGGGACGGAAAATCTCATCAAGTTTCTCGGAGAAACTATCCTCTCAAAGTTAGCGGGAAAAGAAATTCCCAGGTCCGGATCAATAAAGCTCCGGTCCTCCTTCACTTTGGTCAGATATTACAGCGCAGACCAGACTGTTGTTTGATGGAGAATTTTGGCACTGCAACGTCACAGCAATGGCGGAAGACTCTCGAGGCTCTGGCCAAATCGGTCCGGATGGAACCCCACATCCTATCACAGATTCAACCCCCAAAAAGCCGAAACACGAATTCCCCAAATCGCAAGTTGGAAAGTTATGGGATGCGTTTGGGAATCCCGAAGAGCCCGTCAACCTGATGCCCGGAGGAACGTATAACTCTGCAGGAGGAAAACCAAAAGAAGTAACTGTCATGGATGCCGTTAAATCTTTATCTATAAGCGAGTTCACATCCTTCTACAAAGCTCCATGTGCGCGCGATTCCCTTCTGCTTGGTATTGGTACGGGCTTCGGCGTTGGAAGTCTAAGAGTTGTACTCGGGGGTATGTTGTAGTTTTGTGAAATGTTTTAAGGGATGATGAAGGCTAATTTGCCGATTGATGGCAGGTATCAAGACGCTGTGGGCTGCCAGTAATTGGGCCGTCGGATCCTTCGCACTTGTCTCGATTCTAACACACCAATACTGCCAAAGGCAAAGGGTTAAAGAAATGGACGGAATGAAAGAGGCTGTACAATTAATGAGAGAACTAAAATCCAAAAAGCAAAAAGAACAAGCAGAGGCGAAAAGGAAGCAAGAGGAGGAAGCCCGATTGATCGAAGAACGGAAACGAAAAAGTTGGACCAACCTTTCTAATTATAAATTCTGGTAGCCGGTTTCCCCCTCTGTTAGCAAGGAGTTACGGAGCTTGGAAATCGGATCGGAAAGGCGTTCGAGTTCATTTTGCTTTAGGATAGCCGAGGACGATATGAATAATTGTAAATACCCAACTCCGATGTAATGAAATCATTGAATTTACTCCAGTTTCCAAAATCATTTCACACTTCGAATTTGACCCTTTTGCGATCTCCGCCTTCGTCTTCCTTGTCTCTCTCTGGAACAATGCCATCGCGCCTCTCTCGTCGTTTATCTCGTTCCTCGCGCTCCTCTCGGTATTTCCATTCCGTAATCTGCTTCTTTCTTCGCTGCGCTCTATTCCAAGCGACAGCAGCCGTTGGTCTGAAGCCAACCCCATTCAGACCATATCCATCATCATTTGGATCCGTAGGGTCGTAGCCAGTTATTTCTGAGTCATGCCACGTGAGCGGATTTTCTTCCGGCTGCGTAGTCAACGGAGGGGACTTTCGTCTCGATTGAGCTCCTCGTTGGGGGGTTGAGGGAGACCTTGAAGGCGAGCCTGAAGAATCATTTTCCCTAGTTGGTGTCTTTGGACCCCTCTTTTTGGCACTCTTTGTCGGCGTAGCTATGGTTGGACTTCGGCTGTTTGACTGAGACTTCCGGCGTGGCGTCTCAGCAAGTCCCTGATGAATTGGGGACTGACCATCCATGGCTTGATGTTGACCTTCGGTTGGATCGTCTATGTTGATAGCATTACCATGAATATCGAGGCTCTTTAACTGACCAGTCATAGCCACCTGAGGACTACTTCTTCCGACGCTGACCTCATCTGGCGAGAGAATCTCCGGTATGCTCATTGCAGGCCGTGACGGTGTAGAGGGCGTAGAAGATACACTTTGGGGGTCGTGGTCAACTTCATCCCGTTTCCGCTTCGGAAACTTGTGTAGATCCAGTATCTCTTCGTCCATTGCTTTCTTCCCCAGGCGATCCCAGACCGCTGCGAAGGGACTTTTTGTCCAACTGAGTGCTGTCACAAAACCTCCTGTGGGCTGTGTTTGCGCTGCGCGAGATGGATGAATCCAAATGAGCAGGCGGTCGTCATGTGAGTTTAGCTCTGGCACCTGTGAGTAACTGGCCTAGTGCTCTCATGTCAATCCATTAGTTAACTAAAGGGGGCTGGAGGATTGAATGTGGTGAAACTAAACTGAGATTTTCTTGTTCTTAGTATTGGGATTATCTGGGGTGGGAAATTCTCAAGACAGTAATAATTCATGCATCCAGATCTATGTAGCGTCTCCGTGGTCACAGATGCATTCCAGCTCTAACAGCAAAACTCCGAAAGCTGAGAAATGTAGGAAGTAGCAGCGTACAAGGCTGAAGGAAAGCTGTCCAAAGGACACAAAGATTGATACGTAGGTATGTACACAAACTGCTCAAAGCCAGATACCTTCCAATCCATGAATTCAGATACTTAAAACATCCCATAACAAACGCCACTGTAAAGGACCTTGACGACTCCAAAATATTTAATATATTCAAGCCTTGTGCTTTTTCTTCGTGACACCAATTTCGCTGTCTCTCTTTCTCTTTTTCTTTGGTGTGTCCGCATCTATGTCTCCCGATTTCGCCTTCTTTTCCTTCTTTTTCTTCTCCTTTTCCTTCTTTTCCTCCTTCTGCTTCTTCTCCTTCTTGCGATTTTTCTCCACTTTCACAGCGGCAACATCCTCCATTTCCGCATCCTCATCGTCGCCATTGATTTCAAGATCAGCTAAGAGGGAATCCATGGCATTTTTCTGTAAACTCGAGTCAAAAATGTATTCTAGCCCGGTGGCTTTTGCAAGGGGCTTACCATGGCAACTTCATTTTTAGTCGGCGGAGCGCCGGTGGCATAAAATTCAAGTCGCTCTTCAACTTGTTTTCGCAGCACATCTCCAAACTTCGTGGATGGCTCTTCAGAGAAATTGTCGATTCTCGAAGCAATCGAACATTTATTGGCTAGAAATCGGGAGATTCTCCCTTTATTCTTTGGGCCGGCTCGTCCAATAAATGAGGAGTGATAAATGAGCCCATACTTTGGTGTATTACCTTTCGTCTTAAGAGCTCTGAAGAGGGCCTTCTCAGCCCCGAGAATTTGGACGGTTGAGGCAGGATACTTCGAAAGATTTGTCAAGCTTCCTGCATGTGAGATCAGGCGCGCACCAACGACTTCGCCAATAAGTGCTGCTAAGTTTGGCGCGACGACACTCATCTTCGACACTAAATATGCATGGAGGGATTTGCGATAAGCCGCAAGGCTGACAACTCTTTCAGCAAATGAAACCACGTTTTCCATATCGGTTTCGGAAATATCCTGGCCCATACTATGTTTCGCAGCATCAATGATACTTCTCGCGATACCTTCATCATCGTCAACAATGGCTGCGATGTCATGTAGCTTTTCCTCTGTGAGTTCCTTCTTGTTTTGAATCAGCAGTGTCAGGCGCGCATATCGCTGGTTGTCGGAAACTATCTTGATGAGTTCGGGGAAGTGCCAGGAATACCACTCTCGAACTCTCATTGAGAATGTGTTAACGGCCTTGTCTAACTGGTCAAGAATAGCAATTGCTTGGGTGATATGGTTGTCATCGCGTTGGACGGAAAACTTCACTTTCGCTCTGGAGTATGCATGACCGAGGCCGAGCTGGGCAGTGTTGAGGTCGCCCTCGCGAAGCTGCTTTAAGAGTTTCCCTGCGTGCATTCTGACTCCTCGAAGCATATCTTGGACGATTTCACTGGTATCTCCAGTCTCGCACTCGACGTACGGAAATGCGGCTTTGATGCTCCCTGCGAGCGCCTTGTCGGAAACTCCCAGAACGACATTTCTCTTCTTATTCGGCTTGGGTAAGTTTAAGTCGAGAAAGGAAACAAGCATCTCTGACGCGACACCTTCAGAAATGTCATTGATTTCACCGAGTGCCTGCTTGTTGTTTCTGTAGAATTCCTTGAGTCAATAGTAGCGACAGCAAGACTTTGATGACGACGACATACTCAAAAGCTAGAAAGCTGACAAGGTCAACCATTTTACCAAATTTTGCAAGATCCTGCATGCCATCCTGGACCTCTTTCAACCGATTTCCCACGGTATCAGCTTGGTGAACAACCTTGAAAAGTGAGTAGCCCATTGGACCCTCAAAAAGAAGATAGTCTGCCATCGCGGTAAAGGTGAGCTCGAAACCTTAACAGTGAGAATTTTTTAGCAAGCTCGAGACCCCAATTGGTCGCGATAGAGAGCTTTAGGACAAACTCGACGCTCCAGCTGGTTAGTTGTAAGCCGATGGACAATCATACAGAGTGGAAGTGTGCGAGAAGGGAGAAACTTTTTCTGGACTGTGGCTAGTTGATGGCTGTGGCTTGAGCAGCAAGTTTAACTTTGAGGCTAGTAGGTTAGGGAGTTTAAAATAATTAGCTAGTTAATTACCTCATCACCTGTAACTTACGGTATTTGACGACTGAGATCGAGACAAGAATATCTCGACTATGCCTAATAACAGCACAAAAGCATGTCTAGAACCTACCTACATAGTCTGTAGCTTCCGACGTCTGTTTTTCTAATGGAATAATATAAATGGTTTGGCATATATGTGCATACATACACAGCATTGGCTAGACGTCAACTATGTATAGTACATGTGGAATCTGCTGGCAAGCTGTTGAGCTCTCCCAATCTGTCTTCCAACACTTAGTTATTGCCGTATCTACGGCATCATTCCCTACTACGGTTTGGAAGACCCTCGGCCAACCCACAAACCAGATTGCAGATACAACGGCCTTGGTTTGCAGAGGTATGAGGGATTCCTGTCACCGATGCTTCATATAATCAAGCTTCACTCACTAGTGTTGGAATTCTTCGAACCAACTCCGTGTCCTTGTTTCTTAGGCTTTGATTTTAGGTATGACAATGCGGCGCGCCATAGACACTCACCACTCATAAGGTATTAGGGCTCCCAAAGCCGATCGGTTCATCTCTGTTCTTTGATTCGAACGCTCTTGCAATCCCAGCAATCATGCTGTCCCGCCCAAAATCCTCTTCCCCAAGATATCCTTTTCACCATAGGGCCACAGACGAGCAAAATTACCTCTTGAAGCCATTCAGGTTATTCTATCTTATGTCCTCATACTAGGGACTTGCTAACAACACCATCCATAGATGTTTGATGCTACCGATGTACTCCGTACTGTAAGTAGGTAAAATTAGTTAAATCATGTGATACATATCACATGACCCAAAAGCTTGTCCACTCCAGAAACAGCTCCAGCCCATTATTGGCAGATGAAAACATCAAATATATTTGCCTGGGACCTTTCAAAATCCATAGTGCTGAGTACGCAGAATCGCTCTTGGTTTGTCTTTCTTGTTACTCTCTTTTCTACCAATTCATAGGAGCTGTAATCTTCAAGTTTTATTGCAGCTACTATGTCTGCAACCCAGCTTCTCAATCCCAAGGCGGAGTCAAGAGTAAGGTGCATCTTTCCCCCCCTAGGTATTCATCTACTGACATCCACACAGAGGAGAGGTGAAGCTCTGAGAGTAAATATCAGCGCTGGCGAAGGTCTTCAAGATGTCTTAAAATCAAATTTGGGTCCCTCGGGAACCATTAAAATGTAGGTCATTCCCTACCCTATCCCTCTGCCCCACGATCTAACCGTTTTTCTGAACAGGCTTGTCGATGGAGCTGGCGGGGTATGGATTATGTCGGATATCTTCGATGTGCCTTGAGGATTGAGTTGGTACTTACAGTTTTGGCTGAATAGATTAAGCTCACAAAAGATGGAAACGTGTTACTGCGAGAAATGGTTTGCCTGCAATCTGTGAACTTTTGACAACTAATTACTGATAGCAAGTAGCAAATCCAAAACCCCACAGCGGTACGGTTCGGTGATAATCTCTCTATTATAGCGGAGACTAACGGTGAAATGTACAAAGGTTATGATCGCCAGAGCGGCCACAGCGCAAGATGATATTACCGGCGATGGCACCACTTCTGTGGTTCTCTTGGTCGGAGAACTCCTTAAGCAAGCAGACCGGCATATATCGGAGGGCCTACATCCACGGGTAATAACGGACGGATATGAAATAGCTAAAAATGAGTCGCTAAAGGTGAGTGCTTTGTTGCACATTTATGTTGTTTTGCTAATGCGTCGTCATCATAGTTTCTCGATTCATTTAAACTTGACCGAGAAATTGATAGAGAGCTTTTACTTTCCGTTGCTCGAACTTCCCTCTCTACGAAGCTTAATAAATCTTTGGCTGAACTTTTAACTCCGTCGATTGTCGATGCTGTTCTTGCCATTTACCGCCCTCCTGAAAAGCCAGATTTGCATATGATTGAAATCATGAAAATGCAGCATCGCACAGCATCCGATACTCAACTTATTCGAGGATTGGCTTTGGATCATGGCGCACGGCATCCTGACATGCCGAAACGCGTGGAAAATGCCTTTATTTTGACTCTTAATGTCAGCCTCGAATATGAGAAGTCTGAAATCAACTCTGGATTCTACTACTCTAGCGCCGAACAGAGAGATAAACTTGTCGAGAGTGAGCGAAGATTTGTGGATGCAAAGCTGAAAAGGATTGTTGAACTGAAGAAACAAGTTTGTGGAAATGACCCAAAGAAAAATTTCGTCGTAATTAATCAAAAGGGAATTGACCCGTTGAGCTTGGATGTTCTTGCCAAGAACCACATTCTTGCCCTTCGACGAGCGAAGCGACGGAATATGGAGAGATTACAACTGGTCTGTAGTGGCACTGCACAAAACAGCGTTGATGACCTTACTCCAGATGTCCTCGGCTGGGCCGGTCTCGTATACGAGCAACAGCTTGGGGAGGAGAAATACACCTTTGTTGAAGACGTCAAGGACCCCAAATCTGTCACGCTACTAATCAAAGGACCAAACCAGCACACAATCGCTCAAATCACTGACGCTGTCCGTGATGGTCTCCGATCCGTCTATAACACGATAGTCGATAAATGCGTGGTCCCAGGTGCTGGTTCCTTCCAGGTTGCGTGTGCTGCCCATTTATCGTCAGACGCCTTCCGAAAGTCGCTCAAAGGTAAAACTAGATGGGGCGTTGCGGCTTTTGCTGACGCTCTTTTGGTCATTCCGAAGACGCTTGCAGCAAACTCGGGCCACGACATTCAAGAAGCGCTCGCTGCTTTACAGGGTGAGCATGATGACGGCAACGTTGCAGGGCTTGACTTGGCTACCGGACAACCTATGGATCCGGTCCAAGCGGGTGTGTTTGATTCTTATAGGGTGCTACGCAACTGCATCGCATCAAGTGCTGGTATTGCATCAAACCTGTTACTTTGCGATGAGCTCTTGAAAGCCAGACAGATGGGAAGACAGGGAGGCCCGGCAGGGATGGAGGAGTAATTTAAAGAAAATGAAAAAGTAATTAGATATATCGCGTGTGAAGTCGATAAGCCTTGATTACTTTAGGTTTTCGCGGACTGGCTAGACATGCGAAATAAATTAAAACCTGCTACTTTGCTCTTTTGATCATCTACATAACAGCAAAGCAGTTTAAGTATTTAAGTGAGCCTGGGTTAAAAAGGCTACAAGATTTTTAGGTAAGTCGACAGACTTTGCAAGTGACTAACAACAACATTTTTATACAGGGTATCATCGAAGTTCACCGTTCATTTCTCCTCTGTCCCTTAACATCTGCCATTGCATGCATAAGCTTATGTTCAATTCTATATCTTTTCTCACCCATTCTCAGGATCTGTTCGCTCTCGATCCCTTCTGTATGCCCATTTCCCAAGGAATCCTTCCTCTCTCACTGGATCCTCCAAACTGATACCATGAGTCTTGACCCATTCGAGGACATTGGATTTTTTTATGACTGCTATGCTTTCCTCCTCGTTGTCGTCATTCCCAGACGTCGAGGTCGTTTTTCGCCTCCTTTTCGGCTTTTCCTCTGAGGCAACCCCCATGGATTTTATGGCAGTGATGACATCCTCGACCAGCATTCCTGTTGCTTTTCCGAGTTCTTCGATTGTCATTTGTTCTTGCAGATTGTTCTTTCTCTTTCTCTTTCTCCCCGTTGTCGTCTTTGCTGGTTTCTTGGACTTTTTCTGTTCGTCAGGTGGGTCACGAGAAATATCCCTCAGGAAATACCTTGCAATCCGCTCTTCCCAGAATCTGATGTAGCTTTTCTCCCCCAATTTACTGAGAGGTCGCTCTGGGCCTCCAATGGTGCCGGTTCCGTTTTCCCATTCCCAAGTGCTGAGTCTGTAACTGATCCCCATGAGAAACTTCCCCAGTTGCTTGTGTTGGTAAGGAGGAAAGATAAGAATGCAAGCGAGGTTGTTCGCGTCCCAGGACATTTTCTCTTTCGAGAAGTATCCCAGAATATGATAGAGTTCTGGATCAGCGGGATCAAGGTACACGAGGAGGTAAAAGAGGAATCCGCAAACGTCGAAACACACCGATTTCTGATCTAAAAATAACTTGGCGAAGAGAGACAAGTTCTGCGCGAAGAGCGTATGGTCCTCCCCATCCACTTCCCATACCGAGTAGCCTCCGTAATCATAAATTCGGGTGCCTGGTGGGCTGGACCGGAGCTGGCAGACGCGTGTGTGGCCAGCGTACGCGGTCTTGTCACACGTATATCGGAAGCACCAGCGACAAACATATAGCGTGTCTGTATCCTTGCTCACGAGCTCCTCTGGGTACAATGCATCGTACCAAGTTTTGAAACGAAGATTTCCGAAGATGACTTGATTGACTCGAAGACTGGTGGGAGGTGGTTTCTGGACGCGTCGAGAGGAGCTAGGAGGCATTCTCTAAGGGTACGGCAGCGGACCCAATTATCGTGTAAATAAGTAAGCGATGCCAATGATAACCTGATTTGTCGCCAGGCATCTGAACAGTTACGTGACCAGGGCTCGACGTACAGGAGGAGCTTGTTCCCCGCCTCACTTCGGCCGGCGCAAGATTCTCTGGTACTATTGTAACTTATCATCTCTTTTTCATTGGAGATACGATGGCCAAATGAAAAGCCTCGAGTGCCGCATCTTCAAAGAGTCAATTGAGGGTGGCAATTGCAGTGAATACCAAGTAGTTAATTGCTGCAGCGGCCAATTCGTGCCCTTCGCCGCTAACTTTTTCGCTTCGAGTTGAGGCTTCATCCCAATCTCTCATACACGACGCCATGTGACAGCCAGAAAGGGCCTAGCGTGCCATCTAACGAATGACTGATTGGGTGATGACGACAGCAGCCATCACTTCAACCTCCACCTATCCTTCAATTCTGCTGCCTGCTTCAACTGAGGGAGGCATGTTGTAAGAATCTTATCCTGTACCTCTTTTTTACCTTGCTCTAGAAAGCTGGATATGAGCAGTACACGGGGAGACTATCGTTCTGAATGGTTCAGTTGACACTGCCCCGATTCGTTGCCACCCAGACCCCTGTGATCCATCTTTAGGCTACCACTTTTCTGATTTTCGCTATATTGCTCGTTCAAGCTCCTCTACACACTACGATCCAGTCTTTCTTTTAGAATCGGAGTGATATAACAGATTTGCAGCAAAGAGCATAATACAAATGTTGAAACCGTTTCGCGTTAAGGATCTTCTTGATCCTGTTCTAGACGGTCAGCCTCGTACCCCGCTCGCAGACACCGGAAACGGCGAGAGTACCAACCAAGCAGTCCTTAATACGGTTCATATCCAAGATAGTATGGGAGGGAGTCGAAGGTTATCTATCTTAAGGCCTGGCGGCACCTACGATGGTGTAGTGGAAATATCGCGAAGTGAATACGATGATACAATATCTAGCTGTCCTGAGGCTAAGTTGTCCTACATCGACGACGATGACGGCGAGACGATTACAGTGAGTTGGGGCGATGCTGCAAATTGTTGGGTTGATACTGACTGCCCACATAGGTAGGATCCTCCTTTGAACTCGCTCAGCGATTGGAAGAACCACCGGCGTACTTGAGTACGCTTCCAGCAACGCGTCCTTTCGATCAACCGGGAGGGTCTCCAATGCATACATTTGACATCAATAGATCATCTTCCGCCATAAATACATGGAGGACATTTGAAGAAAGAACGTCATCTCAAGCGAAGATGTCTCAACCGTCCACATCCTCTCCACTTAAGATTTCAGGCAACGCTGCAGATGATTCAGTGTCGCCACCAGTTCCGTCTCCCACTCCTGAGTTGAATTTTGGTAGAAATGCGAATGACCCCTTTGAACGTTGGTTCGAAGCTTGCAATCCACCTAAGCTTACAAATGGAAACATGCAACGGCCCGAGGTGCTTTCAGAAAAGGCCTTACCACAAGAGGCCACCCGGCCAGAAATTGTTTTGGCCTCCACAGCCTCAACTGACTCCCTGACAGAAGAGGGTAGAAAACAGGCTCAAGCTGCTGGTGCCAAACTTCGTGAGGCTCGAAACATCTGGTCAAAATCTCCGTCTCCATTCCTAACTCCAGTCACCGCTCAAAACTTTTGGAGCTCATATGACCAGTCAAGACTGAACCGGAACGGGAAAAATATGACTGAAAGAGAGCCAAAAAGCCAAGAATCTCCCATAGTGGGACAGCCACGATCCCTTCTTGCTGCATTTGAAGCTGAACTATCGCATCTTGTCGAGGCAAACACACCGCCTGAGAAGACGTTGACCGCTCCAGTGGCTCCGGAGCCACTCGTAAGCTCGTCGCCAGAGCCACAACCACAGCCACCAACCTGGGAACAGAAACCAGAGACGCAAGTTGTTCATAAGGCTGCTGAAGTCGTTGGGCAAGCGTTGCATGCGCTTCTGGGTTCTGTAGGCCAGGTTACATCTGAGCTGCGATCTCGACTTCCTGAAGTTGAACGGAGATTAGCCAATGCCCAACAACAAGTTCCAGCTCAAATTGAAGCCAGTATGCAAAATTTCGCTCAGGTGACGCAGGACGCTACAGCTTCCATGCGAGCTGTCACTGCCCGAGCTCGGCAAGCGGAAATGTTAGTTACCGATCATGCAGAGAAACTTTGTGCTGAGGTGGGAGATATGGCTAAGACGTTGTTATCCTCATTGGATACCAAGTTCTCCGCAGACAACCGTACAAATGAATCAGGGTCTCAAATTTTGCAGCCAGCGACAGCGTTAGACAGTTCTTTAACACAAGGACAGGATAGTGCTCACGTATCACCGCAGCCGAATCCTGGCCTTATTATTCCTTCGGACGCCCAGCTCATCGAGCCTGGTATAGAGCCTCATTTAAGAAATTCTACTGCTCCCGATCGCGCTTCCACTGCGCACAAGGCCCTCTTCATCGGAGGCTTAAACCCCACAACCACGGAAGACACGATTCGCAAGGTCCTCATGGACCATGGATTTCTAGGTTGGGTAAAGCTGTCAATGGATACTGCGACTGGGAAACATGCCGGTTTTGGCTATATCCATTTCCCGTCAACCCACGCAGCTACTGGTGCCTTAAATGCTCTCACGAATTCAATCATTGATGGCCAGAGAATAAACCTGGAATACAGTCATCGTGGCCCTATTGACGACACCCATAACATGCTATCGGCAGGGATATCCCAAACAAAGCAGTCGAGTTCAGAAAGTCTTGAAGTTTCAAACGTCTGCTTTCCATCAGCTCAACAAAATACCTCATGCCGTCAGCCTGAGATTCCTAATCGGACTGGAAGCCAGCTTTTTCGAACAAGTCGTCCAAATGTGACTTTTGACGTCTCTAGTGATAGCGACTCTTTGTCAACGACTATTCCGCTTGCAAAATCGCCTGATGCGTTGTCTTTCGACGAAAATAATCATATCACAGCTCATGAGGAGATTAATTCTCAAAATGACTCTAAGGGAGCAAGCGGTTATCCTAACGGCAGACGAAGCGCAGATGACCACTTCACTTCTCAGCGCAGCGAGAAAAAGCGTTCGGACTTAACCAGTGTCCATGCACCAACCTTACTTGATGCCGAGGACGCGGACAAGGACTTTTCGGCGCGCTATCCGCCTCTGCCCACATTATTTCCCCATCCAATGCCCTCCAGGTATATTCGTAAGGGTCTCGTATCTGCTCGACCCCTGGAGAGACCAGTTTCGACCCAATGCACCCAAGTTTCCAATGCTTTACAACCTGAAGCGGGCTCTAGGCAGCTAGCATCTGCCCAAAACAGATCAGCGATCTTTCCTCGCGAGCGAAATTCGCTGCCACCTCTGATCCCTGACAAAGTTCCCGGCGCCTGGCCTAGAGAGCAGTATGACAACGCTCGGGATAATCCTATGCGCCGTGGGAACGCAACGGGTCACATACCATCTGCAGCCGAGCATCGCCGTCGTTATTTACGAAGACCGAACAGCTTTGCTCTCAATCAAGACTCCTCTACATCTCTCCGCGGACTCCGGCGAAGTGAGTCGGAAAGGCTTCATACTCAGACACCTATGTCGTTCTTCGAGAGTGCTCCGCCAATGCAACGCCCTTATAATCCCCCCGGAAGTTTCCCTTTTGAACCTCATGTGAACAGACCTATGCGAACCGGTGGTCGTACGTCCTCCCAGTGGTGGCCGACACCAAGCAACGAACGCGAGATCAGCGACTGCGTAGCAAATCTCGTTTCGCTCGGATACTCGAGCAGTGAAAATAGAGGTACCTCCAGGCTCAGGGTGTATGCTGAAGCTGCCAACGGTAATCTCAACGATGCCATTGAGATGATTGAGGAGGAGAAGAAAGCTTATGAACAGTGGAGCGCTCATACTTGATCCTTTATTTATTACCTATTAGGCCGTTGGTTTTGGGACAATTTCAAATTGGAGAACCTACATTTGTCCACTCCCTGGTTAGTTTTATTTGTATGTACGTGTCACTTGAATGAATAGGAATCTGCACACCAGATATAAGTAAACATCGCAAGCTTATAAGTAAAACGTCTCATGATCATATGAATTTATGGAAGCCAAACGATGCCAAAACTGGCTTGCTAGAAATCAGTCTTCCATCCAAGAGCAATCATGCATTTCTTCCCTATAGTTACATACATACATAGTTGATGTAAATCCAACTTGTCGAAGCCTGAAAATGCCAAGAACCCGAAGTTCATGCCCCATCAGAAACCAAAAGAGAGTCTCCTTCAAGACAAAAGAATTCCATGCTTGTACTGCCTGCCGAAAAATCCCCAAACAGGCCAGTCGGGATCACTGCCAGCGCTCAACTCAGAAATGCAAGCATGGCGGCGCTGCCTGTCATCCACTGCATCGAAATTCAACTCCCAACCCGCCGGAGCTCGTGCGCTGCGCTGCGCGCAAATCTTTGAAGCGTCGAAACCGGCCATAGGCAACGATGATGCGCCCCTAGACCATTGCGAAATACTAGTGCGGGGACTGGTGCGATCGGTGCGGAAGCAGAAGCAGTGGGCGTTTGCGGAGATTTCGGATGGGTCGACGATGCAGACGCTTCAGGCGATCTTGTCGCCGGAGCAGGCTGCGAAGTGAGAGCCGCTCTTTTCTTTTTTTTTTTTTTTCCTGTTTGTTCCGGCTCAATTTGAATCCAGTAATGAGTAATGACGAATATGCGGGGATTTCAGGCTTGCTGATCAATGGTTTTGGTTGTAGGTTGACGACTGGCGCGGCGGTTGAGATAGCGGGTGTTTGGACGCCGTCGCCCGGGAGAAGGCAAACGCATGAGCTGCGGGCGACTGATGTGAAACTCGTTGGGGAGGCAGATCCGCAGGTCCGTTCAAGCTGCAATTCTTGTTTTGTTTCTGTCTGGCTTTCAAGACTGCTGAACTGTGGGAAAACATTTTTGCTTTGCTGCAGACGTACCCCGTCCAAAAGAAATATCATACTCCGGACTTCCTGCGAACAATACCGCATTTACGATTACGCACGCCGTTTAACTCTCTTCTCTCCCGTCTACGATCCGAATGTATATATCAAGCTACAAAGGTCTTCCACTCACGCAGCGAGCCCAGTTTCGTCCAGGTTCATCCGCCCCTAATTACATCCTCAGACTGCGAAGGTGCCGGAGAAGTATTCAAAGTGAGCCCACGCGAAGCTATTACCGAGAATGAAGATGGCGAATTCTTCCGTTCGCCAAAATATCTTACTGTTTCCTCGCAGCTGCATTTAGAAGCATATGCAGCGGAGCTGGGGAATGTATGGGCACTTTCGCCTACGTTCCGAGCTGAGAAAAGTGATACGCCGAGACATCTGAGCGAGTTCTACATGCTCGAGGCGGAGCTAAATTTTATGGATAGTCTGGATGACTTGACAGGGTTTGTAGAGTCTTCGATCCGCGAGTTAACAGAAAGGTTACACGATACAACCGTCGCGCAGGAACTCCTTTCTGCAAAGCGAACGGGCGAATCTGGAAAGGCCGCTGTTGACTCGGGACTGGCGGAGCGCTGGACAAGTTTGATGGGAGCCGATCCTTGGCCAAGGATTACATACACAGAAGCTATCGACGTGCTGCAAAAAGCGGCGGACTCGAAGAAGCGGAAGTTTGATTTCCCGCCTTCATGGCCCGCGGGGATCCAACTCGAGCATGAGAAGTACCTGATTTCTGCGGTGGGCAATGGCATGCCGCTTTTCATTACTGATTATCCGAAAGCTGTGAAGCCGTTCTACATGGCCCCCTCAAATACGCAAGCCCCTCATCCGGCCAAGCAAACGGTGGCGTGCTTCGATCTTATTGTGCCAGAGATTTATGAGGTTGTTGGCGGTTCTCTGCGTGAACATAGGCTAGAGCCCTTGGTTCAGAATATGCGCGAGCATGGGCTGCTTAAAACTCGCTCTGATGAGACTTGTGCTACCGCGGGCGAGACAACATATCCCTATCTGCAGGAAGATGAAGACTTGGGTGCGCTTCGGTGGTATGCTGATTTAAGACGGTGGGGCAGTGCACCACATGGGGGCTTTGGGATTGGATTTGATAGGTTTTTGGGGTATCTGGCTGGTGTGTCGAGTATTCGAGACATCGTCCCATTTCCGAGATATTTTGGCAGAGCGGACTGTTAGACTATTTCTCTGACGCGCTGAACGTGACGAATAGACATGGCATGTATATTACTAGCATCTGATAGAATGTACGATATGGTATTAGAGGAAACTCCAAGGTATCACCTCATTGCGCGTCGGATGGGTTCTTTACATCAACAGGAATTGCTCTGTTTGGGATCCGAGCGGGTCGAGAACTTTGTGATGATGATGATACTACATATATATAAGCAGAGAGCAAGTCTATACTCCCATCGATCCGAAGTTCCCCACAGCATCTTCAGTTAACCAACTTAAGCTTGTTGGACGATATCTCAACTTTCTCGACACAAGTTCCGAGCCCAGACGCACTTTTGAATTGATGACATTGGAGAGCGTGCATACCTTTTTTTTCTCCTCCTTAAGATCTGGGCAAAATTGATAACTAATATTGTAATGATGATTCTGCAGTAGAAAAAGCCGTTGTATGGTCGAGGAGTAGGTTTTGTATCCAGTCAACCCTGCTAGGTAACAGAGATAAAAAGCAGGTCACTTCAAGTCAGCACTACTTGGAGTGTGACTATCTGTCACTATTGGTGACATGTTTTGCCCAGTTTAGCTCTGTTTCTCTAATCACACACATAGCAAAGAGTATGAATCGGGTATATCCAGACACTGAGGGAGGCCATTGCAGCCCTGAAGGAATGAGTTATGGTTCTCGCAATTCATACATATGAAGAAGCTTTGAAACGTCTTAGTCCTTGGAAGACAACTTGATATCTTCTTCTTTTCCCTGTGCTCTTATTAAACTTCAGAGGACTCCGATTCTGTAGAGAAAATACTCAGAACACCCCTTGATTCCGGTAATGGGCTGTCCCTGTGAAGCTCTCCGGATCTCCTGATGGGATTTACATACTTGCTAGGAATGTATAGGCTCAGATCGGGGATCCACAGGGCCACTGGTGGATCGATCATAGTTAACCGAAATTATGATGATCAAGACTGCAAATTCTAAGAAACTGTGAGTATATGTACGTACTATCATTCAAAGACCCGAGTTGCCCCTTTTCTTCCTCATCATATATAGATTCATATTCATACTGCTCTACAGAGTACATTAGAGAGGCCCAAAACACTGGTTCCTGTTGCTTTGACACATGCCTGTCTGCATGAATCCAGCCTAAACCTAATAAATAACCTTAATGTCCTCCCGCTCCAATGTGACAGCGCTATTCTTGTATTGCTGGCTGGGCAATTTAGACTCTCAGGTGGGAAAGCAAATTTAGTGTGGGGGGGGGGGGAATATAGCACAGTGTCTCCATATTTAAAAGAAGCATAAATCGGCCAAGCTGGGAAGGATTCTCCCATGCACAAGCTCCATGGGCGATTCCTTTTCCCTGTTTGGGTGTTTGTGGAGCTGAGGAGGTGATGCTATTGGTGAGTTTGGGTACAATCCTTCTGCACCAAGTATTAACAGTACATAACAGCCATGGCAGGTCTCATGTTCCTGTGGGTGAAAATACTGTATTATTCTGTTGTAAAACAGATTCTGTGCAACATTGCAGCATAATGTAAAGTTATACATACACAAGTGCTTGTATTTGCTGTAAATTCCAACAGCACTCAAGTATTTAAATCAAGGAAACATTTTATTATTGTCATTACACCTGGTCTTGGCAATGTCACAATAACGGAAAAGAGAAAGAAAAAAAGAGTGGGATCGGACTAAAACTGAAAAGCTTAGCCCAGCTGTCTGTAACCCGCCAAGCCCTCCAGCTAAAGTTGGCGCCAAGGGAGGACACGGACCACAGCTAAGCTCCTAGCCTTGGCGTCCAGGCTTTCTTGGCAAGCCCACACTCTTGCCGATCGGCCCAGGACTCGCCGACTCGGTTGTTGTTTTAGTCATCCCCTCCCCCTCCCCCATCCACGACGGAGAGCATGTTTTCCCCCCCTTTTTTGAGGAAAGCTTGGCTTGGAGCCTCTCTCTTATCCCTGCACCCCATATGCCTATGATTAATAATAATGATAAATATGTCTTTTGGATGGAAATACTTCGCGTGTGATGTAACTTCACACATGTCCTAGTTTCTATTCCGTTGGTTGATTTTAAGTTACGCCACAATCAAGTGCTGATAGTGTCATTTGCCAAGGCGATACGCGAGGACTCGAGGAGTGGTTGCTGAAGTTGGGCGGCACCAAAATGGCAAAAAATGCCGCAAGGCGCTTTTTTCAGGAATCAAGATTGTGGAGAGAGAAAAAAAAGGATTCTGAAGTTAAGTTGTGATTAGTGTTTATCTTGGGGAGGCAGATGAGGAGAAGAAAAGCAAAAATATAACCAAAAAGCAATAGGGGGGGAAAAAAAGGAAAGTTGAAGAAATGGAGAGTGTTAAGAGCTGCCGTGCCGTAGTGCTGGTTACATGAATATCTTCCACCTGCGGGACCTCTTTTTTTTCCGTCGCATCGGAGTGAGGATCATCCCTTTCAAATTGCTGGATGGAGAAACTGCTGCTGCACTAAAATATGACGGAGCGCAAAAAGAAAGCAATTATCCATGCGGAACCGTCGAGAAAGCTTGTTGAAAACCAGGACAGCGGGCTCCCATCAGCCTCACAAATGCCGCTGGTCGAATCGAGCCGTGACAATAGATGGCTAATAATGACGCGGTCTGGAGGAGTCGTTATACATATACGGAGTATACATACAAAACTCATTGAGATTGAACGAGCGGCTTTCTTGAGTTGTATAGTGCACAAATACTGGAACTCTCGCACCAGATAGCCAGGTCCAATTCGCCAGCCTTCACACGGAGCGACTTTTTCAGGGGCGATGCTGATAAGCTTGCTCGCAGCGCATGTCCTTTCCATTGACTGCAATTCGCTGCATTAGTTTGTTTTCCAGGGAGCCTGGCGTTGCCGCAAGGCGAAAAAATCTGGAAGAAGCAAAGACTACCTAAATTTACCCTGCCTTGCTTAGAAAAGAGCTCGGCGTCTTAACGAGAACTTTGGTAGAAAATACGAATAATCAGTTGCATATCGATGCTATCTTTGCGCTGTTACTTATGAATAGGAGGATATCGAATCTCTTCTCCGTTGACTCTTTTTGGCGAGTCAGGTGTTTCGTACGGCCATCATAACTACGTAGTTCATACTTAGTACAAAGTCCACAAACGAGGCAGAGAATATCTTGGATGGAGTCTGATGATTGGTGAACTTGATGGCAAGGGGCTGTGCAGGTATACGTCGTCTCGATTCTCGGAGTCGTCACGGTGTCTAGAGAAAAGGACTTCGTTTTCGAGACGCTGAATATATAGTGAGCGCCCCCCGAGATTATAAAAATAATCAATCTACTCCGTAGGGCGATTACATATATGAGGACGTCCTGATGGAGAAACTGTGAGAATTTGGCTGATGCAAATCTCGCATTTCCGGAGTAATACTCCGGCTCAACCGCCATGATCCTCGTGTTGATCGTTGTGATAGGGAGCAAGGATGAGAGCCGCTCAGTCGATGCTTTTTATGGGAGGTGGCCAGGCCTTTTCGAACTCGCCAAGAGCAGAAGTCTCTATTAATGTGGCGCCTCTGGTTCTCCATTGGGGAAAAGCCACACACGGGTCATTGGTAACCTTAAAATTTAAGAGATATCTTGCCCAGTCGCTTGTTGCATAATTCGAAACGAGGATGATTGCTTCACAAAAGCCCTGCTCTCATATTTTCTCCTTGCAGTTATTAATGGATACAAGGGTCCATTAGTACTTCATCACGACAAGATACGGATGTTAATACGGAGTACAATATAGATCATTGGTAAGCTTTGATAATTATCTGCAATTGGCATTTCCACAAAATTATCTCTTGGTTGTCTGGATTGCCTCGAGCTATCCCATGTTACTGCGTTCCAATTAAACAATGAGATATCAACAGCTTACATAACAAACATTGATGCCAAGTTTAATTTAGGTTTTTAGGTTTTTCTTTGGCGCTTCCAAACGAGCCGAGGGATCACAAAAGTCGGATTGCACCTTTTTAAACTTCCGTCGCTGTGGGTCGTGGAAGTCTAGCTGTAATTTTGATGCGCTTTTCAGCAACCCCCCTCTTGACCTAAAACGCCTCTCGAATCACTATTCGTGCACGCGGCGTCTTAAAAGCCTTGTTTCAAGTCAAAGCTGACTCGTCTTGACGGCTTGGCTATCTCTGTCTAACACTTCGACAGCAGAGTGGACAATAAACACCCAGCATTCCACAGTCATTACCTCTCAGCTGTCCTTTGTACTTGCGTATACACTTATATAACAGAGTACGAAAACGATAATAATAATAATATGGAAGATTTTGTGCGGGTGCCCAGGAAAGTTAGGTTTTAAGCTTAAGCTTTATAAGTGTGGAGAAGAGTCATCTGTCCGTGGTCTAGCGAGCGAATAGACGGAACAGACTTGCCGCCACGCCAGCGGACAGGTGTATCATGGGCTTTTAAGTATACGCAGTTGCCGTGCCTGCCACTGCCAGTGTCTCAAGCGTGCCACTTACAGTAGTGGTGATAGTGGTGAAGCAGATGTAAATTACCAAATACACTGCGCCTGAAGAGGAGAAGCTTGAGGGCAGCCACATCTAATTTAGGTTCAATATAATGAATCCTTCAAGCTGATTATTCATTCATCCTGTCACCGTACATGCATACCAAGCAGATCTCAACGCCGTTAACTGCAATATTTGATAAGATTTCGAGGGGACAGAAACACTTGCCAGAGAAGGCTACTGTGACAATTTAGTCACAAATTCTGTACCGTGTTATTTTCAAGTGTGCCGCTTTCTCCGTCCGCACGGAGTACTCTGTGGTTATTATTATAATTATTATTATTACTATTATTATTGTTATCACTTTCTGAGTCTCATACGTAACTGTTCATTCCTCCCCCATCGGCCCAATCTGTTGATGTGGGCTTCTTTTCAATCTTGGCGAAGTCTTAGCATTGCGATAGGGAGGCCACTCATGACTAAATTGCGGAGCATTACGGAGTATGTGTGAGCTTAAATCGACGTTGGCGACGACGCATGGGCATCCTGTCAGTGTTGGCAAGTTATATATACATATGTGCCGGAAACAAGAAATGCTAAGAAATTAGTGCTGTGGTTTGTGTTCTCATGATTTGCTTTGTATACGAAGCATTTGCAAGGAGCTGTGAGAAGCATGATCGGCTCAACTATGAGTTTGGTGATTGGCATTTGAATTGCTAGCTTGCTTTACTCTCTCTCCTTGAGAGGAAGCAGTTCTCTCACAACAATACCACATATTTACTGTGTATTCCACCAGGATTCCCATCCTCGCCCAGCCAAGCAGTACCTACATATACATTGCTGGATGCCAAATTAACTCTGGTTTTATACTTTAATCTTACCGAGTGGATACTAGTGCAACACAGGGAATTTAGAGTTTGGCGCTAAGAAGCCTCAAAGTCTAGCTGTATATATGTATGGGTGATACCGTAAGTTATTCGGTCTTGGTACCTCACGTGGCATTGCTTCCACTGACCAAAACGAGCCTTTTTACCTTTTTTTTCTCATCTTCCTCACTTCCCACCTCCAATGACTCCATCCTGAACTCATATCCTCGCCATCTTACGTGCTGGATATCGCTGCTATCAGAGAGATTTGGAGCCAACGTCACTTAAAAGTCGAGTATCCCTTCCTGATCACTGTCGATATAGAGCTCGGCTGTATACTTTCTGTCAGTTGTATACTCCCAAAGTATACCTGCCTGTCGACAGCGATATCAGGCAGTTCCGGACCAAAGCCGTATCTGGTAAGTGTCTGCAATGTGTTGGAGCAAGACATGTATTCTATTAAAAATTGGAGTACCTGCTTGCCTCCCCCACTCCGCTCGTTCTCTTTGTTCCAAGCCTTTCGAACGGGTATCTGCTGGTCTACATGGGTTCCTCTTCTCGAATTCCTGTGGCCAACGATATTTGCTTTGGACCTGCCAGAACATGGTTATCTCTAGCTGCCCCGTCTTTTACTTCGTCGATTTGGTAGCTGTCGACAAAGCTAACTAGTCTGTCTATTGCAGATTGACCTAAGCATTCACAATCGATACCACAGTTCTATCAGGACCTGACCAAATCTATGACCCTTAACTTTTTGTGGGTTGAATTTCACCCACGGTTCGCCTTGGTTGAAGTATCGCAAAGTTCTTACCACTTGAGTCACTCGATATTGGGCCAAGATGGAAACATATCATGGACATGTCCGCACTCCAGCGGACGCAATCATACTCTTTGAAGCATGTCGATTGGGTCTGTTACCGCGAGTGCAGAGAAGATTATCCGAAAAAGAACGGCAATCTATCAAATCGGGATCCGTCTTCGTTTGGGACGAGCGAGAAGCTGGAATGAGACGTTGGACGGATGGCAAGTCATGGAGTGCCAGTCGAGTATCAGGGAGCTTTTTGACATATAGAGAGATGGAAGGCAAAAGAGGAGGTCATTCTTCAGCTAGAGCTGCAAAAACACCAGAAAGCAATAGGGGCAGTGATGAAGATCAGGGGGAGGGTGGCGAGGAAGGCCCTGATGGATATCGCTACAAACCCGATGGATTGATGAAACAGTCCTTCAGCATTACAACTTCCACAGGTCAGCATTTACATCTTATCAGCTACTATGCGCGTTCGCATCCTAATGCGCCGGGTCTAAATCAGCCGTCGACGGATCCGAATTTGCGACACATTAGGCCACAGAAAGGCCTTTATCCCGAGTCGAGTGTTAATGATCAACAAAATTTGCCAGTGGTGACTCGTGGACCTATGGGAGGCGGCGCACTAGCAGTCCCTCCTGCGCTGGCATACGGCCGAGCTCCTCCTCATCACCCATACGCTTCGTCACCCTACGCGTGGTCGCCGCCGCCTCTGTTGGGACCGTCGCATGTGCCTGTTATACCATACGTTGCTAATTATTTGCCCCCACTGGGCGCTAATGGACATCCACCTTTTCCATACGGCCATCACGCCGCTTACCCACCTCCTCCCCCTGGCTATCCTTCGCCCTATGAGAGATTGATTCATCCAGCAGACCAGACTGCGATCCCTCCTCACATGCATTCTAATGGTGGTCCAATAAATGGCCATGGAGTTCCATATTACGGGCAAAGCCACTCTCCAGTGAGTTCCCACAACGACACTCCGAACCCGCAACCTCGAATGCCCCACCCTCCTACACCGTCATCTGAAAACGACCCGCGCTTAGGAGCTTCGAGAGTCGAACATGTCCAAGACTTTAGAAATGGCTCCCACCAAACCCAGCCTATCTTAAAACCTGCAGTGCTTAGTTCTAAAACCAATGGTGTCCATAAGAATTCAGAGCCAACCTCTTCAGCGAATATCGTTCCCAGCATTGACGCACTCGTGAACTCTGTGCAAGCACCTGTAGTGCCATCTACAGCGCCGACGTCCAATCCAGAGCCTCCAAAGACAGTCGAACAGCATCAGAATGGGTTTGCGCCAGCTGTGAAATCTGTTAATGGAAAGACTGCCACTAGTGTTGACGGGCCAAAGGATATTCCAAGCGATAAGATTGGATTTGGAGAGGACATGAGAGCCTTAAGGCAGCTAGACCGGGTTTTCTCAGCCTGAGCGCAGAGGGAGTTTCTCGAATGCATTATGGAGAATTTTTTCTATGTTTTCCTCCATTTATTGTATACCATTTAGTTTTCTTTTTCTTTTTTTTTCCCTCTTCGCTATTTGTGTCTGTTTTTCATTCAGTTATTTAGCGGTTTCCTTCGAAATTTGTTTAGCATTTGAAGGCCAGGTCGGCCAGGCGTATGGGTTTGCTTATTGATACGTTTAAATTGGCGCTGCGGCGAAAAAAGGGGTCAAAAATGGGGCTGGAATGCATGGTGTTTTTCTTCATCCATAGGTGTTTCCTAGGTTTGTGGTCATCTTGTGAGAGTACGTCAGTTGTCCAAAAATGTGAGAGAAGTTTGGTTGGCTCTATGTGTATGTAACTACACAACAATATGTATACTGAGTGGTATGCATTGAGTGTATGACGATCTTGTTCTTCATGATTGTTCACTATGATGATGATGATGAAATAACTGTGCTGTCTGGGAGGTGTAAAAATATCAACATGTTGATCATAATTTTCTCCCTTGCTACTTTTCTTTTCTTTCTTCTTCTTTTCTTTTTTGATTCCCTCCCATGATGCCAAGTAACTAACAAGGCCATTTGAACTACCCATGGGAAGCAAGCCAATCACACTACCTTGAGACCACCTCCCTTCCTGACATCTTCCTATTTTCTCTAGTGCAAATGTCATGTACTGTTGAAAAATGTCAAGACTACAGTGAAATGTCATTGCAAGACTGGGCTTCCAGTGAAACATCAAATTCATGCATACCACTTGCCATTGGAGTTGTGATCTAGTTTGCAATGTGTGAAAGCTAGATGGAGCCAGCTAATTTTCCCTTAGGTGTAGTTATGCCTTGCACCTGATCCCAAGGGCTCATAACTACCAGCCTAATAAACTTTCTCCTCTTTGTCATTTCTTATACATGCTGCAGCACAAGTCCTGCTGCCACATAACTACGCGCGGTCCATAGCTAGTTAGTCAGTCTATCAGTGTAGAATGGGAAATGTGCAACAGGCGCATAACTATCACGAACCCATACTTTTGGCTACAAAGCTGATGTACATAGCGAGTTTATATTTAGATACATATATGTGGGTATCGTCGGCTGGAAGGTCCCTTTTTTGCTCTTTTCCGCTGGCCAGCAAGGCAAGCCCAGACAATCGAGTCCTTGTAATAAGAGTGGTAGGCAGTGATTGTTGGCAGCGGCACAGGGGAAGACTGTCTAACATTATCAAAATTAGCTAATTAGCGGCTTATCTCATACCAAGCTTATTTTCTTTTCTTCTGGGGATCCAAGTCATTGACTTAAATATACCCTTTTATTTCCTTTGCTAGGTATGTACATACTTTGACCACTTGATAATGATCTCAAGCTGTACGGACCCAGCTGCATCCAAAGGTCATGATCAGGGTATAACTGGGTTGATGAGGTTCTCCCAAAAGCTTGCCATACTGTAGGCACAATGGTGGAGACAGGCATACCGCTTGGCTGGTGCATTGGTCGGGTTCCTTGCAGGAACACGCATATGGTAGACCAAAAGAGTGAGCTGTTGGTTATATCTGAGTTAGCATTATGGACATAGAACTATAGAATTGCTCACATAGTTATCACCCTGATAAGTCAATGTCGATGAAATTCTTTGGACATCAACAATCTAACTAGAAGCTCACATTTTGTTGCAAGTAACCACTGTTTGCACACATTCATGACTGTAGATGTTGTCATGATAGTTGCTAACATCTTGGCCAAAGGAGGGGCAATATGAACCTAAATATTGAAGTTTAAGAAGCGTAAGTTGAAAGTCTTCCACAGTATCTGAATCGAGAGACTTGCCTGCCTCAACCCTCGACAAGTTGGTCAAATTTTTCCGCCGTTGTCCCAGCAGTGTTGGTTATCAATTTCTCTCAACTAGCACTGCATTGAATTGGTTATTTGATGTTTTGGTGGCCTCGAACCGGAATGGTCAGACATGGCGAATTGCTTGATCTCCATGGTATCATCGCAAGGAGTAAAGTGATGTAGTGACCAGTCCGGTACACTCGCCGAAAACAACAAAGTTGGGAAGAAATTTGTAGCATAGGTCTGAACTCATATGTCCTGCACACTGACACCAATGAAGTAGCACTCAATTGCTATGGCAGGGCATTTCTCTGTCAAAACGTGAAACTCTCAAGTATATTTGTGGACTGGATTTCCACTACAGAAACCACTGCAACTTGTTCCTCAGAAAGATTCTCAGTATGCAGAACACTTCTTACAAAATTTGTATCCCGTCCGAGGCTTGACTGGGAGTTCCCAAATCCACAGCTCACAGTAAGGATTCGAATTTGCGAGCAATAATGGACACTCCATTATTAGGACCTTGCGACTAATCAAGTATCCCTTGTGGCTAACTAACATGTGAGAGCTCGCCGGGGTTTGCAAAATGGGAAGGAACTTCAGCTGGGTCAGAGCTCCGTTCAGAGACTAGGGTCCAACTTTCCAACAGACAAACAAGGATATAACATATAACAACAAGTACATAACTACTCCGTATCTCTGGAGGTAGTTATGTATGTATACTGCTACTGTTCGAACGTTTGAAAGATCAATACCAACAAGGTTGAGCATTTGCCGGGTTCTGCATGTGACAAAATATGCATAAATTGCGGATCCAAATCTTAAGCTAAAAACCTTAATTGCACTTCGTTGCATCCTAAATCTCGATGTCGATCACTTTATCCCATCTCTCCACCCCATGTTCCCTGTCCCTGTCCCTGTCCTTGTATACTATGCTCTTCTTCTTTTTTTTCCTTCCTTTCCTTGATCCCTGGATTTCGGCATTTTATAACTTACGTTGTGTAAGGCGAACACAACATTATAACATTATGGACTGGAAAAGCTTCGTGGGACTGGAATTATCTGGAAAGCGTGATATGTGATTCTGGAGCCTCTATGTAGGCATCTGTATTCTAATGACTATGGATGTAGCTATTTGACCTTATATTATATATGTACGCATATATACATGACGTATAGATTTCATATGTTAAATCCGGAACTGAAGGAAGAACATGCTTGCCAATGTCGGAATTAATACCATGTCTTCTGACGATCAATTGCTGTCGAAGTCGGTTGATCCATCAGCATCCCCAAGGCTATAGCCTATGTATATATACTGTAGTTTAGTGCGATATGCAACTCAGCTGAGTAGTATAGATCTCCAACGAGAAAATGGCATGGTTTTCAAAAAAAAAAAAAAGAAAAGTCGTTTCACATCCTAGGCGGGATCAGAATTCACTGGAATAGGTATTTCCATCGCTCTAGGGCAGCCAAGAAAGTGAGCTGCATAGTTATGTATATATGGATGTGCTCCATACAGAACATCCGTAATAAAAGCATCATAAGGCCATGAAATATCGAGAACCAAATGCACCTCCATCTCACAATGAAAAGGGACTAAAACTCCACTAACGGCCTGACCCTTTTCAAACATGGGAATTTCATACATCATTCATCAACATGACTATTTCGCCATAAAAAGAAAGGTCGTACATACAATAGAAAAGGCTCATTAAAATGGTTCAATGATTTCAGTGCAAGCAAAGCATTCATCATAGTCAAATATCAAGCATACTTCTCACTTTTTGCGGCCTGGCTTGGGAATTGAGCGTCTCCCCAGAAAATGCGGTAGTCTGGCTATCTACCCGACATAACACGGGAGAAATGGCGGCATCAGGGCTCAACGTGCTCCCACCCTGAGGTGGGTCAGCTTTATGCTCCTTTTGGCTTGCAACAGCAAATTTGTCTTTCCGCGGCCATTCTAGCTCTGCTGGAGGCTCAGCTGGCACTGCTGTAAGAGAATCCTCATCTCTATATTTCATAGGATCAAGAACACCCATTTCAACCATTTTCTGAAGGTTGTTCTTCGTGGCGCTCCCGCCACCTACCTCTGCAGCAAGAGTTCGCAATCTCGATTCTGCATCTACGTTGATTGTTCTAGCTGGATAATCGGGCCTTGAGCTTTTCCACCAATGCGGCTTGATACTCCTCTGGTCAATTCCTAACTCGCCATCAGCAGCACGACCACGTGCGATACGCTGACGGATAAGATCTTTATCCTCATTAGGATCAAGGTAACCATATAGGTTCAAGATTAGCAGGATAAGTAACACTGGAGTATAACCGAGTCCATATAACCAGCCTGGGTTGCCGTTGTATTTCAGAGGAGACATGGTCCACTCGAAGGCGGACGCGATCCCAAATCCAGTACGAAGGACAGCAAGAAGGATAGTGAGGATAAATTTGAGTGGTGTGACAGTCATATAGAAGGCGATGCACGTTCGCCCTTGCGGACGATGTTTATATCTGTATAAACTGTGGCCAAGGCTGTAGCAGATTAAGAGCACGCAGACAACCGCGGATACGCTTGCAGACTTGAAACGAACATCAGTTGCGGCTGGTCTCGCTACATTTTCTTGTTGATCGAAACTCCGCTGCTTCTGTATATTCGTCCACGACCTCGGAAGTGTTAAGAAGAAATTTAGAAATCCGAAGAGATAGAAGATCAGAGGCAAATAGAATTCCTGCCTCTCTCGAGTCGTTCCATCAGAAAAAGCGAAACGATCACGGTCTTGCACTTGGCGTTCTTGCCATGAACCCCTAAATCGGGATTAACATCCGCCTTTAAAACTCGTGGCAATACATGATTGTGTCTCAACCTACCAATGCCTAACGCCTTCCCATACCGCTGCAAGCACTGCTGGAAATGCCAGATAGTAAAAGAAGCCTTGAAGGATTATCGCATAGCTCTGTAGATAATCCCGATCGACATCAATGCTCATGAAACAGCTAACCATTCCACAGGCTCCTACGAAAAGCATCCAGTACCATTGCCATCTCCTTCCCACCAGACTCCATCTCTTATCCAAAGGCAGATATCTCAAACCGTGCCTCCGAAGATTGATCAGCGAGAATAGGATAGTAAGAGCGAACATCGATGCGAACACGATTCCGATACTACCCCGGGTTCCAACACCATGGATTGGAGAGTAGCAAGATGTACCGTTAATAAAGGTGCCATTTGAAAGCATGGTCGGCTTGTAAATCTGGAATGCAAGCCAGCAGCTGGATCCGTTCGACAGGGTTCCGTTGGAGTAAAGTGTATAGTTGAAATGGGTCAGCGCTGTACGATTAAAATGGATGCCGTTGATGATGGTATCTGTGACATTGTCGCCATTGCCAGGGAACTGCAACAATTCTCTCATCTGAATCAGAGTCATGGTTGAAAGAGCGTGATCAGATGCTGCTGTGCGGCCGCAACTTCGACGCGGAGGAGATGTCTCGTTGGAGCGGAACGGTGAGGGTTTCTCGGATTAAAGTAGCTCAGACCTCATGCTGAAGAGTTAATAGTTGCAAGTATTTGATGGCTCCAGGATGGAACCTATACTGTCCTCACCCTCTTTGCCCGAGAGGACAGTCAAGCGGACAATCTTCTGCATTCGCCCCCAGAGAGCAGCAAGACTCCAAGAGGTGAAGTGAAAATTGGCTTTTCGGCGAACAAACGGCTTGCTCGGAATCGACGTCATTGGTTCGGCTCCATCTGATAATCTTTTCTCCGAATTCGCCTCAAGGTGCAAGCTAACACTCTACGGAGTACACAATACAGCCATAACTATAAGAGTATAAGAGTATGTATGTACTTGCTCTGTGCTCTCGATCTAACATTTGGATGATGATGAACTCTTCTGTTTTTCACTTGTAGCATTCATTGCAGCTTGATGCTACACACTTTAGTGAGCAAAGCGATGAATGACGCCCTTACCAGTGCCGTATCCGCCAACCCAGACAAGTTCGACCTCCGAGGCTTAAGTTGCTAACTATCATCTAGAGAAGAGCCATAAATGACTGAAATCGTCCTCGTCGATGCCAAGAAATAACAGTCTCTTGACAGAAAGGTATGGGCTGTGGTTTTAAGGATAAAAGCTGTTCCAACGCTCGACAGGAAGACATAATATACGCAGTTTGGCGACCGATAAGTCCAAAGGAATTGACCTGGACGGCAACAATTCTCAGGCAAAATGGCAAATCCACACAATCAAGGTCAATATTCACAAAGAGACCCTGATTATTCTAAACCTAGAAGTTTCTGAACCTGAAAGGCTGTTGTCATGTCAAGCACAGCTAACAGATGACTTGCAAAAGTCCAAAAGAAACAGGAGCAGCCATGAGGAGCACCATATGCCTCAGCCTGAAATAGTTAACTAACCTTCTCTATACTTGAATTTCTTGGTGTTTCTACTCTTGTATGTACTCTCATCTGTTGTTGATGTGAAGTTGCCGGGAAATGCCAGAAAGCAGTTAAGACTCCTCGGTATGCCATGACTACTAGTTACTGTCCAAAATGAATATTTAGCTAACTTATCTCGCTTCCTGGCTTGGAGTAATAGGCGTTTCCTCGTATTGTGGTACAAGTAAGCCTGAGCGCCCAATAATGACGGCTATAACTATACTCCGCACTGCGCACGTCCTTGAGGGTGTAGTTTCTGAGGTTGCTAAGGGTCTAGACTTTTTGAAAATTCGTCGGCTCGCTTTCGCTACGAATCAACCCTCTGCAAGGGATAGTTGCTAACTAAAAAGCGACTTGCAATGTATGCATGTATGAAGATACAAGCTGACGCGTGAGGGTGGCAGAGGCCGTTTTCCTGTGGCTTACAATCTAGTGCAGGTGCAGTGTTACTATATTACTAAATTGCTGGGCTTACAAGTCACAATTTAAAGGGAGCCATAGATTCCATTCCGACATGCGTGATGCTCTGCCAATACTGCATATATTAGAAACTGAAGATGACTTGGTACCTAGGTACATAGGTACATATGTATTTATGTCGCTGCTCATGTAGCTAGCGAAAACTGTTCCATCAGAATTTTTCATAGATAAGAGTGATGCAGCTGGCCAGAGGCCTAAGTCAGTGACACGAATGATGGGTATATATCTTCGAGTGAGCCAGAAAAGAGAGAGAATCCGAAATAGTTCAAGGGCCAGAAAGATTACATCAAGGTCGCAAAAAGACACAATTTATTGAAACCGGCTTTTAAGCCAAAAAAAATAAATAAATAAATAAATAAAAAAGGAAAAGGAAAAAATAAACGCCCGTCCATGCTTCAATAGGTGTGGTCTCCGTAGGCCAACAACCTCATGTTAACAATAAGGGATTGAAACGCCCTGGATAAGCATTGGCCCTGGAGTGCTCAGCAGCTGGTCATACAAAAGGAAAAAGCAAAAACACATGTACCGTATGTGAACGGTAAGCACAAGCTAGCAGAAGTAACGAGCTGATTAGTTATGTAAATGAAGATAAACCCAAAACCAGAAATTTGGGCAAGGAGATGCGATTTCCGCTCTGTACGCCAGGGCAGCTTCCCCAAATGCTCCAAAAAAGTCGAATCCGTTGAGCGGAAAGGTCAAAACCAAGATAAAAATCGCTGTTATTAAGATGAAAACCATATGCATGATATTTGGGAGCTTGATTTCCCAAAGATCGAGCGGAACCCGAGATGTTTTCATCATCATGTAATTAAAAAGTCCATTTCCATGTCATCGATGATTTTTTCCCAGTCCCAACTATGATCAGGTTCAGTGTCCATAACTTGCCATACCCTCTCCACAATGCGAAGAGCGGGTTCGATGTTTCGTAAGCTAGAATAGGCTTGAAGACTGTCAAAACCTCTTCTAATTCGGTCTCGTTGATGGGGTTCGAAAGCCGAACAGCCAAGAAGAAACAATGGCATCAATAAAATGCTGTAAGCTCCAGCATCCAACGGCAGCTGATCGAGGAAAAGTAGTCCGTCATCTACGACCTGGGAGATTTTCTCGTTTGGTCGTGAGGGACGAATGGTACGATAGAGATACACCCATGTTGATTGACGATACAACTGAGCTGCAAACCAGTTCTGATGCTCAGGAGGATATGAAGGTTCCCACGCTCGAATCCGGGAGTCGATTGTAACTGCGTCACTCAGCGTGTGGTAATCTACTGCAGGCTCAAGTCCCTGATTAATACGCTGCCGTATATTATCCCTGAGTACCGTAATTTCGGAAATATAGAGGAACAGTCCATCGAATATGCCCAAGAGAGCACCAGCTTGAGCATGCGGGACGAAATCAGGGAGGCGAAGATCTCCCGTGAGACAAATGGGACGACGATCTAACGTCGTCAAAGCACTGGATACATCATGGTACTGAAAGAATTCAACAATAAACTGCCTGAACTTCTCATTTTTCGGGCGCTGCGTGATAAGCAGATATCTGGCCGCATCCATGTGAGATCTATATTCGCCCTTGGTTTCTCCTTCACAGATTGTATTCAAGCACAGTGCAATGGTAGACGCAATCATTGGGTCCTCAACGAGAAATTCCGGTTCTTCGTCGTTTCCAGCGGATCGGGCAACAATCGTATTCCTTAAGTCGGCTATGGCACGGTCGAAATGATAGTGTTTGCGTTCCTTGTAGCGAGGCTCTGGGTTCCGAGCTAGAAGATGAGATCCAGCAAGACACATCAAAGAATGCATCAAGCCTGTATGCTGTGTGGCCATTGGTAATAGAATTTCCTTGAAAGGGTTCGAATCATCGTTGATGAGCGTGAGCACTCGACTAAAATCGTAAACAAAATGGTCCAGAAAACGACGATCGACCTCCGTTTCAATCCCATCTATCAGAATAGGAAGGCCACGAGGGATAAGTGCCATTGAATTTCGTCGTGCCGCTGAATCGTAGCACAAGAATGTCAGCGATAAAGGTCTTCCATAACCATGCTCAAGCGCCATATCGTGTCAACCCAGCCAAACGTACCTTCTTCCATTTTTTGCTTCCCACTCTTCCATAATTCCTTTATAGGATATCCCTCGCACACCACTGAATTCTTCTGACAGTTCAAGCATGACGGTTTAGTCTCATCACATTTCTTCTTCCTTCGGCGACAAGTGATGCAGCCAGTTTTCGACCTCCCCTTGGTAACTTTCGCATGTCCGGGTATAGGGAGCGGATGTTTCCGTGGTCTACCACGTTTTCTCGGCCCACTAACTAGAGTTGGCACACAATTGCCCTTTGTATCGACCGTGTCCGGCTGAAACTGACTGTTATCCTGATTGATGCCCGATTCTATCGCGAAGGCTTCATCGTCATCAATTTCCTCGATTTTGGGAACCACTTTATCTGACTCTGGAGAGGAGACCATTTGGAACCCCAAGGTTAGGGCCGGGCTCGAAGAAGATGAAGCCCAGACGTGGCTCTGCGTTGGAGCCGTTTTCTGGAGCTCATGGGGCGGATGTCGAGATGTGATAAGATTGGGCACCGGCACTGACAGCCTCGAACTGGTTTTGGAGTCAGATACATGGTCCGGAGTCGCAATGGCAAGCCGCGAGAAGGTTTCGTTCGTACACGACGTCGGAGATTCGAGGATTGGAGAGGGGGAAGGGGTCAGCTCAAAACGCTTTGGATCTCTAGGACCCCTGTCAGACTCATGATTAGTTACATTGTGACTTATTAAAGGGCCTCTGCTAGGATTCAGCGGTAGCTGGAGGGTGCTGAATGCCTTGGTTCTCTGAGTGAACAACATAGACTCTCCAGCATTGACACTCGATTGGGTTTTCTGAGATGTGGGAAAAAAATAAGTTTCAAGTGGAATCCAAGATTCAGACAATTGATTCAACTTTCACAAACAGCTTATGTGTTACACTTCCTCCAGCAGCGCTAGTCTCTTAAATATAGAGAACACCATGGGCCATAAAGTTGTGATGGGTTAACTAACGAGGGTGGTCCGACATGGTTGGTGCATCACTACTGTGTATGTATGTCGTTAAGTGCTTCGAGACCTTGTCCCCTCTTTTTCCTTGTGTCCCTTGTCCCTTTTTGATCTAACTAATGAGTAGCTGCTGTGGAGTAGTTACATATATGTATGACTGTCAATCTACCACTCGGGCAATGCTTTTTAATTAGTTGAACTCCTGGTCAAAACCAAGCTCACCGTTGGACTACCAATATTTGCTGTGTTTTAAGACGACCATCCTGGCTAGAAGTTATCACCATACTCCTAGCTATATGTGCCTAGTCAAACTGAGGATTGGGGCGCATCCAGGACAGTGCGTTTGTGGGGGGTAATTCAGGAGCTAAAGCGATAGATCGACATGGTTTGGGCCCGCTACTACTGCTGCTGATAGGAATTATTCCTCTAAGTTATTAGTACGTTCCGCGGCGGAGTCAACTAGTTAGTTATGCTCTGTACTAACTGCCATCTGCAGCTTACAGGTAGTCGAACTGCCTAATCCATTAGGAAGGCTGAAGACAAGATCCAAATTCGATGTTGGAGAAGCCCGCAAAAGACCATTCTCTTTAAGGCCGCGAAATAACTGCTCTCTGTGTGACGTCGCATGAGATATTCTATGGAAGTACGGAGTATAGGTACTACTACATATGAGGTATCTATGTTGTAGGTATGTAACTAACTAGCGGACACAGTCAAAAGACGGGAAGCAGTGCTTGGACCTCTTCCACTCAGCTAACTCAAGTGTTGACAGCAAATGGATCACAATCACTAACTCTGCTACTGCTCTGGCACTTGATACTTTAACTATATCGTGCCCTCTTTAGTACACTTGAACAAAGCACAAACATACAATGCCCAAAGAGTTGTGCGAGTTGGCAGAGATCTGACCACGCGATCCTAGACACCTGTACACCCTGGAGTCTGAGCATATGTGCGAGTTTCAGTCAACTTGCTGCCATGCTCAATACTTAACTACCTAACCATAGACGGCTAACAGAATCTTGATTTGAACTGCGAGAGATTTGAACGCCAGGATCCGAGATTCGACGTTGCGTTCTCTCCTGGAAGGAAGCGAGTTAGTTAGCAATGAATTCTAGGCCCAGACAGTCGAGATTGGCCACGTTGTACGTGACATTGGGCTCTCGCTTCATTGCCAACTTGCCCTCAGTCCCGCCCTATAGCCAATCCAAGTACATGAGTTTCGAACTTGTCGGAAGCGAGCGACCACATTACACATTCGGCTGTGGTTTGCTCCGGTCAGGGTCCGTACTTGGGGATTTGCATGACTTTCTTGGAACTCAAGACATTATCGTGTGGGTTACGGACAATCTGTGCTCAATACGGAAGACGTCTGGGCACGTGGTAACTACCAGCAAGCAATCCAAGGTAAACAAAGTCAGTTCTCCAGTGAGTGCCCTGTACTCCGTACCGTGTACCTATGTGTTTGGGATGATTCTGCACTGTTGATTGTTGGGTAGCGTTCGTCATCATAGCGAGTTGTCAACGGTAACGCAATTCCAGCGTCAAACAGCACAGAGCCCAGCGTATGTATGTAATACTGTACATACTACTGTAGCAACATATGTACGACGGGCATTTTACATATCCCTCCCTAGTGGAGCCGAAAGTTTGATATGCATTCCATGCTTGACAGCATCAGTTCATGATACCCCCCGGTGGGTTCTTTTGACCTTTATCGTTTTGGAAGTTGGCATGCATTCAGCTCGGCGGTGAAACTTTGCTCTAGGTTTCTCTCAGGCTATTCCTGATTTTTATTTGTGATATTTTCGTACTTCGAACTCTTTGGACCCCACTTCGTGTATAGCTGCAGTTCGAAGATCTGAGATCTGGAGTCTCGTATCAGTACTGGTTGATTTACCTCCCTCTTTCCCCGTTTCGGGAAAATAACCTGCCAGGGCCAGGGTTCCCTCCGCACTCTTGTTTCTTTTTTCTTTTTTCTTCCAGAAGCTTCTGCGCATCAGTGAACCAGCATAACATAAGGACTTCAAAGCGGACGTTACTTGATGCCATTCTCGGAAAACGAAAGCAATCCATTAGCAATGTTCCTTGTTCAAGGATGAGGCGCGATGAGGATGAAAGTCTCCGCTCCTACCCGCGGACCGCTTTCCCCGGGACAGGGATAGGTGCTACTGTGTATTGTCCCCAGCATCCAGCTAAGACAAGAAACCCTTGATATCATTCTACATATGGAAGCATAAAATCACAGCTTCATAGGTTTCGTTGTTCAAAAGCTGCAGAGGCAGCCTTTCTCTATGATAGTGTATGACGGAGTTGAACCGCCCACCTGAAAGATTCACGGGAATCAGAGCATGGGCACTGTTAGAACATTACCATGGCTTACGACTCGATTTGAGTCCAAGGTAACCTCCATCGATGTTACATGGACGGAACTCCGAATGTCGACTGTGGTTTCATGCTCCTGTGAGGTTGAGCTCACTCCTGGAATCCTAGGTTCCCTGGAGTAACGCATGTTGTAACATAGTACTGTGTACTGTGATTCTGAAAATAAGGTTGGCAAGGGAACCCCTGTACTGTGTAGGCAAATCTTAGATGACTCGCAGATGCTAACTCCATGAGATTTTAGCCGTGGATGATACTGCATCTGGTGAAACGCGATCTTATTCCCCAAAAAATGAAAGCATTCAGTGGTTGTCAGCCGAGCAAAAGCCCACTGCTACGTAATTCACCTCCTAGATGCCGTCGATACCACTTGCCGATTGGAGATGGATTAGGGAGGTTTAGCTCCTGAATGCATAACTAGCGTATGCAGAATTGCGCGAAAGGAGAATTTTATATTTTACGGAGAATTAAAGAATGCTATGGTATGCCAAATGGGTCAACTTCAACTGCGGCTCTCCCGCAGATTAGACCCACAGCGGGCCGCGTGGTGGTGGACGATAGACTTCAACGTTCAGATTAATTGCTGAAGTGTCTAAGCAGACCTTGATTATATCAAGAAGTTTACTCACCTAAATGCATACTCTCATTCTTTTCCCCTTTAGTCACTGAGCAGGATTGAAGACTGGATGCAAAAAGAGTGGCAGAGCTACAGGGCCATTTGCCTGCTGATAACACATATCCACGCTATGGTTATTAGCCATTAAGTTTCTCCTTGTTGTCTCACTGACACCTCGAAGATGTTTGGGCAAGCTAGCATTTAATTTGCCCAGTTCGGCCTCAGGTCTATTATTGTGACTAGATTAGCGTCCACTCAGGGATTCTACCATGACGATGGCATACACAATGGGTATACGCAACGGAGAAGGTACCGATATCATATATACGGAGCGCTACCATTTCATCTCTCTAATTAAGCTTGAAAGCTTCCGTGGAGACCGTGGATGATCGCCACTAACTTCCTGGCCATGGGATCCGGGAGTTGGGCCACGAACCTTGTCTGCATGGGATTTCCCTTTCTACGCTAGTACTTCGCTTCTTAAATGGAAGTAAAATGTTGCACCTTGTTACCGTGACTCTGTCGGAGAAATATCGATGAAGATTCGACTACGGTCTGGAGACTAACATTGCTCGATGCAAAGACGGTATTTACAGATCAAAAACGTTGGGTCTCGTGCAGCAGATAAGCTATGCATCTTATATCGGCATAAATTTCTGTGGCATCCTGGGCTGATGCTAATGCAGGTGAAATCTACCCAAGACTTTCAATCCCGTTTCACAATGAACGGGAACGGAAAAGAAATGTATCCAAATGCAAGCCATCCTTGCCCTGAGGCGTTTTTATCGAGGGCCCGCCAGGTCGGCAGTACAGACAAGCTTCCAACATAGTTCAAGGGGATTGAGTGTTAAACATGGCCACTCATCGCCTCAAGGAACAGCCCGTATTATTAGTTAGACTCAGTGTCGATCAGCTGTGTGAATGGGTCAAAAATTCGGTGCGTTTGAGCCCTTGAAAGGCTCACTTCAAGGGTTCGTCCCAGCTCCCCAACCGTGGATATTAACCCACCACATGATTCCAATAAAAATACCTCGAGAGTTCTACTGCATGCGTGTTCTAAGAGAAGTCTCTTTATTAATGACTTTGCATGCATCAGATTCCTGAAGTATCGCCTGCTGACTGCTATGGGCAATGATGTGGTTTCCCCCACGCGCGGGTTTCAAATGTCCCGTCGTGCCTAAAGTAACCAGACATCAGTCCTTGACTTGTCGGTTACGTGTG
This sequence comes from Emydomyces testavorans, assembly GCA_029449355.1. Lineage (NCBI taxonomy): Eukaryota > Fungi > Ascomycota > Eurotiomycetes > Onygenales > Nannizziopsiaceae > Emydomyces > Emydomyces testavorans. Next base: position 1,307,747 of record CP120630.1, on the reverse strand, counting down.
TTACAGATTCACCATTTACATACAATAGTTCAGCTTGATGAGAGGCTTTAACCCTCTTGTGATGTGGGCAAGATCTTGTCCCTCAGCAGAGCCTCAAAATGGAACAGTCCCACAATGACCCCTTCAATTCTGCCCTATTTCTTGAGACCGTTCAGACTATGAGCCAATTTTTTTTACCGCAGGGAAATTGAACGACAACTATCTCCTGGGAATACAAATGGATACAGCAGCTGATCACCTGGGACCGTATGGCATTGAGAAATATCCTGCGTTGACGTCCGTCAAATCCTTTTGAGCTAGTTGGTCATAAGCCATTCACGGCTAATCTGCCTCGCTCTGACGTCTGGACATGGCAAATCTTCAAAAAACCCTTTCTCGAAGGAATTCTCGTGTGTATGCAAAAGAAAGACAAGGAATCGGCTTTGGACACGTCGAAAGCGACTGTTATCATATTCAAGTGAACACGTCACCAGGATTTGTTATGTTCGGGCCTACAAAAGTCCGGTAAATCGGACTTCTATTTTTCCGAGAGAAGCTCTGGTCGACTTAACTAACTAATGGAATAACTATGAAGCCCACTAATCACATCAAGCGGAGAATTTCTTTCCCACCGACGTTGCAACCGAAGGCACCAAAGGAACAATAGTACTATGTAACGAACATAGTCACTAGTTATGTATGGATGAGATGTTATCCTTGCAACTACGTCAAAGAGACTGGGGGAGATGAAACCTCCTCGATGCCTATTGGCTACTCTCCAGGTCATGGCTTCATCGCCACCAGCCATGCAGGGTCTATCAGTTACGGTCCCCAAAATGGACGGATAACTCTCGGATGCAACAATATTACCATGGTGTATGTACCTGGTACTTTGCTCTTGCTCTATATAAGGGCACTTTTAGCTGGATTAGTGGCGCAGGGTGCAGCTGGCACATAAGTACACAGTACGCACCAAGTGACGCTAGGGAGCGTTCGGATGTTCGGGAATGGGACTTCATGGGAAATGCTGCGATGATCTTCAAAACTGGTCAACCGTTATTGCGATATCTTCTATGACTTCTTATCACTGAACTGATTCCTTATCCCATCGTGGATCTTATTCAAGATGATAGGCTTTTGTCAACCACAAGAATGACCATTGAGGGAAGAGTTATCTCCAGCTCTGTGGCAGATGAAGAGGCTGCCATCGGCGTTGATAATCCCATTCAAGGTGCAAATTCTGGCAATTGGTTCCATCTCTCTCTTCGTAGAGTCCAGCCTGTGGATATTCATGTGAAAGAGCTTGGTGTTCGAGTTAACACAACTCCAGCAATATGGCAGAGCTCACCATCCTTGCTTTGGGACCGAATTCGAAGAAAAACGAAAGGTGGCCTAAAGACTATCCTCGATGGAGTTACCGCCACCATGCCCAGTGGCAGCCTGACAGCTGTAATTGGAGGCAGCGGCTCAGGTAAAACAAGCTTGCTGAATGCGATGGCAGGTCGCATGAATACCGGTCGTGCAAAAATCTCTGGTTCCGCCACATTCAACGGGCATGAAGATATTAGCTGTGTGCGCAGCGCATATGTTATGCAGCAAGATATCCTGATTCCGACTCTCACTGTACGAGAAACGCTCCAGTACTCTGCAGATTTGAGGCTACCACCCCCGACGTCACATGAAGAACGGCAGAATGTTGTAAACAATGTGATCCTAGAGCTGGGTTTAAAAGAATGCGCAGATACAAGAGTTGGCACTACTATCCGCAAGGGTTGTAGTGGTGGTGAGAAGAGACGTACCAGTATTGGAGTCCAGATGTTAAGCAACCCATCTGTCTTGTTTTGTGACGAACCCACTACAGGTGATTTCCCTTGCTCATTCAAGAAATGACAGCTTACTCTGCGATCACTTTGGCATATTCGTTCTAACGACTCCCTCTGCCAGGTCTGGATGCGACCAGTGCTTTTCAAGTTGTCCAAACATTGAAGAGATTATCTCAGGATGGCAGGACGGTTATCGCTTCCATTCATGCTCCACGTTCAGAAATTTGGCGTCTTTTTGATCGAGTTATTTTACTCTCGCGCGGCTCTGTGCTTTACAGCGGGCCAGTTGACCTGGTTTTAGACTATTTTGAAGAATGCGGTCACACACTCCCGCCTTTCGTGAATCCGGCGGAGTTTCTAATTGACCTAGCGGCGTATGACAATCGATCTGAACAATCTGAGTTCCTTTCGCAGACCCGTGTTGAGAGACTGAAGCGCACGTGGCGAGAGAAATCTAGCAATCCTTCTTGGGATGAGAAAGCCAGTATTGATCGGAAGAGGCTTTCGGCGGATGTAGCTTATCAACAGATTTTGCTCCAGAAAAACGTCACTTTTGGTCAACAATTTCGCGTGCTCACTTCACGCACAGTGAAAATGACTCTGCGAGATCCTATGGGAATGACAGCTAGTTTGTTTGAAGCGATTGGCATGGCTGTTTTAAATGGATGGGTTTATCTTCGACTGGATCATAGTTTGGCTGGAATAAGGTCACGGCAGGGGAGTCTCTATACGGCTAGTAGTCTGAATGGTTATCTTATTTTGCTCTACGAGATTTTCCGCCTAACCACAGACATCCAACTATTTGATCGCGAAAGAAATGAGGGCGTTGTCAGTGTTCCAGCCTTCCTCTTGAGCAGACGAGCCGCCCGATCCTTTCTTGAGGATTTACCAGCGCCATGTTTGTTCTCAGTGATATTTTATTTTATGGTTGGCTATCGACTTGCTGCACCTGAATTCTTCGTCTTTTTGACTCTAAACGTCCTTACCCAGTATCTTGCCGTGACGTGTGCGTCTGTTTGCATCAGTTTAGCCAGGAATTTTCCAGGAGCAAGTCTTATAGGAAACCTATCATTCACTTTTCAGACCATGGCATGCGGATTTTTCGTCCAGTCCCAGCAAATTCCAGTATATGTACGCTGGATCAAGTGGATCACTTACACATTTTATACTTTTGGGGCCCTCTGCGCAAACGAGTTCATCGGCCCTAACGGTCCTCCACAAGGCCAGTTCTACGATTGTCCGTTTTCAAAGGACCCAACTAATCCTTACTGTAAGGAATACACTGGTCGGTTTATCATGCAAAGCTTGGGATTGCCTTCCAATTGGATCTGGCGACCGATGGTAGTATTGGTTGGGTTTATTATCCTTTTCTTCGCGGCCGCTTATTTCATACTGGAGTTTAGGAAGGTTGACTTGCGCGTTGCCCAGTCGCGTAGGCGGGACGGCGATATGTCAGCAGGAAAAGAGAAATTTGTGGCCAGACCGCCGAGTGATACCCGTCATATCTCCATAAGGCTTGATGACTATTCCTTGGAGATTCAAAAAAAGACTATCCGTAAATGCAGTGTTCAATCTCGTCGACTGCGTATATTGCAGTCAATTTCGGCGGAGTTTTGTCCGGGTCAACTAAATGTTATCATGGGCCCCTCTGGGAGCGGAAAGACTTCCTTACTCTGTTCCATTGCCGGGAGATTTCAGAATACGATTGGGACAAAATACCATGCGAGCGGCCAAATGCTGTATAACGGCTCCCTGCCATCTGAAAATTTGATCCGGGCGATATCTTCCTTTGTAATGCAGGATGATGATGCTTTGATGCCATCACTCACAGTTCGGGAGTCTCTCCGATTCGCTGCTGGATTGAGGCTTCCCTCTTGGATGTCAAAGGAAGAGAAAAATCAAAGTGCCGAAGATATCTTACTAAAGATGGGTTTGAAAGACTGTGCAGACAATTTAATTGGAAATAACCTCATCAAAGGCATAAGCGGCGGCGAAAAAAGGAGGGTTACAATTGCTATTCAGATTCTCACGGATCCAAAAGTCTTGTTACTCGATGAACCTACCTCTGGGTTAGACTCGTTCACCGCGACGTCCATCATTGAAGTTTTGAACGGTTTAGCTGCAGAGGGCCGGACTCTTGTCTTAACCATACACCAATCTAGATCAGACCTCTTTCAATATTTTTCCAACATTCTGTTGTTGGCACGAGGTGGACATCTTGTCTACGCTGGAAGAGGACCTGAAATGCTCCCTCATTTCGAACAGCTGGGATACCCGTGTCCGACAGCTACCAATCCTGCGGATTTCGTTCTAGATCTCATCACCATTGATTTGCAGGAAAAGGAACGGGAAGCAGCCAGTCGTGCAAGAGTTCAGCGCCTGATATCGGAGTGGGAGCAAAAGCCTTTGGCGACCACTCACCAGACTTCAATGGTATCAACGCCAGCGGAATTGGGAATCTTGGATAGGAAAATGAGTCCGTTTCATCTTATGTTCCCTTTGGTACTTCGAAGATCCGCAATCAATTTGAGGAGACAGCCATATCTGCTTATTGCACGCACAATGCAAGTTATCGGTATTTCTATTATCTTGGTCCTTTTTTTCGCGCCGCTTAAACGGAATTATGAATCAGTGCAGTCGAGGATGGGATTTATCCAACAACTCGTTGCCATGTATTTTGTTGGTATGTAACTCAACAATTTTCGCCATAGTCCAACCTGAGATTGAAACGAACATTTGCTGATATACCCTCTAGGAATGCTGCAATGTGTCGCGATATTTCCTGCCGAACGAGACGTCTTCTACCGCGAAGAAAGCGACAACTGTTATTCCTTCGAAGCTTTCATCCTTCAATACACAACTCTCGAACTTCCCTTCGAAATCGGGTCGTCTCTGATATATGGTGTGATTGCCGCTTTCGCCGTCGACCTCGACCGCAGCGTAAAAATATTCTTTATCCTCTCATTCAACTGCCTCTGTATCGTGAACTGTGGCGAGTCGCTGGGCATGATATTTTGCATATTATTCTCGCACCTCGGGTTTTCTGTCAATATAACTTCCGTGATGCTTTCAATTTCCACCGTGTTGGGGGGTATATTAAGTCTCAATGTCCCCGCTGTGCTCCAGGCATTCAATCATCTTTCTCCCGTCAAATACTCAGTGTCGAATTTGGCGCCTTACGCGATGAGAGGTCAGGTATTCACCTGCACCCACGACCAGCGGTTACCAAGTGGACGGTGTCCAATTGAGACCGGAGAACAGGTTCTCAAGCTGTATAATCAAGATAAGAAGAATCCCGCAATCAATGTAATGGCGTTGGGTCTGGTTGCAATTGGATATCGGATCGTGGCTTACCTGTTGTTGCGGGCGATGCGGAGTCACAGGGTATGGGGCAGTGTCTGGGTCCGACTGGCAAAATCTTCGTCTCTGAAAAAAGCTAAGGCATGAGTGCCTGGACAGAGATTTATCCGCAGAAATAGTTCGCCAAAAGAATCAAAATACTAATAAATCCACGAGTGGCCTCTATCAGCATTTGTACTGTATGTATACTCTGTACTGTATGGAGTAATCCGTATGTACTATGTAATTAAAGACGATTTAGCCAATGGAAATTCTTCTTCGGTTAAGTTTCGGATCCGACATGCTAATTTGCTGAATAATAAATGCTTCGGAGCGACTATGTTTTGATTGGCTGGTTTGCTTTTTCTTTTTTCCGTTCAGGAACAAAACTTGTTTTAGTAACTAGTTAACTACCAAGTTAAGTGGAACATCGAATAACTCCGTACGGAGTAAGTAGAATGTGTTTGACATGGTTGTGTACGGAGTAGTAACTAGTTAAATGTAGCCTTTCGGTTGGCTTGCCTGTCAACTTCAGCCTCTAGAACCAGGCCACTCCACCTGGATCCTTCGTGTCCAGCCTTCTATACGGAGTAGTTATGTAACTATGTAAGCAGCCTGGCGAACTGTCGTTGCATGTGGATACGTATGTCTGTTGCTGAAAAAAACCCACTATCTTTTCTCTTGGGCTTCTAGAATCGCACATATGAGAGTTTCAAAGAAGTGTTTTGCGCAATACATAGGAGTAAGGCGGAGAACTGCTCTTGAGATGACCTCACATAGGCAAATACATTATTCTAGAGTTGTATGTATGGACAGTAGCTATTTGTTTCGAGGTTTGTGGTCGAGGCCCTGGTAGACCGTCTGAGTTATCTGTTTGACGAGCATTCGGGACCCTAAAGGAACCTGTAAGGCTATAACTATGTAAGCTAAAGGCTGGATGAGCAAAGTAAAACGTCGGAAACATTTAGATCCTGAAACAAGCAGATGGAGTTAATTGGCTTGGTGTACAGTATGTCTGGCCTGTCTGCAGTGACTCGTTGCTGGCCTAGACACTCAGACTCCAGCCATTTATTATTATTCTGGGGTGGGATATGATTGAAAGGATCTACCCACATACAGCTTGAGTGGATAACTGCAAGTGACAAGATCTGATGGAGGTGAGAATCTCTCAGCACAGACTCCCACGGCGATCCCTCATTGAATGGAGGTGTCCCACTATAAGAACATGCTAGATGAATGGCCCCATATTCAGCCGCGCTGCACAATAAGACTGTATGTATTCATTTCAAGACTAAAAGATCGATAGATTTGTGCAGTGAAAAAATTTGAAACGTTGTGGATAGCAACAAACTTCTGGGGTAGAGTGCTTTGTTGAGCATTTGAAAACTGTCTTCTTGACAGCCAAATAATGAAAGATAAGAAGTTCGAGTGTTCTAAATGTTTGATTTTGTGAATCTCAAATCTCTCATTGCGAAAAATTCGCAGCAACCAGTCTCCCCAGTGATAATGAACTGTGTACTCTGTAGTTGTGCTCTAACCAACTAACCCGACTCCCTTGTCAATTATTTATTAATGTGCTGGACAACCTGATTGTGTAGCGACATACCTACTGTGTAAGGTACACCAACTGATAAGCTGAGGAATAAGCCTTTGCATTAGTTGCCTAGTTACTCCACTGTCTAAGAAGACTGACCAATAAAACGACAGATTTAGACTTGGTTCCCACATGGATCAAGCCACTTCCCACGTGCTGCCCCACCCGGGGTATGACAGCATTAACTTTATTTTCACCTTGGAGTTTGGAGAGGACAGCAACTACGGACTCCAAGACCACAGAGAATTTGAAACAGGTTGCATGAAGGAAGTAAAAACAGAAAGTCTGTTTATAGATCTTTATTCTAAATTGATACCTTCAAAGAGGTATCCATTCTATCATTGGTATCATACATCTTTAAGCCAAAAAGTAACCCTCTAATTTTCCTAGTAAGCCCTGACAAAGTACGCCCCATAAGTTTTTCGTATTCCCAACCGGGGAGGTATAGCCCAAAAAGAATTACAACTTTTGCCCGAAAGTAGATATATCGCGTCCAGCGATTTAAGCAAAAAGTATGTTCAAGAAGTGAAAGAATGTTTTTAAGAAAAAAGAATGTCACCGAGCCAGCTGGGCATTTTGGGTATAGAATCGAATTTGAAATTCGCCCGTTTCGGAAAAATCGGACGGGAACGGGCGTTTATGCGGGAGCGGGAGCGTGAGGGTGGCGGGGGATGTAGTCCTTCTGCTTCAGCTTAGCACCCTGCTTGCCGCCGCAGAGGACGACGTGAAGGTCGGAGCTGTCTGGGCAGCCGTGGGTAGCATGGTCGTCATCAGGCTTGTTGTAGGCCTGTTGACAGTTACCATCACCTGCTGAGCACGAGACTGTGGGGCAGCTGCCATCGGAGGGAGTGATAGTCACACCGCCGTTTTTGAACGGGTAGCCATTGATGTTGGAGAGATCGTAGTAGATCTTTGGCTTATTCAAGGTGTATTCAAACTGTGTGACTTTGTCCTGATTCTTGTCGAGAGACAGCTTCATGGAGACACCACCACCGTTGCCATTGCTGCGATACTTTTCGGTGTACGAACCGCCAGAGTGAAGGGTTTTCATCTCCGCACCAGCGGAGTCAGCGATGGACCAAAGATAGACGTCATCACTGCATTGGTTTTGAATGGTAGCACTGCCGGCGAAGGCGACAGGAAAGACGGAAGCGAAAGCAGCGATTGCGGCGACGAAAGTCTTGGAATTCATTTTGATATTGATTGTCCAAAGACTAGAGAAAGTTGGTAAGGTTGGTAAGGATGGCAGTCTCGTAGAGGCGAGTTCAAAGTGTACAAAGGAATGTACAGAGAAGAAATTGAATAAAAGGACTGTAAAGAATGCCTTTTGAAAAGTTCCTTAGAGAATGTAGAGAATGCTGATGAAAGAGAAAACAATCCCGGAGGGGAGATCGAGGGGGTATTTATACATGAATCCTCACAGCGATTGGGCTCAATTGGTGCTGTAAAGTACACCTGCGCTGCAGCAGAGGTAAATATCCTCAGGCCCCAAACAATTCGGACTTCTTCTCTGTGATATGGGTCGAAAAGCAGTTCGCTAAAAGGCTCCATATTCAAACCATGGAAATCAGGCCAGGGACAGATCGGAGTTGGCTGTTTTCGAGGGCCTATAGAACATATTCAGCGCATTAACCCAAGGATCACACTTCCAAGCTGTGACCATAACCCAAACAGATTCCCAGGGGCAGACCCATTCTCATAGGTGCTTCGGGAAGGCTAGCAACAAAGGTAAAATGACGTTTAGTTTTGCATTGTGTTTCTAGGCATCGGTAGGCTTTGAGTGGCGGGAGGAAGGGAACTCAACGATTTGAACCACGGACTGGCTTAAAAGGACAAACTTCTCATTGGTGGAGCGAAGAATGCTGAACCAATGGTGTGTTCGGGGTTCCTAGAATCGAGCCAGGTCAAAAAACAAGATGCATTTGCGGAATTAATAAACTTCACATGCGGGACAAAGAGGTCATTATTCGTAGAACTCTATCCAAGATGAACCTCCACTTGACATCTGTTATGTATGAGGCATGGACAAAGCAACGTCATCCAGGGTTCTGGTACAGTCGTGTAAAGAGTTGTAGGGGAGAGGTGGTATGTAGGTACTGAGGCATTAGGTTGAGGCATTAATATCGAAGACAAAGCAATTGACAGGTCGAACTTGCTGAGTGCAGCTTTGGAAAGACGTAGAATCTAGACATTTGTCGCATAAATGCCTTTAGGAACAAATCTTCCAACACTCATCTCTCCGACAAGCTGGTCATGAAGAACAATGACCCCAAGCTGCTCATCCAAGCGCGGGCTGATTTTGATCGGCGTCTCCCGCAATCTGTCAAACAAAGCGCACAAAGCGGTTTGTGCAGGCCCTCTCAAGCGGGGAGGCAATGCCACAATGGGTCTCGGAATGTGCCACTATGCGTTACATAGTATGTTGCTTCATTCTGAGATAGGGCTCCACTCTACAGAGCACCATCATGCGAGTGGTGATGGTGCGTAAAGAATCCAGATCGATGTCCTGAAGGAAAATCCTTGAGGATCTGGCTGTATTCAGTTCCACTCTATACGCTAATCATAGCGGGGCAGAGCTGGAGCAGCAAGGGATCAAAATTCTCTTCGCTGATGACTTTGGGCCTGTCCGTCTGCGTTGTCTCCACTGTTAGTTCAATCGACGGTGAATCTGCGTTGTGGGTAAAGCGACGCATGCGGTTGACTCCGGAAACGGGGGGCGCGCATTATGTAAGACGCGACTGAAGCTTTACCGGATGAGGAATTGCGTTTCTCACCAAATAGTGGATGTTAAGCTTTTCTGCTTGCTGAGCTAGCTACATACGGTTAGATCTGCTGCAAGTCGCGCATGGGGGTGATTCTAGAACACAGTCTATGGGAAATCTAGAAGGACTTTGGATATTCTTAGTCAGCACACCAGCAGCTGTTTCTACGCAAAGGGAGGAATCGGAGGATTTCAGAAGGGTCTCTATCATGAGAAGCCTTAAATCGGTATGAGGCTTATTAAAACAGGGATAATGAAAAGGTTCCGAGACCAATTATCTAATCAACTTGTTACAATTTATGTTTGGGAACACTCTCACGAACAAACCCGATGGACAAATCTAGAGGGACGACGAAGTTCACTTTAAAAAAAAAAGGCTATATGAAGAAGTCCTGAGATTGACGCCGAATTTAAATATCACCAGTAAGGTGGGCGTAAGCCCGTCAAACCCGTCAAAGTGCTTTCCATTCCACTCACTCCACCTGTTCCGTTGTCCTCCTTTTTCCGATGCCCACCAAGTTCAAGCTGGATCTGTCGATGCAGATGCACTAGCCAATCCACGTAATTTTGAGCTTCGTTATTCCTGTCTTCCAGCAGTAACCGAGCAAACTCATACTCGGCACCATCTATTCCTTGCCTCGCCAGCTGTATTGTGACGGCTTTTGACCCACGTAGACCAGATAGGTACTGGAGTATATTACGAACTTGTGCATTCAAGCGAGACTCGAGTACCGGAAGAGACGAAGTATTAGGGTCAAGAGACTGTAACGTCGTTTTATCCGGTCCAAAAAGATCCTCTAGAAGATTAGGCGAAACATGGGCATGTATCCAAAGGAGGCACATTTGCCCATTGTCGACAAGGTAAGCCCCGCCTTCTTCGATCTGGGCGAAAGACGCGCGTATCGAAGGTGGAACCTGAAGCTGGCCGTCGCTGTTTGGGAAACCGTCTTCAGGCTTCATGTTGTGAATCGGTAGAATACGTGGGTAGAGGTAAAGAGAGAGTTCTCTACATCCGAATGACCTGAGCATCCGCAAATCATGAACTCGGCGATCCGAAGGTTCATGGCCTCCTGAGCCTGATATTAGTGGGAACCCAAAAAAAAAAAAAAAAAAAAAAGACAAAGGAAAAAAGAAGGGAAGTAAAAGATATTCCGCTCACCCTTAAATGGCCGTGACTTGATCAAACTCAAGATATACATCGGAAATTCCTTCAGATTTTCTGGTAAAACAAGTTGGCCTGGAGGCTGCGACGTGGAGAAATTCTTCCGGTAACTAGTTAGAATATCAATTGTTTCCTCGGTCAGCGTGGCGCGGATATCCTTCAACGACTTTTCAGGCATTTTCGACGCCGCTAGGGTTGGTGGGTTAGCCTTGAATGCAACTGGGAAGAATCAAGACCAAGTACCTTCTTTAGTCATGATGTTCACAATAGCATCTTGATCAATCGATTGCATCAAATCCATTCCGCCCTCATTGACACCTGCCACAAGATTAACGCATCTTACCCGTCTTTGGCCTCCAGAGGTGGTGTACAAGAGTGCTGCTTGGAAGTGGGCATCAAGTTTGGGATCCAGCTTTCCATCGTGATTGAAAGTGATACCGAATGCTTTGTCTGCATCGACGGTTCCAACTAGTAGATCAGCGCCGAATGTGTGTTGTAGAAAGTTGCCGTGATACGCCGACACTTGGAGGCCATTGGAACATCTCACTTTGAGTAGAGCTTGGTATCCTGTTTCGCGGTTAATAGTATGTGATAGTTCGTTTGACAGTTTCAGTACATCTCGTGGAGCTTGGAAATTTGGATAGAAAAAAGTCTCTCCTCCTGAGACAGCAGCCGCATGACCTGATTTCTGTCAGCGAGTGTCTTCGGTCTCCAGCGCATATTCAGTGCCTACCAATTGTTGCAATATCCATATATTTACCTCCGCTTGCTGCGATGAAGAAATCAACACCCACACCACTTTCGGCCATCTTCGTCGCAACCTTCTTCCAGCCAGGATGCTCTGTCGTAAATAGCCGCTTTTCAGCGTCAGTACCTTGGCCTTTGATATCCTCTCTCATGAACAAATGCCCAGGACCCCATGTGGGCAAACTGGCCAAAGTACAGAGAATCTTGCCCCCCGTTGCTTGTAGAGCCGAGAATGCAGCATTTATTGTTGGAAGAAGGGCAGGTTCGGGGTTCTTAATCTGAGAAAATAGAGCTGGGATTTGTGTTAGAAGGGAGGAGATGACATGTCTGTGCTTCAGTCAGTTTTGAAAATTGATGCTTGAAGGCTCAATCCATACTTTGACTCATAAGGATCGACAAATAATCCTTCACTCAGAGGAACAAATGGGTCTTCTAGATCAGGCATCACAATCATTTGCGCTTGCTGGAGGGAAGCCTACACATCATTCTGAGTTAAGAATGCCCGCAGAAGAAGAACCATAAAAACTTACACTGAGGTTGTAGAAATGCATTTCTTTATCAAACGTGATTATTCCAACTTTTGCACCTTCTGGAAATCGCCTGCTGGGTGTTTCACCATTTTCATCTTCAGCTTTCTCCTCGCCTCCATACAATGCTCCCATAATACCCTCACAACATGCTTCTAAGAAACCCCGAGATACAGCTTCCTGCGAAACATCGAGGACAAACAGCCACCGTATGCCTACCGGCTCCTTGTTCCAGTATTCTTTTGGAACCATGAATTCAACAGTTCCTAGCATTAACTCAGGCCGCTGCATTCGATCGACACGTATTCCCGAAGGGTCGAGCGGTGCAAAGTACTCTAATGAAACGTCATTAGGAAAAGTACACATATTGCAGACAACCTTATTTCCTCCAGCCTTAAATATCATAAACGGATTGACATATGCTCTGCACCTGCGGCACCGCGGTGGACCGCTGTCTCCAAAGTCTAGAACAGGAACGGTTTGTTCTCCTGGGTCCAACGGTGCGAGCGGCTGCAGAATCATGCCTAAGGGAAGTGAAGTAGAGGAGAGGAAATCGCCCGTGGTCGGTATGTTGTTCAAGGTGAGCCGCGCAAACTTTGGAGATGAATTGCCTTGGTCGTGTGCTATAAAAGGGATCACCGCAGGAGGAGGGCGATGGCATTCCATAGTCGGATACACACGATGGAGATAATACTGTGCAGGCACATCGCGCGATGATGGGACACCGGGTATGTCCGTAGGGTCAACTTTGCCATGTGTCGCTACAGAGCCATCACCAGTTCTGTGGGGTGGTTGCGGACCTGGTATCCTCTGACTCGGACTGGTCATCGGCGACACAGGCTGCGGCAACTGATTCACGCCAGTATCCAAGTACTGTGACGGGCTCTGAATTTGGCCTTGGGGCATACCCCCAAACGCCTGTGAGGAGCCTGCTGGCGGGATGAGATCGTGGTGCGCATGACGATGCTTCTTTTTGTGACCCCTAATGCTGCCTGCCATGCCACCTGTTATCCCTAAACCTCCCATTTGGGCCGCCAACCCTCCAAGATCACCACCCTGAAATTGCTGTGGTGGGCCCGAAGGGGTAGCTTGCGTGGAGGCACCGCTATATTGCGATGGCGGAGGACCGCCTTGGGGATAGCCCGGGGGTGGCTGGGCAACCGGAGGGGTGAATTGCGGTGCGGCAGGTTCAGTCCTGATGTGTTGGCTGTTCCGCTCATCTTCGCCCTGACCCAATGCATGGTACATCGACCAGTCTGCCATGATGTCTCATCAGCAAATCGAAACAAAACCACAAAGAGGGGATTGAAGAACGGTTTCGCTGTAGGCAATCCGTGGTTCCCTAGTTATTATTAGGCATTTTAGAGCTTCCAATTGCAAACTGTTCAGGAATTCAAGTGCGATATTGTATTCGATGGCCTTTTTTTTGCGTGAATCTGAACACATTTCCTCCGAGTCCCGGATTTATGTAGATCCGCCAATAAACATCCACAATCCACGTGATGGCTGACAAAGGAGGATGCAATCAATGCAAACAGGCCATCCACTTCGAATGTGCATTTTAGTATTCGATGCTGTCGAGCAACATCACCATCAGGAACATTTTTGACAGATTAGAATTGTCGGGTGAAGTACTCAGAATGAATCCAGTACCTTACTATCCTTCGCTTCTTTTGTGAGACTCTTTCCTTAACTCATGATGAAGATCGAATGTCTTGCTGGGTTTCCGGGATATCAACGTTCCTTGACTTGGTTGAGTATTCACACCAACTTGCACCTATTCCACTGGGTTTGCATGACTTGAGTGACTGAATGATAGCTTCCAGTGATTTCGCATCGATACGAGCCACGGGGTAGGAAGAATTTGCGCTGAAGGGCCACGAATATTCATTGAAGCGCAGTCCGTGCCAAATGGTGTATCCAAAACTGAGGTTCAGATATCTGAAGCGTAAGGAGAATCGAGAATAATTTGGAAATCTGTCATGCTGCTCGAGTCCGAAACATTTTGGATGTTTACTATCTGCTTTGAGTTATACCAGCAGAGCATTTCGCATTGGGATGACCAGGACTGCTAAGGCATTTGAACATTAGGATAACCAAATTTCGGTAATTGGCTAAGACAGTACCTCTCAGCCTTTGCGGTACAAGATTACATATCTGGTGTCTGAAACAGGTTGAAGTTGATCTACATTTACAAATACTCAATATTGAGCTACAGCTTCTCAAAAGAAAAGAGCAAAGGGGAACCGAAAGACTCATCATAAAAGACCTATGTCTTCATGCTGGACACATGATGGTGCCGTGACATTCCTTGTTGTTCTCAGAGGAAGTATACTGTTAACAGTTTCATGTGCTGGATCTGATATCTGTTCACCAAAGCTCTGAGCCGAACGGCATCTCAAGCCTGATCTTCGACTTGTATGAGAGAATGTCTCTGTCGTTACTATTCAAATCTCTTTGTCGAGCCAGGCCATTTGCGAGATCGCACCCAATCAGGTGTCGCTAAGAGTATGTTTGCGGTCAAAATCCGTCATATTCGATTCAAACTTCTCATCTCGGAAAACCAACAAGATCTTATCGTGGAAGCCACGCTACTTGGCCTGTGGATGAGGGCAAACTAGCCAATGATTTTGAAGCAGTCCGGAGCAGAATCGCAGGGTCCGTGCACAGAATCATAGTTGACTCTTGAGGCCCTTAAACTATATTCCCGGGCTTAGCAGTTAAGGTCTTATCAAACGTCCGGAGGCATATGCGTCTCCCATTTGCCTTACACGGCCTTCTTCGCATCAATAACCTGTGATTGTTGTTCATCCCAACAAGTTAAGCAGCACAGTACTCTGTACATTGCTTTTCCTGGATGGTGCCTGGGAATGAAATGCTGGGTCTTTACATTTGGGTAGCCTGAGCAATGACATTGTGTCAGAATTTCGACCAAAACAGAAACCACATTCTTTGATGTTCTCAACCTCAAAAATCTGGGTTTTCTAAAAGGTAAACCGAAGGATACAGCATCAGTACTTGACTGAGCAGCAGTTGATCTGATTACTTTGTGATAGAAAATCGGTTCTGACGTGCCTTGTTGCTTCTCCATCAGAGGTTCGTGCCCTCGAGGGAGAAAGCCCAAGTCAAACATGTGGGAATTTCAACCCGACGGGAAAATGGACTTCCAGCTCTCAAAATGGTTGTGAACGATAACTGGTATGCCAATCAACGGCCTTTATTCGTGTGCCACAAAAGCCACTCTATAGCCGATGTGAGAGAGCATGCATCCTGCTTATATGTAGTACTGTACATACATAACTACTATAAGCGTCGGCGCGAAGGTGGGTAAGGCTCTACTACAAGAGGTCAGATCGCGCAGTGGAGACAATTGCGATCTTGACCGCCATTTTACCCATACATGCATAACCATCACCCTCGCAGGAACTGGTTAGGTAGGTGAATAACGCGTGCAGGGTAATTACCTACATCACAATTTTGGGATGTCACCCTACTCCGATTATTACTACAGCGTGGTCCAGTCAAGTTAACCATCCTGACGGCTGACGATGTCGAGATCGCGCATGTGTTGGGTATATGATTGACTATTTGCCGTTCAGCCGATTCCCATCCTCTCCGAGCATCTGACACCTCACTGTCGGATGTAGATGTTATGCAGTGTGATGAAACAATACTGCTGTTGCCGGCATATATTTCAATTTTCTGTTATCAGCTCATGGCAGCCTCCTATCACCATTTTTGCTCACCGAACATTTTTTGTTAAAAATCTCCACCTGCGCCCCTGATGAGAAATTAAACTGGCCTTCTGCTAGACTCACAGCAACGTGGAAATGAATAATGTGTATCATAGGATTAGGTATATTTCAATCATTTGTGGAACTCCCTGGCTTTAGTAGGATCACATATTTCAACAGAGCAGACAAATGGAATGTTCCCACACAGTAACTATAGAAGTTGATGTGAATGAACATTGAAGTTGAAAGTCAGGCTTTCATCAGATGTCTAACTACACCATGTAGAGTATCGCAAAGATCACATTTCACTGCGTTGAACAGCCATAAACAAGTGGTTCTTATTGCTACCATGGGTCAAACAGCGGCCCTCCCGTCCCTAAAGCTAGTCAATCAAGCTGCCTTTGATGTTCATGAGCGGAGGCGGACCTATCATCCATGCCCGACAGATTAATTGCCGAGTGCTAGGATCTCAAGATACCCAGCCGTCTCCAACATGCCCTCAACCTCGACTTCAACCTCATCGTCGCTTATGAAACAGCCGGGACGCCACGTGCTTGCAGGATTGCAAACACCGTCCCATGGCTGTGTGGCATTCGCGATTTGAGATGCCTTCAGGACAGCTGGCTTTGCCAGCTGAGAAACCACCTGATGAGCTGATCCAAACAAGAACACTGGATCTCACAAGCACCAAGGAATAATTGATATGAACCATTCAGAGCGCTAACTCTAGCCTCGTCGTTCCCTCGAGGTGCTCTTCAAAGGAGGCCCAATGACGGTGTGAGCCTCAAAGTACGATATTTGCCCGCATTCGCAGGAAGCAAAAGCAAATATAGGTAACACAAAGCTATGGATGAAGCCATGTCTCGAAATCAACAATGCCGTACACCACCACCAACTCAAAGCTAAATGTGCCCGCACTGCCGTTCGTTCTCTCTCGGTTGGTCGCCGCCAGACTGGTTGACCATACAGGCTACATTCATATTACACTAAGAGTCCTCCAGTAAGTTTTGGAGGGCGTTGCTTGGAGAGAGAGCATATATTTCCCTTTGTGACGGTTCTTTGGCTTCCTTCATGTCCCCCCTCTTACTCCCAATGCCGTCAGCTTCCTCGCATACCTATGCAACATAGAGGCATCGCACTACTACTCCAACAATAATGAGTCTAACGTCAGCTCCTCAGGGCTCCTCACAGTCCCAAGATAAGGTCTCCGGAAACAAGGAGAAAGCTGGTGCGAAGGAAAGCAGCCAGGTTGGTGCTCTTCCAATGGCTACAATCCAGGACGACGATGAACGTCTACTAGCCAGAATCGGCTACAAGCAGGTGAGTTTCACCGCTGTCGACTCCCCTCAGTCCTCATACAATTAAGAACTATTTCTTCCAGGAACTGAGACGTGAGTTTTCCAAATGGTCGACAGTATCCTATGCCATTTCCATTCTTGGGGTGCTAGGATCAGTACCAGCGACTTTCGGACCGCCCTTGGCTGCGGGTGGGCCTGCAACGGCCGTGTGGTGCTGGTTCATCGGTTCTTTCATGGCGATGTGCATTGCGAGCTCAGTCGCTGAACTCGTATCGGCATACCCAACGGCAGGAGGGATGTATTTTGTGACGAAACACGTGGTGCCCCAAAACCAAGTTGCAATATTCTCGTGGATTCAGGGTTGGTGCAACCTACTGGGGCAGACAGCAGGTGTTTCCAGCGTGGCGTATACCGTGAGCCAGATGCTATTGGCTTGCGCGAGCATGAACTCGGATTTCAAAGACGGGACGTATTCCTATATGCCGTGAGTAATCCAATGCTCTTATTCATTGAATACTAGTAGCCACTATTCCAGTGGCTACTAATACTCTGGAGTAGATACCTATGTGATATCACTTGGCTGACATTATACCCAGAACGGCATTGCAAACTGTGGTTTTATCTATTGGCCTGTTGTGTATCATGGGCGTTATCTGCTCCTTGACTACAAAGAGCTTACACAGGATCATTCTATGGTTTGCCCCAATAAACAGTATGTCCTTTGCTTGTGAATGAAGGTTTGGCAATTCAACTAACTCAAGTCTTTGCCTAGTTCTTGCGTCTATCGGAATTTGTGTCGCTCTTTTGGTGCTTACCCCGAATAAACAGCCAGCAAAATGGGTATTCACGCACGTAACAGATGGCTCTGGTTGGCAATCGAAGGGATTCTCGTTTCTACTAGGGTTCATTTCTGTAGCTTGGACGATGACGGATTACGATGGGACAACCCAGTATGTTCTCGCCTTCGAGCACTTTATTTTCTTCCTGAGGCTGATGATATATTGTATAGTATGTCGGAGGAAACCCACGATGCCGCGATACGAGGACCTGTCGCCATCCAAACGGCAATCTTAGTCTCTGGGGTTTTTGGCTGGATGCTAACTGTGACGATGTGCTTTTGCCTAACTGATTTCGACGCCATCCTCGCAAGCCCAACCGGTCTCCCTGCAGCCCAGATTTTCCTGAATGCGGGAGGTCGAACTGGTGGGACCATAATGTTTGCATTCAGCATACTCGTGCAGTTTTTCACGGGATGCTCTGCGATGCTTGCGGATACCAGAATGGCCTATGCGTTTGCCCGTGATGACGCCCTCCCTTTCTCGAAGTAAGAGCGATCTCCACGATATTGACTGGGAACTATAGCTGATGGATTATAGACTCTTCGCTCGAGTAAACCCATATACGCTGACGCCCGTCAACGCGGTGTGGTTTGTCGTATTCTTTAGTATATGTCTCAACTTGATTGCAATTGGATCTACTGAGACCGCAACAGCGATTTTCAACATTACGGCACCGGCCCTCGACTTATCCTACATTGGTGTCATTTTGGCACATCAGATTTACAAGAATAGAGTTCGATTCATTGAAGGCCCGTTTACACTCGGAAAATGGGGTACACCTATTAACACAATCGCCATTGCCTGGGTGCTGTTCATCAGTGTGGTGCTTTTCTTCCCACCGCACAAGCCGGTCACAGCACAGAATATGTACTTTGATCTTACATCTGTAGTGGTCGATATGATGCTGACGTGCTTTCTAGGAATTATGCCATTTGTGTGGCTGCGTTTATTGCCCTATTTGCATTATCTTGGTGGTGGCTATCTGCTAGAAAGTATGCATCTTCCACGAACTTACTCCATACCAAAACTAATATGGAGTTTTCTAAACCTAGGAAATACACTGGTCCTCGTACGAAGAGTTTCCTACAAGAAGTTGTTAGCGAAGATAGTGATCCAGTGGTGTACCACGATAATTTCGAGGCTTGAGCGAACATGGTTGGATTGCAAAGATTCGATACATACACTATTCAACCATTATTTGGCTCACTGCTAAGTCTTGACTTTCCATTAATGACGGGGCCTTTTTATATACTTCTTCAAGGAAGAATATTCCAAGATGGCAGTCACTTTTGACGCGATTTGGCGTTGGCTTAATTTCCTGGAAGTTAAGCCGGGTTGAAGCTTCCCTACAAGGATGTACAGCAGGCACGGCTTGCATACATTGTTTCTTTTTCTCTTCAAGATCGCAACGACCTTCATGAGGATTGGAGTTGACGTTCTCCGTTGACCATTAACCTTGTCCTTCAAAAGACATAGCGGCAGACGCTTAAGGTGGGCTGGATCAGAACCATATTATCTTTCCTTGCTTCCTCCTCTTTTGACATGTTTGATATAGGAACTTTGGATAAGTCTGAGAAAATGTCGCCTGCTTACTGTCCTATTCCTCTTTCGAGATGCATTTAAAATGCAATGGTAACGCAGGTGCCAGAATAAAATGGCTAGCTAGTACGTATCGGAGAGGAAGCATAGGTCTCCTCAGCATATTCTCGATAACTACCCTTCCGCATCAGTGAGAACGTTGAGTTCAACCGATTCTATGCTTTTTGAGCGGTACTCTCTCAGGTCCGGATATTCTATCTGATGAAGGACTTTATGCGCACGGCGGAAGATGGAGACCAGCGATGGATGATAGATGAAGGTGGATAAGTGAAGATCAGATTAGGCATGATCCAAGTACATATACACGTAGCTCTACATGCCCTGATCGGATCAACTATATACCCAGGACCAGAGTCGACACTGTTCGCATCAGCCCACGGAACTTCCCACATACTATGTTGTTGACCTGACCACTTTTAGGATCTAAGACCCTGGCAGCCAATTAGGTGACGAGCAAC
Organism: Emydomyces testavorans; assembly: GCA_029449355.1. Lineage (NCBI taxonomy): Eukaryota > Fungi > Ascomycota > Eurotiomycetes > Onygenales > Nannizziopsiaceae > Emydomyces > Emydomyces testavorans. The sequence goes on along the minus strand of CP120630.1, from coordinate 1,287,887 downwards.
CAAGGGCAGATGGGAATTTTCCTCGTCGCTGTGCCATTTTTCCTCCATGACTGGCACGTGAGCATATAAGAATGGCATAGAATCAGACATCAGTGTTGTTTCCAACTGAGGTTCGAACCAACAAACTGTTTCGTTCTCGATTCCAAGTAAGTCAGAGATTCACTTATCTCTTTCTTCCTTGCCCGAGAAATACATACAAAGTCAATGCACTCAGCTTAAAGCACGTACCTGGCTTTTCTTCTTCTTCCCTCCTAAAGACACAGCGGCAAGGCATTCAAATTTTTGATATCAGGGCGCCTTTTGAATGTTTAGCTAATTGAGGACTAGGCACGTAGATGAGTCATTGCAGAACAGAAAGAATGAAGAGAAAGCGTTCTGGAGACATGGCAGATCTTGCCGTAACGTGAGCTCCGCGCCTCCTGCAGTTAAGCTAAGGCTGATAGTTTCTAGATTCTTGGAAACGGGCACCTTTCTCGTGCGTTGCGCTGGTTCAGATACCTATACGGTCCATCAGGCGATCATTCGCTCCAAGGGAGGGCATATCTTCTCCGCAATCGAGAAGAAATACGCGGAAGAGAAACATATCTACACATTTCAAGATACCGACGAAGGCACTCTCCTCAGATTCATCGTATGGGCCTATTACGATGACTATCCTGCTGTCGTCGAAATCCCTACATCCTCTAACGATGGCGAACAGCCATCAAAAGACCAGCCCATCGACGAAAACCACGCAATCTTCTCCCACCTGAGGGTCTACATCTTTGCCGACGCGTATATGATTCCGTGTCTCAAATGGATGGCCGGCAAGAAACTTACCGACGTACTCGACGACATGAACGCTCCAGAGAAGATTAGCGAGCGACTAGACCTGATCCTAGCGCTCGATCTCGCGGTTTCGCATCTGCCAGAATCTGACCTTCTCCTGCATTGGCTGACGTGGCATTGTGCTTGCTGGCTTGAAAAGCTGCGGAGTGAACCGCAGTTCTTTGAGATTTTAGGCAAGATCGCGTCGTGCTTGATTAAATATGTGCAGGCATCAGAATCTCGCCCACCGGATTGGGTGCGAATGGACCAGGAAAAGGGTGATATAGTCAGAGAAGGGCCTTTCAAGACATTCATCCATGGGACTCTGTATTATAAAAGATTGCGACAACATTTATCCACAGCTCCTGTACTGCCTGCACACCAGCTTTAACAAGAACATGAATTGCTTTCCTGCACACTATGAGGATGGTTTAGTTTTGTTTCTATCAACAAGAGGAATGTGCTTCCAAGAAAGTCGCTTTTTATTAATTCAAACAATAGGCCAAACCTCTAGTTAGTTATAGGAGCTGGAATCTATAGTTAAAGCAGACAATCAAAACAATTCAAAACTATAACATACAACTACATAGTTAAACAAAAACCCTAGATAAAAGGCCTCCTAACAAAGGGCATAGAAAGCCAAAGGAAAACCTCCAAAAAAAAAATAAACTTCACACATGAATGTAGTCTCAACCTGCCCAGATAAAGACACCTTGAAGGTTGGTATGTGAGTAGGTCACTAGTTGTTAGGTCACTAGGTCCCCTTTTCAGTTGCTCCCAGAGGTGCCCAAGTAGATTACTAGGGATTACCAGGGTTCCAGTGATAGCAGATAGTAGTCAAAGTGACTAAATTTAAGAAATTGAGAAGTTTTGTAATTTTGAAGCTTGTTAAATTGTAATAAAATTACAAAAAAATAATTTTCAGTGATTTTTAGTAATTATCATGAAATATTTAAAAATATAAAAAATACAAAATTTAATAAAATATTATAATACATTATAAAATTATATAAAAATATTTTAAATTTTTGTTTTGTTTTCAGCAGCAATTAATAACAGTCAGTTGTCACTAGCTTAATAATTATTAAATATAATAAAAAACATAAAAATTCAAAACTTTCAACAAAGTGATTCACAATATTTTTTGTTTACAAATAATAACTGAAAGCAATTGATAGCAGCTAGAAATAATGATTAATATAAGCATAAAATATGACAAAAAATGCAAAATAAATTAAAGCTTTCAACAAAATACTTTATAATATTTTTGTTATTGAATAGTAACTGAAAGCAATCAGTAACAACTAAAAACAATAATAATAATGAATATAAAATATGACAAAAAATATAAAATAAATTAAAGCTTCTGATAAAATACTTCATAATGCTTTTATTATTAAATAATAATTGAAAGCAACTGATAGCAGTTAAGAACAATAATATTATATTTACAAATATATAAAAACTTTCTTCAACTTAGTATAATTCAATTATTTTTTTTAAATTTTATTTAATTAAGTCTAGTTTATAAATTTTATGACACAATTTTTTTTAAGCTTTTTCTAATTTGATAGCAACATAATTAAAAATTATTGCTTATATATAAATTTTTTATTTATTTTTTTTACAATTTTTTTCTTCTACAGACAACTAATCTTTATCATTGATTTTTTTCTCAAGATAAATCAAGCATAATAAATTGAAAGTTTTTATTTTATAATTGACAGTTGTCATCAGTTGAAGTTTTTATTTACTGTTAGAATCTAGCTTTATAATTAAATTATATTGCAGTGCTTTGAAATTATGAAATTAATGAATTATTTTTGTTTAACAAACTTCACATTCTTGAATATAAATAAGCACAGAAATAATCAATAACAACTGCCAGAATCAATAAAGTCAAGACTACAGTTAAAATTAAAATCAAAAACAAAAAACATCACATCAAGAAGAAGAAAATAAATTATATCAGTTAATATGTGTAAGAAAAAATAATTAATTTAAAAAATTACTGATGCTAATCAGTAAAATTCAACAACAAAAAAATTTGTGAATGCAATCATCATAAAATTAAAATTTGAAATCAACACAATAAAGTGATAAATTAAAATTAAAATTTATTAAATACAATTACTTGAAATTAATTTTTACAATTACTGCAGATTATTTCTTTTTGCACTTAAAATTGCTCATTTTGCAGTTACTGAACATAAGTTTTTGATTTTAAAACAATTGTTATTATAGCTTATTAATTGCTGCTAATAAATTTAAGAAAAATCAGAGCTTTACAATCTGAAAATATATCAAAACACAACATGCAGTGAGTCAACTGTTATTTACATGTTATATATTATAGTTTTTATTGCTACTTATCAGTTATTATCTAGAATTTCAAAAAACAAGACAATGAGAACATTTATCAAGATCTAAAAGTAAAAACAAAAAAAAGCAGAAAATATCAACAATGAATATTTTTATCATAAATAAATAAAAAAAATGCTAATTATGTATAATTAATGATGATGAAAACAGATTAATTTTTAGTATATTCATTCAGCTGTTTTTATTACTTATTAATGATTATCAACAACTTTGACAAGAGTGATAATGTCATATCTGAATCATTCAAGAAAGATAATGAAATCAATAATGAAAACAAAAACATTAAAAAAAATAAATTTGAAAACTTTGAACAATTCAACATAAAATATAAAAATAATGTATGAAAATCAGAAATTTATTGATAAATAAATAATATATATAATTAAAATTTAATAATTGCTACTAAATACTTTCAGTAACAATCAGCAGTAGAATGATGAAATTGTTTCAGCATTAGCAGTTTCAATGTTCAGAATTTCAACTTTAGTAATTTCAAGTTAAATGAAATTCAGTACAGTAAGAGTTTTTAATACACTTAAAGTTTTTACACAAATTTCTTTCAGTACTTCATTTGTGTTAACATTGTTTTTTAAATTCAATCAATTTTCTAACAAAATGCAAATTTCAGTCATTGCATTCAGAGAAAAGTTAATTGCTACTATCAGCAATCAGAAGTTTTTATTAATTAATGTAACTGTAAACACAATTGTTTCTGAGGCATTGAACATTGTTGAAAAAAATGTAAAAATGAAGAAAGATGAGAAAAATAAAACAATGAAGAAAAATGAAGAAAATGAAAAAAATTAATTATCATCAAGTGTTATTAATAAACAGTTGTCATCATCAGTTCTGTTTGAATCAACAACTGAAAAAAAAAAATTTCTGAAACAAGTATTATCATCTCACACTCAGTTTCAAATATTATCATCTCACATCTGACTTCAAATACTACTAGAAAAAAATCTAAATTAATCATCAGCTGAAAATGAAAAGTTTCAGCATTAAGCAACACAAACATCACAAAAAATCATAAAAAATATGTATTAAATTCTAATAATTATTGCTACTTGACAGTAATGATTGAAACTAACTGAAATTCAAAAAAAAATAAGTGATTAATGCTCATCATGTGCAGCAAAAAAATTAAATGCATGTTAATTAAATTTCAATCTCAATTGCTGAAATAAATCTGCAGCTGAAAATTAAAAAATTTAATTTTTTTGTGACTTATTGTTTTTATGTTTTACTGAGTTTTGCTAGAATTTTCTAGTAGCTACTTTTTTTAAATGTGATCAGTGATGATTCTGATGAATAAAAATTGAGAAGTTAAAAATTTTAGAATAATGATTTAGAAATTGAACAATCAGTTTGATCATAAATTTTCTATTTATAAGTAATACTGTAATAATAAGCTAGTTTTATTCATTTTAAATTAAATTTATACTGCAAATCATTATATTTAAAATGTAAACAGTAAAGATAAAATTCATTGAATATCATTCATAAATTATAACAGCTAGAAGCATGTAGTAGTACTTAGAAGTTTTCAGATTCTAGTGAATATACTTATTAAGTTAGTATTATATTATAAAATATGAATATATTTAATATATAAAAAGCATATTATTTATATTGTATATATGAGTTTAACAAATTAATTAAGTAAAAATTATATATTTTGCTCTAGCAGCATTTATGAACAACTAGTCACTATCAATAGCTATCAGAGATATTCAGATGCAAATCAAAAATTAAAATTATTCATAATTATTCATAAGAAATAATTATATATATTATTGAAATTCACTAATAATAATTACATAATATATATGACTAATCATTAATATTATATTATTATATAATTATATTATATAACAAATTATATTACTTAATCAAAAGTTTATTTTTTTATTTTATAATAATTTTTTTGATTTTTAAATTTTTAAAATTTTTTTTTCTTTCTTCTTTAAGCATTCAATCATTTCAATTCAGATAAGTTTTTTTTTAATTAATTATAGCTTATTAAATTAAATACAATAGAGATTTGAAGTTGTTTTGATATTTTAAAATTTATACAATTTTAAGTTTTTAATCAGGTGTTGCTAGTAGAACTTGCATGCATTTAATCATTATCATTTTCTACTACATCAATTTGTGCATATATAGTTATATTCAGTCAATCAGTGCTGTTTTTTGCAAGTTTATACAACAATGAATTTTAACAAAATCATGACATTTTCTGCTGTGAGTCTTGAAGATTTAAAAGTAATTTCTGAACTTTCAAATAACAAACATTATATGTAAGTGATTATCTTCAGAAGCTGCTGAAAGTAATTGAAATTGATTAATAATTATATAAAAATAAAAAAATTTGTGTTTGTGAAAATCATAAAGCAAAAATCTGAAATCAACATGATGTCTTTGTATATATTATCAAATGCTATTAGTATTTTCTGAAGACTGCTAATTAAATTCATATCATAATTCATTAATTTATGTGTAAAAAAATGTTCATTTTGCATTTACAAGACAGCAGCACATGAAAATCAAGATGTTATTATTAAAAAACATGTTATTAACATGCATGCTGTATGTTTTTGATTTTTTTTAGTATTTATTATGAATTGCTAATTTATTGTTAAAATCTGAAACAAAAATCTGCAAACAAAAACATATATAAAAAATTTTAAATTGTTGCTGACTGAAGAAAGTGATATCATCAGTAAATTTTGAAAGAAATATTTATATATCAAAATACTAACAACTTTCAGTAATATTAAATTGACTTTTAATTCTTTAGCATCTGCTGAGTGTGTATCATCATTAATCAGCTGTAGCTAGCTGTTATCAGTGACAATCAACTACTCACAATGATATTGCTAATATACTGTATATTTTAAACTTGTTAAATCAACATTTCAAGTTAATTCTGCTGCTATTTTTGCAGAGCTCTTGAATAATGTTTTGCTGACTTTTGAAGAAAGAATTGAAAAAAAGAAAATGTATGTATATGTGTCTAACTGCTATCAGTAGCAATCAACTACTGACAGTAATATTGCTAATATATTGTATATTCTAGATTTGTTAAATTAACATCTCAAGTCAATTCTGCTGTTATTTCTGCAGAGTTCTTGAATAATGTTTCATCAGTTTTTGAAAAAAAAATTAAAAACAAAATGCATGTATATGTGTCTAGCTGCTATCAGTAGCAATCAACTACTGACAGTGATATTGCTAATATATTGTATATTCTAGATTTGTTAAATCAACATCATAAGTTAAATCTGCTGCTACTTCTGCAGAGCTCTTGAATAATGTTTTGTCATCTCATAAAGAAAGAATAAAAAAACAAAAAATGTATGTATATGAGATTTAAAATGATAATAACAGAAACTGAAAATTATTAATGCTAACTAAAAACTACAACTTTAAATTTAAGTTTAAGTATTGTCATTCATGTGCAGCTAAAAGATTTTCAAGCTGTCATTCTGTTTTTAATATCAATTGCAGATATGTTTATTTGTATATTCTAGATGAATTAAAATAAATTTTATTAAACATATATGTAAACTAGTAATTACTAATGTTTACTAGTGAAGAAAAGAGCAACACAGATTTTATCATCAAAAAAAATAAAATCTGAATGCTATTATTTTAATTTACAAATTTGTAAATGAAACAGATGTTTCACAAACAAAAATTTTATGAAGTTATAACTTAATGAGTTGTTAACAAGCTGATGAAATTTGATATATATTATGAATTTTGCTATTGAGTTGTGATTATTATCAATTGTGTCTAGTTATCTTGAGTGCTCTTTCAAATTGTTTTTTTTGAAAGTTTAAAAATTAAAGAAATTTGAAATCAATCAGTTTATTTATTTTTTTCATGCTTTTGTAATATTTATAATAAATCAAAAAAAAATAATATTTATTCAGTTTATGTTAATACATTCTAGATGCAGCAAGCAGCTGACAGTAGCAACTGAAGATTAATGATAGTTAATAAATACATTTTATTTTTTTTTTAATTTATTTTTTTTCTTTGCAAGATTTTTTTTTTGCTTTTTAAGCTTTTGTTTTATAACTTTAATTTTTTTTTTCTTTTCAAAATCAACATTATCTTCAGTTTCATAACTTTCAGCATCACTAGCTAGAAAAATCAATTGCTCTAATGATGATGTGAGATCAATCATGATTATATAATGTGAAAATGTAAAGATTTTTAGTAAATTTATACAAAGTCAGTTAAGTGCTGTCAGTAGTCATCAATAGCTAGACTTATCTGATGATGCTAACTGCTTTTCTGGAGAAAATCTCACAAAATATTCAGATGAGAAGAATTTTAACAATTTTAATTTTTTATTAAAATATTTTCATTTCTTTGAAATGTTGTCAGAATTTAACTGAACTTGATTTTTTTTTATTGCTTAGCAACTGTTGACTTTTGTTAGTAATGAACAAAAGCATGTGAAAGACACTAGTATCTATCACAAACTTGCTGTTTTGCATATTTTTTAGCTGAATTTTAATTTTTAAAAATAAACTTAATTTTTGTTTGCTTAAAAATCTCAAACTTTTCAATATTTTTTTGATCAAGCAGTTCACAGTTTTTAAATTATTAACTTAGAGTTTTTTTTAAATATAAAATCAGATATAACAACTTATTGTTTCACAATTTGAAGCAAGAAAATCTTAATTTCAAGAGCATTTAATTATTTATAATTGCTCTCAATAACATTTGTGCTTCAATCAATATCATTAAAAATATTCAATGAAATCTTAATGTATGCTGAGCAGATTTCACATAAAATTCATGAAATTTATTTATGCTTAACTCATTGAGCAATTTTTAAATTTGAGTAATATTTCAGTTTATCAAAAATGATTTTAACAAACTTCTTGCTATATTGATTCAGAATCTGCTTCATTACATTGACTTTAAATTCTGAGTTAAAATAATTGATTTCACAAATGTAATGCACTAGACAGTAAATTATAACATGCTTTAAATACTTTCATCAAAATTATATTGCATCAAGAATGTGAAGATAACTATCAAAATCTATTAGTAATCAGTGAAAATCACTGAATAACATTATAATTTATTTCACATATTTGAAATTTATTTTGAGTACATATTTTCAATAATCATTTGAATGTTTGTTTCATGAATGTAATGTTACTTAACTGAGTTTTCAGCAATGTGTTCAACACATTTAAAAAAAAATTTTGAAATTTTGTTTATATATTTCTTCAGAGTTCTGATTAACAAACATTTGCTCAAGTGTAATAACTAAAAAAAAACAACAGTCATTAGTAATTATTAGTAAATAATGAAGACTCTTAATGTTTATTCTGATCAATTTTGAAATTTATATAAATAAAATTAATCATTTTGATATCTTCAGATATTTTTTTGAATATTATATTAATTTGAAATGATTTAATTTTCAATAAAAGCTTTGCTTGCTGCTCTAGAAGAAGAACAATAATGAAATTAACTTCATCATTGTAAATATCTCAAATATAAAAACTTTCACATTTTTCATTTCTTGCTTTTTTGAATACAACAGCTAGAAATTATTAGCAACTGAATGTTTTCAGCTGCTGTCAATGACTTATATATTTTTATATTTACACTCAAGTGAGTTCAGAAGCAACTGATTTTTTTTAATTAATGTGTAAATTTTTTAATTGTTATTAAAATTGAGATGAATTTTTGTTAATGTATCTGCATTTTAATCATGTAATCACTGCAATAAAAATGAATCTCAAAAAAAGTAATTTAAATGTAATTATCAATAAGTATTATACTAAATATATATGCAATCAGATTTTTTCACTACTTATTAATAATTAATAAAAAATCATCAATACATCTGATAACATTTTTTATATTTTAATAAATATTCATCAGAATTTTTGCAGATGATGAAAATAAATGTGTATATTTTTCATAATTAATAAAAAATATGTAAAATATATTTAACATATCTTCAGAAATAATCAATGTAAATATAACTTCACATGACATTATTTTAATTGTTTTTTCATAAAAATTATCATGTATCTCTAGTAATCACTGATCAGATATACAAGTTGTAACAATTTTTATTTCATTTTTATATCAATTTATTATATTGATTTTGTTAAGAAATTACTGATTTTACATAAATGCATGTGAGAGCAGTCAGATTTTTCTGATTGTTAATAAGTTGTTGCATATACTTCACATTGATATTTTTTAAAATATATTGAAAGAAATGTTTGCTTTTGATTTTTTTATAATTTATATAAAATTTTAATGTTGCTGAAGTGCTAGCAAAAACTTTCAATGATGACTGAGTGTTATTTTCATGTTGTAAAAAATTTAAAATGCATTCAATTTTCATGCACTTTGTTTTGTGCTAAGTACATCAATATTGATACAAATTTCATGTTAATTTATTATTGTCAAAATGTTTATAATTCATTTGATTTGAATTTTGAGTAATTTTTCTGATATTTTTCATTTTCAATCAGCTGTACTCATCAACTTGATAGTAAATTATTTTTTATAATGATTCATGAGTTTTGAAGCAAATTTTAGTTTCTGAACATTGTCACTTGTGAAGCATGCAAAATGCATTATTCAAATATAACAAAATAATATATTGTTTATTTTGTTTCTTTGAGTCATCATAATTATATTAAATTTATTATGCACTGTCAGTCATCACTGATAACAGTTAAAAGTATTTTTTTATTCATACATTTGAATGTATTTTTAATGCTTCATTAAGTAACAATCATGAGATATTAACACAATAACAGTATTTATTTTTTATTATTTTTGAATATTCTGAAAACACTTGTGTATGCTGAATGTTTGCTGCTGATTTTCATTAATCACTGATGATTATTTTATATTTTTTTAATTTATTTGTAATTTTTGAAATTTATATTATCAGTAACACTCACTTGACAGCAGCTGTAATCAATATTTATTATAAAATACTCAATTTCATCATTAATTTTTATTAAATTATCAAAATTATTAGAATCATTCAGCTCTTTCTGCAACTTTTCATTTTTGTGACATAATTTAATAATTTTATCATCAAATTTGAGTTTGAAATCAAATTTTTTTGTAATATCATTCATTCTGAAAATATCAAAGAAGCACAGTCATCAATGACAGAAAATAAAAGTCACTAGTAACAATTAACAATGTATAAAATTTTAATGAAGATAATATTTTTTCAGATATTAAATTTTTTATTAATTATACTTCTTATAATTTCATTTTTTTATGTTTTTTGTTTTTTTGTATTCATTGTGATAGCTACATTCAGTGATTATCAATTGCTTTCAGTCACTAGCTAAAAACAAAAACATTATGATACATTTTGTTGAAAGTTTTGATTTTTGTGTTTTTTGATTTTTTATATTTATTGCAATAATCACATCTGATGATTATCAGTTGCTTTCAATTGCTTGCTGAAAATAAAAATTTTATGACATACTTTATTGTAAATTTTAATTTTTGTGTTTTTTGTTTTTTCATATTCATTGCAGTAGCTGTAATCAGTGATTATCAATTACTTTCAGTCACTCACTAGAAACAAAAATTTTATAACACACTTTATTGTAAATTTTAATTTTTATATTTTTTGTTTTTTTATATTCATTACAGTAGTCATAATCAGTGATTATCAATTGCTTTGAGTCACTCATTAAAAACAAAAATCTTATAATACATTTTGTTGTAAACTTTGATTTTTGTATTTTTTGTTTTTTTATATTCATTGCAGTAATTATAATCAATGATTATTAATTGTTTTCAGCTGCTTATTAAAAATAAAAGTTTTATAATATATTTTATTGTAAATTTTAATTTTTGTATTTTTTGTTTTTTCATATTTATTGCAGTAGTTATAATCAGTGATTATCAATTGCTTTCAGTCACTCACTAAAAACAAAAATTTTATGAAGCATTTTGTCAAAAGCATTATAAATTATTTTGTTGTAGAATTTAATTCTTGTATTTTTTATTATATTTAATAATTATTAAGCTAGTGACAACTGACTGTTACTGATTGCTGCTGAAAACAAAAAAAAAAAAATTTAAAATATTTTTATGTAATTTTATAATGTATTACAACATTTTATTAAATTTTATATTTTTCACATTTTTAAATATTTTATAATAATCACTAAAAATCACTGAAAGTTATTTTTCTGTAATTTTGTTACAATTTAATGAGTTTTAAAATTACAGAGTTTCTTAATTCTTCAAATCTAGTCACTTTGGCTATTATCTGCTACCACTGGAACCCTGGTAACCCCTAGTAACCTATCTGGGCACCCCTGGGAGCAACTGGAAAGGGGACCTAGCAACCTAATGCCTAGCGACCTAGGGACGTAGTAAACCACGTCTTGACCACTATGAACCTATTCTAATCCACAAAAAAATGTACTACTCCTAAATCTGCCTACCCTTCAAAAAAATATACGTAGCCAGTAATTCCTACCCATACACAACCGCCACCGCCAACCAGACCGGCCGCGCCTTCGTTCCCCTCCCCTCATCCCATCCAACCTTGGCCAAGCTCTGCTTGACCTTCTCCTTCATCGCGTCATTATCTCCCTTGTCCCCAATCCAAAACTCCGACGCCTTCAACCACGCGCCGTCTCCGAGCTCAAGACACTCGGTGATGCCGCGGCTAGTCACTTTCTCGCCCTTGGGGCCCTTGTCGGGGCACAGTTGTTCGATGAGCTCTTTTAGCGTCAGGGTGGTGGGGACGCGGAACGCGCGCCAGTGGAATGGGTGGCCGGGGCGCTCCCAGGGTGGGAAGTTGGATTCGAGGACGTGGAGCGTAGTGTGGGCTTGGGGGAAGATGTAGCCTTGGCCGGAGGGGAGGACGAGTGGATTATCTGTGGTGGGGATGTTTGCGCCGGGAGGGCAGGGAGGTGCGGCTTTTGGTGGATCGGCGGCGGGCGGAGGTGGTGGTGGAATGACGCCGGGCGGTTCTTGCCAGGGCTGCCAGCCGGGAATGGCACCGAGGTCGGGTCGTGGGAAGACGGGAAAGAATTGTAGAGGTGCACCAGGAGGGGCGGCCATGAAAGGTGGCGGTAGGCCGTGCTGCTGGCCCATCGCAGCGATAAAGTATGGTGGCATGCCCCCGAATGGAACCTCGCCGTTCACAGTCATATATCTCATATCCCCCATTTTTGATAATCGATGTAGCTAGTATCGGAAGGATAACGTTGTGGTACTACTGTAAAAGCTGGATAGAGCTTTGGTAACTTGCAGATATTGCACTTGTCTTTGAAGCCGAAGCAGCAGTCGATCAAAGAGGTACGAACAGCCGTCGTAATGGAGATAGGTTGACGAAGTCATGCAAGTCCCTGTGTTTTGAATCGATGATATCCCGTGGACGCCTGAACGAAGCGCTGATATTGCAAAGAATCTATCTTGAAAATTAGAAAATGCAAAAGAAAAGAAAAATAGCAAAGCCCTGGGGCCACCAACGGGAGATATATACCCAGAAGATCTTGAATCAAGCGGCCCATAGTCCAAAGTACCCTTCAGGGTGATGAGTACACAAACATTAACTGCAAATTCCGCTATGCTGTGATGGCTGTGTACCCTCTTAACATTCAGTGACAATACATGTTCAAACAAGCCAACAAAATGCTTTGTTTCAAAAAACAAGGGCAGCAATGTGGTGTAATAGACAAACACCATTAACTCCTGGAAGAAATGCATCTGCTGTGAAGGTATCAGGCGAAAATGAAACATGTAATAATACAAGCCATCTGGGTTTGATAACATAGAAATATAGGTAGATGTCATTCACATTGTTGTATGTCTTTCAAGATAGCTGCGAAATCATTGATGGACAAAGACATATTGTATCTCGGTAGTACGGTTCAATCACCCTCGGGCGACAACGGCCAGGCAATCGTAAATCTTCCGCTTCACTGCTAAGAATGTTCCTTCATCGCGTCTTGATGCCCTGGCATTCATCATGGAAGCACGCGCCGAGCCTTCGATTTCAATTTTTCCAGCACCAGACTTCCTCACAACGACAAAGCCATCAATAAGCAAGGTGCCCTCTCCACGAAACTCCGCAGAATGGCCAGAAGCTTGCATCAACTTGCGAAGATCAGCTAACCTAAGGTCACCTACATGAAGCGTCCTCGACACGGACCTGGTAGCGGCAGCAAGATTTGGAGGCAGAACATCAAGAAGGGGGAAGACTTCATTTTTTGCCAAAGCTTGATTAGCCTGGCTCTCGACCACGCTCTGTGCCTGGTTTTCGGCGTCCTTCTGCATAATGAGCTTTTTCTTCGCAGGTTCCTCGACAACGCCGTCTTGAACAACCGCTTCAGGTCCTCGCAGATGAGCAGTGAGAGCCACGACTCCCAAGGTTCGAACATTTTGCCATTTAAGACGTCGAACCAGTTGGCGACTGAGTTTGACCATCCAAGCATTTGTGTCGACACTGGCATCCACAGTATCTCCCAGCTGAGGAGTGAAGATATCTACAGCAGATTTAGAGGCGCTACCATCCATACCGACGTTTGCCGCAAGTAAACTTCGACATTCCGTTGCAAGCGCCCTGGTTTCATCTTCCATTCCCCCAACAAGAATTAACTTTCGAGGTTGAATGAGCGGAATCAACATCTCAAGACTGCGCTTGTCATGTAAACCAGCAAAGTCGACGTACGCAATACGAGCATTCATAGTCACTTTAGAATGTATCAGCAGCGCTTTCGTTGGCCCTGAAATATCCTGGCCGCCAGCTTCTTCCTCAGATACATCAGACTCTTCCACACCATTCAAATCTAGACTGCCTGATAATGACGTGTCTGCTTGCTGATTTCCTGGAAGTTGAACCTGCTGCCTTTTGTTGGGACCAAGCTTTTCATTGGGGCCAACTTCTCCCCAACGCCGCTTTTGTCCCGGAGCCGGTTGTATTCGGCCGTCAGGGCCGCGCTGTACCTGCATCTGTGCCTCTTCACGCTCTTCCGCTCTCAAATAATCTTCAGGTCGTATGAAGTCACCATATTGATCTTTTCTCCGTCTCGGAGCCACGTAGGGGAACATCCTTTCTCTACCTTTCTTTCCTCGAACGTCGTAGTCGTACACGTTCCTCCGCCGAAGAAGGATGTTTACACCCAAGTCTGCATCTGTCAAAGCCAGTTTGCTCCGGTTCGCGTGGGCAAGAGAAGTTGAAAAGTTCAAAACTTTGCCTTGCTGCTCGGATTCTGAGTCTTCAGATGACGTTGAACTAGATGCATCATCCAGCGCATCTGGAGCATTCTCAAGATCCGTTTCCCTTCTTCCCTGGGCTGTATTTTGCAGCTGCCTTTGAGTAGCCAAGTATTGTTGGTAAAGCACCAGCTCGTCAGAGTCTAATGGAGCCTTTTGAACATCAACCAGAGTCAACTGCCTTCCGTCGTTGTGAACTTGCTCCAAAAGTTCCCCATCGGCTGCCTTTTCTAGAGCCACACCATCTTTGCGTTCAGTGTACCATTTCCAAAGAGTACGTTCTAATCCGTGCCGAATTGTTGTGACACCGGCGGACAGCGTGTCCAAGGGTTCAGTAGATGACTCTGGCAGAATTACCAAATTTTCAGAGCTCTGTGCTATACGGCGAAACGTTTCTTTGCTAAACCCCCAGTCAAGCGAAGTATCTGAGGCGAGGATCACTTTTGGGTCTTCGGTCTCTAGAACCTTTTCCAATTTCGCTTTTCGTTCGATAATCTTAAGATGCTTAAAGGTGAAAGGTCCGAGTCCTTTATGTACGCCTGTCGCCTTCTTATCTGACGCCTGGCCTGGCATACCCTTTGATTGTTGGCCAACCGCTGCTCCAGAGGTTCGTCCAGTCCCAAGAAGTTCGCTGCCATCACCACCTTCGAATTCGCGAACTATGCTTTCATCCATCCATTCCAGCATGCTACGAGCAAGTCTCATTGTCCCATGCACTTTCTTTCCCGCTAAATATAGCGCAGCATTCTTTAACGGATTCTCTCCATCAGTGCTATCGGCTGCTTCACGCCATGCGTGTTCCAACACATACGCTAATTCTAGAACACGCGCACTCGTATCCGTTGGTATTAAAACGGTCCCTTTTCTGGCAACGCAGCTTCGAATCATATCCAACAATAAATCATCTCGCTTTTTTCTCCCTCCAGCAAGCGCGAGCTTATCGCCACCTTTGGCACTGCAGACCAATGCCGTGGGCTTTCGAAGTTGCTCAATGACCTCTGTTCGATTTGTACCAGAACTCCCAAACCAAGCAGCACCAGCAATTACATTTTCCCTTCCTTGGTTCCAGTCGACGGCATACACGATGGACTCCATTCCATGCTGAATATGCCATATTGTACCGCCCACAGTATGTCCGGCATTGTAAGCGGTAATCGTGAGACCATTGAGGGGAGGGGAAAATGGGGACGGCAAAGGTTGGTGAGGCTGGGAGTACTTTAAAGGATGAATTTGGGAGAAGTAGCGAGCTATGTCTTCGGCAGTAGGCGGAGGTAATAGAATTCGCCCAGATCCGTTAGAATCTGAAGACGCACCTTCAGCTGAATTTCCTTCAGCCACTGGTGAACTTGATGTAGTTGCTGCCGAGCAATTTGAGTCCGATATCGAAGTTTTGGTGGGCAGAAACGTTGACGCCAAGGGTGCGCAGGCGTATAGGTCTTGCAAGAGGCTCCTCCCAAACGAAATAACTGGACTTGTGGCATATACGGGAACTTGGGTGAATAGAGGAAACGTTTTGCAACAATAGACAAAGGCACCGATATGAGATGGCGTCGCATGGGTTAGTAGGATCACGGAAAGGGTGGGAATATGCCTGTATTGCAAAGTCCAAGTCAGCCACTAAAGTCAATCGTGGATAAAAATCTCAAGCTATGAAATGAAATACGTTCAGAGGACAACTTTGATCGTACTTTTCTAGTTCTTTCAGGCTAGACGTATCAAAACTCTCGTCCCAGCCAACGTCGATCAAGATTTTGACGCCGCCATCAAGCTCCAGAATCGACTGGGAGGCATTGGAGTGGGAGTACTGTGCTCCGAGTAGAGGAGTAAATGTAAACATGTCAAAGACTCTGAAGTACAAAGTCGCTTAATCGATTATCTAGAGTGAGATAATTGAAATCTGAGGTCGCGCAAGAGCTGAGGCGACAAAGAGAGGTGGTGGAGTCGATCATATAGAATTGCGACGAAGGGAGTTTGAAAGATTTGATGCTCGCATGACTTCGGCAAGTTCAGCCACAACCTCAATGTCAGTCCTTGCAACTGTTCATGAATGCTCACTGACTGCGACAATCATGCAATGAGAAGCAAAGTGAAGCTTGCGTGCTTGCTTGCTTGCTTGCTGTGAGAGTAACTGAATGAATGGTTTTGGAAGCTGTTCGGACTTTTAATGTTCCGGAATCTAGTGCTATCAGATAAGATGAGATAGCGGAAAAACTGTTGAGCCTCACTTGAAGATATCAGACTACATTTCAATTGATACATCTACTATATACTAGACAAAATAAATAACAAATGACACATATTTGCTAGAAACCAATAAAACAGTGAGCGGACATGTATACTGGAGGGAAGCTCAAGCCCATCTCTCCCTAGTACCTCCCCAATGAGCCTTTCTATTTCTTTTTATCACCCTTCTTAGGTCTACTAGTCTTTCCCGAACCCTTAGCTGTACTCTTCCGTGGCGCTTTCGATGTGCCCTCAGCTCCCTTCTTGGCCTTCGATACGGCAGCTTTCGACACAGGTGCAGCTTTTCCTGCTTCGACCTCCTTGCCTTCATTCTCATCCAGTTCCTCCACCTCTTCTGTCTTAACCGTAACCGAAGCCGTAGCACCTTGTCCTTTTTTAGCTGTGGTTTTGGCCGCTGGTGCTCTAGCTCTAGCTTTAGCTTTTCCTTTTGGTGCCGCACTTTCTCTTCTGCCCTTTTTGACTGTTGTGTCAGCTGATTCTCCTTGAGGAGGCGGACCAGAGGCCTGGGCCGCCGGGGGCTGGTTTCCTTCTCGTTTGAGAACAGTCTCCGCAGGGAAACCTGCGGCTGCAGCTGCGCGAGTGCTTCTGGTTACCGGTCTGGAAGCTGAGGTAGTTACTGCGGCTTTCGCTTTTGAGACTCCTTTGCCCTTCTTCGGTGCTGCCATCGTAGTGGGCTGTGTTCTACTTTGATTCAGGTTGAGCTTTCCTGGTTGATCAACCTCGGGGGCTTTGCTTTCTGCTACTATTCTTTTGGCCGCCGAAGTCATGCGTTCTGCATCCTCAGTAGCTGATGTGACTTCTGCTGGCTGCAAAATTGACGCAGGATCTTGAGCGATTGCTTCAGCTTGCAGTTGATCTCGGTTTCTTCCCGTGGCCGTTTGCGGTGCAGCTGCCGTGGTTGCACTTGTTTCTGTTGTCGGCGCGATATTTAGCTGCCTGACCTTTCGACCAGGAGGTTGTCCGTGGCGAGTGCCAGCTCTTCGACGAGGAGCATCCCGACGTATTGCGGAGTCCTCACTTACTGCAGCTGCTGGAGCTGCTGGAGTAATAGGAGCGACAGGACGAGCAGCACCAGCAGCGATAACTTCAGAAAGTTGAGATACCTCACCCGCCGGCTTCGGAGTTTTAATTAGAGGTCGACTTTCCTCTTTTGTGTCCTGCCGCTGTTGTGTCTCTGAAGCTGGAGCAGCTCCGTCTCTAATTATCCGACCACGCGGTGGGCCCCGTCTTGTTCTAGCTCTTCTCCGTGGAGGTCCACGCGGCACAGGAGGGATACCGGCAAGTTGAGGGGCTTGAGAGAGCGGTGGAGCTCCTTGCTCTTCTTCAATTGACGGTAATGGTGTATCTCTATTCGGTAATATATTTTCAACAAATCCTGCGCGGGTATCCTGCGGTGTCGCTGCCGATGATGAACTCCTATCTGTCACGAGAGGCGGCCGAGGAGGTAGCTTGAGATCTCGCCTACCGGGCCTTGTCAAGCAAGGGTACGGAAACAGAGTTACCGAGGTATGCAATCTTCTAATATCGGGACCCTTGGTGAAGCGTCCTGCCCAAGTTCTGATCCTCCTGAAATTTGCGATTCTTGGGAAAGAAGCAAGTAACGAGCCTCTCCCTACTCTTTTAAGCCCTGGTGTTGGCGAGAGGCGAGGGGAAGGAGGGGGCCTGGGCGGAGTTTCTTCGCGGCCCGTATAAAAGTCAGAGTCAGCATTCGAAGCATTACCTGCATTTTCTTGAGAAGCTGTGCGCTTCGAAGGTCGTGAGCTTCTTTTATGACCACCAGCTTCACCTGCTAAAGATTGTCCTTGGAGTCTTCTGCGGCGTCTTTGGTCAGCAGCTATGGGAGGGGTGGAACTCTGTCCCATCTCAGTTTGATAAGCCAAGAGTTCTGGGAGCTTCTTGCCGCCCGTCTGGCCTGGGGATATCGAGGGTGAGAACTGCCCTTCCATCTCAGCTTGCAAAGCCATGAGCTCTGGGAGCCTTTTACCACCTGTCTGGCCAGCTGTGATTTCGCCAGACTGTTGCACAGCTTGACATGACTCCTTTTGTGTCTCTGCTTTCATAATTTCCTGATTGTCCATCGGTTTGACTTCGTTAGGGAGAACCCGAACACCTCTTCCTAAATAGATGTTTAGCATCAGTCCAAATTTCCCACGAAAAGCCGCCATAAAATCAACCTCGGGGGATATTAAACATTGGTCAGGTAATGGAACTCTCCTTGATGGGTTTGCGCAATACCTCACAGTAGTACGTTACAATAAGATACCCATAAAAGCAGCGGAATTTCAAAGTTGCTAAGGAAATACTCACTTGCAGACTCTTCATCACTCGATCTTTGCATACGTTGACTTTTCGGGGTCAAAGGGCTGATTGGCGGACGCGGTATACTTTCCTCACGTTCCTTTTTCCTTTCTCCTTGGCTTTTCTCTTCGGACTCAGTCTCATCCAAGCCCAAATCCTCCTTCGAAACAGGCTTCGCGAGTTCAACAAATTGCTTAACACTAGGAGTTGGACCACGCGGCTCAAATGGTTCATATCTCAAAACTACCACGGCACCAGCATCCAAATAAGACCCTGCAGTCTTACCAAGTCGTTGAATCCGCTCATACAGTTCTGGATCGTGAAGCGGCGGCCCCAGTAAAGGATCAGTCACTGGAATATCTAACTCGAAATGCTGACGCCGACGTTTGGGGAAATTAGAGCCAGGATGGAGTTCTGTTTGGGTCTGGTAGTCGTCAGAATCTTCGATACTAGCGCTCCGTCTTTTGCGGGACTTGGGATTCGTTAAACAGCTGCGGGAGGATAGGTCATCGCTCTGGTAAGTTGATAGAGATTCCTGGTCTGTTGAATAGGGAACAATTTCCATATATATGCAGTCACTGTTCGCCATTGAAGAGAACACGGGGTCCGCCATAATTTAACATAGGCTGATATTAACAAGTTTTGATCTCAAATAGGCTCAAGTCTGGAATCTTGTAGCCGTGACGGTAATAAGTCTCACTTAGAAACCAGTGGAGGCGCAAATCTCCTCACTGAGACGAAAACACCTTCAGGGGAAGAACAAATTGAAATCAAGTATGTCCTCGACACGTAAACATGAAGAGAAGAAATTCACCACATCCCTAATGGAAGGACATAGAACCTATAAGAGCAAAGAGAAACGCACAGCGCCTGAAAAGACAATTGAGAAACGAGTTCCTCAATTTGCTTCCCCATTAGACCTATGAAACGGATTGTAAGAACAACTCTTTTCCCACCTGGAAGAATACAAGGCATAAACACAATAGAGACCATTGTGCCTTGCAGACAAAAGAAATTGAGAGAAACAAGTCTCCCTTTCAGAAGGATGAAAATGCCAATAACACAATGCAATTCTGATTGTCAGGAACAAATCATTCATGGAGTATGTAGACAAAAAAGAAACACACAAGGAACGTATTCAATATGAATCTTTGATGACAGTGATAGTAACACCTCACACATGCTCCAAAAGGTCCAAAAACAAGACCCTTAGCTAGCTGAAAGGAAGGGCAAGTATGTAACTATGAAGCTGCATATTCTCCATGTCCAAACTTCCAAGAAATCTTTCAGAATGATTCATACCCATTCCATTCACACTCCTGACATATGCATTATTCCCTTATTCTCATAGAGCATTGAATAATAAAGATTAGTATCGAGAAAAAGAAGCTGACACCCAAAGGTTGCCTCTACCTTTCTTGAGCCTATTCTCCTTCATCAGCATGGCAGCGCGATTTCCAGGCACTGCGTTGAAGGAACTCAACTTGTCGAAGAACAGGCCCAAATCATGAGCCACAGCTGACCGCTCCAGACTTGCAACAAGTAGCCCCTCTAAGCAATGCGACATGATGTAAAAAATAGAAATGCTTTTGTAAAATCTCTAGGAGACATAGGGTAAATACGTACATACATATATAATGTACGGAGGAGATGTTGGACATGATGTTGATGGTTAAAAGGCAGGTTCGATTAAACTCTTAGTGGAAACTTACGTTGGGAACTTAAAGTGGATGCTCCGAGCCAATCACCATATGATCGCTAGTAACTTATGTCCATACTACATCAAATAACCTCCCACCCAGGCCCAGCTCGAGCGGCACTACATCCACAGCCCCAAGACGCAAAAATGTCCATGGTAGAATTGGGGGCCACTTGAAAACAATATACAATACTCTTGAACCAGCCTGAAGACCAAAATCTCTCAATAGGATAATATTTTCATTCCCAACATAAGGACAAATAAACTATGTATGGGGCCGTAAAATCATTTCATCATCATTAATCCCATGTGCAAAGTTGAACAAAAAGCCAAAAAAAAAAAAAAAAAAAAAAAAAAGAAGGCAGAAGAACCAGTAAAGAATACATCACATACTATCATGAATCAGATCAAGCATCAAGCCAGGCCTCCGAAGTTGACAAATAAAAAAGAATACAAAAGAAAACATGTTTGTAGAACACACAAGGTAAGAAGTGAAAATATGACAAGACACCAACATAGTCCAGCCTTTACCCATTGTCCGACCCCACATGTCCATTCATCTAGTCATGAACACAATGTTAAAAGATAATCCTGAACGTCAAGGACTCCATATAATTGGGAGAAACGATCAGACAGATATCGAAGCATACCAAAGCCAATTCTTCCCAAATGGAAGAGGTGAAATGGAAGAGCAACCCAGCAAGTAGGTTCCTCCCGACGAGATACTCCTAGAAAGCGTCATCCAGATGCATTCACGTAGACACAAACCTACATCCCAGAATCTCGGTTATTCAAGAAGGGTCAAGATGGGACTAAATCAAGAAAACGATGGTGGGGTATCTCCGGTCATCAAAATAACGCGCAGAAAGCCAACTGAGCTGACCAAAGAAAAGCATAATGGCGAAAACATAATGGCGAGAGAGTCGTCAAGACTGGGCAAGGAAGACGCATCAAGGGTTATTTACCCATTCATGGCGAATTCGTAACGAATTTATCAACAGAGATATTCCACCACGAACGAATGTCGGTTTGGTGACGTGAGGCTTTTAGGATCAAGCGCTATTATAACATCCTTTTGTTGCTCTCACTAGTCGCCACAGCGACAAGTGCCTCAAGACGGCCTAATCCATTACTGTTTCCCACAGATCCAGGATGAAATCCAGAGCGTGGCTCAGAGCTGACGTCGAACGTATACTTAGGGGGCTGCGAGGACTATTGCAGAAATCAATACACGAGTTCACAAAGCAGTATAGTGAAATTCAGAGCAACAACTTACGGTCTGCGAAAAATCGACAGGAGCAAATGCACGACGGCGTTCAGCTTCGCTTTCATTTTGTGCAACAGTGGCCAGATAATCGACGCTTGTTTTCGGAGTATCCTGGACGCTTTCTATTCTCAAGGAATCGGAAGTACTGCTCGTGACTGCTGGGTTTTGATGTTGAGAGTTTGCAGTTGGAACATTATACCATGCATGCCTCTTATTCGGGTCATTTGGATTGGCGACTTCAACGGGCTGTGACTCGGTAGGTGTAACTACTTGCCCAACTTGAGACGTAACAACAGGCGCAGCTGAGGCAGCTAAGACAGGCTCTTGATGACTCGTGGTAGCAGTTTGCTGACTCCATTGGCCAACATCTTTCTGCGGAGTATTCTCGCGTATATCGAGCTTGGTTAAGTTCCTGTGGAGTGACATATCCAAAGAAAGGTAGCCTCTACGATGCCCAGGACCAGAAATAGGGGGTTGCGGTCGTGAAATTGGCATTTGCGAGTTGAAAGAGCCCGAAAACGGTAGAGCAGTCGGTGTTTGTTGAGTGGCTTGTTCTGGCTGACTGAGACGGTCAATCTGCATAGGGGTCGGTTCGCGCCGCGGAGGTGCCAAGGGATTCTGTTGCATTTGATCGAAGCTCTCAATTCCTGGTAGTCTAGGTGGATGTTGGTTCGGCACAAGCTGCAAGTTGGCATGATATCCAGACTGAGGGTGTTCTGGTGACTGCTGGAACCAGAAATCACTAGATGCAGGTCGAGCGAATCCAGTGCTTGGGTGCCAGGTCCTGCGTCGCCAGTCAGATTCCGAGGGAGACATCCCTTGCCCCTCGTGTGGAGTCTGAGGAATGCTTGGACCACTTAGAGGACTTTCGCGACCACGATATGGGCCATTCGCAGGTGCAAGCTGCCTTAGATGTGTTGGGGGATATGAGCTTCCATGTGAAGCGTCAAAAGGCCTGCGGCCAGAAGGAACTGAGAGTCGACGGCTATGTACACTATCACCCCAGAATCCAGCTGTTGAGGCAGGAGACGCATAGAAAGGACTCGCTGTGTCGCCATAGGTGGTTGAGGACGGTGTGAAAATTGCTGTACTTGGTGATTGTCCAAGAAAAGGGTGAATCTGTTGAGGTGGTGTTTTGGGTGGGGACGTGACAGTTTCTAGGGATAATCTAGCTCTTGAAGCAGTATCATTTGCCATCATCAACGGCGGTGGTCGACGTCTAAGCTCCTGCGTCTGACTGTAAGATGAAACAGTTGAAGCAATACTGGATGTAGACAGATTCCTGTTGTGTCCGCGGCTGTGACCACCCTGGCTGCCACCAGTCCCGGCACGGGCTCTCCCTGGGGCCCGGACGCGATCTGTCCTTATCTGTCGTTGAAACCGAGTTCCTGTTGCGGCAAGAGAATCCCCAGGAATATCCTCATTGACGTGGACGGTCTGTGCATGCTGCCGGAGGTTGTCTAAGCGAGAAAAGCGCCTTGAGCAATGGCACTGGAATGGGCGCTCACCCGTATGTTTCCTAATTTCCAAAAGTTAACTTCGAGGATGAGACAAATTGGAAAAAAAATGGGGGTCACACCTTATATGACGAGCTAGATGCTCACTTCTCGTGAAACTTAAATTGCAAGGAGGAAAATCTTTACAGTAGAACCGTTGGCCTTTTTTCTTCTTTGACGGAGGCGCTGAGTCCCCTACATCATCCTCATTCTCACTTCCACAATGTTCTCCATCCGATTCATGCGTTGGCACATCTTCAGGAGCAGAAGATTGTGTCGATGACCCTTCTCGACTCAAGTTTCCATTCGATGTGGGATTCGGATGCGGAAAATTCGACTTGATATGAGCGTTTGACGCTCCGTGAACGGCCTGGCGCTTATTGTCGCCCTGCGTTCCAGACGTATTGAGCGGTTGAGATTGTTCTTGGGCTTCACGCTTCACTGGCCGATCTGTACGAGGTAAGAAAGACTTCGAAGGATCTTTTTGAAAGTTCATTTTGATCTCCGGCCCCGTATGGTCCATATTGACAGGAAGGAAAGTAGTCATGGTTCGTGCAGTTCTGCTTCGTCGCTTATGGTTCACAGAAAGCCAATACTTTTATCCCCAAAGCCCAGTCAAGTGTGTGGCGAAGAACCTTTCGAATCAGACAAGGCCACATGAACCCCAGAATCGTCCCTGGTGTGTCGGGAGTCCGATGACGAAAAGATGCCTAAAATAAGACCCAGCTACCCCACTGATATCCAGCAGCTAACGGGGCGGTCGGCTAGCTCGTAGGTGCAGACTGCAGCCTCAATAATGAGGATGTTTCGCCAAAGGGTTCCTTTCGAGAAGGCTACCAGCGGAAGGTCGATCTCGGACGAAAGTGTACCACCGAAACAAGCAACGCCACGTAGAAAAAATCCGTTAGACAGGAAGTTACTGAGGGCAGGAAAGGGAAGAGATATTCAAAATCGAATGAGATCGCCTTCTTGGAGACTTGGAGTGTTTCGTCTTGCGGGGTTGATGGGTTGCCTTAACAACCCTAAAATAGTGGGAAAATCGGCGGCACAGAGGGAGATCAACGTGGAGGTGAGAATTAGATCATCGGGATTTGCTGGAGTCCAATCAAGATGAATCAACCGTGACCCCTGCACCAGCGATGACTTCAAGATCGATGGAGACAAACAGGATGGTGACAGGATATTGGCATGGCAGGTCTTGAAGATGCGTAGGAAGTGGTGGTGGTGGTGGGCTGGAGGTCGGTTTGTGCCATAAAAAATGGGATGGGGCTATGAACAGGCTAGCTAAGGCACCGACGATGGTGTTGTCGTCCAACTCGGGGAAAGGGTGGGCGTAGTTATGTTTCAAATATCGGAAAAGGCCGAAAGACACCCCAAAAAAAGGAAATCAGTTGAAAAGATGCTGTAAGGATGATCCAGTCGAGGAAAAGGAATGATAAGAATGATAGAATAGAGATGGGGAGGGAAGAAGAAATAAAGAATAATAGAAGAAAAAAGGGCTGTGGAGATGATGAAGATGTCTTCAGGAAGGGCTGAACGAGTTTTAAGAAGAGAGTTGGGGATGTGGAACGGGACAGGGGAAGATCACCAGTGGGAGGTGGCTAATAATCATTTGTATTGATGGATGCTTGCTTTGCTGGACTGATCGATAGTTTAGTTAATAATGATATGTATGTATCAACTTGCCAACCGCGGTCCCTCATCGCCAGTTTGTTTCTCCGTTGACTCTGATGGGCCCGCGCTTACTCCGCACTGCATGGAGAAAGGTACGGTGTGGAACTTGTGAACCGCACTTGACTTCTAAGAATTATTCCGGTTGCAACTAACAGATAACTACCCTGTACATACATACAGATGTGTGACTTGGACAAGCTAAGATGGTGGAGATGTCGCTACTTTATACGAGGCCAGTCTCTCTTCAGAAGAATACATTACCAAAATTAACGAGACAAGAGGCATTTGCTTGCTTTTGCTGTGTTGATTTAAAACCTCCTTCTCCTCCATCGTTCGCAGCAACGGGTTTTAGTTACACAAGCCGTACCTTTTCCCGTCAGTTAGTTAGGCTTTCCAAATGAATCATCATCCCAGCAAAAGAACACTCTTCCTTTTGTTTCTCCACGCGATCGAACATCCATTGGTGGCGGATTCATGTGGCGACTCTCTTATTAACTCTACGTCGGGATTCCTTATTAGTTATATGTAACTAACTAACATGTATGTAGGTACATAGGTACATAAGTTAGTTATGTGCTGAATAGTCAAGGGCATGCATGGAATACTCCATATCAAATAAACATCAAGGTAAGAGGCATACATATCTGATCCTTATGTGATGATGATACCGCACTGTCGAGGCGAGAGAGGCAAAAAAAATGAAAAGAAAAAGGAATATGCGAAGGTGCCAAGGAAGACCCAAACGGCCGATGGAGAGGACTCAGGACTCAGGAGGGGCCTAGAGCTTGTCGACACCCATTCCACCACTGATGGATGACGTTGTTGATGATACCTTGAGCCTCACACTCGCTGCTTGAATGCGGCAAACTCTCCAGGGGAGACAAAGGCTAAGGCATGGGTGGAGTTCAGTCAAGAGTTTGGGCTGCTCTGGAAGACCAATATGAGGGGTAGTTAATGTATGTATGTGCTAACGAACTAACTGACCACACTGGAGTGAGAGACTCTGGCCGTCCAATTGAACTGTCCCAGCATCGAGTGTAGTCGAGACCTTCTAGCTCAAATTCGCACCCCTCCATCGTGGGTCCTTTCTTTGTCGTTTGCAAAGGAAAGCCATGACAGAATGGAGATGCTTTCCAATCGTGCATCTGGACTACACAGAAACTACACCTTCTTCAGCACTCCATTTCCATGACATTTGATGGAGGGAAAAACGGTCTCTTGAAGCGTGATGACACCGATCGCCACCCGTCTCGCCTCAAAACACATGCACCGTTCCTGGATGTCAGGTGTCAAGATGTATTCCGTACCTGGAAGAAACTTTCAACCTCATGCGCAACGCCAGGTACCGGTACGCCTTTGTCCCGAATCTGGGGAACAAGACACTATGTGAAGTATTCTGTACAGGCACATATATCCACGCTCGAGTCTCGTCTACTCACCAAACCTTTTCCGCAATACACTTTTTCCGCTTTGATCTTCTGGTAGCAAATACATCATAGATCCCCTCCCCCGCCCCAACAAATCGCGGCAATTCCATCCTGCCCCTCATGTGCGATCTGGCTGTTTAGTCATCTTTGTGCTTGGCGCTTAGTCACTCATCACACACGTGGCTGGCTCCTCCGATGGATTTAGGAAGGAGGCAAGTCTTCCTCCATGACTCTGCTGGTTTCTAGAATCATCAATACGGGCTCCCTCATGGGTTATGGGCTCACTGCATTCGGATTTGAATCCCCGGCGGGATACCTCATGATTCAGGTTCTCATGGGCTACCCTAGACAGTTAGGGAATTTGTTAGTTACATACATAATGTTAGAGCAGAGAAACTCCCCCAGGTCTTTAGAGGGATTAGGAGCCCCCTGGCTGCACAGCTCGATTTCAGGTGCCGGATATCGGTCTGCTGAGGTAATCGTCTCCTTGCCCCGACGTGGAATTCAAGGCTTTCTCTGTCAATATCATAAAAGGTTTGAAAATCGTGGACCTACATACTTAACTAGCCTTGGGAGAGATGATGTGAGAAAAAAAGAACCACTATGACAGTGCACCAAAGGACCGGAAACTCTAACATCTTATGTCGTATCGACTGTTGAGACACACCATCGGGTATAATTCGCTTCCGAAGCACACTTTGCTCCGGGCCGATAGCAAAAAGTCTTCTAGAACTGCACACAGTATGATTCTGGAAAAAGCCGGACTTTCTAACGGAGACTTTGACGGACAACTTTCGGGAAGACAGCCGAGCAGACGGCAGTGCTGGGAGGTCACAGCAGCTGTACCGTTACGTGTGTATGTCTGGACATACATATGTTAATTGGTACCAGGATTTGGGGAATGCCTGGTGATATGTACTGTACCATTGATAAGGCCCAAAGGCATGCCCGTAAATTTAAATCAGATTGTATGGTAGAGTCTTAATAGCCGCGCTTGAACATTTACGTAAAAAGACATTCGTTTTGAAATTCGACGGCTTTTATAGTATAGTTAAGTTATTATCGGAGGCAGGATTCTGTTCGCCAATGAGGTTGGTGCTGAAAAGATCAAGCCACCGGAAACTCGAAGGAACAACCACGGTGTGAGAACTGTGTATATGTACTAATCCAAGGGTCTAGGGGTCGCTCACTACTGGCCTGTAACCTGGTCACCTGCAGGGCTCTCTGTTGCATAGTTACATACTTACATAACGACTGTACTTCTCTGTGAAGCATGAATGCCTTGGGGCTCTGGAGATGCTTTTGCTGATGAATAATAACCGCAAGGAAAGCGCAATACCCAGTAGAAATCGGGTTATTTCAAATATTTATACACAGGAGTTCTTTTTGGTTTTTTAGAAACTAACTGAATTTAGTTGTTGTTAACGGTAAGGTGGCCGAGCGGTCCAAGGCGCCAGGTTAAGGTCCTGGTAGGGGAAACCCTGCGTGAGTTCGAATCTCACCCTTATCACTACTTCTTTTTTTTTTTTTTTTCTCCCAAGTTTTCTTGTTGCTTTCTTCTTTCAGGCTATAATAGCAATTGCTTGCTGTGTACTCCGTAACTCTGCATACATACTATGCATAGTGTATGCAATTACAGTGCTGCCCTGTTGTTGGCCCGCAACCAGGAAGCGGAATTTCTTCCGGCATATTCTGTAGAGTTACAGCGTGCATTTAAGCTTAATTCACGCAACTTTCTGGGGACTGACAATGCTGACTAATAACTAACTAACCAGCTAATGTTTCCAACTCAGGTTCAAACCTCCATCCTTCATCCTCCATCCTCTCATGATATATCCCATACTGACCCTCAGGACCAGCCAGTCAATCTGCAGAATAGATGCAGAGGTTGGAACAAACTGATTGGCTCTAGTTTGGCTCATACAGTTAACATATGCCGAAGAAAGGTTTATGGGTACAGCATGGCAGTGTCATTAACTCGCCTTCCGATCTACTGTGGACGGTGGTATGCAGTATTGAGTGATAGCCTGGACTGGCATCTAGTTTTCAATTGGCCTTGACTGCTCTTTTGTTTTCCCTTGTGTAACTTCAGTATCAAGGATCCCGGACTTTTTGAAGCCCTTTTTTCGTCATTGTCAATTCCCCTCTTCAGTGACCTTGTACAGAAAGGCACATCTTAGCTTCTCTCTCCACTCTGGAATTCAGGAGGATCGGATCTATGGTACCACTATGGGTTTGAATTGTCGTTTTGTGTTCAAAAATGAAACAAAAAACCAAGTGAAGCATGTCTGGCACTGCTACTCTCTTGCTTTAACCCTCGAGGACCTTGCTCTCCCTTTGCAACGGCAGAGTTTTTGCTGTCACTTTATAGCTTTGTCTTGCCAGTCGATGAGCTTGGAAGACTGGATCAACTTCCCCTGACAAATGTCCAGACAAGCCCTGGACTCCAAAAAGAATCCGTGAATGGTTTCATTTATTTCTTCTGGAAACCTTTCCATACACTTGCACCATAGACTCCGCATACTCATCCTGGCTGCTGGCATGGACAAGCTTGTCCAATTGATAAATATACTGAAAGATCTACCTTCTAGAAAACCCATATTGAAGGCTGGGATTATTCAAGCTGTGGGCAGATTTAACTGTTATTTGGAAAAACTTTCAGCTCTCCTTTATGATGTTGATTGGAGCTCCCTGAGAATCTGGGTTGGGATCTCTCAGGTCGGCCACTATTTCCTAACTTTCCCCCTTTTAAATTTTCAGGAAGACGGCTTCAAAGGCGTCTTCACCCACCCGCTGGCTCAGTCTCACAACAATTATGCCGCCTGTCTCTTTGTGCTCATTCCGTTCCCCTTGACCCGTACTGCATGTGGGCCCTCTCCTCTGCCCTTGAAGGGAACTTACCCCGCCACCAAACGTAGCTGGCAAACATTATGACAGATCCTGTCACGGTTCCAGACATCGACCACCAGGTTCCCGTGGTGGGCGAGTGGTTCTCGTATGCATGCCCACAAAGCTCTATCTGAAGAGAACTGTGGTAGGAAGGAGTTTGTGGGCCGTTGCTGGTAGGTCCGGACAAGAATGGGTTTGGTGCACATAGGTGGAAGCTGGAAGGAGAAGTTTGTGCAGTTTGCGCAGAGAACGAGGGAGATTTTTTTCGAGAGAGACAGTGACGAGAATGGAACGGATTGAAGGCTAAAGAGCTGCAGCTTGCTGCGTATTATCTTCAATGCCGTCTACTGCGTTTTGCTTGCTGCTGGATTCATGTCTCGAGAAAGGTCTCATTCCAAACTTCAAGACTTTTCTAGTAGACAGACTGACAGCAGCAACTTTATCACCTGGTCTTCTGAGCTGCAGAAGTCACAAAATGCATCAGCAGTGAGAAATACTTGAAAGACTCAATTGCATGTAGTCTGAAGTCTGAAAGATAAGCTGATGATGAAGCTTTCTCATTGAAAATGATTAAGTGAGAACCGAAAAAAAAAAAATCATAATAAGTCTGTTTGCAGCTGCACTTTCTACAAATATCTATCTTTAAATGAGTATTTCAATATGTGTAAATAGTTTCACTTTCATATGTTCTGCTGCATCACGCTGCAACATAACTGCTTTCATCATATCTGTTAGACCATCTGGTAAAAGGCCAATTACCAAATGGTTTATAACTGGATAAAGAGTGAGTCTAATCCTAAGGGTATCGCATGATATCCTTAACAATATCATCCTTAGAGAATCCATTTTTTTTCATGATTGTTCAGCAGCGGCTCTCATATATGTGAGGACTGCAGTGTGGAAATGCCAATGGAGAACTCAGAAACCCATCTCAGACATGGAGAGGATTGATCAGTCTTCGTCACTGGCACACTTCCTCTTTCAAACAACTCGTCAACAGGACAGAGCTCAAGCACACATTCATGAGAATCTGTGTCTGGACAGGCGTTGAATCCTGCATACCAACACGGGGTGCCAAAGCCTGACAGTTCCCAATTCACCAGAACGTACCCACACATCATAGCATGAAGAGTGAATTTAGATATCTGCTTCAAGGGCAATTGGACTGGGCAAGTCTTGAAAAGTAGGAAGGCGGTGGATGGTCCGAGGGACTGGGCTTCGCGGATACCGCCAAGTATGGGCAGCACTTGAAGCATTGTTCTTATTAGAGGCTAAGTGTAGTTGTATCTGGAATATGGTGCTATGGCTCTTATCACTGTAATCACTGGTGGCACCACTTGCGTTATGTATATGTACACATACATATCACTGAGCAAGTAAGAATGCTGGCCCCATCCAGAGATATCTAGGAGATTCTAGATAAGAGGCGTCATGGCCACATCCTGAAGCAAGCTTAAGATAAAGCTGAATGGTGTAGAGCTAGCCCACTTCCACTCCCTCGCTTCATTAACGGCAGGACGAAGTGCTGGACTTTCAATCCTTGGCGAGATGGAGATCATAGGCTAAACTGCAGAGAAATTGCAAAATCACCTATAATCTTCTCTAGAGGATATCGTGAACTATGCACTCGTCGTAAGCAGATGTACGTAAAGCCGGCCATGAACTGAACATTTCAGGATTGGTGGACGGAAAGTAAAATCCGGGGGAATCCGATGCGCCTTAACTTTTCCTTTTCGGCACTTAATTGGGCAACCATTCAAGGGCCTCGCATATTGTATTCCCAGCTGCAGCACCTTGCATCCGTAGCGTTCGTCATCGCCTTGAACCAAAGAATCTGTAACCAAGGGACGTTGGTTTCTGACGGAAGTCTGTATAAGCTTGATGTCGGTGCAGTCGAATATCAATTAAACACAGATACTAAGCTGGATACATGCAGTGCTCACACAAATAGTTAGATCACACACAAATTACTCCAGGCATGCAGAGGATCCTAAACATCATTTTGTCTTAGGAGCATCGTATCATAGAATTCGCACTCGTAAAAGGACGCATACAGGTTATGGGCAGAAGACCAAAGACCCAGCGGAATCAATCCTTTGCTCTCATCTCCCATGCACACTGATCACAGCGCCGACCATGACAGCGGCCTCCCGCTCCCAATTCCCCACTACGATGGGCGCCTCCATCGACTTCATCCTAGCTCTGTTCAATCCAGTACTAGGCAACTGAGAACCACGCAAAACGCATGCCCTGATATCATCGCGGAGCCGATCGCGATTCGATCTCAGAGTACGTGCAGAAACCCCTCCGCGAGACATAATCTCTTGGACACGAGGTGACAAGGATGAAGCAAGGGAGCGCCAGAAGTACGAAGGAAGGGACGAAGTGTCGAGGGCTTGAAGGAGAGGTTGAAGTAAATTGGATTTTGCCTTTGCAGAATCAGCTATTCTTGCCTGGTTTTCATTTTCGTCTTGTTGGCCTGACGGATATATTAGAAAGGGATGGGCTGGAGGCTTTATGTCCTCCAGAAGTGATTCTAGAGCTACTATGTGTTGACATCGTGTGGAAACCTCAAGAAGAGCACGATCAAGAGAAGAAAGGATGGATAGCCCCCGTGACAGGACCGCCAAGGAGGTCGATACAGCTGTATGAATGTAGCCCTTCAGAGTCGCCAGAAGAAGTTCTGGAGCGAAGTCAGATGCTGGGATATTGGTTTTGGGGGTTGGAGAAAGCAGATATAGAGCAGTAATAGCAGAAATCATCCGCGATCTGGCTTCTTCTTGCTGCGCGTAAGTCGTCGTTCCAGAACTTTGACCTCGAGGACTCATCGAAGCTGCAGAGCCTTCTGCATTTAGGGAAAAAGCGGTTAACGAAAACTTATTGACAATCTGTTGGGCTCTGGCCTTGATGCTATTCTCGGCGGGCGTAACCAGATCGCTTCTCAGGGTTCGCATGACCTTGACACGATCAAGTCCGTAGCCCTCCTCCCCATCTGCTGTAGTTGTGAACATCCGTCGCAACATCAGTAGGGTATGGGACGCTCTTATAAGGGCCCTATGATCTTCTCGCACAACCATTGCTGAGCCACCACCGCCACCACCAGCATCGGAAACCCGAGGGCTGAGCTCTAGAAGTTGTCCTTCTAGCTGTCTTCCCAACATTAGACATCTTCCAACAGCTCTTGCCAACCTCACAGTAGCCCAAGACCTCTCAGCTGCACCTCTAACCTCTTCGGCACTTTCCCACTTTCTCAGAACATCTTTCTCCAATCGTTCATACCCTTCTTTCAAGACGGAGACCTGCGCCTCGACTGTGTGTAACACTCTCTGTCCAGCATCGTTCTGATCACGAGCATGTGTCAGTAGAGGAAGCGCAGACTTGGTGGTTAAGGTGTGGATATGTGTATCTATCTCTTGAATATCGAAGAGAACTCGCGACAGAGGAGTGGAGAGGTCAAGCGGAGTGTCGGAGGGGTTGTTCGTGCTGGTGGTCAAAGTGTTGGCGAAGGAGGTAGGAGAGAACGATGGGTCAAGAAAGGTCTCATAGTCAATGTACGATGGCTCAGATTCCGCCATCTTCACGGTTCGGAGTTCCTCGCGTTGCCAGGGAATTGGCTGTTTGCTTTGCTCTCTAATTGCCCTGCTGGCGGGATTGACCAAGCCTTAGTAAAAGTTTTCCACTCCATCGTAATTGAGAAAGAGGCAAGAAACAAGAAGAGATATAATTAAAAGGGAGGCATGAAGCTCACTTGAATCGGTTTGCGAACAACGATCGGGCAGGTCCCAATTCGTCGCGAAACTCAACCTGTAGCTTGATTGGTCAACAGCACGCAAAAAGACCAGACACAAACTAGTGATCCAAATGAAATTTGACACGAAGTAGATGAGTCAAGTGTGCGATCTCCTCCCTGGGTTTCTTAGACGGTGGGCTCTGAAGGCGTGAAGTGGTTGACTGTCGTCGAAGCTCCCCCGACTCAGGTGGAGGTCCGAAGATGGAATGTCACGTGTAACTGCTATGAGGTCAACGAGTCAATAATGAAGTCATCAACCCTTTCTGAAGTTTGTCTTGTAGCTTCACCATTGAGATCTACCACAGATCGTGTCTACATAAGCGTGAATATGAAGATGTCTGAATCGAATCAGCTTAAGCAGATCAATGCGTATGCTTTGTTACAGATATGAAATGTGTGTATGTACTGTACAATACAATGCAATAGTCCACGACTCGAGATCACTGATATCGAACTAAGCAAAGTAGCAGAAAAGAAACAACCAGATGAATGCTTATCGAGCCGTATATTCTAGAAAAGAGGAAAGAACCCTGGCTCCCATGTGAACACAACAGTTCCCTACATTAGACGCGACAATAAAAGCTCCCAACTCCGAGCAGTGCAAATCGAAGGGTATATAAGCCAGCAAGCAAACCCGAACTCCAACAAACTCTATACGGGCACTTCAGAATGCTCTTTAACTGCGACCATCTCATATTCTCCACCCCCGTCTCGATTTCGTCCCCGACCTCTTCCTCGACTGAAGCCTGCTGGTTCTGCATCCTCCTGTTCGGCGGCCGCTTCCAAAGCTGGTTGAGTTACCCTTCTTTGGTTGGAAGAAGAGCCACCAAAGGCGATCGGCCGGAGATCTCGGTATTGGCACACCCACATGCCAACAAATGTCATGAGAGCGGCACTTGCGCCTTGTAAGCCCCACCAGAGGAGGTTCGAAGGAATCGCATGGGTATAGAAAGATGTGATGACGAGATGGATGAAATGAATGGTGAGGGCGAAGTCGGGAACAAGTTTCGAGCGGGAGACTAGAAGGAGAATGAAGATTACACTGAAACAACCAAAAAGGTCAGCAAACGATCCACTGGCAAGGATCGTTACTTAGATAGCTATAGGGCATGGCGACGAACTTAAAGAAGCTATTCAGCAGCCAGACGAAACTCAGCGTCCATCCAACCGTTGTGTCTCCCCTTAAACTCCGCCAGCTCAGAATCAGATCTGGAGAAAATGCGGTCCCTGCCACGAGGGCAGTGAATAAGATCAGGAGAGTGGCGCAAACATAATAAGCAATTTGTAAAAGAACGATCTTTCTGAGTATCTTCAGGGGAGGGAGGTCGTTCAGAGCACCAGCTCTTCGAGGTTTGCGTTGACGGGGTTGCATGGAACGGGAAGGAGATTCAGCGCGCTATGAGCCGGCGTAAACTTGTCGTAAGGTCATTCTCTCCTAAAAGAGAATATAGACGTATATGGAATTTTGGGAGGACATTGGTGTTATTATCAAGCAGACTGGTCGCATCGGAAATAAATGAACGAATTTCTTTCCTTGACGACCTCGCTGCCAGCCATGATGTGGACGTTGGATATTACTTACAAGTACTGGATGGAGTCATCGAACCTGAAGATCACGTGTAGGATGACTAGTTAACTTACAACAGCCAAAAGCAGCATTGAATCTAGCCATTTTCACACTAGTTCCCAATCTCACAGATTGCATTGTTACTAACTAATGTTCTTAGATAAAGTGTGTATCTTGGACTCCATCATCAGAATGGAACGACGCAATTAACACGAACAAAGTCTTCCTTTCTATTCCCTTCTCATTTATACCCTTCCCCTCCCCCCCGACGCCATGGGCTGGTTCTCCAGCTCCTCAGACAAACCCCAAAAGGCCTCGGACGGCGGCAAAATCGCTCCCGACCGCTCATCCCGAGACAAATGCTACAAGGCGCGAGACCTATTCTTCAACTGTTTAGACCAGAACGGCATTGTGGATTCTATAAAGAAAGACGGAGAAGCGCGGACGAAATGCGGGAAGGAAATAGAAGAATTCGAGAGCGCGTGCTCGGCGACATGGGTATGTTTTTCTCACCTATATAATTATTTCACGCCCCTTCTTCCTTCTCTCTCTCTCTCTCCTTTTTCTTTGCCTTTTTTTTTTTTGTTCCTTTTTGGTGGTTGACAAGTGTATAGGTGAAATACTTTAAAGAGAAGCGAGTTATGGAATACAGACGAGACATGTCGATAGAAAAGATAAAACAGGACGAAGCCACAGCCGCGGCGGAACGAAAGGCCGCAAGGTAGAAGAATGACGGAAACGATGTTTTGTATTTTCTATCATGAGAGTGGCGCATGGTTCGGATTGTTGATATGTATATTACACGTTTGATTCTTGGAAGTCTATCAGAAGCCTCCCTCTCTCCATTCTGGCGGCTGAACTTGGGTGATTATGAGGGCTCTCTTGCCAGGCCCCGGGGATCTCCTACGGTTTTAGGGGACTAACGAGCTTCATTTAGACTACTCGTATGGGTTCGTCCACCATGCCATCAAAATCCGCTCGTCATTGTACATTATATTCCTTCTAATAGAGCCAAGTTTAACAGAGCTACCTCTATATCACATCACCTTTTTCTTTTTGAAGGAATGGACGGCCAGAGTTGAATCGAGATTCAGACTAAAACAACTACTCCAAGGACCGTCGCCAAAGGCTATGGATGGGGCATACAGAAACAGTTCAGACAAACGGTTTCGAGAGCTCATTGTTTCCATTTCGTTAGTTGCTCCATAATATTCTGAACTTGTGATGAGTTGGTTTGTGGAAGCTGGCCTTTTGCAAGAAGCGCGGCTAGATTTGTCTCCCCTCCCAGAGATGGATTAGTGGGTGGCTGCCCAAAGTGCTGAATAGGCGCATATTGACTTGCAGGTAGTGTGGGCGGGACGGCGTTGTTTTGACGTGTGACATGAGCTAAAAGGTTAGTGATATTGGTTGCCGGTTGGTTGCTGGATTGAGGATATTGCTGCTGGGTCAAGGCCGTAGGGTTTTGCTGTAGCGCCCCAAGTAGAGACTGGAGAGTTGGGGCATCAAGCTTTGATATAAGACTTGCGACATTGGGTTGATTAACTAGCGGAATCTGTGGCGGCGCCGGCGGCGCCGGCGGTTGAACCCCTAGTCCATGGGATGGTAGGCTTTGGTTTGGTGCGCTGATTGGGATATTCCGTGCTTGGAGAACCACTTCCGCGGCAACTTTCGGTTCAAGCCCTGAATATTCTGAACAAATAACGAAGTTAGGCTTGCGCTCTCGAATTAACAAAATGCAAGACTTACCATTGAACCGAACGTTACCAGCACTGCTACCACGGTCAAAGACCTGCAAAGGAATCTTGCCTGAATATTGGCTGGATTTTGAGAGTCGTACTATGGCCAATACACCTTCTAGTATCTGGCGCCGAATTACAGCAGGAAGGCCTATGCGCGGACTCAGAATTAAAACATCTGTTCGTAATCCACGATCTCTAAAAGCTGTCTCGACGCGATACACAA
Organism: Emydomyces testavorans; assembly: GCA_029449355.1. Taxonomy (NCBI): domain Eukaryota; kingdom Fungi; phylum Ascomycota; class Eurotiomycetes; order Onygenales; family Nannizziopsiaceae; genus Emydomyces; species Emydomyces testavorans. The sequence continues at coordinate 1,251,123 of CP120630.1, read as the reverse complement.
ATTCACTGCAGAGTGCCAATTGTTAGTGTCAAAACATACGCCACAATGAATCACGACAACCTACTTGTCAATGTTTTCCAAGACTATTATTTGCACATCGGGTACATGGCGGGGTGCCCTTTTCGGAATGGGGAGATCGGAATCGCTGTCGTAATTTTGGTCTCTCGGGGTAGGACTGCGGTACCTGTCGCCTGGTCTGTACGGTGACCTTGAGCGCTGTCTACTGCGATGGTCGTATCTTTCAGTGCTCCGATCTCGAGAGCGGTATTCATCTCGGCGGGAGCCTCGAGGTGGTGATCTTGTCGGCCTATAATTGTCACGATGACGATGGTCTCCGTAGTCTTTACCTTCATTCAGTGACGATCTTCTGTCGCTTGGAGTCCGATCATATCGCTCACTGGCGAGCCGAGCATTACGACCTATTTCTCTGTGGCTAGCACGGTCAGGCGACTTTGATCTCCTTAGTCGGGCTGGTCTCGACGATTCTGGAGCATTCCGCGCACTACGTTGAGGCTTTGAGATTTCCAAGTCTATATTGTCAGCGCGTTGAACAACGACCCGGCAAGCAGGATATGTGACTTACGAATTTTTCGGCCTCTTATAACGCCCCCTTCTTCCGCTTCTAGTGCATTCCGGCAGGATGTTGCATCCATGAATTGAACAAAACCGTATGCCGGTTTGATCGATATTTGGGCAAGTTTTCCATATTTATGAAACAGATGGAACAGATCGCGTTTGGTCACTCTCTCACTTGGAAGATTTCCTACAAATCATTAGCTACACGCATCCACGCACAATTTTCTAGTGAACATACCAACAAACAATCTAGAACCGGGGGCAAAGCGATCCCAAACACCTTCCGTAACGTATATCCGTTCATTATGCAGAAATTCATCATACTTCTTCTGGATCTCTGGACCCCAGGGAGCTTCGTCATCTTGGTCCTCTGGAGACTTGGAGCTTTGGTTCCTGGTAGCTTCACTTCGACGGAGACCAGATGCTACTGTACCAGCTTCGCTATCAACCTGCAAATTAGGGGGATGAGATTCACGAAACGATGCAAGAAGGGAGGGCGATTCAGTTTGCGTGGATGATAGAGTTGGGGCGCTAGAGGCACCTAACGGTATGGTCGCTGACTCATGGAGATTACTCTGAGAGAAGTGGGTGCTTTCATTTGGCTTTTGGGAATGCAAATTGTGAAATGAACGAATATCATCGGTGGGCGAGTAATTTGGGTGAATTGCAGGATTTTCTTGAGGAGGTGGACGTGGAGGGAGATTGGAAGTAGGGGGCAATGAAAATTCCGTATTCAAGGACGGATTATTTGAATCAGTCGCGTGAGTTGAAATGGTGGCAGTGGCATCGCTAGCAGACGGAGCGATGGAAACTGGTTGGCAAAGATTATCGAGAAGGTTTTGATAGTTGATCCCATTATCGGGCTCGCGAGATATGGCTTGACCATTATTTTGAAGGGTTTGATCCTTTCGACAACCCTCAGTATGTGTCAAATGAGTTGCGGCCGCTAAATTGGGAAATGGGCCAACTTCGGTTTGGAATGAGTCGGAGGGCAACGCATGGTTGAGAATATGGTTCGAAGATGAGGGTACATTCGTGGGAGTTTCTCGGGCAGAGGTAGCGGTCAATGAAGATGAAGACTGGCTGACTGGGAGCAGGTTTTGAACAGCGGAAACATTGAATTCATTCTTTGGCCCTTGGGCTCCTGCTTGATCAGAAGCTGGAACGCTACCTGTGCTCTTGTCTTGACCGCTGGGATGTGCCAGATTATTATCCCCCTCGCCCAACAACGAATAAATACGCGCATATTGTTCCATCAGCTGAGCGGTGTCACCGATCTTCGCCAAATGCAAAGTAGCATCTGTTGTTTGCGATGCAGTTTCATAAGTAGATGTGTCATTAAAAATGGGGTCCATCTGATTCTCTAGCACCGGTATGTTTGATGGCTCTGGAATATGGAGAGGACGAGGGCTTTCTGGGGTCAAGGTCTTGCCACGAAAGTGAAGCACATCATCAGGAGGCTCGGATGCCATCTTCGCAGTGTGTCTCGTAATCCAGGTTCATAGAGCTTGGAGCAGGTTGCCTTGTTCAGGTACAACGACAAGAGTGTCAGACAGAACGAAGGAGATTTCTCAGAAAACAGGAAAGAGTTGGAGATTCATCTGCAAAGGAGTACAACTGTAGTCCAACAAGATATCTACAAGAGAGGTGGAAGTGAGAGCATTTCAGCAATGTGGGATGTTGAAGGCAGTTTCGAGGAGCAAAGTTCACCTGAAGCTTTGAAGAAGGAATCTTAGGTAACTAAACTAGCTAACTAACTAACTAACGACTTTTACCCCCCAAGTTTGTTAGTTATGTACCTAACGAACTACATAGTAGTTAATGGGCTTACTAATCAGCTCGAAAACAGTATCGAGAACACTCCGAGGTCACAATACAATCCTCGAACACTCGGTGTTGGGTGCTATCAGCTGCAATGTTTGCATGGCGTAGCTATCGGCATACATTATGGCTTAATTCAGCGAATTGGGTTGCTCGAAAACCAGCACTAAGCCGCTGGGTCTGGCAGCAATTCTCGCAAAACGCCGCTGGGCTGAGTGCTGAGGAGCTTCAAGCAGCAAGGTCATGGCTTGGTCGACTTTCGCCTCGGACAGTTCCTAGGGACATTTGTGAAGTCTCTTTCAGCAGGTCGAGTGGCCCAGGAGGACAAAATGTGAACAAGTGGGTCACGCCATCCCATCCTTCCTGAGAGAATCAACGCTCACCCAGCACATCAGATTAAATACAAAGGTGACACTCAGGGTGCCGTTGGCCGCTCTTCTCCCTCTTATACCTTCAGCACTACATTCCGAAATCCGTGCTTCGCGTTTCTTCGCCAGTAGATCCGAGAGCTTGGTCATCCATTCAGACGAAACACGAAAACAATCGCGGAATCTTGAACTTTGTTTCGAAAAGCTTTGCGGTGTCCTCTCTGAAGCTGGAAAGGCAGCAGTGCCTGGTGAAACATCAGCGGAACAGAGGAAAAGAGTCAAAGAATTGTGGGTAATATGAGTGCTGTTTCACGGATGACCAGCCTGCTGACAAGTGTTTGAAGACAAAATAGGGCGAATGACACCAGAATACGGACGAAAAAAGCGCATAGCAGTAAAAAGAGCAACCGCAGGAATAAAGGATATGATGATTGATATTTTCTTTTATCAATAATTTAGTACGCAAGATGAAGAGCGTTTCCGACCAGGTTCAACCTCTATTGCCTCCACTTCTGTGAACTCCGAGGTGCTCCGTTCTCCATGTATCGACACCAAAACGCCTACATTTTTGAGTCCTCTCGTGCATACAAACAGCCTAATGAAGTAACGAAACACGCTCTCTGTTTTCCAGAGGTCATGTCCTCCCTTTCGCCGTTGATCCCGTACTCATTGCCCGTTTTACCTTGTTAACAGTGGCCTCAATTGCTTGACGAAGAGCTGGATCAAGATCATCAGTTGTAAGTAGCGGTGTCAGCCATTTGGTGACCTCTTCTGACAGCCCATTCGCTGAATCAGTTGCTGTACATTCTTTCAGTCGGCTTAGAGATTTCGCCAAGCCGCGAGGGAATTCTGGGGAAGTCGGCCTAATCCCTTCGACAGGAAGTCTCAGATAGCAGATCTGGGTTTGAGCACTCGCGGGGTGGCATTCCATTAAGCGCTCGACAACGTGGCTCATCACGCGTTTTGAACATGGTAACTCTCCAAATTCGGTAAATGTGGTATAAAAATCGCGACCAAGCAAGACATCGTCGTTAAATTGCTTCATCGCCGCATCAAAAATCGCGATCGGGATAGCTCCCGAGAGCGCTGGGGTGGAATTCAATGTTTCAAGCGCAATCTCATCGACTTGGTCTTTTTCCAGTGTTGGGTTGACATCCTCACTGGTTAAGTGCGGTGCATCCAAGTCTATATCTTCATTATGTGGATGGACCTTTTTATGGTCGGCTTTGCTATCCAAACCGAGAATTTTATGCCGCGCAGCGATCCGGGATATATAAATCATCTCCAGCTTCGCATATTGTAACCACAGTGCTCTTGAATTTTTGCAAAACCGTAGTCCTCGCTGCATGTAACCTCGAGCCTGTGTCATGTCTGCATGGTCCTCTAATGCGTAGAGGGCTGCGCATATCCAAAGTTCAACCTCTGTTGGATGAAGTCGCAAGGCGCTAGTGAAAATTTGTGACAGCTTTTTGTGTGCACGCTGCTTTCGAGTATACTCGATATATTGCATCCAGAGGCTGATATCACCGTGAAACTTTCGCGTTGCCCGATCGAGGATGAAAAAAATCCTTCGCTGCCCCGTGTGCGTAGGTGCTTTGATTGCAAGTCGTTTTATCCTCTTTCGCCGAAGAGTGTCAAGATTCATTTCGTACTCCGCATATCGAGCAAAATCTGCAGGCGACGGGCCGCGCGCATTTATTTTGTGCTCGAATTCGGACCGTTTCTTCATAATCGATGCGATCTCATCCTGATACATGGTGTGATCAGTTTCTAAACAGGTCGATTGATTTTCAAAAGGGGAGCTTACTTTGGAAAAGACCTTTATCTTTTCATATTCCTTCAACTCCGGCACCGATTGCTCGAGATAAAAACGAGCTTTATCACTCGCCGCCGCCATGACTGAATGTCCCGAGTTTGGCTGCTTCTCTTCAATCTTCAATCCGTGTTCGTTTTAGACGCCATTGTCACCCTAGTTAGTTAGCTGAGTAATTCGGAAACGGAACAAAACGCTCTCCGAACCTAATTTGGACAGCCTTGCTTCCCCCCTAAAAAGCGCAGTCTCACGCAAAGCAATGACCTCCCTTCCGAAGCTATTGGGATGGAAAAATTTGTCGCCCTTTAATACCTTTTCTTTTTCTTGACACTCATTTTGTTCCTCTTGCATTTATTATTTTAATGGGTTCTTGATACATGTCTGTCGTGCGCTGCCTGACTTCGTTCATTCACCGTTCGTAGTAAAATGGCCCCGAAATTCAGGGATGGCGATACAGTGGTTTCTGTGAGAATCAACCTACGCCCTCGTGTCAAGACAATCGAATTGGACTAATTTGAACAGATCAATGGAAAATGGGTCTCTTGGGCGCATACCGTCGTCGCCTACACAGCGTTCGTTGGCGCGTTGATAGTCGGGCTGTCCTTCCACTTCCGCAAAATCGTGCAAAATGAGTACTACGGATACCCCCAGGAATGGTTTCCATCAGTCTCTGCCACCATCGGTGATCGCTATCCAGAGCGGTCTGTCTTTCAGGTTTTCATCGCAATCACATCTGGCCCTCGATTCGCGCTCGTGTTTCTCTGGTATATTCTCACCGCGCGCCCAAATGCCGCATTGCCCAAGCTTGTCGCAGTCACTGGCCTCTTCAGAACTTTGATGTGCGGCGGCTGGACGTATGTTACTTCAACCGATGACCATGACTGGCACGATATTTTCATGATTTCATATCTTGTGGCTACGCTTCCGTGGACGTTAGGATGCCTTGCGCTCAGCCCTAATAATCCTAAATCTCTGAAATACCGAAAGATCCTTGCCGGGCTCTTTTTTGGGACACTCGTTCCTCTGATCTATTATTTCATCCAACACAAGGTTCATAAGATCCCTGGTGGTGAGCAGCCTCTCGAGTCCTAGCATGACATTCCGACTAATTCCCAAGCAGCATATACAAAATATGCCTTTTTTGAATGGTCACTTATCTTGTTCGATGTCGGATTTGATGCGGTGACCGCTCTTGACTTTGAAGGATTTGAGCTCGTAGTGAAAGACGTGAAAGGTGTTAGCAGAGGGTATGTTCAGCGGCTTCCGAAATAGAACAAATGTACTGTCGCTACATGCTATATTGGATAGTGCAACTAGTTCTGAATCAATGGGCAGATCTACCAAATCGGCCAGAGACGCCGTTATCGAAAAACAGTATGCTACGCTCAATGCCACGCCACGCATCCTCAATGCGGCTACTGATCAATTGTTTAGAAAGGATATCTCCGTTCGGCACTCTCTTGGCGAGGGCTTCCTCTTTTCGGAGGCTGTTGATGCTGCAGCAGATGTTTACAATGGAGTAAGCTGAGGAGTTTTAGATATGTTAGCCTAAACTAACCGGCCTTTCAGTTTGTGTTCTGGTCCATTCTTACATCTCTGGGTGTCTTAGTGTGGTGTACGTCCATCAGTTCCCCTTGAACACCAAAAATATTCGCTAACCCGCGACACAGATTTCCCACTATGGCACATGGGCATTTCAGGCTACGAAGTGCTTGTTATGAGCACTGTTTCGCCATTCCTGTTGGGAGTCCCGTCGTTACGATCCTTTGCAACGAGAAATGTTCGGTACCTGCATTTGTTGACTCTTTCGGGCCTCCTCGCATACCTCGTTCATAATCCGGCCTATCGCCTCTTTACCATCGCATTTGCGGTAGCAATGGGCTGCCTGGCATGGAGTACAACTTGGTATGCAGAACGTACCCAACCTGCACGTCTAGAGGCCCGAATCATTGCCTGGTCCATTGGATTACTCGCGTCTAACGTCGCCAAGTATGCATTTCACACTAATAATCCAATTTGGCCAATTCTTCATCCTGGAAATGGTGGATGGAACAAAACCGCCTTTGTGCTTGCTATAATCTCTGTATTCCGATCAACTCGGCAAAAGAATACCACGGTTGATTACTTCTCGTCAAATGGCAAGAAGGGTCATTCGCTGCTCGCCGCGCTAGGCCTTAGCGGTCTCTTCTTTGGTATGCACTCACTTTTGTCGGACTCTAGTACTATGGTATCCTGGGTGTGGGAAGGATTTCCAGTCAGAGGTCCAATTGCCGTTCCACACGGCTCTTTTACTATTCTCGCCATGGGGGTGGGCGTAGTTTTCGGTTTGACTTGGCCTCGATTTTCTGGAAGCTGGACCGCTTTCGGCCTGGGTTCGGTGGGAGCCGCGATGTTGACTTGTTATTCTCACTGGCAAGGCTATTACGGTGGTCTTATTCTATCCGTCTATCTCATGGCTGTCGCACCAGTCCTGATCGGCTCTGCCTTGAGACATTCTCCCGCAACGACTTTTGGTCTTGGATTTCTTCTTTACAACTTCATGGTCCTCTTCCATGTGTGGGTTGTCGCCTATGCCTTCGTTCCAGGAGGGCCACTCGTGCGCGAACATACAGATTGGGTCATGACCACTACTATGCTTCTGATCGGGGCAGGAATATTCTCTGCATCTGTCTCGAATGTGTCGTCTTCGCCTCGGAACAAGAAAGCGGTGTCTTTCAACAAGAAACAGCGGTCATACTACTACTATGTCATCGTAGCCTTACAAATAATTTCCGTCACTACTTCTTACCTTCGCTTTCCAACAAACGACTATACACCGTATCACAAGGAGGACAAACTTGTCACCGCTGGGATTTGGACCATTCATTTCTCACTGGACAATGACATGTGGTCATCAGAAAAGCGCATGCGTGATGCTATCAAGGATTTGGAGCTCGATGTTGTCGGCCTTCTTGAATCCGATCTCCAAAGAATCATCATGGGCAACCGAGATACAACGCAATTCCTTGCTGAAGACCTTGGAATGTATGTCGATTATGGCCCAGGTCCAAACAAACATACGTGGGGATGCGCGTTGCTTTCCAAGTTTCCTATTCTCAATTCCACCCATCATCTGCTACCTTCACCAGTTGGTGAACTTGCGCCCGCTATTCACGCCACTCTAGATATGTATGGAGAGCTCGTGGACGTAGTCGTTTTTCATTCAGGTCAGGAAGAGGACCCTGAGGATCGAAGACTTCAGACAGAGTATCTGTCCAAATTGATGGGGGCGTCACCAAGACCCTTGATTTTGCTGAGCTATCTTGTCACCAAACCACTTGAAGGTAACTACAACACATATGTTAGCGAACTAAGCGGAATGAAGGACATTGATCCCAGCGACTGGGATCGATGGTGTGAATATATACTCTATAAGAATATTCGCAGAGTTGGCTATGCCAGAGTGAGCCGCGGCACCATTACGGACACTGAGCTCCAGGTAAGAGAACATTGACCACTTTCTCGTTCACGAGGCTGACAATGTCGATTTCAGGTTGGGAAGTTCGTCATCGGTCAATCAGAGGGCACAAGCGAGCGCATTCCCGAAGATCAGGTCCCTGTCGGAATGAGATTTCCAGCAATGTTCCGCGGTGAAGGTGTCCGTGGCCATCGCTATCACGTCTTCGATGAACCAAGATATTATAATTAGCCTCTTTTTGTTTCTGTTCTTTCCTTATTTTTTTCGGTTTAGAAAGGACGAGGGGCAGTCGGCGTATGACCTTTGGTTCTCGTCTTCTTCTTCTCCAAAGGAATATGCACAGTATTATGGGCAATAAAATAATGTATGTATCTATATCGCTACTGTCTAGCCCATCAAATGTATCCACTTCTGCCATAACCTGCAGCAATCAAACAGCTCAATCCCCCCCCTGATGGCATTACGACATTCGATGGATGGTTAAGGTTTCAATGCATGGTCACGTGTAACCAGCCAACCAAAGTCCCGCAAAGTAACTTGGAAGTCTCGATGGTCTCTAACGTCATTGCTCGTCCTGGCTTGGAACTCTTAAGCGGAGAGGTACAAGCGAGCCAGTACATCACAGCAATCCCAGACTAATGCTTCCCCTCGCTTGAGGTCACTATATAAGTATCGTCCAGGGTGTTGTTTTATGAGAGGAGCCATCCACTATATCCACTACATTCCGTCAATTCCTCCTGAACAACATTTGGAAACTGCCCATTTCTCCTATTTGAAGGTACTAATCGTGTACAATTATAATCATGGCGAGCAAATCACGTCTGCCTCTGTGGATAGGCTTAGGTATCGCGGGCGCTGGTGGCTATTATCTGTACTCAGCTGGAGGAGATCCGAAAAAGGCTACCAGGAAGTTCGAAGGTGGGTCAATTTACTGAAGAGGGCAGTTGATTGCTTTCATGAAGGTTGACTGTGATGCTAATCACCCTCGACTCTCTAGACGATGCCTCTAGAGCAAAGCACAAAATTAGAGGCGATGTTGGTAGAGATGCCGAAGAAGCTGGAGCAAGAGCTGGAGCTCGAGTTGATGAAGGAGTAAGCATGCGCCTATTGCCCTCTCCACCTCCTCACCTGGACAGTACCATCGAGATCCATCAAAGTTGGATTGCTAACTCACATGCTTTTTAATGCCTTAGGTTGATAAAGCTCGGGACTCCGGCAAACGCCTAGAGCAACGCGCCACGGATTATGCAAAGGACAAAGCCAATGACTTCGAGAAAACCCGCCAGGAAACCGCCAGAGATTTCCACCAGAAGATCGACAGTTTAGAACGGGGCGTCGAGAGGAAAGCTGAAGAGGCGAAGAGTGGTATCTCGTCTTGGTTTGGTGCTGGGAAGAAATAAGACTCCCAATGCTTAATGGGAATAACTCAGTGGCTTCGATTGAGAATTGGAGAAGTTACTGTGGAGTCTTTCTTCCGGTATTAAGTTACATATTCTTCGGCCTGCATCGTGCGCCGCACCTAGTATTCTTATAAGAGGGCTACTTGGGACTGTTGTCCATGTTCTGCTCTCTTCCTTCAATGCCTGAATCGCCAAAATGACTCGCAATTGCCAAGTTTTGTCCATGGTGTCTGTATTTGTAAATTGGAATAGTGAGGTAAAGCCCAGCAACTTTAACATATATTGAATATTTGGACCGTGATCCACTCCGTTGTTTCACCTTCCAGGTTATTACTACTTGTGTGTACGGAGTAAAAGCCCTCCGTCTGTTGTAGGCTTGTAGCGACTGTGGGACTTCGTGGATGCAGTTGAGTGACGTAGGAGGTGCTAACTACAATCCAATAGATCCACCAAAATCCACACTCGTCAGCGGCTCGGCATCACGCATTATTGAGTCAGTCAATCCAGCAACAACACAGATAGCACCTATGTACTCCGTACTTATTTGCCATACTTTTTAACCTCGCAATGGAAGACAAGGTGCTAAAAGAGCCTTATCCCGTCGTCGGCGCGGAGAATGATGGGACGCCCGTGTGGCGTGGATACACAGTTGAAAGGATGGGTCACGTGCCTAAGCCTTGGAATGGGAAACACGCGTAACTAACGCGAATCTGTCGCGTGCTGAGAAAGCCAATTAACGCGTGGAAACGACGTCCGCAGTATACCAGAGCATGTCCACGCTTGAGGGCGAACTATATTCCACATTAATGCCTTCCTCAGCATCTTAACGTTCAAAGGGGTTATCACTTCCATATGTAACTGGAATATATTTTAATTCAGTTATTCTTGCAGAGGGAAGCCACTATGCCTGTGAAAACTTTGCGCAGTCGCGCTGCGAAGCAGTCTCAAACACCCCTTCCGCTGGCCAAGACGAAGCAGGCGAGCATCCAGGGATTTGCACGGGCAGGCAAAGCCAGTGCAGGAGTAGGAACGGCTCCAGGGAAAGGCATCGGTACTTCCTTAAAGCGAAAATTACAGGATGAGCCGATCGAAGAAATCACAGTCGAGACGCAACCTATCAGAGAACGGAAGATTCTGAAAGTCGGCACGGCCAGCTGGAATTTTTCACCTGAATCTGCTACATCATTCGCGGTTTGTGAAGAGGTCACAGCAGTACATATACCTAACTCGACTCTCGATACCCCGGGTTGCGAATATGACGAGCCTGCGATCGATATCAAACCACTTACAAACATTGATAGCCAACATGAGCAACAATCTGAGCATTACAACCGTCCTTCGTCATATTATGAACTTATCGCCCTCTATTCTTCATTTCTACGAGCATTATCGCTACACGCCGCACATAATGGAATTACTGCACCAGCCGATCTTAGAGAATTCCTCCCGAACATGGAACGAGTATGGAAAAAGCGCAAAGTCGTTACAGAAGATATCCAAAGATTACTGTACGTGGGGAACAATGGATTGAAAAGCGGCACTAGTCAGCCAACTGCACGGTTTAGACTCATTGATTATGAGACGAGAGTTTTACTTGAAAGACTGGGGGCGAGTAACCCTGGGGATTTGGCCCATGGGCCGCTGAATGAGCAGGAATTGAGCACGGAATTTGAACGGAACTTGGAGTGCATCTGGCTGGAGCAGAATACCAAGATATCTGGTTTCGACTGCCTACGAGACATTCCCCTGGCGCCAATTTACAAAATCCCAAAAACCTTCCTTTCGATTAGAAGGCAGAAAGCGTCGGAGATACGACTGAGTATAGCCAAAGCAGCGCACGCAGTGGACAACACTAAGGAGAAAGCTCCATCGCACAAACGTTCGTGTACGGCTGACCGACGAAACGCACTTTTGGAAAGAATCAAAGGCAAGGCCCTTCGTCAGTCTACCTTGGCCCCACCACCATCCAAAAAAGCCATTATACAACGTGCTGCTGCTGGCCACATTCCCGAGGTTGTCAACGTGTTACTCCTCTTGTCCCCTTCAGCATCAACGGGCTTGGATACGTCGCCTTCTCACGAGAAGAAAGCTTATAAATTGGACACGATTGTTCAGAATATTCGTGATTCGATGCGGAACCCCGTCTCCAAAGAACATATCTCGACAGCTTTGGATATTCTAGCTCGGCCTGAAGTTTCGGGGGGTTGGATAACAATTGTGTCTGTTAACTCGATGAAGTCGGTTGTTTTAAGATCTTCAAGGAATGTCTCCCCGCAAGACATAAAAAATAAAGCCGCCAAGTTGGAGCTTTGAAATCTGTGATTGAGTTTTGTCTATGATTACTTTTTCTTTTCTCTTTTTTCCGCCTCATGAGCATGGCGTTTGAGTGTGTTCATGGAGATGCATTTTGGATGTGAAAGATTTTGCCATAGCGATGGTGTTTTGGATAGGTAGGCCCATGAGATGGCCAGGTTTAGATTGACTCTGTTGTATTGTCAGATTCACTCTTTTGATATAATTATCGCAACTGCTTTACCGTCAACATGAAATGGTTACATCCAGACATTAATATACACACACATTGATCCACTGCTGCGATGGTCCTAGTAGGGATGGAACTCTAGCTCAACGCTAATTCACGTGATCACTTTACGCGTCGCGTCCAACTGCTTTGCTCAAAAACGTTCCTAGTTGAAGGACAGCTGGACGATAAATCAACAAAGGTCCAGGGACCAGTTAAGTAGGAAAGATGTCGTCAAGGCCAGAGCTCAAGGTATTTACTCTATCTGCCGATTTAACCGAAAAGCTTTTGTCTAAGTTATACTAATAGGTTGACGACGAAGTCGGTTTCATTCGATTCTTCCGCTCTCTGCCTTCCAAAGACGATGGCTCCACCATTCGAATTTTTGACCGCGGTGACTGGTATACGGCTCATGGAGCTGATGCGGAATACATCGCTCGCACGGTCTACAAAACCGCTTCCGTCTTGCGGACACTTGGACGGAGTGATACAACTGGATTGCCGTCCGTCACGATGACGGTAACTGTCTTCCGAAACTTTCTACGAGAAGCTCTTTTCCGATTAAGCAAGAGGATAGAAATATGGTCGCCCCATGGTGGAATGGGGAAGGGTGTTTGGAAATTGGTGAAGCAGGCGAGTCCTGGGAATTTGCAGGACGTCGAGGATGAATTAGGTTCCGGGGGTGGTGCAATGGACACCTCGCCGATTATTCTTGCTGTTAAAGTCTCTGCGAAGGCGAGTGAGACGAGGCATGTTGGTGTCTGCTTTGCAGATGCGAGTGTGCGAGAACTGGGGGTTAGTGAATTTGATGATAATGATCTCTACTCGAATTTCGAGTCTTTGGTGATTCAGTTGGGCGTTAAGGAATGCTTGATCACTGCGGAGGGACAAAAGAAAGATGTCGAACTCGCGAAAATAAGGTCGATCGCGGATAGTTGTGGGATTGCGATTTCGAGTAGGCCGGTGTCGGATTTTGCCACAAGGGACATCGATCAAGATCTCTCGAGGCTGTTGAAAGACGAGCGTGCTGCTGGAACTTTGCCACAGACTGATTTGAGGTTGGCCATGGGCGCTGCAGCGGCTTTGATTAAATATCTTGGTGCCATGTCCGATCCCTCGAATTTTGGACAGTACCAGCTCTATCAGCATGATCTCTCACAGTATATGAAACTAGATTCGGCGGCGCTCAGAGCGCTAAATCTGATGCCAGGTCCGCGTGATGGTGTGAAGACTATGAGCTTATATGGTCTCTTAAATCATTGCAAAACTCCGGTGGGCAGCCGACTACTTGCCCAGTGGCTTAAGCAGCCTTTGATGAATCACGAAGATATTCAGAAACGGCAACAGCTAGTCGAAGCCTTTGTCTCTGATACAGAGCTACGACAGACCATGCAAGAAGATCACCTAAGGTCTATACCTGATCTCTATAGATTGGCGAAGAAGTTCCAACGGAATGCGGCGACTCTTGAAGACGTTGTCAGAATTTATCAGGTTGTTATTCGGTTGCCAGGATTTATCACTACTCTTGAAACCGTAATGGATGAGCAATATCAGGTACCTTTAGAAGCCGAATACACTTCCAAAATCCACAACCTCTCAAACAATTTCGGCAAGTTTGCGGAGATGGTGGAGACAACTGTTGATCTGGAAGCTTTAGATCATCACGAATTCATTATCAAACCTGAATTTGACGACAGTCTACGCGTAATCAAAAAGAAACTGGACAAACTAAAGTATGACATGGACGCTGAGCACAAACGCGTGGGCCGTGATTTAAAGCAGGATATGGAGAAGAAACTCTTCCTCGAAAACCATCGAGTTCATGGTTGGTGCTTTAGATTGACCAGAAATGTGAGTTGGTGATCCTCTACTCGTTGAATCTGCAGCTAAGTCAACAATAGGAAGCAGGTTGTATACGAAACAAGCGAGAGTACCAAGAATGCTCAACTCAGAAGAATGGTGTCTATTTTACAACCTCTACAATGCAGTCCCTCCGGCGAGAACATGACCAACTCTCGCAGAATTACAACCGGACACAAACAGGCCTAGTCAATGAAGTCGTCAACGTCGCAGCGTCATATTGTCCGCTGTTAGAACAGCTGGCGGGCATCCTGGCACACCTGGACGTCGTCGTGAGCTTCGCCCATGTGTCCGTTCACGCCCCTACACCATATGTGCGGCCAAAAGTCCATCCTCGTGGGACCGGGAACACTATTCTTAAAGAAGCGCGTCACCCTTGCATGGAAATGCAGGATGATATCTCTTTTATCACCAACGATGTCTCCCTAGTCCGAAACGACTCATCTTTCCTCATAATCACGGGTCCCAATATGGGCGGTAAATCGACTTACATCAGACAGATTGGTGTGATCGCGCTCATGGCACAGACCGGCTGCTTCGTGCCATGCTCCGAAGCCGAGCTCACGATATTCGACTGCATCTTGGCTCGTGTTGGCGCGAGCGATTCTCAACTCAAGGGGGTTTCGACATTTATGGCTGAGATGCTTGAGACTGCGAATATCTTGAAAACTGCGACATCAGAGTCGTTAATAATTATTGACGAGCTTGGCCGTGGAACAAGCACGTATGATGGGTTCGGTCTCGCATGGGCAATTTCTGAGCATATTATAACCGAGATCCGATGTTTTGCGCTTTTCGCAACTCATTTCCACGAACTTACGGCGCTGGAGGAGCGATATCCCAAGTCAGTTAAGAACCTCCATGTTGTTGCATTCATTGGCGGTAATTCACACGAAAATCAAAACGGTACAGCCAGCAAGAAGACGCGCGAAGTCACTTTACTATACCGAGTAGAACCAGGGGTTTGCGATCAATCGTTTGGTATCCATGTAGCCGAATTGGTTCGCTTTCCAGAGAAGGTGGTCAACATGGCACGCCAGAAGGCGGAAGAGCTGGAAGACTTCACGACGTCCACGGGTGAAAAGGGCGAAGATCCCATGGATACAGAGAAGTATTCTACTGAGGAAGTTGCTGAAGGAAGCTCTTTGCTCAAGTCTATGCTCGTCAAATGGAAAGCCCAGGTGGAAGCTCCTGGGAACGAGAACTTGACGGTGGAAGAGAAGAGACAGTTGATGAGGGATCTGGTAGAGGCGGATGATAAATTAAAGGCAAACAAGATCTTTCAGGAAATGAAGGCTTTATGAGGATATAAAAATGTGTCAAGCGATACTCTGTGTTATATTCATATATTGCTGGCATAGTCTGGTGGAGTTTGGAGTTTGGCCTGGCATGTCCTGACCTGGCATTGCTGCTGTCGTACAATAATTAACAATATGCTTGAAGATACTCCGAATGACTCTTGAATTGAAATAAAGATAGATGATCCTTGCTAGCTATCTATGTATGTATTTAATTTTCAGTCAGCTCTGAGTGCGGCGAAGATCGAACTTCTGCTTGACTTCGTTGGCTGTTCCTCCAGAAAAAAAGAGTGCAACAACCACTCCTGAATCAAAAACTGAAATATAAGATACATACTACTTTGTTATTCGCTTCTTGCCAGCAAATTCTCCTATGAGACTGCGATTGAAATCTTCGAGTCTTTAGTCCTGAACACGAATTCCTCGAATATGCCCCCCTGCCATCCGTAATCCATGCACCCTTTCTCGGTCTTCGCGTTCAGCATCTTCGTCGCTGGCTACATCACCGCAAGGTGGGATCTCGTCACCCGGCTGTACGAATTAGCGATATTTGCTTGGGATCACGGTGTCGTGGTAAGCCCTGGTCTATGCTACGACTAACATGAGTTTCTGCGACTTGCAGCTGATGAGTTTTCGCTGAGCTCTAGACCCGCGCAACGAAAGGCTTCCTCGTCCTCTCTGTCTTTTACTTTCTGCTCCTCATTCCGATCAACGCGATTGTCACTCAGGAAATTAACTGGGTAATCTATGACTGTGTCGTATTCGTCGTTGTCGCTTGCTTACCGTTGCCCCTAGCACCCGCGATCCGTGAGCCACGGTATATCCGCGCGAGAACAGCTGCGACGGCGAGGTTCGTTTTGAAGGAAGAAATAATGACAGCATGGTGATGAATGATGGGTTGCTGCGCGTGTTTTGGCCCTACGAATTTGCCCAATCCACCGCTCCAGGTGTGATTGTAGGCTGGAGAAATTCTGAATATGACCTCTTCGTCGTCTCGGTATTAGAGCATGTGGAGGTATGTTGTCGTGGGTGTGTAGGATGTCTGCGATGTCTAAACGATCGTTTAATTTACTAGGCGCGAAGTGTCGATAATGCGCTGCGGACGGGAATATTGTATCGCAACAGTCCGCATCCAATCTCCCGGTTGTTCAATCTCTGTGGGAAGTCAGCGATGCACGTCCTAGGGTCTACGAATGCGGCGGAAATCCCTACCGCGTTTACTCCGTCCTATCTCTACGCTGTAACGAACCACTCGTCCAGAGTGCCTCGAATATATTGCCCGCCGGAGACGAAGCTTTCTATTCAGGTCATCATGTTCCATCGGCCTCATCCCACGCGCATGCAGTACCTCTCTCTCTACCCAATGTGCCTTGTGCTAGGTGATAAGCGTGCGACCGTTGATACAGACAGTGGTGCCTTAGGAGACGTTGACGCAGCTGAAACAGTAGCAAAAGCGCGTTCTGCAAAGCTGGTCAACAAGCTGCGGCTACACACCGTGGTCAAACATGTCCCTACTCCAAAGGAACAATCGCTCTCAGCGATCATCAATCAAATGAATTGTGCATTTGAAGTGGATCGATTAATTCAAAAGAATATTGGATTGATTGGAGCTCGTCCAAAGCGGAGTCTTAGTGTCGGAGAACGAGTAGTAGAGTCGGCAACTACGGCTTGGGATCTATTCGTCCTAGGGATATCCTACGTGTTCTTAGTGTGGATCTATCCAATTGTGAAACAAGGATTTATAACTGGGATTATCGTGCATCGGGTGATAGCTGAAGTTGTTTTGACAGTTCTGGAGTGGCGCGCGCACCCAGATGCGGCTGCCTTGAAAGATATCTCAGCTACCGCTCAGCAGGTAGATATCCGCCTTCAGCAATTCTGTTACTGGCCAATACAATACTTAACGTTGCGCAAACGAAAGAACGACTGGGAAAGCGTCACTCATAGTCATCCTGATTATATCAGGTTCTACAACAGCCTCTGGCTTGTAGCGAATGATGTGATCATTGGGATTGCGCTTGGTTCGTACCTCATTGATAATGCCGATTGGGTTGCGTCGCAGATGAATTCTATTCTTAATGGCTCGACAGTGGAAGGACTCCAACAGACAATCTCCTGGCTGATGGACTGGCCGGCGGGTTTGAAACTAAACAATGAACTGGCAGCATTTCTAGGAGATTTGTTCCTTTGGGTTATAGAGCATTGGGCTAGTAAGTTAGTCTTCTCAGCTTTTCCGTCGAGCAGATGACTGATAAGCCATTCTAGGCGCACTCGCGAGTCTGCGTCCTTTTCTTCGCCATGTAGTCTACATAGTTGGCTGTTCTGCATTTGCAGGTGCAAGCATGGCCCTCGCAATGTTTTCTGATCTCCTTTCGCTCTTCACCGTCCACATCTACTCCTTCTACACTGCTTCGGCACGCATATTTCACTGGCAACTAACCATCATAATATCCCTCTTCCACCTCTTTCGCGGCCGAAAACGAAACGTGCTACGTAATCGAATAGATTCATGCGATTACGAATTAGACCAGTTGCTGCTCGGAACGATCCTGTTCACGCTGTCGTTTTTCTTGCTGCCTACTGTACTCGTATTCTATATTACTTTCGCTTCTGCCCGTATGGCGATAATAACGCTCAAGGCAACGCTGGACACGTGCCTTGCGGTCTTGAATCATTTTCCCTTGTTTGCAGTTATGTTGCGAATGAAGGATTCTCGGCGCTTACCTGGTAAGCTGGTTTATTTATTCCCAGTGACTTACAAGCAGTGAAGAGAGCGTCCTTCTTACATATTACAAACAGGAGGCATCAAATTCGAGCTTCGCAACCAAACAAAAGCCTTTCCCGACGACGACGATTTCCGCTGCGCGCCTACGTCGTATATCAACCTTCAGGTTCGTGTCCCCTCCCCATTTGATAGCAACATCACCCACATTTTCCAGTCACCCCGGAAACTCGTAGCCCAGCGCTAGCTAACACTCGATGATTAAAAAAATCCCATCACCCAATACAGTCTGTTCCCCTTTCTCTCCGGTCCATGTTCGACCAATACTTCCAACTTGGCCACCGGCTCCGAAAGCACTATCTGTCCCCACGCGTCATCCTCTGCCTCGTAACTGGCCGGTTTGTTCCCCCAATTCATCGCCGAAACATGTACAGTTTGCAGTACAGCATGCTTCCGGCACGGCGGGTGGGAATTGGTGAGATTTGGTCGAGGTTGATGGAGAAGGGGAGCACGACGCGAATGGGTACTGGTGCGGGAAGCGCGGGCGCTGGTGGTGCTGGAGTTGGCGCAGGAGGTGGAATGTATAGAGCTCCGAGTGGCTTTGGGAACTCGGAGAGGAGGAGATATAGAGGGTGAATATATAGAATCTAGGTTTTGAGGGATTGGCTTTTAGAGATGAAGTGCGAGGGATTGTGAGTATTAATTTTAATTATAGGCAAGAAGTGAAAAATGTCTTGAGATGTAGAAGAACTACATTATTAGAGTCTTGATATTTTGTTGTGTTCAGTCTATCAGCTCCATACCCCATCATCGAAGATACATCCAGCGTGTGAAGTGAGCAGTATGAGGTTGGTACGTGATTAGGTTGTTAGGCGTTAGGTCGCTAGGTCCCCTTTCCAGTTGCTCCCAGGGGCGCCCAAGTAGGATACCAGTGGTTACCAGAGTTCTAATGATAATTGATAGTAGCCTAACTGACTAGGTTTGGGGGAGCAGGCAGCTCTGTAATTTTGAAGCTCATTAGGTTTCTAGTCTAGTAGCTACTAGTAGCTCTCAAGTACTTTCAAGTATCTTTTAAAAGTGTGCAAATCTTGAAACATAATGAGATATTTTTAAATTACATGACAATATTCTAAGTTACTTCTTACTGCTCTCAGTAGTATCCAGTAGCAATCAAAGAAGATAAGATATTAAAATAAAAGTATAAATTTTCATTGTTAGTAGTAGCTGAAAGCTTCTGGTAACTGCTGAGTATAATTAATATAATAAAGAACAATTAGTGAAAGAAGACATAATATAGAAAGAAAATACTAAATTCTCAAAGACATCTTTAATTCTTTGTTAGTAGCAGCTGAGAACTCTTAGTAGTTACTGAATAACAAATAAAAATAAATACAATCTTGTAATTTATACAGTTTATTACAACATCTTATTAGATTCTGATTTTTTCACATTTCTAGAAACTGACTACTTAGACTGTAATGTTGTTACAATCTAATGAGCTTCAAAATTACAGAGCTCCCCAATCCCCCAAATCTAGTCACTTGGGCTACTATCTGCTATCACTGGAACCCTGGTAACCCCTAGTAACCTACCTGAGCGCCCCTGGGAGCAACTGGAAAGGGGACCTAGCGACCTAACGCCTAGCGACCTAGGGACGTAGTAAACCAGCAGTATGAGACTATTTCATATGGTCTGCAACGTACGCGACTCAAAAAATATATTATAAATCAAGGATTTTGGAATGACAATCCGAAGACACAATTGACAGTTGATAATAAATAGAAAACCGAGCATATAAAAAAAACCAGCATTCAGGGGAGAAAAGGGTTTGAAAGGCTTTTAATCGCCCAGTTCCGTATGAATTCCACCGAGAATCATATCCACCACTTAGTAGGTTCAGTCACAAAAGGGGAATCGACGTGCGACAAGGATTTTCGGATGCCCAAATCGAGATTGTGTTAAGAGAATAATGGGCAATAGGCGGAGCAAGCCAAGTTGTGAATTGCCGAAACAGTATTCGGGTCAGAAACGCCCTAGCCAGGTAAGACACAAATCCCACAAGACTTAATAATAGATACCCGTTTGTCGTAATCAACGAGAATGGTGGCAATCAACGCGTTTGATTTTCGTAGGGTCGGTTATAAAAAAAATATAAAGAATAGACTGAACGGTTTTTTGTATGAGCTCGTAGATATTCCAGAAATAGAGGTTTTTGTGGATATGACATCTAGCGCTCCAGCTCTTTCAGCGTTATGCCATTATTGCCAGTACTGCTGATTCCAATTATATTCCCCTAAGAAGTTGTAATAATGTTCCTCATCGGGGTTTTGATTTGGCACGTCCTGGGCGGCTGAAAACTGAGTATCATAATAGGGTTGCGTAAGGAAGGCGTCCATTGACAGTATATCAGGCTGCATAAGAGGATGAGGGATCTCCGGCGTCAGGGCCTGCTGAAGGGGAGCAGGAAAGGTGAATATAGCTGCAGCTGAAGCAGGAGTAGAAGCTGTCAGGGCAGGCGAAGGATCTGTGCCCGTTTCTGCTGCTACAGGCCCTGAAGCATAAGAGTCTAGGAACTGCCGGCCTCGGTCATTTAAGCGTTCTTTTCCGTAAGTCTCAAGAATTCGTACGATCTCCTTGATATCTTTATTTGCAGGGTGACCACGAATGACACCCTCCAACCATCTTCTTAGCGAATGTTTCCTGAGCTGTCTTGCCCATCGATTTCTGCCATCCCCAGGGAGCGCGTCTGCTTGGAATTCCGCGTTATATGCGTCGACGATACCTCGCTACCGCATTTCCGTCAACACCTTTAGGGTGACTAGGAATAGGTCATTGCGTGCTGGCACAGATTTGCCTTTACCCACTAAGCCCATCTCGATTTGGCTTGCTTTTGTTGTATTTGTAGTAGGGTATATATTTGCTGAAATCTTGGTTTCCTTTCACTTAAAAGATAAATAGTTAAAGCAGAACAATGAAAACCCCTAAAACATTTAGGCGGAGAGAAGAGGAGAATGAAGAAGAAAACAGAATTATGGGCTCATGATTATTGAGACTGTGTTGAGTGATGATATTTGAGTAGTGTGTCTGGTGAGATGCTCTGCTGCTCATAAATATTGTGCCCTAACTGCGCTGCACAGCGCAGACACCACAACGGCAGCAAAGCCCTATTAGGAAAAGGGCTAGTACTGCCGTCGCAGTAATCCGCAGTGACCAGAGCGGCACACAAAGTGAACGGTGAAAGAATATAAATTTTCCATCCACCTGTTCTCTTTCACCTTCTTCCTATCTCACATTTTCCATCCACAATCCCACCCCACCAGAGCAGACACACTAATCAAATAACATCACTCAACACAGTCTCAGCAATTATGTCTGCTGCTAATAATGGCCGCTGGACAAAGGAGGAGGACATCTTCGTGGCTGCAATGAGACTCGGCACCAGCCTCAACTGGGGACAGATCGAGACCTTATTTCCGAAAACATTCAAAGGCATTACGCCCAGCAAGAAGGATCTCGAGTCCCGATTCAACAAGAATCTCAAGCCGAAACTCGACATCGACAAGGAAAAGCGGACTGTCGCTGATATTATTGACGATTATCGTCATTATGGAAAAGCGACTTATCCAGAGGATCAGGAAGTAATCGACCAGGCTCTCATATACTTGAGCAGCGTGGAAGAAAGTGATCGGCTCTGGTAGAGCACCAAGGTAAGACTTATTTGGGCACACAGGGGGCCCAGAATCCATTATACTTATTAGATTTCATGGCGCATTCTCCGCATGAATTTCTAGTTTCCCCTATAGGGGAAGTAACTCGCACATCATTCTGCAAAGACACTTAGCTTGAATAATGCTAACATGGCAATAGGCTGATACATACAAGTTCGCTTCATGTGATGTTCGTCATTCTCCTTGCTATTCTTCCGAGCGTCTTCCAACATGGTGTCAATGCCACGTTCTTTCAACGTTCTCTGTTGCTGACGTCTTAGTAGCTGCAATCATGGAGCAGTGTGTTTGAGGTAAGCCATACTGAAAGACATTTCTTATACTCTTCAAAGACCTTTTCACAGTCATTGTTGGAGGGGTTGCCACGAAGAAACTCTGCCAATAGTCAATCTCTGTCTCCATTTCCTTTCCATGCACCAAGTTTGAGGGCACTTACTTTCGCTGTACCACTTGAGGAAGCAAGAGTCATAGCGCCTGAGACCAGTCAGCTTTCTGATATCCCATGTGGCTCTTGGGGAAGAAGCACTCAGGCATACTCTTTGGGTCCATTACACTCGGGAGCAAGAGAGGCAGACATGGTGATCGATGCAGTTCTGGGGAACAGAAGAAGAGAGAACCTTCAACTACAAGGGGGAGAAACTGGATATTTATATCTTTCAGGACTGTGAACAAACCACGCTAGAGCTAAGCGAGAGTCTTCATTCACTGAGATATTCTGCACTCAAGAGTGATGGTGAAGACTTGCAGTTGATTTAGAGTTGTGGCGCTAACTCTTTTTTGCCTAACTAGGGTTCCTGGTTCCTTTCCTGGTTTTGTTCGTCTTTGATCGCTTCACTCACTCTATCGAAATTCTGCGCATTCTTCACCTTCAAGCATATTTTTTCCTTCTGGCAGCCTTTGACTGATTCCTTTCCTTCACTTGCCTTTCCCTCTGCCTCACAATGTCTTTTTTTCTGTGAATTTACTTAATGGATGTTTCAGAGTTTTCTCCTTTTCAGGAGAGATTAACTGTAGCCCTGGTGCAAGCTACAAAAACAACCTCTCAGCTTTTGGCCGAAGATATTGCTTTTCAGCGATCCGTTAATCCGAATCTTTCGAATTCTCTTGACGAACAAAGCAGCCGGTTCCTTGGCTTGGCTAATTCTATCCTTCGTTTCGCGACCTCTGGCTCAGATCTCCGCGCTCCGTTGTTGGAAGATGAAGACAGCGTGGACGAAAATTGGAGAACGATAGTCGACGTGATTGACGAGCTCTTGGAGAAAGCTGATGCTTGCCTTGATGAATTCACCGGAATAATCAAAAAGCTCAGTCCGTCTCAAGAGAATCATGGCCAGGATCTTGGCAAAAGACCTCCCAGAGCTCAATTCCCAAGCGTCCATCACTTTGCGTCCTCTAAAATCCCGAAACCCCAGCTGCTCTTTAAAACTCGCCCAAATAATCACGATTCTTCACCATTCCGACCTATATTACAACATAAACCTCATGCAATTGTTCCGTTTTCTCCAGCTGTCGACCAGGCGAACGTCAATGGCGGAGAATCTCAATCGTAAGCTTCCCTCTTTCTTGCGTGAAACCTGGATCATGATCCCGTGCTAAGTATTTATTTTTGTTAGATACGAGCATCCATATGCCTACGAAATTAGAAACTGTCAATACTCGCCGCCCGTGTATGCCAGGTCGGCTCCTCAGATGTATAAACCCTTTGAGACCACAGACGCTACCTTCGTGAACACACTTGAGGGCGTTAAATTGATGCTCGCTGAATTAAAGTCTGCCAAAGAAATCGCTGTTGATCTTGAACATCACGATACACATTCGTACCATGGCCTCGTTTGTCTTATGCAAATCAGTACTCGCGAGAAGGACTGGATTGTCGACACACTACTACCATGGAGAGAGGAGTTGCACATACTCAATGAAGTTTTTGCGAATCCACAAATAGTCAAAGTTTTGCATGGGTCATCGATGGATGTAATATGGCTTCAGCGAGATTTGGGCCTGTATTTGGTCGGTCTCTTCGACACCTACCACGCCTCTGTCGCGCTAAATTACCCAAAGAAAAGTTTGAAGTATTTGCTACATAAATTTGTGAATCTTCAGGCAGAGAAGAGTTACCAAATGGCGGATTGGCGACTTCGGCCTTTACTCCCTGGAATGTTTGACTATGCGAGATCCGATACCCATTATCTTCTTTACATCTACGATCATCTACGGAATGAGCTTCTTGAGCACTCAACTCCGGAAAACAATCTGATCGATTACGTTCAGGAGAGATCCAAAGATGAGGCATTGCAGCGATACGAACGACCTGTGTATGACGCGGAGACAGGACAGGGTGCAGGAGGTTGGTATGATGTTCTGTCTCGAAGCTCGTGTTTGCTTAGCCGGGAACAATTGTCCGTTTTCAAAGCTGTACATCAATGGCGCGATCAGACCGCAAGAACAGAGGATGAAGGAGTGCAATCAGTTTTATCAAAACGGGCACTCTTCGCCATTGCACAGGTTATGCCATTAGATCAAGCAGCGCTACTAAACCTTGCTAGTCCAGTCTCACCGTCACTGAGAAAACGACTGTCTGAGCTGCTCAAGGTGATCAAAGCAGCGAAGATTGCTGGTGTCAATGGTCCAGAGTTGCACGAGGTGCTTGGTTGCCGACCAGCCAAGGTTGCGGCAGAGACTGAGATAACCCAAATGAATGTTATACCGCCTGAAAAGGAGTTCGCCAACCCTTTATCGAAAGACCTTGAAGAGCAGGCAAGTGCAGCCAGAGCACTTGTATCCCAATTTTGGGGTGCTACATTACAACATTCAGAGTCAATTACCTCGTCTGCATATGCCTCGCTTGCTGCATCTGATGTTATTTTCCTTTCACTACCACTGCCTGCAGTACCAATAAACCTTTCGGATGCATCCAGGAGAGCGACGCGCGATGATACGACAGCCATAGCACCTTCCACAGCAGACACGACGATAGTTGATCAGAAGCCAACTTTAACGGATCAGATATTCACCGTTAAGCAGTTCGGTGCGCCCCCAAAACGGAAAGCTGTACCAAGCAACGAGTCATCTCCAGTATCTTCGCCAGGTCTGAGATCACCTCGTCTTGACACCCCAGCTTCCGCATCTAAGAGGCAAAAGACTAGCCCGTTGGAAAACGTCGTTCCTTTCGACTATGCAAATGCAGAGTCTGTTCTCCAATACAGGCCGGCACCTGACTCGCGAAGTCTTCCCAAAAAGGTCCAATTCAACCCGTACGCAAAGTCCCTAAATGCGCCGCAAGCATTGAGGAAATCTAAGAAGGATATGGGTGGTGGCAAGTCTTTTACATTTCAAAAATAGACAATGGCTCTTTTGATAGTTTTGGTCGAAAACACGGATGGGGGATCATCTTCTGGGTTTGTCATTTATTTGCTGTGAATGGGGTTTGATTTTGTTTGGGTGACGACTGGGCAAGGGAACTGCATGTGTTGGGAGTTTCGCATGGGATGTGGATGCTTTCTTTCCTTCTTCTTCTTCTTCTTCTTCTTTCCTTTTTACATATTTTTCTAGTGCGTCGTCCTGTTGAGTGTTCTGCTATAATTTCTCATTGCAATGAAGTACATACATGCGACTCACCGAGACAGGGTTAAGATTTCTCCAATAATGATTATTCCATGCCTTGTATTTTATTTTAAGGCATGAAGGACTAGACTATTCAGCAGCTGCAAATCTTCGTGGGCTGTGTAGATCGTACTGCATATTTTGATCTGCCGTCAAAATTCCGCGAATCGTGAATGGGGCAGCTCGACAGATCGAAAAGAGGGGGCAGTTTGAAACTTTGAATCTGGCCTGGCGGGCCGGCAATGGGGGGCCCTTTCTCGTTTTCTTTTTCTTCACTCCCCCTATCTCCATCCCTGCCAGTCAGTCTTAATAGTTGGTAGAGCAGTTGGTGCGGTGATGCATCGAGGTTTCTTATCTGCAAACCAAGTAGTTAATTATTCCGTAACTGCGGATCTTCTGGCCTGACTATGTAGATAGACTGATAAAACATGGTCAAAAACTCCCAATATACGGCAGGCCTGCGGACGTGGGGTTTTATGGAGGAGTGTTTCTCAAGTCAAGGAGAATAGTATGATAAATGCAGGTACCAGGCCAGTTCGTGACATGCATGAACGGAAGAAAGGAGACATACACATACATACATGGTTTGACGGATGATCGGCGCTGGGAACTACTGTGTATATATGCAGCAGTATCTGCATGGGACTCGATTTCGGGTTCCACAATTGCTTTTCAATGAACAAACCTGCCTGGAATCTGGATCATGTATGAACTGTACTCCGTATATCTGCAGGAGAGAAGTGGATTTGAATTTCTTTTTTTTTTTTTTTTGTCTTGGGGGGTGAAAGGATTGATAGTGCAGCCGTGAAGTGGAGTGCGGGAGAGGTGAGAACAGTCCTGTCGGAAATTTGATGAACAGGAGCAGTTAATTAGTTTGAAGACTTGATTCAAGGAGATGTCTCTGACAACTAGTTACATATGTTAAATAATATGTATAACAAAGTGATGAAGCTGAAAACACACAGTCAGATGACAACTTGACCATGTTTCCCCGGCCTTCCTCCATGCGACTGTTCCCAGTATGATCCACGATCTTCAATATAGTACTCATTATGGTGGATGAAGGGACTGTGTGGCTGCTCCACCCACTGGTGCAGTGAAGTTCCTCCAATCAGTTCTGCTCTGCACAGAAGGGAGATACTCATATGATAGTGGCACTTATTGGAATTGCCGACAGGTTCTCACATGAAAAGTTTCTGATGAAGAAGCCAAGTGTTCGGTACGCGCGTAACTCCTGGAGACTGTGGAGCCAGTCTGTTAGTACAGTTGATGGTCCTTAACAAGATTCATGTCCATATTCGTGACGAGTTGAGTAAAGAAACCAGATACTCAATTGACGGCTGTCTGTATGCAGTTCCATACAGTCAGGTGTGTATGTGCAGAGTAGGTACTCCGTAGTTACAGGTTACTTCCACTAGTTATATGGATACAGAGGAGCAGCAGCTGGAATTGGGCGGTACCTGCCTAAGTTAGTTAAACCCCCTCTCCATCTGGCTTGATTGAAAAGTTCCGATGGTTCCTGAACAAACTCAATAATAAAGAGTGTGTACATCCTCTGTACTCTGTAGATACATACTACATAACTACTGTGTATAGATGCTGGGACCTGAAGATCAACCTTGTTTGTCAGGATTAGATAACTATACTACTGGCAAGTTCTGACTCTACATAGTAGTACTACCGAGTGGTCAGTTATACTGTGTATATGTATACTGTGCAATTGTGCTGGTGTGTTACAGAACACCCTCTAGTTAACTAGCTCTAATAGAGTGTCTCTGCACGTCAGACAGAAAAGCTTTTTTGCCTTTCTCAACCCCCAGCTCAGGGGGTGGCAACCTTTCCACTACAACAGAGTATAAATAATTATTACTCTGCAAATCACCTTTCTTTCTTTCTTGCACCCTGATGTATGAACACACTCTTGCACATGTCTACACTTGTATCTATGTATCTTACCTGCAGCCATCAGGAGTTCCTTTCGTCCAAACTTACCAGGAAGGCTTGGCAAGATAAGCCATCCCCATCATGGACACTTGTAGCTTCAAAGTACACAACTTTGAGCCATTGCAGCCGCCACTAGTATGCACTGTACCTCAAAGATACCTGTTAACATAGTCACAAGTGACGAACTTGATATCATTATTATGATTTAGGGATTGTTGAAACAACAGCCATCATCGTAATATGTAGTACTTGTACAGAGTATACCATGCATGTCTGATGGCAGAACAGTCCAACTTCAGTCCTGGACCGTGCGTGAGCTTAATGGTCAAAGCCAATTGTTATCAATTCATCCATACTGCTACTGGATGTAAGTGGTAACTACCTAACTGTGGGAAGGCTGTCAAGTTGACTTGGTGGAGACGATGCAAGGCTGTTCTCCTTTCAATTTTGCAAGTTCCGTCAATTGAGCTCAGCAGTAAAGTAACAGTATGTGCTTCATTGCAGTAGTTAGTTAACTAGTGAACTAGTTAGTCCCTGTAACTCGAAGTTTCAAATTTACCAGAAGAAGCCCAAGTTGCCCCTTTTACCTAGGTCATCAGCATCATCATCATCATCATCATCACCACCACCACCACCACCACCACACATACGGAGTACATACACTATTATTGCATGGATACTATTAGTTCATCTCGCCAGTGGCCCTAGTGACGAGGCTACGGGCTTCATACGAACTACTGCTGCTAATTTACGACTCCCGATTCCCCTCTTTGTTTCTGTTGTGTTCATGGTCGGCTTCATCTTCATCCTCCTCCTCCTCATCATCATCATCGGCACCAGCCAATCCATCCACTATTGCTCCCTCAGCTGACTTGCACATCAACCCCCCCCTCTGGTGCTCAACCTTTGCACTCCACTGTCTTTCTGATCCTCACTTGCCTCATTGTTCACTCTTGAAGAATCTTTTTAAGCCTACAGGTATACGTGTTGTAATCACCAGTTCCCTGTTTCACCACCCTCAAGTTTCCGCTGGTGCCCTAATTCTAGTCAATTCATCCTCGTGTCAAATCACCTTCGATCCCAACGTCGTTCTGTCGTTCGCTACCTAGCAAATCTATCTCCCTTAATTGCGCGATCTTCCCTTCCCTTCAAGTGCCATTACCGAACGGAACTTGCGCCCTGCTCCCCCGATATTAATCCCTGACGAATTCCTTGTCTCGGTTCGACATCCCAGCATCTAGGTCGCCCTTTTCCTCCTTACAGAACCGCCCTTGTTTGTGCCTGGAAGGCGCACTCGACGGAACATATACATACACCTGGTCGGAGGGGCTAAGAAACATCGCTCTTTTGGAACAGGGCACCCCGCATGTGGACAGAGCCTAACACGGGCTATCATTTCCAACCTGCGATTTGGAGGCTTGATGGTGAACCTGGTGCAACCAAACACGTTGGAATTAGACCATAATATGTGAGAATCGTCTTGTTTCTCTCCTCTTGGAAGAGAATATGTTAACAGAGCAATTTTAGGGTTGTGAATTCTAGCAGTGCTTCGTGACTCCTTTGCAAAATCTATTGTCCTTCGTTTACCTTCACTCGCTTGCCTTGATTCCTCTTGCAAATCGACAGCCTGCCCGATTTTATCTCGAGGATACCCTCCATTGTTCATTTGTTTAAGCACACAAAACCATCACAGCCATGTCAGTCGCGACCATGCTTCAGCCAGCGTCGCGCGTGTCGAGAGCGTCAACATCTTCGTCCTCATCTTTTCAGCCAATGACAAGACAAAACACCATGTCATCGCATGACGCTCGCTCTTTACGCCAGTCCAAACGGATGTCTGTCACGGCTCTGTATTTGTCCATGTCAGCAAAAGACAAGGATCTTGAGATTTCAGATGACCTGGCAAGAGGTTTGATAAAACGTCTCAGCTCTCATTTGTGGTCACCTGTTGCTAATGTCTCTATAGCACAAAAGGCATTGCGAGAACTGAAATCAAAGATATCCTCTCAGTCCAAGAAAAACTTTGTGCTTGAAAAGGATGTGCGATACTTGGATTCAAGAATCGCGCTTCTGATCCAGAATCGTATGGCTTTGGAAGAAGTACGTTTACCTGTACTCTGGTTAACGCTTGCGAATAACGCAATGTTAATGTGTTCTACAGCAAAACGAAGTCGCCAGTCATCTCGACGATTCGACCGAAGTGCAAGAGGGCGTCTTCCCAAACGATGATAAGACCCAGAAATATGGAAATCTACTCTTTCTCTTACAGTCTGAGCCACGCCATGTCGCGCATCTTTGCAGATTGGTTTCTATGGCAGAGATTGATTCATTGCTTCAAACAGTCATGTTCACCATCTATGGTAACCAGTACGAAAGCCGAGAAGAACATCTCTTGCTGACCATGTTTCAATCTGTCCTCACGTATCAATTTGACAATACCCCAGAATACTCTTCGCTGCTGCGACAGAACACGCCGGTGTCTCGCATGATGACAACTTATACTAGAAGAGGCCCGGGACAGGCTTATTTGAAGCAAGTTCTCGCGGAACAGATCAATTCACTTATCGAACTCAAGGACGTGGACCTCGAAATCAACCCTCTAAAAGTGTACGAAACCATGGTGGCCCAGATCGAAGAGAATACAGGAACGCTTCCAGACTATCTACCAAAATCAGTAACTGCAGAAGTGGCAGCCGCAAACGAGCAAGTCCAAGCCATCATTGCGCCCCGTCTAAAGATGTTGAGTGACATTGCGAATGCGTTCTTAGGCACTATTATCGAAGGTCTAGAGGAGACACCCTATGGTATTCGTTGGATTTGCAAACAGATTAGGAGTCTTTCCAGACGTAAATATCCTGATGCGCAAGATCACACCATCTGTACCCTAATTGGAGGTTTCTTTTTTTTGCGATTTATCAATCCCGCCATCGTTACTCCGCGATCTTATATGCTTATCGATGGAACACCTGCTGAGAAGCCTCGCCGGACATTGACCCTTATTGCGAAGATGTTGCAGAATATCGCGAACAAACCGTCCTACGCAAAGGAGCCATATATGGCGAAGTTGCAACCGTT
The DNA here is from genome assembly GCA_029449355.1 of Emydomyces testavorans. Taxonomy (NCBI): domain Eukaryota; kingdom Fungi; phylum Ascomycota; class Eurotiomycetes; order Onygenales; family Nannizziopsiaceae; genus Emydomyces; species Emydomyces testavorans. The sequence continues at coordinate 1,220,943 of CP120630.1, read as the reverse complement.
CATTCATCAAAACAAAGAACGGGTCAACAAATTCTTACTGGATCTCTGTGAGGTTCAGGACTTTTATGAGAGTCTGGAAATGGATAATTATGTTGCTCTTTCGAAGCGCGATCTCGAATTGCAAATCACTTTAAACGAAGTTTATGCTACACATGCCCTCCTTGAGAAACACAGTTCCGCGCTGGCTTCTGACCAACATTCACATCTCCACGTTCTCCTGCAGGAACTCGGACCAGCCCCGGCCCAATTACCTCGCAAAGAGAATCGATCGATCCACTTACCATTATTTAGTAAGTGGGAGACTCCCATCGATGACTTAACGGCCGCTTTGGATATCACACAAGAAGAGATTTACTTCATGGAAGCAAAATCTACCTTTGTTCAGATTTTACGTTCACTACCACCTAATTCAGTCGTTACCCGACGCCCGCTTCGGTTAGATCGAATCGCAGAAGCTGCTGCGACCCTGAAGAACGATGCCGTCATGGTGCGCAAGGGGATCCGAACGATGGAACTTTTGAGCTCACTTCAAGAATTGGGCGTTATTGACCGATCAGATGACTTTAGTCTTCTTCGTAACGAAGTGGAGCAGGAACTCGTCTACCTAGGCTCGTTGAAAGAGAAGGTTATTGAAGAAACGAAGAAATTAGACGAAGTTTATCGAACGATTCGTGATCACAACACCTACCTAGTTGGCCAGTTGGAGACCTACAAGTCATATCTGCATAATGTGAGAAGCCAGTCGGAAGGCAAGCAAAGGAAACAGCAGAAACACCAAGAGCTCGGGCCCTACAAGTTCACGCATCAGCAGTTAGAGAAGGAGGGTGTGATTCGAAAGAGCAATGTCCCAGAGAATCGGCGGGCCAACATATATTTCATGTTCAAAAGTCCATTGCCTGGAACGTTCGTCATCAGCTTGCACTATAAGGGTTAGTAGTACTTCTCTCGGCTTCTTTCTCGATCAGTAACGTAGCTGACTCGAAATCTGATTTGCAGGGCGTGCGCGTGGCCTGTTGGAACTTGATCTGAAGCTTGATGATCTGCTCGAGATGCAAAAAGATAACCAAGAAGACTTGGATCTGGAATACGTTCAGTTCAATGTCTCCCGGGTGTTGGCATTACTAAACAAGCGCTTTGCTCGAAAGAAGGGCTGGTGAACAATAACAACTTGATTGAGGAGGAGGATTTAATATATATTTGTTTTTGCACTTTGGCGGTTCTGTGGTCCGATCTGAGGGAATTGGAGTTGAGGTTTAATATGCAGCGGCAAGCTTGAACTGGATGGATAAAGGTGGCTTTACCTTTGTGCTGCGGGATCCGAAGGGCTCGAAGGGGTGGAATCGGGCTGATCTCATGGTTGGAGCTGGCTTGAGATCATCTGGCTTTTATTCATCCAGGTGGAGTTATTAATTACGGTTTGCATATCCCCTTGATTCCTCATCCATTCCCCCCCCTTTTTTTTCCTTTTTTTTTTTATGCTCTAAACTGTATTGTCTGTGGCTTTTGATCCTATACCCGCACGTTATACTCACCTTTCCCGTTTCTATGACAGACCATGTTGCTGGCTGGGAAGGGAAAGGCACCATTTGATAACCAAGACTGTCTGGTTCCTGTTCCGCTGGCTCGGGCTGAGAACAATGGTTTCTATGTTTTCGATCTCCTCGAACATCACACACTGAATTGATACGATTGAACAAATGACCCCCATTCTACCACCATGACTGTATTCATCAAACCTCCCCCTTCTTTGCTGTTCAAAATACCGTGTATGATTCCTATTTTCTCACTTGTTTTTGTCATTTGTCGGTGCAGTTTCGGGGCGTTTTCTTCCTCTGGATTTTTGATTTAATTACTCTGCAGTGATGGTGCGGATAATATCTATCACTGCAGCCTAATAATACTGTGATTTTTCCATTGAGTGGCTTGTGGGATGCAATGATCAAGTGTAGTTGATAACATTTGATTCCGATCTATACTTGCACCTGTAGAGTGAAAGACTTGACTCGATCCAGCAAAAGGTCTCCCTGTTGGCTGGAGGGATATCGCTATCCCTGTAAGAACTAACTAACTAGCTGTCTTGTGGGCAGAAACTGCTCCAGCCAGCTCAACTGCGTGCCCCTCACTACATAGTTGCTAGTTAAGCTGAGTGTGGTCTGTCGCTTCATCAAGCGAAAACTTGGCTGACGGATGACGGAATGCGTTCAAACACTTGTTGATGGCGATGAGAAGACTGAGATTCATGAAATGGATTAAGCTCGACCGGCTAAAACAATAAGCGAACTTCGAAAACCTCCTTTTTTCCTTTTTTTTTCTTCCTCTTTTTCTGATCCATCGTAACTACTAAACAGACCCACGCAGCATCAATCCACCCAAGCACATAGTTACCAACATACTATTTGCCCGTCTCCTCCGCCAAAACCCTCAATCTGTCCCCTTCGAAGATAACCTCGTACTTACTCTAGCATCCTTGCCGTGAACGAAAAAGAAACTACCTCTTGAACAGCCCTTCTCCGTGCTCACTAGTCCAAATAATCCCATTCACCATGTCAAATACAACTCCCGCCCAGCCCACAAACCCTCTCAAGCTCGACCCCAAGTACGACGACTATGACTTCCCCACCACGGCTCCCGTGGCGCAGTCGGGTCACCCGGGCCACACTACGCCGGAGCAGGATGCGCAGGTTGCTCAGCTGAGGATGATGCTGGAGGCATTGGGGTATACGGAGCGGTTGGATACGTTGACGCTGTTGAGGTTTTTGAGGGCGAGGAAATTTAACGTGGAGGCGTCTAAGAATATGTGAGATTGTTTTTTTTATTTATTTTTCTTTTCGTGGTATTTGGCTGCCCTGAATTCGAGGTGAAACTGCTGACGGGGGAACAATACTGGGCAGGTTCGTTGCCTGTGAGCAATGGAGAAAAGAGTTTGGGACGGATTCGCTGGTCACGGAGTTCCAGTATACGGAAAAGGACCAGGTGTTTCAGTATTATCCGCAGTATTATCATAAGACTGACAAAGTACGTTGATGCATTCAGGCCTGAAAAAACTGGCCTGGTGTCGTCTGTTATCCATCCGATGGCGAACTGTATACTGATCCGGGTCCCTTTATATAGGATGGACGACCCGTCTACATCGAACAGCTTGGCAAAATCGACCTGACTGCCATGTACAAAATCACCACCAGCGATCGCATGCTCAAAAACCTCATCTGCGAGTACGAAAAGCTCGCCGATCCCCGTCTTCCCGCCTGTGCACGCAAATCAGGCCACCTCCTCGAAACCTGCTGCACGATCATGGACCTCAAAGGCGTCGGGATTTCCAACGCCTCCTCCGTCTTCGGCTACGTCAAACAAGCCTCCGCCATCTCGCAAAACTACTACCCGGAGCGTCTCGGCAAACTGTACCTGATCAATGCTCCCTGGGGCTTCAGCACCGTTTTCAACGTCGTCAAGGGCTTCTTGGATCCCGTGACGGTGAACAAGATTCATGTGTTGGGATCGGGATACGAGCAGGAGCTGTTGGCGCAGGTACCGGCGGAGAATCTGCCGAAGCAGTTTGGTGGGACGTGTGAGTGTCCTGGTGGGTGTGGGTTTAGTGATATGGGGCCGTGGCAGGAGCCGGAGTGGGCGAGGCCGCCGAAGTGGGCGAAGAAGGGGGCCAAGGCGGGGGATGGTGAGAAGAAGAATGAAGAGCAGGAGCTTGTTGGTAAGGAGAAAGGCCCTGCAACGGCAGTGCCGGTTGATGCTACGCCTGCTCCGGCGCAGAAAGATCAGGTTCCGGCGTAAAGGGAGTGAAGAGAATGAGGGTTAGATGGGGAGTTGAGAGTCTTTTTTTTTTTTTTTTGTGTGAATTTTCTGCGACAGATGTGGGCTCGATCAACTACATTATACTGAGAGAAGAGCGAGAAGTGTGGAAAACGGAATAATTATTGCAAAATAGACAGATTTCTTGTTACTTTTGTCTCTGTCTGAATTGCATTTGCTTGCTTCGGCTGTGAGACCTTTCTAGAGGTGGATGATGGAAGCCTTTCCCCCCATTCTATCGCTCGTATGGAGTATATATAGGTGCTTCTTACGTGGTGTTCCGTGCACAAATTGAGGATTCGACAGGGTTCTTATTGCAAACTGCTCGGCCACATTTAATGGGCCTTGCTTCATCCAGTATGGCTAGAACATAAAATCTGACTGCCCCTTTAACGCCGATGACCTCCCAACTCCAAACGCACCGTGGCGGCTTTCCCAAAAAATGCATTTCCATAGCCTTCACTAAAGCCGAAAGAAACAGTAAAAAGGTGAGGATATTACATATTTTCAACAACCTCTGCAGCGCGCCTCGCCCTCTCGACCTTCCCCACAGTCGCCGCGAGGCCTTTACTACTATCCCCCTCTCCATCGTCATCGTCGTCGTCCTTGCCCAGTGTCGCTTCGCCTTGCAAGCGCACTAGCGTCCTCAACCCATCAGCGTATACCTCACCAATTTCTCCATCCCGCCATCTCTCTCGCTCTCGTTCGTTGCCAAACGGTATGTCGAGAATCCAACCAGGTCGCTGCTGCCGGACATACATCCAGTCCAGCGACGCGATCTCTTTAGAGTCCGACTCCTCGCGACGATGCCTCATCGCATCGATAGCTATACCACCGCCGTCATCGTCGTCCCCTACCTCTTCTTGATCATCCCGCTCCAGCGCATTCTGCAACGCCTCCGCATACTTCTTCGCCGCCTGCACGGGCGCATCGCGCCGCATCTGCGCCACCGTCGTCGTCAGCGATTCCAACTGCGCGTACAAACTCGTCACGCGCGCGGCGAGTCGCGCATCGTACGGTTCGTACTCGACCTCTTCGCGGGTTGACAGCAGATCTTGTAGCTGCATCATCGTCGTCGTCGCTGCTGGGGTGGTGCGGGCCGTGCGGGACAACGACGACGAGGAGGTGGTGTCGAGCCCGTTGATGCTGATGGAGGGAATGGCGGAGGTGAATGTCTTGGTGAGGAAGTCGTCGACGAGCTCGCGCACGCGGGCTTTCATGGGGTCGTCGGAGGCATTGTTGGCGGAGGGGGGGAAGTGCAGGTCGAGCTTTTGGCGGGAGAGATTGAGGGTGTTGGTGTAGAGGTAGGCGAGGTCGGCGGTGGATTGGAGGTCGATTTTGCGGTGGTGGGGGGCTTGCATTGGGTGATGCTGGCTGGTGGAGAGGGTGGTTTTGAGGTTTTAGTTCAGTTCATTGTAGAGTCGTTGGGATATTGGATATATGTTAGTATTATGTAGCTTTCCATTGAGATGGGACGGACGCGCTGTTGATGGGGATCGACTGATTGGGTTTAGCGTGGATGAGGAAGAAAGAATGATGTCATAGGAAAGCAAAACATCAGATGACAAGCAGTATCGCTTTCGAATTTCTGTTCGCATTATTAGTCTCGTTGTTGTGCATTGCTTGAGAAGAAAGAAGTCGAATCGAATCATGGTCCTGAAGACCTCATCTTGCCCTTCAGGTACTAGACGAAGGGACCTGCCCTTTGAATTATCCAGGTGATATATGTATAAGTACATACATAGGCAATGGCAGATGATCCAGCCATAACCCTCGTCGACAATACGCTTCCGGAACCTGAGCATGACGCCAGCGAGCCATTGGGCTCTTCGATCAGCAGACAGCAGAAATCCATCACCAAAAGACTAACCCGCTCGGCAGTCAGAGAAAACCTTGCTAGACGCAAATACGCCAAATGGCAACGAGACCGCTATGCCGGCCTTGACACTGGGTCCAGCCGGGAAGGCTCTCCATCGAGACGCATGCTCGGCCAACGAGAACGAACCTTGTCGATTGGGCGGTCCAGCGCGGGAACTGACTACACTGACTTCGACGGTCTGGATGGCGGCGAATCCACAATTGTCGTCGACGGCGAAGCACAAAGCGAGATTGACGTTCTCTACGAGAATCAGCGCGGATGGTTTTTCTGTGGAGTGCCCTACTATTCGGAGAAATCGCTATTGAACCTAGACCCCGCGGCGTGGCTCACGAAGAGTCTCGACCTCAGTCCCGTGGATATTACGAATGCGCAGCTTCCCGACCCGAGTTGGGAATGGGCATGGAAGACCTGGTACATTGATATGTCGTATGATGTGGATGAGGAAGGTTGGCAGTATTCGTTTTCGTTTGCGTCGAGGTTTGCGTGGCATGGAACACATCCTTGGTATCATTCATTCGTGCGCCGGAGGTGCTGGCTGAGGAAAAGAGTGAAGAAGGCGATGAAAGTGCCACGCAGGGCTGGTACGGCTGATGATCGGAGTCAGGCATACTCAGTTGAGGAATTTATTACCGCGCGGACAGCTTCTCGGGGCCAGGAGCCCAGTATCGGTGCCGCAGAGCGTGGAAGCTATAGGAGTGCGACCCTACAAGACCAAGAGGAGTACATATCCCCAGACGAGATTACGAATACTCCCGTCTTAATGAAGGCCATTACAAGGGCTACGCTTGACAGAGAGAAGATCGAAGCCGTGAAAGCGTTTGTACATATGGGGAATGAAGAGTTGGTGTTTTTGGAAGAGAAGGTAAGCCTACACAGATTGTTTCAGTGACTGCTTTTTGTTTTTTTTTTGTTTTTTCTGACTTCTCGACAGATGCCACATATCATGTCCATGCTCCTTTTTCATGCATCCAGGCGTCAGCTGGTAGAGTTCCTTGTCAGTGCAATTGACGAAATCCCCGAGAGCACGGATGATGAAGCTGCGAAGCAGAGAAGATCGAACCTTATCAATGCAGTCGATGCTGCCTACCGTCACTATAAAGATCTTGAGTTCTGGGGAGATATTGGCCCTGATATTGCTGTGGTAAAGGGAAAGGCACCTGTAGGCACTAGGTCTCATCCATAGATGCGGAAACACTCTGTCCTTGTTAGCGATAGATCATCCAAGTACTAACTAAATACGTATTTTTACTGGAGACTCCTCCTCTCTCCATGCTGTAATGAATTGATATGAGAGTGTCGATGGACGTACTATGTGATACTGCATGCTACTATGTATGCCCCCTGGGAGTGCTCAACTTACATAAGCGCATGTGAGCAAATCCATCCCATCAAAAAGTACTTTTTTCGAGTCAAAAGAACACTGTCAAACACCAGCCTTCGCCCTCCATGTTGTCAGGCTGTCGATACTGCCTGAGAACTAGACCAGCAGTATCCTCATTCTCTGACAAACTTACCCTCCCCAGCAATGAACCGCTCCTGTTTCTCTATCCTCGTTTCTTCTCGTCCCAGTTCGATGGCTCGTACGCAAGGTCAACGAGATCCCCAGCCAATACTACACTGGGAATCAGGAAGCGGCCACAAGGGTCGCGTAAGAATCGACTAGGGCGTTTTATCTGTGATGGGTCGGCGAGGCATTCGTCGCAGCTCGCAATTCCTCCGAGCGACGCAGGATTCGAGGATGAATCTTCACGGAACCCCTGCGCGACAGAGCCACTGGAGCTGTCGAGTGCAGGCGATGTGGCGCTTGGTAGGTTAGATGCGGCTGGTGCGCGAGAGGGTTCAGCAAAGGAATTAGCGGATGGGCATGACTACAATGTTGGAGATGCACCGCATTCACGAACTGTTGGGGGTCGCGAACGTGCGACTCGTCCAGGAACTTGGGATAGTTCCTTAGACTCTACGAAGGAGGGAGAGAATTGCTTCAGACGAGTCGTGCTTGCGTCGAGGGATGCTGGTGATTCTGAGAGTCAAGATGTGCTTGCAAAACCTGTGGATGGGGTCTTAGAAGAGTTGCACGATAATTCGAAACCTGTTAGTGGTCTTCATGGGCAGAAGACCTCGCTTACTCCTGAAGGAAGACGTGCCAGAGAAAGTGAACCAGAGCTATCCGAAGAAATCGTCGATAAACCTGCGTTTGGCCCTGCGGCGTTAGACGGGGTGTCTCCCGATAGGCCCGGAATGTTTGCGAGACGAACAGTACCGGACGCCGGATTCTTTCACAAGGCTGAAACTTCTGCGGACAAAGATGATACGGCCCCGAGAAAAGCAACATTAGGGACGGAGAATGCTGGTGCGTTCGCTCACCGGGAAATATCTATGAGAGAAAGCACGCAGGAAGTGAAAGATGCTGCATTGAGATCCACTTCTGCTCTTACATCATCCCGGCCAGTCTCCTACACGACACCCGAATCAAATACAAATTCAACGTCTAGGAGACTCGGATGGTTGGGCATCTCAAATTTGTTAAGGAAGCATAGCGTGGATAAGCCTTTCGATCCAGTGAACTTCAAGCTTTGCATGGAAGTAATGAATGCACTGCTAGATCTATCAGAAAATACCTCTGAGAGTTCCAATGCGAAATTTGAGAAGCAGAAGGTCATCCAATTGTCCGAATATGATGTCGTTCGGTTGGCAGGGGACGAACTAGAAAATTCGTGGGATATTTCGGTAGTGAGCGGTTGCCGAGTTCATGTGCTACCAAGAGAGCAGGATGATCGTGGCCCCATGCGCAAGATCCTGCTGTCAGGATCACCCAAAGCGATTGAAATGGGGGAGGAACAGATTATGGCCGAATTGGCATCTCCGCGCGATTCCACCCTTCCGCCATTTGTCCGGTATCGCGAAAACGGTAGCGCTCCGCTCATCCGTTCCGTGTGGACCGGCCGAAGGATTAGGCCCGGTGCTGAAGGCCAAATTGAACGAACATTGCGCAATTTTGGTGTGTGGCTCAAGTCACCATCGAAATCATTCTACCGTCAGACACCGCAGATCAATCGAGTCGACCAGCTTCCCGTGCCAGAGTCTTGGACTATCCGGAACTTCGCAGATTATGTGGAAAGTGTAACCAGCTTCCGCCGCACCAAAGCTCCGCAGAGGATCGTCTATACCAACGGGGATGTTCACGAGATTGTGGTCAAAAACATCCTGTTTCGACTTTGTTCTAATCCGGAAAATCGAAAATATTTCTCTGGGCGAACGATGAATCTTGTTATATCGTATCTCCACCATCATAGGTTCTTTGACGAGATTAGGGCCTTATTCCCTCTTTTTGAGGAATTCTTCACCACTCGAACATTCAATACATTGTTAAGGTCTGCCGCTGCTAATTATAATATAATACTATTCAAAGTTTACCTCAAGACCATGAAAGAGTACCGAATCCGGCCCAATGGGTATACCTGGGTTGCCTTCCTCCAGGCCATAGGGTCTCAGGAAGTCAGAGCCCATTTTCTCGATAGGATTTATAGAGAAGGGGTTTTGAAAGAGCCTGCTATCGTCAAGCATGCAGTTAGCGCCGCGATTCGTCACAAATTTCGCATGCATTTAAATAATGGAAATAGTGGATCAGAATTCATCAAGAGAATGACACGAGAGTTCGGAGAGGCTTGGATATCAACATCGGCAGCTAACAAGATGATACTGGAAACTTCGCTGGCAAGCAACCTGGAAGCACGTAACGATATACTCCGTTACTGCTGGGAGAGGGAACTTAAACTGGATACGATCACGTTAAATAATGCTCTTCTCTATTATGTCGAGGCAAAACACGTCAGATACGGGGTCCAGTTTTTTGGAAAATTCGCCAAGCTATATAGAACGAAGATGAATCTGTTGACATGGCAACTTCTTTGGTTTTTAGGCTGTCGAAGGAGATCCTACGGGCTCTGTCGAGTGGTGTGGAGATATGCTTGTTTAGAAAGAAGTGCGACTATGGGAATTGCAAAGATGGTACTACGATCCCTTGAGCGACCTTTGGAACTGGACCGTCAGTTGACGATAGGTGAACGATGGCATATGCACCTTGGGAAAGTTGTGGTTGGCATTCTCCCCAATGCCGCAGTGCACAGTGCCGTTGAGAATACCGGCTCGGAGAGAAAGTATCCAGACGACCCTAAGATGGCAACCGTGGAACATCTGTGCACAGACATGGCAACCGGACCACCTTCACCGTGGCGCGAGGAAGCAGCTCAGGAATTGGTTCAGAGAGATCTGAAGGCGGCCACCACCCACAGACCATCAATCCCCTTAGCGGATATCATGCTCCGAGCCGTTGACCGGGATATCTTCTGGAACAAGACCAGCACGAATGTTCACCTGCAGCGCGAAAATACTATTCCCGTCCCTGTAGAACCTAGGTACTCAGAAACAGGGCAATGCTTGGAGAGAGATGAGAAGCACGACGAGAAGGTTGCTGCGGTATATGCTCGTTCGGAAATCGAAGATTTGCTGACGCTGCATGATGACTTGCCAGATATGAATTTCAAGTTTGTGGCGACTGATGCGCCTCCGAGGAAGGTTTTCTGGAATTCGTCTGCTGCTTCCTAGACTCCGGGACGCGGTTAATTGCGATTTTGGGGCCCTGCTGTCGTTTGCGTCCATTGCATGGAATTGGGGATACTAGATGCAGAAAGAGCGATTTTATTGTGTCATTATCTGTATATATACGCATTATGACCTTCACTGGAGGAAATTAAACAAAATAGATGGGAAAAGAAGTATCGAATTTCATGGTACACGAAGAGTCAAAATTCGATGATTTGCTGCTCCTAGACAGCTTGAATCTATTCATAGTCATTGCATCCAGGTAACTAGGTGATCTAGCTTCGAGCTTTGTAGTCCAATATCTGTCTGCAGAGTAATAAGTTGACCTAAGAAGCTTCACATCATTCGGGCATGCTTTTGATAGTACCAGCCATGCTCACTTCCATTTGTTTCATAGTCTGATTCCAACACCAGAGCACATTAGAGAAACGAGGAAGTAAGTACATATTTCCTCTCAACTATGCATTTAAATTACCAGATAACAGACCCACGCCGTTACCTTCGATATGGTCTTCAAACAATATGCCTAGCGGGACATTCGCCATTCTCATGCGACGCCAATCCATCGGAATTATCGTCGTCTCCTGGCTGCGCTGGCGCTGGCGGGATATGCGCCGCACAGCCGTACATATCGGGCATGCCCACTCCCTCTTTCAGGTACAGCACGAGCCGAAACGCAGAGCTGCCGTTGAGATAGTATCTGTGCAGCTGTTTGCTGCGGAGGAAGCCCAGGCGTTCGTAGAGTTTCATGGCGGGGTGGTTTGTGGTTTCTGTTTCGAGGACGATCTAGAATTTGGGAGTAGGAGTTTGCGTGTGCGCGTTAGATGTGTATGTATGTATCTATGTGTGGGACGAATGCAGGGAGAGGGGGAAAATGAGAAAAGAAAAGGAACAACGTACTTCGTCCGCGTTCCGCTCGATCATGGCGTCGATGGCCATGCAGACTAATTTGGTGGCGATGCCCCTTCCGCGATATTCCTCTCGCACAGCGAGCATGGCGATATATCCGCGTAACGGGACGTTGCGGTGCCTCTCGAGCTTGGAGACCACGACCCCGGCGAGATTGTTGTTCTGGTCCATGGCCTGCAAAATTGACGGGTCCCGTTGGTTAGCTCTTCTTCTCCTTTCTAGAAGAACGATGGAGAACTCGCAAAAACCAACCATGTAGCATAAATCACCCCATTGATAGAGAAAATATCGATAGACATAGATGCTGTACGGTTCGGAAAGGTCCTTGGAAATCAGCTGTCGCATGGCAGGGACATATTCATTCTCTTTTGTGCCGTCGTACTGGATGTAATGGAACTGCGGCGTCGTTGCTGGGGAGGCGGCATCTTTGGCGGAGGAGGACGACGTGGGATCGGTCATTGCGGGCCATAGAGCGGAATGGGATGAGAGGAGTGTGCTCATGAGAAAGAGCTGGGTGAGAGTTGATAGAGCAATGGTGATCTCATGGTGGGTTGCGAACTGATTGATGGTGTTGGTGGAGGGAAGTGAGTTGATAGCTGTGGATTGACCTGGATTTATGTAGTTATAAATATCCTAGCTCGCTCATCCACTACAGTTAAAGATTTGATTCAACATCGAATATAAAGGCCAGTTTGCTACTACAGCGTTGACTATCGCTATCCATTCCTCAGGTGTTGCAGTCTCCTCAAGCTGATCTGCCGAGGAGTAAAGATACATAACTACATCTTACTATTTAATAAGCACCTGCCCCGCCATCAATTGTATGTCGAACACGACATGAGCTGTGGGAGGATGGGATTTCGTCTGCGAGAAGCTATCTATACCATCGATGGTGTACCGGCAGATTGAATTCGCAATTGATTTCTGAGACTTCTCGCCGTGCAAGTGGCAGTCTGCTTCTTTTGTCTAGTGCATTCCCACCCAGCGAAGAGGTTTAAAGAGAAAAGACGGGAATTTATTACATCGAAAATGGCGAGCAAAGATACCATGAAGGCGGTCGTTTTCAAAGGCCCCTACAAGGTCGAGTTGGAAGATCGACCAGTGCCAAAGATTCAGAATCCGAAAGACATCATCGTCAAAGTCACATATACAGCACTCTGCGGGAGGTATGCTACAGCTTCATCAGCAAAGACATAGAGCTGTGTTTATCTGGAGCGCTGTATTTCTACAATCAGACATACTAACCTGGTTTAGTGAGCTTCACGTCTTCCGTGGTCATCAGCCATCTGGGACAGGATTCATCATGGGCCATGAGTTTATCGGCATTGTGGTCGAGGTTGGAAGCGATGTCAAAACTGTGACGCCAGGAGACAAGATTGTCAGCCCATTTACGTCGTCATGGTGGGTAAAGCCTATGACAGAACCAAAAGTGGACAGAATGTTCCTAATAGGGATTGTTGCTTCTTAAGCGGAGAGTGTTTCTATTGCAAGAGAGGTTTCTCGTCGCGCTGCGAAGAGAGTCAGTTATTAGGGTCTGTGGTCTTAGATGGCGGTCAGGCCGAATATGTAAGTCAGATTTCATAGCAGTATATTTGCAACTGACGCGAGACGATATTGATGCTATTTTCGCAGGTGCGCATGCCAAATGCCGATGGCACGGTCGTGAAGGCCCCGGAAGGAATCAACGACCATGCCTTGGTTTTGATGGCGGATATCTTTCCTACCGGCTATTTTGCAGCGAGTAATGCGTTCAAAGAATTTCCCGAGGAGCAAATATCGGACCTGACAGTGGTCTTGATCGGATGTGGTCCAGTCGGGCTGTGTGCTCTGATAAATGCAGCAGAGTATAAACCAAAACATCTTCTTGCGGTCGACTCCATTCCTTCAAGACTTGCACTTGCCAAGTCACTGGGCGCAGAGCCATGGAATTATCAAACTGACCGAGAGGGGTTGGACAGGCAGGTAAAACAATTGACGGATGGACGCGGTGCTGATGTGGTCATTGAAGTCGTCGGGCTAAGTCCAGCATTGAAGATGGGCTTTGAATTGCTCCGACCATGGGGAATAATCAGTAGTGTTGGGGTCCACAATGGAGAGGTAAGCTGCGCAAGTCGAATCCTGTTGATTGGAAACTAATTAAAGGCGTGGATCAAGATCCCATGGTCCGGAAATCAAGCATATGGAAAGAACCTGAAAATTCAAATGGGCCGATGTCCTGTTAGGTCAATCTTCCCCCAAGCACTTGAGATGTTAAAGAAGAAACAACACCTGCTTGGGTAAGTAACATTATTCCAAGTGCTCGATTGAGTGTAATATGTGGCTAATATGGTTTGAAAACAGATTTATGGCGGATAAAATCATGCCATTGAGCCAGGCCGTTGAAGGATATGAGATCTTTGACAAGATGCAGGCACAAAAGGTCATTTTCGATGCGAGTAGGTAACTACTAATATACCTAACCCAAAGCGTATAATACGGTATACGATTTCAGGGCCTTTCAAAAGCGTTTCCAGTAAGTCAACGTCCATATATCCTGTGGTTACGTGGAGTGCAGTAACTGTGCCTTGCGGATCAAGCTGCCTGGATGCTTTAAGCTGTTAGACGGCATACACTGCGACCATATGGCTATCAGGTTGGAATACGTGCTCTATCAATCCCCGAGTCTAACCCAGCCATTTTTCATGTTCGATTCCTTAATCGTCACCATGTTTTAATGGTGCAGGCAGACTTGCATTCTCCCACTTTCCGGTCTTTTCTTCTTCTCATCAATATGGCTGGTATGGAGGGTCTTTATTTCGTTGTCATCTTTGTCTCCTGTTCGCGACAAGATTTGGCCTTTCACCTTCATGGATCCTATATGTGAATTTTGGATTTGTTTTGCCTTGAGGAGGATACTCAACAAAGAGAACAACAATGACAGACAAAACAGAGAGCTCAAAAGCTATCAATCAATGAAGCAGAGGTATACATTCACAGCATCTGAGCATACATACATTTGTTGTTAGCATCAAAGTACATGGAGTACATCCATACCGTATCGTACATACAAATATACAACGTATTACCATACATGGCCCATCATATGAAACCGGGGCAACAGAAATTCCGGGTCAGAATCGTCATTATGAACAATGAAGCGAGCCCTAATTGGCTCTTATGTTGCTAGTGTGTTTTGATTGTTCTGCTGCAGCCAATGACAGCAGGTAATTTATCTCCGCGGTGGGTATTGTTTTTCCGGTAATGACCAAACAGCGCTGCTGAGTGATGGCTTCCTCCACCACAAAACATCCACACAAGGGAAATCACCTTCGCCTTCAACCATCCCATCCCACCTCCTCTGCTGCCCTTCTCACCCCCTCCTGTCCTCTTCGTCCTCTCTTCTTCCTCTTCCTCTTCTTCTTGTTCCTCCTCCATCTCTTTCTCTCTCTTCCACTCATCTATCTTCTTCTCACATCCTCCTCACTCTCACCTTTTGCCTCTTGCCACCATCTCCTCACATCTATTTAGCTACCTCCATCCTCCTCACTGACCGCTTCGCCGCAAAAGTCCTCGAAATCTACTTCCTCTCTCATTGACAGCCTGTCACCAGTCCACACTTTTACCTGTATCCCTTTCGGCTTGCTCTCAGAGTAGGTCTGCTCTGGTCACTACATTGTAAGTGATTATTCACTTTTCACTTCTTGCGTCGAGGATGCAAATTGACGTTTATGAAGATCCAGCCTCTAGTCGGACTTTCTGCCACACACAAACCAAAGTTGCCCTCTGCTAAAGAGCAGACTTTTTCCAACGTACCTCCCATCTTCTAAAACTACTCTTCGACTTTCCAAAATGTCTGCGACTGAGCAGCAGCAAAATACTGGCGCTCCCGCCCCCGACGAGGGTTTCAATGAATCCTTCAGTCGCGTAAACTTGAACGAACAAGGAGAAGAAATCGCACCAAAGACTGACGAAGAATATGCTCAGTCTATGTTGACTCTCCGTGCGATCGTGTCTTCCAAGGAAGCTGGTGTCATCATCGGCAAAGCTGGCAAAAATGTGGCCGATCTCCGCGACGAGACCGGCGTCAAGGCTGGGGTAAGCAAGGTTGTGCACGGCGTGCATGATCGGGTCTTGACTGTCACAGGGCCACTCCAAGGCACTGCAAAGGCCTATGGCATGGTCGCGAAGAGCTTGCTTGAGGGTGCTCCTCAGGTTGGAATGGGTGGAATCATCCAAAACAATGGTACTCATCGTGAGTATTTTACAAATTCCCTTTATTTGAGCGCCGATGGGGGCCATAAGACAATGCTAATCGCATTACTCATATAGCTGTTCGCCTCCTTATCTCCCATAATCAAATGGGAACTATCATTGGTCGGCAGGGGTTGAAAATCAAATACATTCAAGATGCTTCGGGAGTCCGAATGATTGCCCAAAAGGAAATGCTTCCGCAGTCGACCGAACGGATTGTTGAGGTTCAAGGAACTCCAGAGGGTATTGAAAAGGCGGTCTGGGAAATTGGGAAGTGTCTCATCGATGACTGGCAACGTGGAACGGGAACCGTCCTTTATAACCCTTCTGTTCGAGCCAACGTGGGCGGTGGACCAGCCAATAGCGCCTTTCTCGGACCAAATCCCAATGCTTATGGTGGACGATCTTACAATCGCACTGGCAACGGGGCGGATTTTAGCGACCACCCCGGCGGCTATAACAGGCGTCACAATTCCGATGCACCCAACCGTGGAATTCCCCTTGTTACTGAAGACGGCGAAGAGGTCCAGACCCAGAATATCAGCATTCCCTCGGATATGGTAGGGTGCATTATTGGCAGAGGAGGTAGCAAAATCAGCGAAATTCGAAGAAGTTCTGGTGCAAGGATCTCGATCGCAAAAGCCCCACATGACGAGACTGGTGAGCGGATGTTTACGATCATGGGAAGTGCTCAAGCAAATGAGAAAGCCCTTTATCTTCTCTACGAGAACCTCGAGGCGGAGAAGATGCGACGTAGCCAGCAACCACAGGAATGAAGATCTTCTGCAACCCTTACTTTTAACACTCGATGGATATGGAGGCTCTGGCCCTGGCACGTCGGTTGCCAATCCGAGCACTTATGGTGTCTGCGAACCTCTAAATTTGACTGAAGCACCACGTCCACACGATCTATGGTCCATCTCTCATATTTCGTGATCTGCGCCGCTTAAATGGTTGCTTGTTTTGCGGGGAATGCCGTTCTCCCATATCTTTCCTGATATCCATCTGACGGAGATCAACATGGATCTCACATCCTGGAATTGATTCGCTTTCTAATATATCCTCTTCCTTGACTTCCGCTCGTCTCGTCTTCCATCACACCCCAATATAAACATATCTGACGCTCCTTCCTCTTTCCACCTTCCCCGAGTTTCTCTTTACCACAATGCATGCTTATTCCCCGTAAACAAACAAAAAAGTCCATCTCGTTATCCGTCCTCCAAACTGCGATTCGTTAGGGGAAGCCCCATTGACCTTTTTAACTCTGTTGTCGCTCTAGTACGAATTATCATTTCTAATATCCCGTTATCCTGCCCTCCAAATTCTTTCCCCCCTTGTTATGCTGACCAATCTTTGGCTGGTATCCGTTATCTATCTATTTTCCGAATTGTCTTCATTCCTTCCCCACGAACGTCATGTGTTCCGTACCCTGCCAGACTACTCCACATGGATTCATCAGATTTTTACGTACTCTCTAGCTAGTGAAATCTGGCAGTACTGAAGGATACTGTGGATTCTCCCAAAAAGTTCGCGGAAGTATCAATTGCCTGAACCCAATCCTTTATTCATTCTACGGCAGTTCATATGATATTCTAGTTCAAACTTTTAAATAACTAAGAATGGAACAAGTCAGCCTCGGGGCTTTTCTATCATCATTTTACTTCCCCGCATACTGTTATATATATATATATGGAGGCATACAGCCACAGGGCGTCCTGTATGTTCTGAACCATCTAATAATACTAAACAGGTATGCTAAAAGAGAAGATCCGGCACCGTCGAATCCCAGTCCAAATCATCAAGCCAGCTCAGAAACTTCTCACTAGTAAATTGGTCATTGATACCAAGGCCCATTTCTGAAATTTCGACGGGTAGTTGCATCGAAGCCTGTTCAGGCAAATGGGACACTTGTTGCTGCTGCTGATGACTTATCTGCTCGTCTTGGCAACGAGTCGTATCCTGCCTACCGTTGTCGTAACTGGGTACAGCAGGAGCGGTAGCGGCCTCGACTGCAGCAGACGTGGTGTCTTCAGGCTTGCTCTCGGCATCCTCAACCTGACTCGCTACTTGCTGCTGCTGCTGCTGGCTCGGGTGATAATTTAACGTGTCGTCCAACAACCTGCTCAGCACCTTGGTGATTTCCACGCATACGCGCGACGTCGCGCTGGGCGGGAGCGTGGTGGTTTCGAACCAGGAGATGATCATGTCGAGGTCGCGGATGATTTGGGAGCGGGGCGGGGTGGATGAGGCGGGCCAGGGGAGGGCGGAGAGGGTTGATTGGTAGAGTTCGCTGGCGAGAACGCCGGCGGCGGGGAGGCCGTAGAAGAGGAACTAGGAGGTTTTTTTCTTTCTCAGCTTTGAATTTGATTTGTTACTTGGTGGGGAATGGAGTGGCGGGGGGGAGACGTACGATCCAGGAGAAGTTTGTTTGCATTTCTGGGGTAGGTTCGGGTTGTTTGAGGAGATGGAGGACGGTGGAGAGAAGTTGCATGGAGGTACTGAGCAGAGAGGAGGATTCGGCGAGGTTTTGTTGACAGAGGATACGTTGGATTTGGAAGAGGCTGTGGAGGTATTCCAGATAGATGACCAGCATGGCGACACAGGTGATGGGCTCGAGAGTTTTCCAGCAGTTGACATCGTAGCGGAATTGGAGAGGAATTGTGACCCAGAGGTTCTGGCATTCCTGGTATATTTTGCTGAAGTGAGATGAGTTATTTTTCTTCTTTTGCTCAGAATGAAAATAGTGCACATTGGGAAGAACGTACTAGAGACCTTCGATATAATTATCTGTTTTCCGTCCCAGTGAAAGTTCAAGTATCTTTTCCCTTTGGACGGATATTATGTACCGTAGTCTTATTACGCTCGTTGAGCGAAATCGTCTTTCTTGCGTTCTTTCCGGGTTCCATCCGTCAGCGTCCAACTTTTGGATAGCCGCTGTCAGTTCTTCCCCTGTTAACAGCAAACTCTCGTCATCTAGATCCAATGGAAGTGTAATATCACAGTAAAATTGCTGGATTCGTGGAGGTCGGCCCAAAAGTGTCGCGATATTCTTATCTGAGCGATACGCCGCCATAAATATTCTTTTGCGAGTTTGGGAGAGAAAGAATGGAATTCCAGGACCTGGAGGCTGTTCTCGATGAAATCCCATTGCGAACATGTCAGATATCAGGTTCCCGAAACCTCTGTAGACAAGATGGCCTAGCTGGTGGTTAGTACGGTTCAACCAGGATGAGACACTGATAGGATCATACTTGTCTCGTCAAGGACTGTAGAATTGAGAACACAATGGGTATATTCAAGCCATATCATGATATCGTTCACTTTGTCATGCTGTCGACATATTTCGATAACATCATTGCTCGCCGCAAGCATCTGAGCAGCAAACTTTGTCTCACTGAGTACTTCTCCGTCACCAAAGCGGAGCGCTAACTTATCACAAGCCTGGGTTAATGCGCTCATTAGGCTCAATCCCGCCAAAGCAAAAATAACCCCGATAAATTCCCACCTAAGATTCTCGGCTGTGAATGATTGACAAAACTCTTCTGCGGTCGCTGTGGGAGAGATCTGGAGTGGTTTTGCAGTGTTTTGGCTAATTTTTCGATATAGGTTCTTCTGTTTGGAGTTGGACGTATCTTCATTCTCCAGGTATGTCCGCGCGAAACGGAGCGCATCCAAGATTAAAGGAGCTGGAATGATGGTGAAGAGGCCCCGTTTGTAGTAGTCCTCAATGAGTCTTTCATAAAGATCGAAAGCAGAAAGTAGTTTCAGAAGCTGCGACTGAAGGGAGAGGTGCTTATTCTGCCAGCGTGCGAATTCCGGCGGCAATGGTTGAAGAGCAAGGTTTGAGAGCTGGGGAACAGTGTCATGAAATATAGAAAGAAAGCTCGTGGAGCCAAGGTAAGCGTTCTGGCCCGTTGTCAGTCCAGAGTCAAGGTTGTTATTCGGCGAAGAAAACTGTGAAGCGCCAACGGATTCTGTTGAAGCTGACTGAACAGACAGTCCTGTCCGTGAAGTGGCCTTTTGGCGTTTTTTGGGCCTTTCTTGTTCATCTTCCGGTCCAGGAGTTGGTTTCGACCGTTTGGTCAATGGTGCTGGATGGTAGTAGCACTGCATTTCTAGTCAATACTCGAGTTCGAGACACGGCTAGCAAGTGTGCTTACCTTCGACACAATCCCACGAGTCTCACATCTTTTACAAACTGGCGTAGTATGATCACATTTGACTTTGGATATTCGACAGGGCTCGCACGAATGCGGCTTGCCATTTCGCCGAAGCATCAATGTTGTAGTCCTAACTACACTGAGGAAGCGCAGACCTGGCTGTATATAAATGGTAGACCCATTAACATCGGGTAGTTATTCCACCAACGGATTATAGAAAACATCAATCCGGAGATATCTTCTCTCAACTGAGATGCGAATTTGTGTATGACTGGACCTCGTATTCTCAGAGACTCAAAGCGAATCACTCCGTCAATAGCCAAGCGCAATCCTGGGTGGAGCTAAAACGTGGAGTTGGCTAGTGACGGTGTGGTTATCCATGTCTATGGGTTGCAGACCCGCCCAGCATCGTTATCTGGTTGAGGGCCAACTCGACAACAACGTAACTAGCTGCTCTGCTACCAGTCCTAGAGAGCTGGATGGTCGTTGAACCTCGAGCAAGGAGATCGAAGCTGTCCTTGTTGAATCTCGTCAGAAGAGCAGAGGTGGTTACTTGCCTAATGTAGTTAGCCGAAAACAAATAGGATTATCAATCTTATCAATCACGCATGACTAACTTAAGTTAGTTAGTTAATTAACTAGTGGATTGGCATCTGTTTACTGTGTTAGAGATTTATTGGATGAATTGAAACAATTTATATACATAGATTCAATCAACGGGCGCTTGTATCCCTTCGATTGTTGAAGCTCTGCATATTCCGTATATCCTTCTACAATACTTCCTATCAAACAGGTTGAGGCAGTTGGGAAGGGAATCATCCTCAGCCACATTTCAAACATCAGCGCAACATCGATGGGCGGATTCGCTTAATTCGAAACGGTGCATTCTCAGGCCCCTTTACGTCAAAATTTACCATAAACTCGTATTTCGGAACATTTGTCAACGCGGCCAGTGGCGGCAGCACAAAGCGTTCAAGCAGGTATGCGCAATAATCACCGCCTGTCAACTCATCCTTGAGGAAGGAAACGCGGACATCTCGAAGATGCGGGAACTTGGCGAACGACCTCACAGCCTCCACCCAAGTACGTTCATCGAATATCTCTTCGAGGCCATCACACTGCAAAGAGCAAGTGATTGCGAACCGGATGTCGATCCAGATGGACCGAACGCAATCCATGCGTTGGGGCGGAATGCCCAGGAATATCCTGTCTATGTCTATCGGCGTGAAGGCCTTGAAGATCGCTTCTGAATAGAACACGTCGATGGCTTCAGAGTAGCTGTTGCTCACATTGTTAACATGTTCTGATCCTGCGAAGACGACAGAATGGGCAGTGCTCACATCTGCCTGCATATCTGGAGTA